>JAOTQP010000403.1:7233082-7251722 GCA_026413545.1 Cichladusa arquata | reverse complement strand
CCCCGCCCCTCCGCGGCCCCGGGGCCCCGCGCGGCTCCGCCCGCCCCGCCCGGCCCGGCCTCACCTGCCGGGGGTGGGAAGGGCCCGCAGCGCCGGCCCGGAACCGAAACGCGCCAGCGCGGGCCGCGCCCCGGAAGGAAACGCCGTGCGGACCGGCCGCCCCCGCCCCGCCCCTCCCGTGCACCGCACCCTCTGTGGGCGCGGCCACGTCCGCACCACGTGACCTGCGCTATATAAAAGGCGGGCGCGGGGTGCGCTGCCCTTTCGCGTCCTGCTGTGCTGGTGGTGTGTGTGTTTAGTGCGGCCCCATCGGTGAGTGGGGGGCGGCTCCGCGCTCGGGGTGCGGCGGTACCGCTCCGGGGGGCGGCCTGGGGGCCGCGCGGGTGCGGCTCGGTCGCCGATGGCAGGTGGCGAGGGAGGATTGAAGTGGATTGCGCGGCCGGGCCTGGCCCGCGGCCTGCACCGCCGAGGGCTCCGCCTCATGGCGGCCCTGCGGATGTATGAGGGGATCCTGTGGGGCCTCACATGGTAATAGCTCATGCTTTGGGTTTCGGGGTCCTGCCTACCAGCCAGATGTGGTCGGGGCCTGTGTCCCGCTCTAACACAAGCGATATGTAAGCGTGGGCCCGCTGTAAATACAAGCGATGGGTCTCCGGTTTTTGTAGTTTTGGATTTTTTTAACTGCACTGGGCTTTAAGGAGCTCGTTTTTGCACCTAAATGGGAAGCATTGTGCAAAAAGCAGTAATGGCGTTGTGGCAGGGTGAAGGAACCCCGCAGAGCTGGGATGTGCAGGCAGTGTAGAAGGGTTGAGAACTGGCTCCACAGCCCCAAGGCCGCGGGGCTTTGAGAAACATCCGGGCAGTGCTCTCAGGAGCATGTGGTGACTCGGCTATAGTGCTGTACGAGTCTAAGAGTTGGACTCCGTGGTGCTTGCAAGTCCTTACTCAGCACGTTTAAAGAGAAATGGCTCACTTCACTTCCTTATGCTCTGCACATGATGAAAATTATGTTGGTAGGGACATCTGAGTAGGGTGATGAATGCCAACATATCTGAGCTGGGCATGGAATACTTTTGATGGCTGAGAGCACCACTGGGCCTTTCTAAGCAGCCAAAGTTCATGCCTGCCTGATTGCCCCAGTGATAATACACAGAATCGATGCTGTAGAAAGAAAGTAGTTGAGTGATCACATCCTGCTTAAAAATACATAATAACAATTATTTTTTGTGGCCTGAATTCTTCAAAGGGTCTAAATTTGGATTGCATCAGGGAAAATTTTAAGACTCAAGTATTTTGGATGTTGCTTGAATTTTGCAGAGTAATATTTGTGAACATTGCTTCCTTTTTTTGAAGAAGAAAAACTAATATGCTTTCTTGTTTTTTAGTTCAACATGTATCAGCTACACTCTTCCTTCTTCTGGCTTCAGTGCAGGTAAATGTTGCTTGTGAAATACAGAGTTAAAATTAACAAATCTTGGATTTGTGTACACCAACTAGACTGGAGTACTGTTGTACCAGGCAGTTACAGTATCAGCAGTTGTAATTCAGGCATTGCCTGTAAGTGTCTTGGACAGGCCTCCCTTCTCTGCTGGGAAAAGTCACCTGTTTATTCGTCCTGGAATGTTTTTGAGGTTCCTGTTTATGAAATACTGCTCATATTAAACCAGACTGTGAGAGTACTCTCAGATTCCTTTTTTCCTCTCTTACTGCTCTTTTTTTGTTCACAGCAATAAATAATGTTTTGGGAAAACTGCCTGGAGTATGTTGTATAAAATGGGTAACTATGGGGGTTAATGTTGAGTAGGAAATCTCAAAGCCTGTGATGGTTTCAGTATAAGAGTAGTGGTCAGAAGTGATTTCTGAAAACTAAATGCTGAGGCTTTCTAATGTGATTGCCAGAGAAGCTCCCTAATTTTGCAAACATTTTCAACATTTTTATCTCTTCCAGATTTGCTGCCAAATGTGGAGACTTAAAACTACTTCTTCCCAAGGTAAAAAAAAAATTCTTGAAAATTAAATATAAAATGGTTCTTAGCATTTGCTTAGACAGCATCTTCTGCTCTGATGATATCAGGAAAGAGCTTAATTCCTTGAGCAAAGCTATTCTTCTGGTGCCACAGTGATGACACTTATTTGCTACTCTTGACCAAGAGGGTGATGAGCACTTTTACCACCATTACAGTTTTCTGAGGCACAGCAACTTAAAGTTCCCCTTGATGCTTTGACTGCTGAATATGCTGTTTACAAGTTTTTTTACTTCTAGGATTTGAATCCTGCACTTCACATGTATGCAGAAGGAATATCACCTAAGAAGGTAAGAAATATGTACTTCACATACAGTGCAATCAGCTTTGTGGTTTCTTCCACAAAACTGTTGATAAAACACTGCAGTAGGAAGGATGGGATGTATTTTATGATTAATATCCATCAAGACCAGAAACGACTTATATTTGCTAGTAGTCAAACTTTTAAATATTTCTTTTTATTTTGAGGAATATGTACTTTTCAAAGCAGTCACAAGAGGTGGTTGCTTGGTACAGTGATTCCAAACAGATACAATGATGATGGCATAGTTCAGCAGAATATCCTTTGATGAATACTTCTGTTTTTCGCCCCTATCTGATGTATCTGGCTCTTGTGTACTCCCAATGGGCGCTATGGGCTTGGCCACAAAGGCTGAAGGGATCTGATTTTGTTTTCTATTGTTGCAGGCCCTGGGAGATTAAACTATAAGCTGTTACAAGGTAAATAATGCATTGCTGACATCTGTGAAAACTTATTTATCCCTGCTCTCTGGAAAGGCTGCTGTGATGACTGCATAGTTCAGCAGATGACCTGTGGTGAACAAAATTACTGTCTTTCGCCTCCTATCTGATGCAGCCTCCTGTAGCTCAGGCTATTTTAAACAAATCATGTGGGAAGCTGAACGTGAAACTTTTTTGCTCTGTGAATGTGTTTTAAAAATATATCTCAGGAGACTAGTAAGTGGGTTAAACATAAATTAGTAAGTTGAATAGAAAGATAAAGAATAGGATGTGGTTGTGAAGTCAAGCACAAAATATAGCAGAATAAGGTTAATCAGGTGTTAGTGCTCCAGGTTGTAAAAGTTTTGTTGCTTTGCAGGCTGCCCTGGACAGAGGAGCCCCATGCCTCTTGTGTAAGAAACTATTTCACCTGTTACTGATGTTGGTGAAGACAAGGCCTTCCTAATTAAAGGTAATTAAAAAACTTTTATTTTTTAGGTGGATGCTGCTTTTGTCTCTGGTGCATGCGAGAGTTTGCTTTTAGAGTTGCTTGCAAATGTATTTTGTTCTTAAAAGTGTGAGGCAAAGGTTAATACCATAGGTGTGCCTTTAACTTCCTGCACTGCAAAGTAAGAGCATGAAATAATTGTGGTGTTAATAGTCTCTAGAATTTTCCTGTTAAAACTAAATGGTGAAAGCCACATTACTCTGAATTTAGTGTACAGAATAATTTTCCTTAATATTCACAACTGGGTTACACAAAGCTCATATCAGTGGACTCTGCAATTGCAAGGTTTGCTCCTTCATGCAATTTCAGCACACTCTGGAGTGGAGGAATGAGCATCTCAGTGTTGAAGAGTGCTGGGAAGTGGCTTTACAACCTGCCTTCAGAAGGGGATGGGAGTGTTGCAGCTTACTGTAAATGATGTTGAATCAGGTCTCTGATCCCCATGAGGATTAAACTTAAACTTCTGATACAGTATTTTACTTGAACTGTTCTTAAAGCTATAGCTTCCTGCTGGACCCTGCCTAATAGCAAATTTTTCTTTGCAGGCTTCCAGATGTTTCTCATTGTGAGGTAAGTACTTGTTTGAACTTCCTAAGTAGGATTTCAACATAGGCCCGTGAGTTAAGGCAACTTGTCAACTAGGGGGAAAAGGGCAAGGGGCCCATTGGCTGTGGCATGCATCTCAGCCAAAACAAGGGCATGTTTTAAATGAAAACTGCTGGCTGGAGCCCAGTCTTGACAGGCTGGTGTGCATTAAAGCTTGTCACTGTGAGCTCTAGAATTTGCTCTGATGGTGCTGTTTAGGTATTTGCCTTCTTGCCCAGAGCAGCCTAGCCCTGCAGCAGGGCTGCACAGGGGCTGACAGTGTGGGCTGCCTGTGTGATGAGATGTGACTGCCTTGACTTCAATCATGGAGGTCTGTAATTAGCTCTATCTGACTGCAGGCACCTGACTTGGATTTCTTCTTTCTGTGCTTGTTTCTGCACTGTCCTAATGGTCTGCTTTGGTCCAGGTGTGATGGAGCTGGGAAGTGATGCACCTGGTACTGCTGCCAGCAAAAGTAAGTTGCTAACACATAAGTGTGACTGGTCAGAATTGTATGATACAGGAAATGAGAAAATTACTAGATCCTGGTCTTTATATTGCAGCTGCAGCATTAAGCAGGGTTCTTAAAGATTTTACTACCTTTTCTATATAAAAAACTCAGGTTTGCCAGCAGCCTGCAGGATTCACTCACTCAATGTACTGCATACCTCAGACTCGAAATTAACTGCTTTCTGTGACTAAAAAGAAATGGTGGTGGCCATTTTAAATGTATAACTGCTATGGACTACTTAAATTCTTACTTGATCAGAAAAGCTCTGTGCTGCCAGGTTGCCACACATTCCGGGCTGAGCAAATGCAGTACAATTACTGCTGCTGAACTTCCTGCTATTTAAATTTAGTGAGCTCTCTCATGCACTAACACTGATCTTGAATGTTTGTGGTAAATTGTTTATCTTGATGGCTAGATCAGAGCTTTTATGGTGATGTGAATGAGGATGTGGTTGGGAGTAAGGTCAGATCATCCTTTAAAGAACAAAAAAAAGAGAAAACATGAAGCCCCTCTTGGCATGTACTGTTTGTGATGAATTCTAAGCAATGGGAATCTCTCTGAAAGAGGTGAGGAGAACTCTTGTGCTGAAACAGTACCCACATTCACACTCTCAAACCACTGCCAGAAGTGTGTTAGTACAATTTCACTTCTTTACAGGGTGAAGCTTGCGTGGAGTTAAAGAAACAAGATGGATGTGTCTGAGGTAAGTGTAGAATACATGGGGTTTAATAATTCCTGAAGTATTGTCTTTGTGCTGAATGCTTAAATAGTGGTGCCTAAAATTAGTCCTATAAGACACCTGATTTGTCTTCCCTTTATTATATCTGGCTGATCTGTGGGCACTACTGTAACACTTCATTCTAGGATTGAATGAAAAAACCTTGTGCTGTGGCTGTCACTTAGCAGTTTTTACTACTAATCTTTATATTCGCTCTACACAGATTAAGCTGAAGTTCTACATTGCTGTAGAAACTTGTTTTCAAACTGGAAAACTACAAATGCTTTCAAAGATAGAAGCCATCTTGAAAACCTATGGGACTTGTATTTTAGGCATTTAAAATCATGAAATAATACACTGTTGGGAGAGATAGTATCACAAAGCAAAGTAGTAGCTTTTTACTTTCCCTGATTCTTCCAATGTTAGTAATTCTGTATTTCCAATTAAGTTAGGATTTGTAAGCTTTGTGTACCCTCTTTGAGTGTTGTAAGTTGAACTCATAAGATGCCAGCTAAAAGTCAGTTTCCTTTTAGGTAAAAGTTTGGTGAATAGAAATTCATAGATAAATAAGCGTTGCGTATAGTGCTCCTGTCTCTTGTTCTGAAAGTATTTCTCTTCCTCAGGAAGGGACTGTGCTGTCTGCAGCTCACTGGGTAAGTCCACACAACAGATAAATTGTATTAGAAACATCTGGAAATATTTGTAACCACTGATGAAATTGATTCTGCCAAATGAGTTACTGTGATATTACCCTTTCCGTTCCATTTGTCTCTGAGGTTACAGAGGTCTTGTGGAGCTTTTTAGCAGTTGTGCTGCTGCATGTGCTAATTGTGTTTTCTTGATTTAGGTGAAGAGGCAACTCTGAAACTAGCATAAGAATTGAGGTGAGTGTAACTGCTGTAATAATGTATTTGGTGGAACAAGTGATGAAACCTTAGCTTGAACTCTCTCACTGAACAGAGATGAAATTCTAAGGTCTGAGATGTTCCTGTCAAGCTTCTTGTGCTGGTTTGGTCCGTTATAACGGTTCTTACGTCTGTCTTAATAGGTGGAAGATTGCTGATGAATGGGTTACACTTGCATGAACAGCATTAAAAAAGCTGATGTGTTTTTACTTCACTGGTAATGTTTGCCTGATGCTGATTGGAGCCAATAAAAATCTGCAAACTCTGCCTGGTGTTGTGACCTCCTTTCTGGCTGAAACACATTGATGCAAAACCCCTCCAAGCTGCTATTTTAAGATTTAAAATGCTTGATTTAGAGCCTGGGCTAAACTAGGTTAGGTATTTCAAATGTTTAAGGTGAGAGCTAAGCTTACTACTTGTAAATTTGCTACTAAAATAATACTCCACCAGTACTCCTGGTATTAAGTGTTCAGGTGCAGATCTCAGAACAAGTGCATGGCTTGGACTTGGTGATCCTTTTCTGAGGGTTCTGGATTTAAACAACATTTAGCCTTCATGAGGAAAAAAGTAAAGTTGGAGAGGTGGGAGATTTTGATAATACTAATTAACAACAGTTGCTGTTGGTAAGTCACTAAGGCCTGCTAAGATGTTACGGCTTTCTAATGCTCCTTAATGGAAACTTGCTTCTCTGAAAAATTCATTTAAATTCCCTGGTCTCAATGGTGACATCAATACAAAAAGTCAGCTTATGAAAGTCAGTTACGAAGAACTCCTTTCCATAACACTTCAACTAGTGCTGTGGTACTTCTAGTGAGAAGTAAAGCTACATACCTAAACTTCAGCAGATTATTTTCAGATTAGTGGTGTTGCTTAGTGCCTTTCACTAAGAGGGGTAAGTTTGTTTCCTGCCCACTCCACCTGGTGTGATCTTGAATTACATTTTGAAGTGTTTTTATCCAGAACATACTTCATCCTAGAGAAAATAAATTTAGGCATTGTGTCCCCATGCAAGTTAAATGTTTCCTGCACTAAAACAAAAGCCAATAAGTCTGTTTTCACCCAGAGCTGATTAGTAGCCTCTTAATATTCTCCCATCATGTTACTTTTTAAAATACCACACTTCATTATGCCTGTTAAAGAGCTTGAAGGGACTGTCATAGCCTGCAGTATAAAAGAAGTCTTCGTGGAAGGGTTGGCCCCTGTTTCTTAGGGTTCTGGCCAAGGCATCAGCTTCCTCAGCATATTTCTCTGGAGAGGCAAATCCACCGAAGGACCTGGTAAAAATGAGAGGGAGCTGTTTTTGGTTCAAGCCCTGGGCTTTATTTCACAGACAGAAATTGTAGACCTGCAAAGCAAGTTTGAGCACTTGTGCTGCTCATGCAGAACTAGCAGTCAAGCAGCCTGGATGTTTATGCTGACTTCAAAGGTAAGATTTAAAACTAGCAAGCACCCAAGTAAGAACTGCCATGCATGCGTTAAGTCAGTTCAGGACTACAAATAAAAATGGGTGCTGGGAGAATGGTTTAGATGTTCTGTAAAACAAGTGGTCTTAAGATGTTTCTGAAGGTTGCACGTCTATGAAACTTAGTGCAAATTTCAAGTGTCTTGTAAAAAAATTAGTGTTTCACAACTTGGTCACTTGACTTAGTGGTAAGACACCTAAACATTAGATTTCTTAAGGGTTGGGTTTTAGCAATTAAAGCTCTGAACAGCAGAGTCTATCCATACTTCATAATCTCTTATGAAAGTGTAGCCCACACTTGAGGGCAGACCTGGATTCCTTTGGTGTCAGCTGTGCTGGTTTTGCTTACCGGACAAAGAGAGCTGCTGCCTTCCGTTCCTCAATGAACACATCCGAGTCAGTGGGCTGGGGAGGGCAGTCCTGGTGTTCAAATGGCACAAAGAAGGAGATCTTGAAGTCTGTGCAGCCTGATTTTACCAGGCAGGTCACTGGCACGGTCATATCAATCTTCACTTCTAGAGGAAAGGAAAACCAGGTATCTAAGCTGCATCTCCCAGCTCTATTGTTCATTATTATTTGTGTTCATCAGCTACTTGTAATTCTTTCCCTTACAAACGGCATGTCCTACCTTTTTCATTCTTTCCCTGGATGTAGTGGAAGAGTTTCCAGAAGCCCTGGCGCATTGCTTCCTTCTGGGTTTCTCCCCTGATCACTGTGCTGACCCACTTTGCTGTCTCATACTGACGCAGTTCATAGTCCTTTGCCTGAAATGTAGAGAAAGTCACAGTAACCATGAGATGGGTGTTGACAGAAATAGTAGCTACTTTTTCCAAATCAGCATATGAGTATTGTTGCAGTTACCATTGCCTCTACTGAGCTCCAGCGAGGGGACTGCAGGTCCAGGGACAGAAATGTTTGCTTGAAGGACTTTATCATCTTGACAGAGCTGAAAGGCAGGCACAGTTCATTGGCATCTCTTAAATTAATATGGCACTAAGACACTTCAGTTGTTGCTGACCTGGTGGGAGGCCTGAAAAAAGGCTGAAAGCCATTTAGCCCTGCAGGAACAGAGCACCAGGACCAAGAAACTTCCTCTACTGGAGGAAGTGTTCTTTTGGGATATGCTCCCTTGCTTCTCCATGACAAAAAAGTATTTCCTGCAAGCAAAGTGAGATTCTGCAAGTGGGAGTTTTGTGGAAATCCGTGAGTAGATAGGACTTCAGTCTGTTTGCTCCTGGATGAAAAAGCAGAGGTGGTGTGGTGGATGATCTGGTGTTGACTGTGCCCCTAACTTTATTTAGCCTCTCATGATAGCTGATGACTTTAAAGGCCTTTAGCCTGTGGATAAATTAGGTTCTCTGGATTTTTGAATGAATAACTATTTTCCTCCACAGCCTTCACATGGGGAGGAAAAAAGGTGAAAACTTAAAAAAGCTGTCCCAAACAAACCAAGTAAAAATACTCAAAATCACTGTTGAGATAATCAGATCTGGTTAAATGCTGAGATTTTAGTGTCCTCTATATATGACTTCTGTTGTTAACCAGGCAGACTGTAATGTATGACCCACATTCTGACAGTCTCTGCCTTCTCTTACATTACAATGTCCTTTGCACTTCGTGTTGCAAAGAGCACATAATTCAGTGATTATCTGGATTCTTAGGTCATAGAATGTTGTCTTCTCAGACTACAACTTAATTATCTGTTTCTTGAGTAGTAATGTGAGTTTTGTAAAATCAATTGCCTCGTACTATTAAACTAATTTCTTGGCTGTTCCATCTTCTTGCAATATCTGGACTACTGTTGAATTCTATTAATCCCTTTCTGTTCCCTGCCTAGAGGTGGCTATGAAGAGTTCTTGGGATCTGAGGTTGAAAAGTTTTTACTAAAACACACACAAAAAACAGGCCAGAAACCCTGGTGGTACTGGGTTCCTTTAGTCTGTAAAACACGTAGTATGTGGAGCCACTTAAATGTTGAGCTTTTTCCAGTAGCTCCTTTAGTTGTCACTGAAGGTCAGAATCAAACAGCTGGATACAGCTGCCAGTAGTAAAGGCAGGTGCTGTTCCCTTCCCTGTCCCAGCCTGAAGGTACATGATTTCCAGCAGACCTGACTGGAATGATGGTCACCAGGGACTGCTGCACAGTTGTACTCTGTTAACAGACTTTATCCATGATGTTTGCAAATCAACAAAGCATCATAAAGCAGGAATCCATATAATTAGAAACAAACATGAGCAATTACACTGAAACTTCCTACAACAATTTGTTGCCACTTCAAAGACAAAGATGCTGCTTAACACCTGTATTAGCTACTGCAGAGCTGGTTTCTCTTTCCTGGCTAATTCCAGCTGCTTCCCAACATACCTTTCCTTAACTACTGGGTAGACCTCACAGCTCTGGATTTTGGAACTTTATAGCCACTACTGTCAGTGACTGCATGTTAGAAATATTTTTTTAAATTATGTAAAACAATGCTTTGGGAGGGGAGAGACAAACAGAAGAATCCTCCAGATACAGCTGAATTTTCTTAGATGTACATGAAAGCTGAACTTTGAAATGTCCATCTATTCATATAAATATGTCTATAGGTTGTTTAGGTTTTTTTCTGCAGCTATTAACACATGGGCCAAAGGGAAAAGCAGTAGGTTACATTGCTAGCACAAATAAGTGCAGCCAGAACGTGCTGCTCCACAAACTACTAGCACTATTAAGGAAGTGGAGAAGGTAGACATACTTACAGTTTCAGCTGTCCTTGTCCTTCTAGCTGTTGCAGTGTGTCCTATGGAGACTGCACATCCTCATAAGATGCTGCATGTCAGTGTTTATTTGAGTTTGGGCAAGCTCCTCCCATGCCTCAACCCTACTGGAGGGGGCTACTGTTATGAAAACCAGAAGGCTGGAGCCTTGTCCTGCTCTGGCTCTCATTGGAGAGCCCCCCACGCAAATGCCAGAAGCCCCACCTACTACCCACAAGGCAACACTGGGACTAGTGTGGGATCTGGCTCCATAAACAGTTTTGCACCCTTGTGTAACTTCTCCTGTTTGCCATGGCTGTGTGCCCACTTATGACAGGGTCAGTGGCAGGTTTTGTGCTTTGGGAGAAAGGATTTCACATCAATAATGTGTCTCTTCCCCCCACCCGCCTTGGATTACGGGAGAGTGGTGCTATACAGAATGCCAGCTTTTCCTTTTTACCACAGGGGTAAAGAGTAGGTAGAAATCTGGCTGCACACTCTGCTGAGACCATCCTCACGAGATTTTTGCTGGCATGTTATGAAAGACAGACAGTGTTCTCTGATGGCTGGCTGTTCTGAGCGGCATTTGAGGTTAATCAGCCCTCTTAGCCCTTGGATATCTGCACAAAGGGGTTATACAAAGCTATTGTGAAATCCTGTCCTGCTTATAATACACACAGCGAAGCTGGGCTCTTCATTTAGCCAGCTGCAGCTCCAGACATAGTTTGGTACCAGCACAATAGAGCAGATTAAACTCCACAGTTTGTATTCTGAGAACACCTCTCCGTTTGTCATGGTTTGTGCAAATTCCTTGCAGCCAAATTCAGCTGAGCTCTCAGGGACATTTGACATCAATAGCTGGGAATGACTTTTAACAGGAAACCCACTTTGCTTGCTGGGAACTTCATCAGGATGCTATGAGATACACTCCTGTTCTGAAAAGGGAAGTAAAACCAAGCCAAATAGCAATTGTGAATTTATCTCTAAAGCCACAAATCTCTCCAGAGCCACAGAAGAGGGTGGTGTACAGTCATTTGCTACTGGAGTTTATTTGAACAGACTGAGGCCTGAAATGTGCTACCAGTTCTCTGCATGCTTTGTGCTTTTTATTTTATGGGATAGAATATTTCTCCATTTCACCTGTGCTCTGCTTGGGTCGAACAGGTACATCAGGAGGGTGTTTGGAGGAGCAGAAGCCACTTGGTCTTTGCTTGGGAGCTACAGGCATGCAAAGGCATGGGTTGGTGTAAGGTGTGCTGTCACCTTACACTGTCACCCCAGGGATGGAAGTGCTTTTGACCACCTTAAGAGTGGAAAAGGCCATATGAAAACAATCAGCAACAATAGTTTGGCAAATCTCCACAAATTTACCCCAATGGTGAGCACTGAGAAGTATTACCTTGGAAGGGGGGCAAAAACTCTGTAGATAAAGACAAGCCCACAGTGGGTTCTCATTTGGTTTCTGAAACAGAGAGGCCCAGAACAAACCCCCAGTGAGTTTGTGTATGTCCAGCTGATGTCCCTGACAAAGAGTTGACTGTTCCTGGTGGAGCACCCCCAGGCTGGAGAACAATCCGCAGTGTTTTCCCAAGAGGTTGTTTTCCAGCACTCTTGTTTTTACACATAAACATTGAGAGAACATGTCAACAGCTGCATGAGGCAGTAGGGCAGGCATGGGACATGTATTCTGTTTATATACATTCCTAAACTTAGAGAATGGGGATGGTGCAAGCTGACACACAGTCTCACTAGTACCTCCAAACAGAGGAAAATCCAAGTACACAGCAGCCATTAAGTCTCAAAGACTCTGTGACTTTTGACCTCTGTGTAATGTCATAAATATGCATCTGGGACTTGGCTGGCATTTTCTAGAATGACTAACAAAGCAATATTTTTCTGTTCCCTTGCCTTAAGGAGCAGAGATGAGGGCACAAGCAGACTAAAGCATGTGGTTTATACCTTAATTTTACTGTTCTCATCTGTGCTGGAACACTGTAATGACCTGGTAGTTAAATAATAACTTCGATTGGATAAGGACAAGGACAAGCCTGTGATATGATCACTTGTGATTTCCACTTTTCCTCTCTGTAACAAGACCTTAAGCAACATTCTCCACAGCAAAACTGCTTCCATCTGCTCTGTGGCAGCATTACAACTGCTGCTGTCACATTGATGCAGTTGTGTTGTAAGTTACCTTTATCCCTAGAGGCAAGCACAGACTGTTTGCACAAGCAGGAATCTTTTCCACTGACCTAATTGTGTCAGGACTGGAGGAACCCAGGAAAAAAGTAGTGTGTTGTTACAGTGTGGTTAATGATAACTCTGAGTCACGTTCTTGTAGCTGACAAGTCTGTAGTGTAATATGGAGAATGGAGGTGTGAAGGACAGGCAGGGACGTGTGGCCACTCACATGTTTTATCAAGTGCTTTCAACCCAAAGTTCTAGGCAGTTTTGCATTGCTGCCTAAGCCTGTCAGAGAATCTTTGACAGCGATTTTAATTTAAAAGAATTGAATTTCTTCACATATAAATGGCCTTTACTTTTGTAAACATACCCTCATCTGTGCAGAAACCTCACTTCACAGCAAAGAAGTTGGGCATGTGATGTTACTGGAGTTACTGTCCAGGGCAGCAGAAGTGTCCTTATGTGCTGTTAGATGAACTGTGGTTTACTGCAAATTCATCTCCCAAAAGAAACCTCTTATGTCCTTGCTCTAAAGAAAGCCTCCATTTTATATTATATTCTCACTCCCAGGGATGGAAAATGAAGAAGCAGGAACACCATCTTCTAAAGAAGCAGTTGAATGTATGATAGTACTATTCCAAGGAGGTTCCTTATTATCCTTACAAATTGTGGAAGGGAAATCTGTGCTGTAACTGCAGTGAGGTGGAATTTAGACCTTATGCTCTGACCTACACATTTTATATCAGCAGGGGAATTTGTTATCATCAGATTTACTTTCAGTCAAAAATCATCTTCTTTCTGGAAATGTGTATGTGGATTTTATCTGTGTTTTTGCCTGATTTCAGCTAGTTTGTTACAAGTGACTTGTGAAACTACTGCATCTTCCTGCTTACTCAGTGTTACCTAAATCTTGTTGAATGAGTGATTCTGTGCTCACTTCATCAGAGAATGCATGGAACTGGCTTCTGTTGACCAAATAAAAAGCTTCCTACATCCAACACCACTCCAGAGCACTCCTGACTTGGCATTTCCCAAGATTTCTCTGCTGAAGCTCACATTTTGAAACACTTCCAGGTTTGGGGAATTAGTCCTAAATGAATCCTTGCTTCCAGCTGCCATGAAAAACATTCCAAAACCTTCTTGTCTTCTATGCATGGAGCCCAGAGAGAAGATATCCCAGCTTTATATATTGCTTTATTCACTGGTTTATTTCTACGATAAGGCTTATTTTTAATAGGGATGTGTTCTGGGATCTAGCTAAAAACTGAACTTCCACAAGCAATTGTCTCAGCAAGCTTTAGCCAGTGAAAGAAGTTAACTAAATCCACAGAAACTCCCAGTTCTCTCTGAGTGCTGAGAGGAAATGAATTCATCTTCCCCTACAAATTCTTCCACATTCTGCTATTGACAGATTCTTCTCAGAAACAAGAACATAAAAAAAGGTAAATTTTTATCTTCAAGACAGGAGTGTCTCATAAAGGGAAAGAGAGAACAGTACTTGCTAGAAAAAAAAAAAAGTCTTGACACAAATTTATTGCATTGCTGGTTTTGCTTTTTAAAATTGTTTACAAGAGACTTAAGCCTAAACTGTGGCACAATACACCTTATTTGCAAACTTAGCTCTGAAGAGGCAACAGCTGTCAGGGCAGAATCACAGTGGGCTCTGCATTTTCTTTTTTTAATCCCCCTTGCCAGAGTTGTGAAGTGATCTTTTCCTCCTCTTTTTCTTTACCTGCTTTAGCCCCTCCCTCCCTCCCTCCCTCCCTCTCTCCCTCTCTCCCTCTCTCCCTCTCTCCCTCTCTCTCATTCTCAGCCTACTCCAGTCTGTATGCTGCATGGAGTGAGACCCCCTGGCAGCTCCTCTGCCAAGGACCTGGGTGAAGCTCCTGACTCTGCTGAAGGGTTCTTCTGAACTGGTGGGAACAGCCCCACTTGTCTGCAAAACACCCTGATATGCACAAATTGTCCTAGAGAGCTCAGGATTTACTTATGTAGTCCCAGGAACCTGAGAACATGTCCAGACATGATGGAAACAGGCCCAGAGAGTAGGGATTAATATGTTAAAGGAAATATTCTCCTTAAAATAATATTTTCCATTTCTAAAAAGGCATGAAGAGATAACTGGAACTGAGGGTTTATCTCCTAAGCTTCTTCCTCATCTTACTGGCATGAGTATAGATTGCATCAGAGCTCTCCCAGCTTCTAACAGTGGGAGTGTTTGTAGTGGACTTCTGTTCTTTAGATGATGTGAGTAAGGCCTTCAGAGATGGGTTCTTCAAGAGCCTGGTCTCTCTTCCTGTCTGTTCCCAGAATGAGCCAATGCTGCAGTCTGCAGCAGATGGCACTGTTGGCTGTGTTCAGAGGTGAGCTTTACTTGAAGAGTACCATCCCTGATACTCTCTTGGTTGCCAATGGTCACTTTGGCTCCAGTGCACCATGATAGTTCTTTCTATTTCCAGAGACATAGATTAGATTATGCTCTTGTTGACTGCTAAAGGGAAAACAACATCTTAAAAATTAACAGCTTGGCATGTTAAAACATCTTTTATGCAGCAGACACAGCAACCTGAATCAGAGAATCACAGAATGGTTTGTGACTTTAAAGAGCTTATAATTCCAACTCCCTGTAAGGAAATGTCTGTCTAAGACAGCTAAGAAAATGCTATGTTAGGAAAATCCTCCAGGTTATGCTTAACTCTAGAACAGTTAAACTGGCAAGTTTTCAGGTAGAATCAATAGCAAACTTAATACGTAGAAATGAAAACTCAATATCTAAGAGGTCAGCATTTATTCTGATTCTTGCATGTTTAGATTTAGAGCAGAATAAATGTGGGTAGGAAGGTAAGTAGGTAGGTAGATAGATAGATAGATAGATAGATAGATACATGGATACATAGATAATGACATCACATCAACTCCCCAGATAATGTGCTTCTGAATACCAGCCAGCCATGATGGTATTTAACAGAATTTCATCAATTTCATCACAGATACTGAATTTTCTGAATTTTCATTTAGGCTTCAGTACTTCATAGTTCTCTGAAAATAGGCTTGGGTCTGTCTTTAAAAGAAAATTACGTCTGAATTCATTTATTTATTGCAGATAAAAAGAGGCAAGACCATCGTATAATTATGCCAAACCAGAAGTCCTCTTGAGAAATGTGAAAGCTCAGATGTCAAAACTGTATATATGTAGAGAGAACTGTGATTTGGGGAAAGCAGAAGTAAAGGACAGGTGGTAAATTGTAGTCAATGTATTAGAAAGTAATGGAAAAGTTAAAACAGCAACAACAAAAGGTCTGAAGGAAACTGCCAGAGCCTTTGGCTTTAGTTATTAAGCTCCTCCAGCAAATCAGTTACCTGAATAATGGAGTTCTTATTAAATAACATGAATCCACTTTGTTAGCACATGGCAACAAAAGAATGTTTATGTCTTCTGTATTGGAAATTACCTTACAAAGTCATTTGAATAAGCTTTTGACATTCACAGAGAAATTGCTTAAATCTATTAAAAACTGTATTTTTTATTGCTATACTTATTTTAGAAAAAGAGCAACTGATTTTTGTTGCTGCTTTCACTGGTGTCCTTATTATCCTCTGAGTCTTAGCACCACTGACACTGTACTTCTTATTTCATGGCAAGTGGGAAGACACTTTTCCTGTCACTGCACAAGATGCTGCAGCTGCAGACAGCCTGAACTCCTCTTCTGCCTTGCCTAGAATTTACAGTGCGAATTTTGGAACCTGAAAGTCAGTTCATTTAATTAGATTCTCCTGAATGTGAATTCCCACAGCCATTGAAGTGTTCCTTTTAGCTAAAGCACAGTTCTTTTTTTTTCTTCTGGTAATTCAGAGTGTCTTGGATTTTTTACCATAATGTTCTTAATTACATTCCTTCCACAGGTTATCAATGACTGCCCTGGAACAGGACACCCTTAGTGTGTGATAGTGGGGGAAGGGGAAGGGGCAGTGAGGGGGGTCAGAAACAGTGACCAGATGTGGGAAGACAATCCTAACCCTGAACAGAGGAGGTGATTGGTTGGACCTACTCTAAAATTTCTCAAAATGTCTCTGAACTACTGTAAGATATTAAACACCTTTAGGTGTCTCTAAACTACTGTGTACCTCTAAATTGCTCTAAAATCCTTTAATCACCTCTAAAGAGCTGTAGGGAACTGTTTCTCAAACGAGGCAATTGCCTCAAATCTGATGTAATTTACATGACTCTAAGCCATCTCTAAACCACTCTAAAACTTCTAATCAGTTCTAGAATGCCATTGAATTGTATTACATCTCAAACACTTTATGCCCACCTTTAAAATACCTTTACACTTCCTGAAACAGCTCTAAAGATCTGAAAAATAGCTCCAAATTCCTCTACAACTCCTCAGAGGCACACTTAGTTCTGAGGAGCTGTAATATCCCTTTGTAGAGTGCTTGAGTCCTCTAAACTTCTGTAACATCTTTCTATACATCCTCTAGGAAGCTTTTTTCTCTATCTAGAACTCCTCTACATTGATTTGAAGTCTGTGGATTTCCTCTGGGCCTCTTAAACTCCTCTAAGGACCTCTAAACCTCCTTGAATATGCTGTGAGGTGCTCTAAAGCCCTCTAAAATATCAACACAGCTACAAAACATCTCTGATGAGCTCTGAAAGAGCTATTATTACACCCCCTAAGTTATACCTTTTAAAAGTTATACCTTTTAACTTCTGATTCTAAAACACTCTAGAGTGCTAAACCAGTGTGGACTTCTTTTAAGTGTTCCACAATCCTCTAGAAAACTTAAAGAGCTCTACAATGCACCACACTGCTCTACAACCCATCTCAACAGCTCTAAAACTATACTAATTGGCTACAAACAACAGTGAGAAGTTACAAATTTCTCTAAAATTTCCACTCTGAAAATCCTCTGAATAACACTACTACCTCGATGCTTAAAGTAGCAGTAAAATGCTTCAAAATAGATCTCAAGCCCTTCTCAGTTTCCTTGCAACTGCTCTAGAACTCTTTTCTGCAGCTCTGGAATTCCTGCTTAGAGACAGTGCTAAAACTCTTCTGAAGCCCTCTAAAACCACTCTGAACTGCTCTAAGTTGATCTAAATGTCCTATAAACTGTTCTAAGAAGCCCCAAAGTCCTGTGAAATGTGCTAGAACTCTTGTAGCATACTAAAATCCTTTAGCTATTCTAAACCTCTTCTCAACACCTCAGAGCTCCCCTAAACTGGTCTAAAGCTGCTCTATGTTGCTGTAAGCAGCACTAATATGTCTTTAAATGCATCTAAAATGCCTCTAAATCTCGACTGTACAACTCCAAAACCCAGAGAGTGATCTCTGCCTACAGACAGCCCACAGTGAGCATATTTTGGAGTGGAGGAGGAATACCACAGCTCCAAACTCCTGAGGTTGTTATGTGAATACATGAAAAATGTGCTCCTGGATCACACAACAGGGGATTGTTCCCTGCAGGCATTGGGTGCTTTCAAAACATGCTCTAATGGAAGATCTGAAAGTGCACACTGAAGACAATTTTTAGAAATATTTTTTGGAAGTTTATTGCTATGAATCTGTTCAGGGCAGTAGCTTGTCTTATGGGATGCTAGTATTCCACTGGTCAGATCTGCTGGGAGCAGATTTGAATCCTGGCCCAGCTGCAGTTCTGGTGGGATGGGGAGGATTGTGCTGTGCATGACTGCCGTGGAGCCCACACTTCCCAATGGACATGGTACACATCTGGTGAAACTACATGTTGGGCTGCATGCAAGGAGTAGCCTGCTCCTTTGCCTTCTGTCCTTGTGTCCCAGAGCAGGGACACTGCACTGCTATTGGCAGTGCTTCCAGCACCTCAGCAGGACTGGGAGGACAACATTAGGTGAGATATTGGGAAGAGGTTTCCCTGTGTGAGGGTTGGGAGGCCCTGCCACAGGGTGCTCAGAGGAGCTGTGGCTGCCCCTGGATCCCTGGAAGTATCCAAGGCCAGGTTGGACAGGGCTTGGTGCAAGCTGGGACAGTGGAAAGTGTTCCCTGCCCATGCCAGGGGGTGGCACTGGGTGACCTTTTAAGGTCCCTTCCAACCCAAATCATTCCAAGATTTTGTTTATCTCCATCCTGTTATTTATTAGTATTTCAAGGTTCATTTATTTCTTTTTATGCTGAAGTTTGCAGATAACAATGGGTGACCCAAACCAGCCTCATCTCTTGCACAAAACATGGGCAGTAGGAGCCCGTCCTGGGCTGGGCATGGGGGCTGCAGGCAGCGGATGGGACGGGACGGGACGGGACGGGATG
>JAOTQP010000403.1:7220105-7231317 GCA_026413545.1 Cichladusa arquata | reverse complement strand
ACGGGACGGGACGGGACGGGATGGGATGGGATGGGATGGGATGGGATGGGATGGGATGGGATGGGATGGGATGGGATGGGCAAGGGCAGGCTGCACGGAGATGGGCTGGGCATGGGGACGATGATGAGGAGGGTTTGCCGGCTGGGCGGGGCAGGCCGGGCTGCACAGGGCGGGCTGTCCGTGGTCAGCTGCTGCCGCTGTCCCCGCCCCGTCCCCGCTCCTGCCCGGCCGAGCCGCTCCGCCGGAGCAGCGGGGATCGAGGTGAAGGAGAAGCGCGGAGCCTCCCCCGCTGCCCCGCCGTCCTTCCCCTCGGGAATGCTCTGCAGAGCCGCCCCCTGCCCGGCCAGCTCGGCTGCACGGCCGCGGGGTTTCACCCTTTCGCAGAAGCCTCTCAACAGTAATCGCTTTTACACCTCTGTCTTCCCAGCAGACCAATGACACCGCGAAAGAAGTTAAAGGGTCTTGTAGCTGCTGCCATCACTCCAATGACTCCGGATGGGTGAGCTGTCAAAGTTGCACTGATTGCTGTTTCCTTCCACCCCTATTTTCCTTCTTTCTTATTTGGAACTGATCTGCATGCTTTATTTTTTCTTCTTCTTCTTTCTTTCTTTTTTTTAAAATCAGATCTCTGATGGGATCGGGGAAACTATTAAATTGGTCCCACTATTAATAGGACCTGAGTGAGATTCCCCTGTCTCTGCCTCCTTCTGATGTCAACAAGTACTGTGGCTCTGGGTTTGGAGTTTGGATCAGTCTTGTATCTCGTTTTCTGTAGCTTTGTAGGTGCAAATCAAATCATAGTACAATATCATATCATAGTAAATCAATGTTTATCGTAGTAAATCAAAGTTTATCATAGTAAATCAATGTGTAGAGCATTGCAGTGTTTTTACATTTGCTAAAGAAAATTGCAGTTCTAGTTACCAAGAGCTCTCAAGAGCTAGAAAATAATTGTCAGAATCTGAAGGCCTTTTAGACTTCTCTCTACCTTAGCTAAGTCATGCATGCAGTTATGTGTGTATGAGTGCATTGAATTGGTCTAAACTTGGAGAAAATACTGCAAGGACAGCACAGTTTTGAAAATGACATCAAACTGAAACTTGAAATTCAGCTTTCTTCAGAGCAGGGGTGGCAAACAGAAGCCTCCTGACTGCATTTTGATGTTGCAAGACCAAGTTTGGAGTCAGCAGAAAACCTTGAGCTCTTGTGGGGGATGTGCCAGGATCTGTACCTGCTTTTGAGAGAGACAGTGGAGATTTGCTAATGCAGATCTCCAAAAGTGAACTTTACTTTAAGTGCTGAAAAACATGGCTCCATCCCAGTCAGGGAACTCATTCCATTGCAGTCACTGCTTTGATTTTTGCTTTAAAGGAAACTTATTTCTGATTTCTTTTTTATTATGACTCAAATCTATCACAACATGGTATTTAGAGAGTGATCTGAGCCCTCTGCCTGGACTCCATGGTCCTTGTCAGATATGTTCTGGGAAGGCATCTATGCAATTTTGGGTGTTGTGTAAAACCTATGAAGGCATCAGAATTTACTTCTAGACAATAGGTTTAGTCTGTATTTTTGACAAATGAAAACAACAGTGAAATATTATACACTAGTAAACAAAATAAGTTTGTCTTTCATAGAAGATAACCCAAGAATTCTCTGTCCCCTCTTTGGCAGGGAATTCTGTTGCCCTCCTCATCCTTTAATGAGAGAGAGGTCAAAGTCACATCCAGCAGATGCCATTTCACTCTCTGTATCCAGCAGTTATAACCATCCAGCAGTTTAACCATTTGCCAGCATTTGCACAAATAACTTTGTGCTCTCAAGAGGGCTCCTGTTTCCCTGAAAAGAGGAAAAGGTTTTAGTGTCTCCTGTTTTCTCGTATCTCCCAAAAAAGTTCTTTGCTGTGACAAGCCTGCAGCAATTCCCAATAAAAATTTGGAACAGCAAACTACTTGTCAGGAGGAAGAGAAACTGCAAGAGGCTGAGCTGCTACCCTCAGATGTTAAACAGAGGTCAAGGGTTTCTTACCTCTGGGTAATCTGTGTGTATACAAATGCAAGGCTTCAAAATATATGGGTTTTTTTTTTTGATTTCTTAATCACTAAGTTTAAAATAACTAACTTCAATAACATAAATAAATAACATAAGTGGGGACTTAAAGGTTGCTGTGGTTCCTTTTATTGCAGCAAAATTAACCTCACGGTGATTCGCCAGTATGTGGATTATCTGGTAAATGAGCAGAATGTGAAGAATGTTTTTGGTAAGTGACAGAAACTGCATTACAGCCTTTTTACCTGGATGGGAATCCTGTGAGATCTTACCTGGTAGGAGCTGTAGTGGGAGGGAATGTGGCCATTTATATTCACCAGAGTGTAAGAGGTACTTAAGGCATCTGGTTTTGCCCACACCCCATTTCTGTGGGGGATAAAATAAGGTGCTTTCATAAGGTGATGTTCCCAGAGATGAATGGATAAGGTTGTATTGACAGAGAAGACTCATCTGAATGATTCTTCCCAACTCAAAAATGTTAGCTCTTGTCTTCAGTGAAACTGATGTGTGTAGGTGAGGCCTCAGGCAGTGTGTTGTATTTTGTTGTGTTGACACAGTGAATGGCACAACAGGAGAAGGCCTGTCCCTTAGCATCCAGGAGAGGAAGCAGTTGGCAGAAGAATGGATGTGCCAGGGAAAAGACAAGTAAGTAACTGAGAGGGAATGCGGAATTCCAGATCTTATGTTATAATAATGCCAGAATGCAAAACTAAGTGTGCTGATGCCTTTTTTCAATTTACTTTTAAAGTATTGTGCTGCTGGGCTTTGTTCCCCAGCTCCTTTATCACACAAGTATGTCTTCCTGTTGCTTAGAGAGCTTGTGAGAGTCCTTCTCTTTGGTACACTGAGAGGTGGGGAGATGAGAAAGGGCTTGGAAAAGAAGGGCTGTCCCCTTTGCTTAGTCTTGAGAAGAAATGCAAATAAAAAGCACTTCTGAACCTTTTAATGTATGACGTTACTTGATGTGACTGAAGCTGAGGTGTCAAGTGCTTAACTGCTTCCCTAAAAGTGCAAAATTAGTAACAGAAGAAAGAATTCAGTCTGGATCTGCAGCTGTGTATCCAATTGCAGCTTCATTCTCCCTTTCTTGTACCTGTCACAGCCATGTAGCCCTCACTGCTGCCTTTCTCTTGGATGCTGGGTCAGAGGATGTGCAGAAGAGGAGGTGTTTTGGGGGAGAAGGATAATGAGGAGAAATAAACTGATGTGAAGGACCACGGCCTTCAGATCCATAACTTTTATATCCATGTCTCCTATGGATATAAAGGAAAAAAACAGCAGTGGGGTTGATGAACTGTAACAGGGAGGATTCCCTTCACAGGAGCAGAAAGTCAAAGGTGCTGCTGTGAGGTTGAACTCTTCTGGTAGGTTTGCAAAGAAACAGGTTTATAAAGTAAAGACATACTTTGATTTCCTTTACCCTTCCCAGCCTCCCCTTAAATCATTGATGTCTTAATTTCAGTTTCCTAATAAAATGCTAAGATTCATCCCTCCTGACAGCCTTGCAAGTACAACAGCAAGTCACATGTGACTTATGTTTACATGTGGGCTTTTTTTCTTCCACCACCACTTGTCACTGTCAGCATTTTCTCCATGTTTCTGCTCATCAGGTCCACACAGGCTCAACTCTATTTTTAGGTTCTTGTTCCGTCACTGCCTGGGCTGAAGCAAATAATTTTGGCAGCCTGGTAGTTCACCATCACTGAAACCTCCCCAAAATCTTCTGAATTTGTTTTTTTGTGCAGATTGGACCACGTGATCATTCATGTGGGAGCATTGAATCTGCCAGAGTGCCAAGAGCTGGTGTGTATATATATTTTTCACTCTGTGTGTGATAAATAGAAGCAGATATATCCTCAGATACTTTCCACTCTGTCTTTTATAGGCAAGACACGCAGCAGCCATAGGTGCTGGTGGCATTGCTGTCATAGCCCCCTTCTTCTTCAAACCCACAAACAAAGGTGAGTAGATGTGATTGCAGAGGCCTTTTTATTGCCCTCCCAACCTTCATCATAGTTAAAGGATTAATGCTATTTACTTTATTTGGAAAATATTCTGATTATAATGTTTGCACAATTGTAATGGAAAAGCGAAACCTGCAAGAAGCATTTTTTAAAGATGAGAGATAGCAGAATTGTCCTAGTAAGAAATGGGAAGGATGTATTTTGGGATGTATTTTGTTAGCCTTTTGTACAAAGAAGAATTGCTTTTGTAAAGAATAGTCTAGTTAACTAGTCTGTGTTCTGAATGGATGGTTTGGTGTTCATGCTTGATCTGAACCACACTAGGAAGCAGCTGGTTCCATGCTTTCTCTTGCTGGGCACTGACCAATTGAGCAACTGCTGATACACAGGTGTGGCTCCTGTTTCTGAGGTGATCAGGTTTGGTTCTGTCTGTATAAGGTTACCTCAAAACTTGCAAACTGAGTATTTTGTCCTTAAGATCCTAACAATAACATAAAAGAACCACATGAAGTGGAGGTTTGTAAAAGAAATATGAGAAGTTGTCTGAATGAATTCTGAATGGAAATGTTCATATGAAAGCATCAGAAGAAACCAGAGTAACTTGCCAGAATGGCTGATAGTGACAGCCAAGACACAGTCAGTGGCAATCAGACTGGTACTCACAGAGGAACAGCTCAAAAGTCAGCAGAAACCTCGCTGAGAGTAGGATGGCAGTGAGGGTTCAGCACTGTTTTTTGCCATTCTTCTTCCTTCTGTGTCAATGAGAAAATTGCCTAAGATCTATGAAGGATTCAATGAGCAAGATTCTCAGGAAGAATGTCAGCCATAACAACTCTTTGATTCCTAAAATGGTGGAAAAAAAAATGTTGTCCAAAACCCTGCTCATCATCTTCACCAAGCAATACCCCAGGGAGGTGAACACAAACTTGATCCCTTGTCCTTTGTTGCACACAAGTGATCCTGCTGAAACCACTTGGCACACAGGTGTGGCACATGTGAGAGCATGCCTGAGTTACACCTGTAAGAGAATGAATGGGAGCTGTAGAAACTGGTTTGATTTAAAAGAAATATTGTATTTGCCTTTCTTAAGGTCTTCCCCTGATTTATGTCACATTGAATGTTTTATGACATGTGAAAGGTTTTATATGACTTTGTGTGGTACACAAGCTGAGGCCTCTCCACAGCCCCTGTGCTGTGAATCTGAACTGTGTCTCCCTATGAATGTCTCCTTCTCTTATGGGATACCTGATGGTTTCCTTCTAGATGAGCTGGTTGCTTTCTTACAGAAGGTTGCATCTGAAGCCCCTGAGGTGCCATTTTATTACTATCACATTCCTCCTCTGACGGGTGTGAAGAGTAAGTACAGAGTACAGATTCTTTGGTTATTTGCTCTGGAAAGGAGGTTACATGGTGTTTCTGAAAGCATGGGTATATATTTAGCCTTAAGTGTGTTATTGTGTGTTATTGCCAGTTCATTCCTAAACTTTTTCTGATCTGGTAAAAGTGTCTTACTCTTTGTTGTCTTACTCATTGTTTTAGAGCTGTATACTTTACTAGGCTTAGGCTGAAAGTGAACAACTTGTAAATATGAAGTCTCTCTCATGGGGACAAGGCAGGGAACTCTCCCAGAACAGGCCTGAGTTCCCTCATATGAGATTGCTGTTCTGCACAGTTCGTGTGGAAGAGTTGCTGGATGGGATAAAAGCACAGATCCCCACCTTCCAGGGTGTGAAGTTCAGTGACACAGATCTCTTGGACCTGGCACAGTGCATAAACAAGAATGAAACAGGAGAGTTTGAATTTCTTTATGGGGTGGATGAGGTAAGAAGCTTTTCTTAAAAATAATTTCTTCTAAGGTCCTCTCTTGCTTCAGCCTTAGGGAAGAATTAACCCTGGACATTCAGTGCAAAGCATTTTTACTGCTCCCTCCCACCACACTTTTTTTTCCTTGATTTTATTATATGAAGTAAATTTTTTTTACTTTTTTTTTCTCCCTCCACCCCAAACTAGCAACTGTTGAGTGCACTGGCAATAGGGGCAAATGGAGCAGTTGGAAGGTCAGTATGGCTTGGACTCCTTCCCCTCACACATATACTGTGCTGTTTTATCTTGCACTGTCTGCATAGTATTTCCCTGACTGCCTTCAGGCACAGCAATGGAGGATTTTGCAGGATAGGAATGTACAGAGGCAAACAGACACAGAATTTAGCCCCAGCCCTAGTGATGGGACAGTCATATAACCCAGGATCTCAGATTATGTTCCTTTGGATGATCATTGCTCTGGTTTCTAAGCTGACCCAAAGGTTTCAATGTACTTTTTATCCTGATGGCAACTTTTGAAGTAGGTAATCACTTTTATCTGGATTGGGTAAGGAACCAAATCCCAGAGAGGTTAAAATTGTTAGTTCACATGAGCAGTCTGTGAGGAAAAGGGCTTTGCTGAGTTTAATTTCTGATTTATCCTCTGCCCCTCATATCAGGCTGATGAGATGAATTATTGTGTGATACCTGTGTTCCTATCTAGGCAATCCATTAAATGAACAAGCAACTGGAAAATTAAGTGATTGACTTTTCTTATTGCCCAATTATGTCTTTCAGTTTTTAGTTTTGAAAAAGCAGTTCCATTTGGAATGAACTGGGAAGAGAAATTGGCTCTCTTAATTCTTCCATGGAGCTTGGCATACTTCAGATGCTTGACAGTAGATTCCACCACACATAAACTCCACAAATTTGTCTCACAATAATGAGAATGTCAATAGCAAAAGCCTGTGGTTACTTCTTTTGTTTCACTGGTTTGAAGTTCCTTCTTTGCATTTACCAGTTCTATTTTTGGTTTGGTTTTTTGACAGTACATACAACTATTTGGGCCGACAAACCAATCTGATGTTGCAAGCCTTTGCAAAGCCAGACTTTGCCTTGGCACAGCAGTACCAGGTACAGCATCTTCCCGAGCCTCACTGGGAACAACCTCCTTGCTCTTCCAGCTTTACTGTGGCTGTTCTCCATGTGGTTCTGTCATCCATACCAAGGCAGCTTTGTTAAAGAAAAACTCTTTCATCTCCACCCCCTCTTTTTGTTATTCACCCCTCCTCACTTTTTAAATTATTCCTCACTACCTTTTAACCAAGACCTTTTAACCACTTACCCTTCAACTCTAATCTCCTGCATGCAAGTGAGCAATGATATAAGTGTAGTAGCTTGAGATGCTTTTACACCTTCAAATCTTTGAGTGTTAATAAATTACTGTTGGCCTTTTCTAGTTTCTCACTGGGGAATTTCTCAATTTTGTCATCAAACTTGGTAAGTAAACTGAGTAAACACTGCCTGTTTCCCTCGTGTCTAAAAGTGCAAACTTTCTGCTTCTCAAACTCTCATGTTGCTGTACTCTTAGAACTTCCTTCCTGAAAGATTTTGTAGAGAAAAACTGTTGCATCTGCTGTTTCCCAACTTAGTAGCAGTTGGGAGCTCAACAAAGGGAGCTGACCAAGCATCCCTGACAGATTACACTCTCCCTTCCTTCCTTCTGCTCTGAAATCTCAGATTTAAAGCTGTGACTCTGATTTACCCTTGTTCTTATCCTGACTCTTTCTGTAGGGTGTTTTTTTGTTGGGTTTTTTAAAAGCTCATTTCCAGCTTTATTTCTACAGTAATTTTTCTGAAATGGTGGTGCCCAAGTAGAAGAATAGTTCTGATTCTTTTCTCTCCTGCCTTGCTGCAATTAAACAGGAATTTCATTGAAGGCTGTACAAAACCAAAACATTTTAAAATTGAATGATTTCTAGAAACAAAATCAAGTTTAAACATAAAAAGCAATTAAAACCAGCAGAGTGGTTTAGGGAGACTGAAACAAACAGGAAATGTTTACATTAAATTAATCAGACATTTAATGAAGAGAACTGTTTATTGTGGGTTTGCTGTACATAATCAAGCCCTGATTAATCTCACCAAGCTGTAGAGCCTGGTTGTATTTCTTGGCTTCAAAGTCAAAGGAATTGCATTATTTTTTAGCCTTATAGATGAAGAGGCAAACACTAAATATCCAGGGGTACATAAGAAGTTGTGAGCTATGGGCAGAGAGCAGGATGTCACTACTCCCAAGGCTTGGCTCTGTGTGAGTCTGCATGAAGGGATGCTTACATATGAATAAATGTAGTAAGTAGGTGTAATTTTTACTGCAGTGTTGCTCCTGTCTACAAGCACAGTTACTTGTTTTCAATTACCCTATTCTTGCTTCTAAGGAATGCTTGAAGCCTGGTTGATACTGGATTACACAGAAAATCTGTACTGCTGCTTTTTTAGACACTTTGAGGCTGCTTTAAGGAAAGTGGTCTGCCAATGTCCTGATTTTGCTTTTTTCTGCCCAGGTTTTGGTGTTGCACAGACTAAAGCTGTAATGACTTTTGTTTCTGGCATTCCCATGGGACCTCCACGGCTTCCCCTTGTTGGTGCCTCCAGTGAGTTCATCGTCAAGGCCAAAGCCAAGCTGGACAGCATTGTGTGGCCTAAAGGTGACTGATCATAGAGTCATGGAATCATTAATGTTGAGAAAGACCTCTAAGATCATCAGGACCAACCATTAACCTGACACTCCTAGGTCCACCACTAAGCCACATCCCCAAGATCCACATGTATGATGTTCACTCCCATGTCGATCTGGAGGTTTCTTTTCTGGGATTCTGTGCCATATGGCACATCCCCCACATGATGGGCAGGATTTCTTTCAGGGAACTGGCAATGTGCCCAAGGCCCTTCCTGTTAGGGCTGGCTTTGCTGGGGCACACATGGCCTGACATTTTACACTGCTCCCCTGGAACTCCGTGTTCCAGGACTGACTGGGCTTGTTTAGTAAAAAAATAGCAAATTTTTCCCAGTTAGAGGAATGGGCTGATGACTTTTGCCTAGAAAGGAGGAAGATCTATCTCTGCCCCCTCTCAGCTGGATGGTGTTTTGTCCTCTCTATGAGGACACTACATTGTGAGTTTAAACAACAGTATGACACCAGCAGGTTGCTCAGGCTGGTGTCTGTTCATCCAAGTCACTGGGACATTGTCTGTGCATGTAAAATCCTGCTTCTGTCTGATCTCTGTGTTTATACACCTTAATGCAAAATTAAAAAAAGAAATCACTTCTGTAACAGCAAGCTTTGGATCACTAATAAGCAGGTATTTCTAATTTCTTTTTCCTTAGGACAGAAATAAAGCCACAATTGAGCTGTACACCTCCATGTAATGCAGAATGCTGTCATGCAGGTTAGGAAGGCATAGAATCACAGAAGCATAGAATGATTTGGGATGGAAGGGACCTTAAAATCATCCCAATCCATCCCCTGCCACGGGCAGGGACACTTTGCACTAGCCCAGGATGCTCCAAGCCCCATCCAACCTGGTCTTGGACACTTCAGGGATGGGGCAGCCACAGCTTCCCTGGACACCCTGTGCCGGGGCCTCCCCACCCTCACAAGGAAGAACTTCTTCCCAATATCCCATGTAACCCTGCCCTCTGGCAGTGGGAAGCCATTCCCTGTGTCCTGTCACTCCAGGCTTGTCCCAAGTCTCTCTCCTGCTCTTTAGACACTGGAAGGAGCTCTAAAGTGTCACCTGAGCCTTCTTTTCTCCAAGCTGAGCACCCCCAGCTCTCCCAGCCTTGTCTCCAGAGCAGAGGGGCTCCAGCCCTTGGAGCACCCTCAAGGCCTTTTCTGGACTCGCTCCTGAAAGGGTTAAAAGCACTGTGCCTAGGCATACTCAGGCAAGAATAAGATACATCATAACCAACAGAGAAGCTAGCAAATATTAACCCACAAGTTAAAGACACAGGATGAAACTAGGCAAGAAATTGGGAACAAAACTTGCATTAAATGAAGGACAAAGCTTGCTAAAACCAGTAAGGAAATCGCTGAATCAGCTAAAAGAGGCTGTGCATGGCTAGAGGAGAAAGGTGAAAAGGGCAGGGCGAGGAAGACGTCCAGCCTTCATCAGAGGAGCACCGAGGAAGACGCGGAGCCTTCCTCAGTGCAACCAGCCGGGTGCACTGAGCCTGCGCCTCCCGTGTGCTAATGATAGTAACGCGTTCTAAGAAACAGTTTGTGTAACCACACATTTCCTAAGGGAAACCATGAATACATTGAGTACAGCCATGGATTGGGATTCGCTGTGTGCCTGGGTGTGCGCTGGTAGGAGTGATCCCCGCGCACCCGGCGCGCTGAATAAAGCAAACACCCACTTATTGGGCTTTGTCTCTGTGAAAAACGAGGATCACTTTCCTGGTAAATTTAAAAAGGTTTAATAAAAGGACAATAGGAGACAAAGACAATAAAGCAAAGGGTTAATACGGCCGGGTGCTTGGCATTCAGCCAAGAGCACGCCTGCTGTTTTGGAGACACTCCTTAAATACATCAGCCCGTTGCATATTCATAGACTCTCATGCATTATTCAAAAACATTCCTTTGAGTTTCCCCCAGCCTGCCCCCCCTTCCATCCTGCAAATCAGCATTTTTAAATTTCTCCTTGTGGCTCCATCCTGTCACATACCCCCTGATAATGGGCAATCAGTAAATTTCTTCCCTAGGGTCCGTCACTGCCATCTTCATCCAGATAGGATAATCCAAGAATGCAAAGAATTTCCTGATTATCTTGTACTATTCTGAGTTCTGAAGAAAAGCTTTTTACATTACTATGCTATAGTCCAAGAAAAATATATATTTATCACACCGCTATTTCTAAGTTTTGTTAACAGCAGAACTAAAAGAAACTATATTCATACAGCAAAGTTTTCCAACATTATACATATAGCATTCACTTTAATATTTGCAAAAAGCCAATAATATAATACATACGTATAGCAGTCTTGGAAGTGTCTCAGCCCAGTTTGGGGCGATTCACTCCAGCAGCTCCATGTCCTGATGTTGGGGGCCACAGAGCTTTGCAGGTGGGGTCTCACCAGAGCAAGTAATCTGATGTCACATAGAAAGGTGCATTTTTTCGTGTCCTGGGCTGAACTTCTTGCTGGCTGATGGTCCCTGTGGCTGACACACGAGGGGTCCCATGCCCTGACTCCTCCTCAAGACAATGATGATTGAGGGGGGCTGGAAGGAGGGAAGAGAGATCCAGGATATACTGGGGCACTTTGAGTGGTTTTGCCACAGCCAGTGGCACCACGGATGACAACAACAGAACTGTGATGGATTGCATCCAGAATTTCAC
>JAOTQP010000403.1:7207372-7218100 GCA_026413545.1 Cichladusa arquata | reverse complement strand
ATCTTATCTACATCATAACTTCAGTATCAGATCAGTCACACCAACGTCGTGAGCCCAAATATCCCTAGAGGATCGTTTCCTGCATAACTCCCTGAAATCAGTTCTGCCTCTGAGCTGTTTTATTTCGTTCATTCCAGCGAATTAAACATTCATCTCCAAAGAGGTCTCTCAGAAAGACCAAGAACACTGAAAAATAACGATTGTTTACATTTAAAGACTTTGACTGCTTGAGAAACACTCTCTATTCAGCAGTAAGCCCAGAAGATGATGGCTCGGACACGAGCCGCGTCGAGGGGCGCTGGAGGGCGGAGCGAACGCGCCCGGCACTTTCCGGTCCCTCCCGGCCGCCGTCCGGCCGCGCGCAGGCGCTGCCGCGGGCCCGGCGCCGGCTGGAGCGGGCGGCTGTGCCCCGCTGCCCCGGCCCGGCCATGGGGGACGTGAAGAACTACCTGTACGCCTGGTGCGGCAGGAGGAGGGTGATGCCGGCCTACGAGATCCGCGCCGCCGGCGGCCGCGGCCGGCAGACCTTCCTCTGCGAGGTGCGGGCCTGCCCCGCCGGGGAGCGCGCTGGCCGCGCTGTGCGGGACTGGGAGCTGTGAGGGGGATTTAGGGCTGTGCCGCGGCTTTGGGGACACACAGGGGGACTGCGGGCCTCCGGGGCCATGGATGGACCCTGCCGCTCTCTGGGCTCTGCCGGGGGTCTGAGGACCCTGTCAGTAGGAATGTGGGGCCCTGCCGGGCATCTGAGGTTCGTGACGGGGTCTGGGCTTTTCCAGGGGTCTCGGGTGCTGCCGGGGGATCTGGGAGCCGGGCCGGATCCGGGGCTCTGCCGGGGGATCTGGGAGCAGTTCTGGCGGCTCTGTCAGAGGGAACGTGGGGCCGTGCTGGGGGTGCTGCCGTGGTCTGGGCTCTGCCAGAAGGAGCCCGGCGGTCTCGGGTCCTGTCCGGGGTCTGGGCACTGCCCGGCCTGGGTGGGAGCCACTGGAAGCCGAGGGCTCAGGGAGGGCTGGGACGCTTTGAGCCAGTGTCCTGGCTGTGTGTGCACGGTGTGAAATGAGTGAAAGGAGGGAAGAAGCCCTAATGATGGTCTTACAGGAAAAATGGATTGCTTTATTCAAGGATGGTGTGTGTCTGCTCTATGTGAGACTCTTCTTGCAGTTAAAATAGTTGGTTAGGGGTACTGTATGTCACCTTTGCCAAGAGCTTTGGTCTGCTCTTGAACTTGAGATGAAATGTATTAAAGAGTTCTTGTAGGAATAGTTGCTACTCTGCACTGCTCTAATAGTACTTTGCTCCTGCCTCTAGATATTGGGGATGTGGGAGCTATGAATCCGGGTTGTCTCTGACAGGTAGCTGGCACTAAGTGTGAGGCCATGTGTAAAACAGATCAGTTCATGAGTGATGCCATGGATTTGCACTAAACACTTCGAATTTGTCATTTTACTCTTCCCCCTCCCGTTTGTCTTCTGTGTCAGTAAGAAAACTAAGAAACACAGTGGCATTAAAACAATTTTCAAGGTCTTATAACTGGTTAAGCAATAGTCAGATGGAATGGTTGTATTAATAGATATGTTCACAGAATCATGGAATGATTTGGGTTAGAAGGGACCTTTAAGCTCATCCAGTCTCTCCCCCTGCCATGAACAGACACCTTCCACTATCCCAGGTTGCATCCAATCAGGCCTTGAACACTTCCAGGGATGGGGCAGCCACAGCTTCTCTGGGCACCCTGTGCCTAGGCCTCGCAGGGAACAATTTCTTCCTAATATCCCATTTAACCCTGCCTTCTCTCAGTGTGAAGCTGTTCCCCCTTGTTCTTTCACTATGCTTTTTGTAAAAAGTCACACTATACATATATACCTACATATTGTGTATTATACAATATATAAGTAATGTCCTGGGTTTGATATGTTGATGCCCCATGCTTGTCCATGGAAGCTTAACAGGTGAAAGGATCAGTCTCACTGAAACATCTCTCATGTTGATTTTTGCAGCCTGGTAGGACGGCTGTGAATCCTGTACGATTACTATGTGGTTGGAGGTACCATTGTCCAGGGTATAGAAATGCTGTTCTAAAGTGAAAAAAAAAAAAAAAAACAGAAATAAATCTGTGTAGTTGTAAGGTGGAGCCATGGCTGAGTGGTCACAAGGTCAGTCCTGTCCTTGTTGTCCAAGGGTTTGTGATTCATGTTGAGGAAAGTGATCTTGCACAGTGTTTGCTGCTGTGTGTTGCCAGGGTCCCTTCCTACACTGACTTTTCTTCTTCCGCAAGGTTTTGGGAAGCCCTTGTGCTCTGAGGGGAGAAATTCTCAGAATGCAGGGGTTTGCTTTTCAAAACCTACAGAAATATATAGCTGTACATAATGATACATAGCAATACCTAGCAGTATTGTTTCTCCTGTACTTAGCAGCAGCCAGGAGCTGGAATTCCCATCTGTGTTGCTGGCCTCCAAGCCCCTTTCAGCTGCACAGAGCTGTGTGTTGTTCCTTGCAGGTCCGAGTGGAAGGCTTCAACTATGTTGGCGTGGGCAACTCTACCAACAAGAAGGATGCACAGAGCAATGCTGCCCGAGACTTCGTCAACTACTTAGTGCGGGTCAATGAAATGAAGAAGGATGAAGTTCCTGCTTTTGGAGTAAGCTGCTCTTTCTCCTTACCAAGTACTACTCTGTTGTTGTGCTGCTGTGCTCCCAGTTGTGTTTCTTCCCTGGAGTTCAGTCTGGTGCCCCTGTGCAGTGATGAACGTGAGGGACTTCTTGCACTGCTGGAAGGCTGGGGCACACACAGAATGTCATGGAATCATTTAGGTTGGAAAAGACCTTTGCAATTATCAAGTCCAACTGAATGTTGTAGGATGATCTCGCAAATACAGCTGCATGTTGGGCTGCAAAGCTGATGAGGCTGGGAAGAATTCAGAGTCTCTGTGAGGTGCAGCCTGGCTTTAAAAGTGCTGAGTACTGACACCTGACACTGAAGTTTTAGAGCCATGTTCTAATATATATAATCCTGTGTGCTTTAAAAAAAACCAAAACCAAACCCCCAGATAATAATCACAGATATATCAAACCAGATGTTGAAAATCTGGTATTTTTAAACCATAATTGCTTCAGGTGTGTAACTGCTGTTTATGGTGTTTTGTGAACACTCAGCAGTGAATATCACTTAAAGGCTGAGGAGGAGGAGGGTAACTCATTACAGCAAGTTTAGAAAAATAAATAAAGTATGAAGTATTGTGTTACTTATTGAGGGGGAAGAATCTTCCAGTGCTCCTTTGAGGATATGTACGTTTTCTCAGTGGAAGCAGCCTCCCTGCCTCATCAGCCTAGGTGGAACGCAATGGGAACAGGACTAATATTTTGGTTTTGCTGTGCCAATTAGTTTCTCAGCAGTTGAGTGTTAAAATATTCATGGTTGTGTTACTTATTGGGGTTGCTTCTGGGTAGTACCTATTGTATTTTTACAGGGGATGACTGTTGCATAATGTTGCCTGAGGTCTTTAAACTTCCTGAACAGTTTCTTGCTAAATAGTAAAATGACTTATTCTGCACTGATGTGCTGAGTTTTTCCTTCATTCCCTTCCCTAGCCAGCAGCAGGTGATATCCCCACTGGAGGACAGGAAGCAGCTAGAGATGTCTCTGGTTCCAGTTCAGCTGTGGGGGGACCTCTTCCTCCACATTTGCTTATAAAAAGTGAAGTAGGTAAGACTGAAAACTGTAATTTCTGTGTATTTGAATGTATTTTTGTGGTGATTTCTCCCCCAAATTGCATCAATCTGCAGACAGGACACTGAAGTCATAGTTTTGAGGCAGAGGTGTGGATGACTGCATGAGATCTGAGGGACTGGTCATGGCCTATCAATATGGCCAGGCAGTGCCTCTCCTTTGCTAAGAACATGTTTTGGGGAGTTATTTTATTTTTTAAAATTTTTTTCTGTGTGCTAGGCAACGGACCAGGTGTAGCACCTGGAAACTGTGGAGCGCAATGGGATCGGGGTGCAAACTTGCAAGATTATTATTCCAGGAAAGAGGAGCAAGAAGTGCAGGAGGTAAGTCATGCAGAGGAATTCTCCATTAGTTCTTTAATAGGTATCTTTCATCCCTTTTAATTTATTTGCATTTATAATCAAGCTTGCAGTTTTCTTTTGATATTTTGTGGTTAGTTTAAGCTGCAGATGTAAAGCTGCAGATTTATTTGTTGACTTTTAATAAAGGTAATTTGTTTAAGCTAGGAACAAATAAATCATTCTGGATAGTGTGAACATCCAGGACTTTGTATAGACATTTTATTCTGAAAATAAAGAATTATAGGGGACTTTTTAACATTTTCTGTGATGTCTTAATACAGGTGACTTACTTAATCTTTAAACTGGTAAATGATACTCTTTTTTTCCATATTAGACCTCAGAGTCAGAAGTGGACTTAAATGCAGATCTTCATGGGGGTTGGACCTTAGAAAATGCCAAGGCACGTCTGAACCAGTTTTTCCAAAAGGAGAGGATCCAGGAAGAATATAAATACATTGAAATGGGGCCTGATCACAACAGGTTTGGTAGTCTCAGTCACTGTCTATGTATGAAGGGTTCAAAATATTTTTTACAGTGGTTGGTCACACGTGCCATGCTCCATAGAGCCATAGTGTTCTTTGCCAGGATCAACAACATCCCTGAATATTGATATGGGGATGAGGAGCCTCAGTGCAGAGAGATCTGAGGGATTGAAGGAATTCCTGAGAAAGTCTGATATACAGCTTGTAAATTGATTTCTGTCCTCTAGTCAGCTGCTGGAGTGTTGCTTTCTGTGAAAAGAGAGCTCAATTGCTTGTGGTAATTGTTCTGTGATTGTTGTTGCCTTTGTGCACTTTAGGTAGATCTTAAATTTGCTTATGTAGCAATGTGCTGTAAGGATTATGTATTTGTATTTTTATTATATACATACAATTATATAATATATATTTATTATAATTAACTGTTTTGGCAATGGAATCTTCTTTTGAAAAAAGCAGTTTGGCAGAATCTTCCCAAAGGAGTTCTGAGAGTCTTAAGTTTCAGTTAAGACCAGCTGGATATTGCTCTTTTTTGACTTTTAGCCATTCCACCAGAGAATTTGCATGTGCATCTTCCAAATGAAAGTAGTTCATAACAGACTGTACATAAAGAATTTATGTTTTTTATTATTTTATCCCTATTAGGAGCAGTCTTGACAAATCATCCAGACCTTAGGATATTGTATTATTTCTGGTGAAATAAAATGATGTTTTGTGACTGGAAATATTGGCATGCTGCTGCTGCTAGATTCTCCTGATTGGGTTTGGGCTTTTTTACATTATATAAACAACTTGTGTTCTATGAGAGTTATATTTTTAGAAAGACAAAAGAATTTTCTTATTACAGCCTTTCAAGAGAGCATCACTTGAAGGACGTATGGTATTCTTTTGTTATTGAGTCTTCCAGTCATTTGGAACATCTAAAAAATGTGTATTGGTGCAGAAAGTTGTAAATTCTCATTTAAAACCTGTCCTCAAGTCACTTCATCTCAATTTATGTCTCTCAGGCAAGGCCATTTCCTTCACTTAAGTGAGTGACATAAAAAGTTAGTTTGTACAATACTAGGAATTTAAATTATGCTTGTTGCAGGCATAGATTCTGAACATTTCTTCTATCTTAGCTTAGCTTAGGGATTATTTGTGTAGCTCATTTTTTGTTACACCTTCTGCAGCATTAAGCTACGTGAATTTAAATTTACCTAGTCTCAAGCAGAATGAAATGATACAGATGACAGTATGTTTCTCAGCCTGGTTATTGTTCTTCTGGAGTGTATTTTAGAGTTTCCTATATACTCTTTGTTCAGGGAAGTGTGTGTGGATTGCCCTGGACGGAATGGCAGAAGGGGCTATTCACTACCTGCTGCAACAGATCAAAAAGGCATGAAACAACCCTAATATGTTGTAGGGCTCATTGAGACACTGATGGAAGACTTGGATTTAATGATTTCGGTGTGTATAACAGCAGAGGGATGTTTCTGGAATTTTGAAGGTGTAATATAGTTTAGGTTGTTGGGTTTTTTAAAAGAATTATCAGTTGTCATGCATCTTGCCAATCTGTTTTGGGGTATTTTTGAGGTAATGATCAGAGATATAGATTATAACATATATCAGCCATGGTCTCAGAGGTTTGTGGTTAATTAATCATACTTATGGTCTGAGAACTTAGTAATAGCTGGAAAATTTGAATTTGGAAACTTTAACTATGACAGGAGGGTGTAAGTGGTAAATATAGAGATGGTTCTCCTAAAACACAAAGCATGAGCTCATATTAAGGGATGGGATGTGGTTTTTCTGTGTTGAGATACCTGTGCCTCCTTCTGTTCCTGCTGAAGACTGACACCACAGACCTGTGCCTGCTCACACACAGGCTATGAAGCTGGACTAGGGAATTGTGGGATTCTGCTGCAAACTGATTTCTGGTGTTGCTGTTCTCCCCTCAGGTGGAGGAGAATGAGATTGAATGCTGACTGTAGGCCTGGCTGAGAAACATACTGTCATCGGTGTCTTAGGTGGCTGTTGTGTCCCTGAGAGCCAGTGGCCTTCGACCCCTGAAGCCACTGTGCCTGAAGGTCAGTTTGCTGGTAGCACAGGAAGGAGGTCTAACCTGACATTTAAATCACTCACTTAACCTTCTTTATTGTTTATTTGCAGAAAAAGATGGAGGACACAGGTGCAAGGCACAGCCTCCACCTGTGCAAATGCCAAGGCCTAGTTTCCAAAGAGGATCTCAGTCCAATCAATTCCAGTCATGCGCCTTGAGTCACATTTGCTAGTTTAAATCTTGTCTTACAAGAATTCATCTTTAATATTTCATGTGGCAAATACAGGCTTAGGTTTGGGATTCTTAAAAACATGGATCAAGATTTCTGTTCTTCTCTATTGAGGATTTTTTTTTTAAGCCTGAATTCTTCTCTGTGAGGGTGGTAAGGCCCTGGCACAGGTTGCCCAGAGCAGCCCCATCCGTGGAAGTGTCCAAGGCCAGGCTGGAGGAGGCTTGGAGCAAGCTGGGGTAGTGGAAAGTGTCCCTGCCCGTGGCAGGGGGATTGAAATAAGATGGTCTTTAAGATCCTTCCAACCTAAACCATTCTATGATCCTATGATTCTGTGATGAGTATGCCAGTTAATCTTTAACTGAACTGGTTGCATGTCTACTAAGCAAACTGTTGGGTTTGCTACCAGAGTTACCCTTGATTAACTCTGTTACTCAAGTTTTGCTGTTTCCAGAATATGGCAGTAAGTGAATGGAAATTCATGCAAATTCAAACATCCTGCCTCCTGTTCAGATAAGTTCCATGGTTTTGACTAAATGACCTGCTTTAGTTTTGTTTATGCTCTGAGCTGATCAAATGTGTGGCAAAAAGCAGAGTAACTGTATTAAATGTGGTATCTAGTCATTAAACACAGGCTATTAGTGGGTTACTTTAGTGTTATACCAATACTAATGTGGGATACAGTTAGTGGTACATTGAGATGCATGTTAAGGCTACATTAACATCCCACCTGCTTTATAACTGTTTGTTGCCTTGAACTTGGACATCTCAGAGTATATTTCCTAATAATGTGGCTTTAAATTTCAGTGCTGAACAGTGGCACAATCAGAACTCTTCTTATCAAATGTACTGGTTCTGTTGATGATAGGTGTATTACCTACTACCTTGGGGTTAAAGGGACTAAAACCAGTAATACTTTACCTTGGTCATTGGTGAATTGAGAATTTCTGACTGAGGACAGAGATCTTTGCCTAAAAATATTGGAAAGAGTAAATATTTTTACAGTGTCAGCTATTGGTAATTGTACCTTTGTGTTCTTTCTTTCTCTTGCAGGAGCTTTTATGCAGAAATGAACATTTATGTGAAGCAGCTGGGCAGAAGTAAGTGCTCCTGTTTATTTTTTAACTTAGCAAGAGATGGGTGTTGGTATAGAGGAACATTTCTGGGTACAGATTTTATTATAGTTATAGTTGGAGCCACTTCCAGAGGTAGAGGATCATTTGTATGATGATGCTGAGTGGTATTGGATAATCATACTTCTTTAGGCACTGAATGCAGAAAAACTTCAAAGGACTTAGCAATAAAGTAACGTCACACAGCCAGTGTGAGCTGGGCAGTGGAGGGGCCTGGTTGGATTTTGTGTTGGAATTCTGGATTTATCAAGATTTGAGACTGTCCATGAAACCTGGTCTGAGTGTACAGTCAGAGGGCCCAGCTCAGAGTAGAATCTTCTGTGGAAGCTGCTTGACTCCTCTGCTGCTCCAGCTGTGACCTTTGTGTGCTGCAGGGATTTTCAGTCGCGAGCACGGATCAAACAAAAAGCTGGCAGCACAGTCCTGTGCCCTTTCCCTGGTCAGACAGCTCTACCACCTTGGTGTCATTGAGCCTTACACTGGGCAGACGAAGAAGAAAGGAGAATCGGTGAGTTTGGCAGGACAGACAGGAATTATTGCTTTCATTTCATAACATAGAAGCACTCTCATAAACAGGAGTGAGTTAAGAGTTCTCTCTCCATATTTAACATCTTATGAGTTATTCATAATTTTTATTCGTTAGCAACTGTTTCTGTTCTGGTGAGTGATTTGGATCAGAAATATAACTTCATGTGTATGTGATTGGAGCAGTGACTAATTTTACATTCTCTTAAATGAAATAGAATTTGTAACAAATGCTGTCTTCAGTATACTTTTTCTACAAGCTTGAATATTTCTGTTTGGATTAATTGTCTGTCACATGAGCATTTTCTGGCAATTCAAATATATATATATATATATATATATATGTATGTATATATACACACACACACACATACCAAGGATTATATGTCATTTAGGTATTTGGTTGCAAGTTTGGGAACATGTTCCTCTGAAATTAAACTCAGATATTTAAAAATAGCCTACAAATCCTTATTCAGTGAAAAGTCAACAAAACATTTCAGGAATGTGAATTGTGAACAGATGATACTCTCTCGCCTTGTTTCATGAGGAGCTGTTTGATGGTTCACCTCTAATAGCCCACAGTTCTGGCTTCCAGTGCCTGTCTTTTTGTGTATAATGATGTGTAGTTTTTAAATATTTCCTAGTTGGAGCCCTATGAGGTGTCACTGTCTTCTGACTTACAAAATCATCTGCAAAAGACGATACGGGAGCTGTCCCTGGAGATTGTGCCTTTGGTGAGTGTGTGGTTCAATACACCAGTACAGAACATCACACCTGCTCATTTAATCATTTATCTGTCTTTGCCCACTCTGCTTTTGGATTTATAGCCTGAAGATCCCAGTAATCCAGTTCAGATCAACGTTGGAAAGTTGGCCCATTTCGAACCATCGCAGAGACAAAGTCAAATGGGAGTTGTTCCCTGGTCACCACCTCATTCCAACTGGAACCCTTGGACTGGCTGCAATATTGATGAGGGTCCACTGGCAAATGTAAGACAGCTTAAAAAATGGCTTGATTTCCCCATGCTTACAGAATTTCTAAATGCTTCTCCCCCACCAGGATTTAAAGTATGAGCTATTTCAAAGAACAATACAGTCCACTAATAAAATTTCTTCCCTTCTTGACCTGGAGCCAGGGAGTTCTTTGTGTTTACTTCATGTTTTATCTGGTCTTGAGCAGCAGTGTCTTGAGTGTCCCAATTCTCTGCTTTGTTTCACCTTTTGCCTGCTATTGTGCAGCCCATACAAAGTTTATAATTGAAATTGCAAGGTAAGTTCATGGGCATGCCATTTATAGTGCTCTGGCTTCTCTTTCCCATATTTCCACACTCAGACTCTTTTTCTGGAAGGAGAAAGTGCTCCAAGCCAGTGCCACTAACAAGCAACCAGCTTCCTTACTTTTTGTCCTTTCTAGTCCCATTCAGCACAGAACAAATGAAAAGCAACAGTGTGACATGATAACATGTAGGAGAAGGGAAAGAATTACTGATTTGCCAAGTTCAGAGGGTAGATTGGTCTGACTGGTATAATCTGGTCAGAAAAGTCTCTTGGGGCAGGAACTTGATTTCCCTACAACATTCAGATTGCTTATGACCAAAATAATAAGTTAATTCTTTTTCTACTGGATTTTTCCCATAAATTACATAAATTTAGTATCGATTGTTATATATTGATTTTTTAAATTATAGGGAAGTAATGTAAATTTACCTGTTGCTGCATAAAATGCATAACCAACATGGATATTGCAAATTGAGGTGGCTTCAAATCTCTTCAGGATTTACCTGTGCTAGTTCTGACTGGAACAGTTGACTTATTTGCAGTAAAAACAGCTAGCTCTTTGGTATTTGGTAACAAATTTGCACTTCTTCGGATTTCTTTGGCAGTTGAGAGACAGGATTTGCCTGATGAGTCCTCTTCAAAGTTTTCCCTTTTCAGCTACTGTTTTAAGGGTGGGTTTGTGTTTACATTTATATTAAAAACTCCTGTTTAAATCATCATCTTCTTGGCTTACTGCAGAATAGAGAGTGTTTCTCAAGCAAAGTGTTTAAATTTAAACAGTCGCTATTTTTCAGTGTTCTTGGTCTTTCTGAGAGACTTCTTTGGAGATGAATGTTTAATTTGCTGGAATGAACGAAATAAAACAGCTCAGAGGCAGAACTGATTTCAGGGAGTTGTGCAGAAAACGATCCTCCAGGGATATTTGGGCTCACGATGTTGGTGTGACTGATCTGATACTGAAGTTATGATGTAGATAAGAA
>JAOTQP010000403.1:7107141-7206639 GCA_026413545.1 Cichladusa arquata | reverse complement strand
GTGAAATTCTGGATGCAATCCATCACAGTTCTGTTGTTGTCATCCGTGGTGCCACTGGCTGTGGCAAAACCACTCAAGTGCCCCAGTATATCCTGGATGAATACATCAGAACCAACCGAGCTGCTGAGTGCAACATAGTGGTGACACAGGTGAGCAATGTGTGGCCACTGCAGTTCTGTGGTGGATATGAGAAGTCACCTGTTGGTTCAGATAAAATCACAGAACCATGGAATGGCTGAGGTTGGAAGGGACCTTAAAGCTCATCTCATTCCACCACCTTTCCATGGTCAGCAATGCCACCCACAAGGGAAGGGTGCTCCAAGCCCCATCCAAGCTGGCCCTGGAGGATTGAAGGATGTGTTGAGGAACCTTATTATCATTGCAGGACAGGGTTCCTCATAAAGATACCTCTTCAGCAATATAAGTAGGAGAAACCTCAGCATCATATGTGTTTTCATGTTAGTCTTGCATGGATTTGCAGTTTGGATAACCTGGCTTGAACCTCGCCCAGGTGAAAACCTCTCAGCAGTCCAAGGGGAAATGCTTTGGGAAATGGCAGCTGTTAGTTGCCATATACCCTTATATCTGTCCTTTGTGAAAAAAACCCTGTGCTGTTACAGTATTAATGTTTAATGATTACTTTGTAAAGAAATCTCAGGACAGGACTCTTGTAGCATTTTTAATTTCCTTTATTGCTTTCAGCAGTATTGTGATAAACTTCTAAAACCTCTTCATTAAGTTAGGGAAAACTTTTGCACCCCCCAGCCGCGGAGGATCAGCGCGGTTTCTGTAGCGGAGCGTGTGTCCTACGAGAGGGGGGAAGAGCCCGGGCAGAGCTGTGGGTACAGCGTGCGCTTCGAGTCTGTGCTCCCTCGGCCCCACGCCAGCATCATGTTCTGCACTGTAGGTCTGTACTGCTTCCTTATGTTTGGAGCTTATCGTGGGTCTGAACTCTGAGTTAGCTGCAAAAGCAGAAATACGGTTCAATTAAAATTTCTGTAAAGTCTGCTTGGAAGATTGAAAAGGTTTTTTTGGATAAAAGTTTGCTGACATGCTGTTGTGCTAAGAAAAATTAAGATTTAATATTTTTGTTCAGAAGTCTGATAATACAGGTCTGATAGAACACAGAAATAATCCCATGAAGAGATAAAAGTGCCATATATTAATTGTCCTTAAAAGACAGAAGGGGAAGCAGCACTGGGTGGGAAAGATGGAAGAGCCTGTCTTGTGGTAACGCTTCGTGGCCTCACTGTCAGTTGTACAAAGGAAAGCATGGCAATTAGAGATGGGGTTGGAAAAGGGGCTGCACAGCCTGCACACTTCCTGATTTTTAAACCAGGGCTGGGAGGGGAATGGTTGAACTGTTATATGAACATTTACCTACTCTCTCTGATTTAGGTGTTCTTCTGAGAAAGGTGGAGACTGGGATTCGTGGCATTAGTCATGTTATTGTTGATGAGATCCACGAGAGGGACATCAATGTGAGTTAGCTGGTGATGATTGTCCTAATCTCTGTTTAACTTCTGTATGTGTTTGTTTTTTGTAGCCAACATGTGAGAGGAAACTGTATCTTAATGAGTGTCAGATGCTGTGAATTTTCCTCCTTTGATAAGATTTTTAGAACTCTTAATTATTCCTTATCTAAGTAGCAGAGCAAGGACCTGTGCTTCCTTGCTGCCCTCTGACTGTTTTCCTGTAAGGATCCCCTGTGTCCTTGTCCTCTCTGGAAAATGGAACACCACAGTACAAACACATCTCGTCCAAGTGGGGGAGCACGCTGAATGACACTGTTGTTTTGGAGTGCTGGTTTTACTGACACTGTTGTATTACCGGTCATGTTCACAGAACCTGCAGTCTTGATAGTGACACATTGAAATTCAGGGTTTATGTGAAGTAAAATGGAAGTTGGTGATAGAATTAGGAGAGGTATTGTGTATAATTTGAAATGGCAAACACTTTCTGTTCCCTTGATTATTCTGTATAGTTTTCAGCTTTGTCATACCAAGAGTGAGAGAAACTGTGAAGTTCTGACATGTTGTTTAAGCTTGTTTGGACAGAATTTGGGGACTCATTTGAATAAAATCGCAACATACGTTTTCTGATGCATCTCTTCATCTATTAAATGTATGTTAATGATGTAAAATAAAAGTTTGGAAATTGTGAGTGAGATTGGAATTTTGTCTGTTGAGCTAAGTGCGTGCCTAACTGATTAAATAAACTAAATAAATGTCATATTTAAATAGAACTGCAAGCATCACACACACCTGCACTGAGTAATTCCTATTTATTTTATTAATTATGGCTTCTTTATATGTAAGCCAAGTTTAAAAATACCTGGGGTTGTAATGTATTGTTAGGAAGGAAGCAAACTATTTTTGTAGAAAAGAAAAACCCTTCTTTACACCGGAAATCCTAAAAATCACTTATCGCAGCCATGGCAGTAGTTTCAAAATAAAGCACTGACAACTGTTTCTGGCTTTAGAACACTTTTGTTCCACTTGTTACTTCTCTTGCTCAGTAAATGTGTCATTCCTTCTGGTTTCTTGTGAAGATACTGCTTTTTATAGATATGAAGTTAACATTGCTCTTACTCTCTTTCTATGCAGACTGACTTCCTGTTGGTGGTGCTGAGGGATGTCGTTCAGGTGTATCCTGAAATCAGGGTTGTCCTCATGTCTGCCACCATCGATACCAGTATGTTTTGTGAATACTTCTTCAACTGTCCCATCATCGAGGTCTATGGGAGAACCTTTCCTGTCCAAGGTAAATCCTTGGTTGTGCTTCCAGAAACTGCTTGAGTTTTTATCTTGGATTCCTACTCTGAAACATCCTGATTTATTTCAGGAGACTCTTGAGAAGTGGTGTAAAGAATTATGTTCCCTTGCACAGGCTTCCAGCAGTCAGTCCTTATCAACTGTCTGTCCTTGCAGATTATTTTCTGGAAGATTGTATTCAAATGACTCAGTTTGTCCCTCCGCCAAAGGAAAAGAAGAAAAAAGAGAAGGATGAAGAAAGTGCTGAAGATGATGATGTATGTTTGAATTTTAATATGAAAAGTTAAACAAATGCTATTTTTAGTACTCCAGCTTGAGTGTAATTCATTTGACATGGTTGAAGTAAAACATCTCTAGCAGCTTTCCTATTTTTAATATCTGAGATTGCTGTTAACTTCAGCAGTGGAACTAAATTTCTTCTTCCCTTGTAAACTGAAGAATTTATTTTTCATTGAAGCTAAGTTTCTCATGTTTTGTCAACCTACTTCTCTTTAAAGCTAAAACTGAAATGCTTTTGAATGTGAAGATTGGTAAACTTGGAAGAAGAAATGGAGAAATAAGAGCTTGATGGTACCTTTTTAGGGTGAAAATTTAGATTCTCCCTCTTCTCTTGCACTTGATATTGTCAACGTTTACCTACATTGTTGAGAAAATACCTGTTTTATTCAACTTTTAATTTGTAGGTTTGAAATTTTGTTTGGGCCACTTAATTGAAATTTTTTTAAATGGCCATTTTTTCTTGAAAGGCTGCTACCCACATATCTCATTTTCTTATTTGCCTGGCCAGCCAGTCTCTGTAGATTGAGTAAATTAATTTATATTATTTCCTTTGTGGTATTTTTCTTTTGTAGGCCAACTGCAATCTTATTTGCAGCGATGAATATGGCCCAGACACAAAGCACTCCATGGCTCAGCTGAACGAGAGAGAAACCTCTTTTGAACTCATTGAGGCTCTGCTGATTTATATCAGGACTCTGAATGTCCCAGGAGCTGTCCTTGTTTTCTTGCCTGGCTGGAACTTAATCTATACAATGCAGAAGCATCTAGAAATGAACCCACGCTTTGGTACAAGCAGCTATTCTGTTATATTTCATCTTTTCCCAAGGAAACTACTGACTGTGTGAAGATGGGAGTTGGATGAGTGGCTTAGGGAGTTAATTTGTTGTGAGAGTGAGTGGCCAGAAATTTTTATGGAAAAAAAGAAATGAGATTCACATAGCAGTAGTTACCAACCTTCTTGTATTCCTTTGTAGGAAGCCACCAGTACAGGATTTTACCTCTGCATTCCCAGATTCCTCTGGAGGAGCAGCGTCGTGTGTTTGATCCTGTGCCTCCTGGGGTGACCAAGGTACGGAGCCTTCTGTGTGCACAGTTCTCTTGGGCTTTTGGGGAACATATTGCTGACTTTTAAAATAAATTCTGTAGTTTATCTTGCTGGGCATTATCAGCTTTTTCAGACCAAATAACGCCACTTTGCCTTTCCTGGTTTTTATAGGTCATTTTATCTACCAGTATTGCAGAGACCAGCATTACCATCAATGACGTGGTCTTTGTTATCGACTCTTGCAAGTGAGTTCATGAAGCAGCTTCTTGTTTCATAAATCCTACCCTTGGGAATGCAGAAGGGGTTTTGGGAACACACAGAAGTGCCTTGTGTTCCCATGCTCCCTGAGCTAAGCTTGAGGACTCTAACTCCCTCAGGACAAATTAGCATTGTCCTTAGCTGGTCAGTGCACAGTGACACACCATGCTGGCATCTCAGGGGACTGAGTTGGTCATGCTGGCACTATTCATGTGAGGTGTCACTGGGTCTCCACACCAATTTGATAGACGTCATCTGCCAAAGGCGTTTCACAAGCTCTCAGTGTCTGGCTGATGATAAAGAGGAAGATTTTTGTAGTCTGTTACAGTTCCTGCCTTGCTGTGCATACTCTCTGAAAAAACTACACCCAGAGAGCTCTGAATTAATGAGAAATAGTTTGGGGCACTGCTTTAGAAAGAGTGTGATGCTTTAATTTCCAGACTGATGCCTGACTAACCAAAGCTTGGGGGTGGTTGGCTTCTTAAAAGCAGTGTGGCTGCAAGCCATAAAATAAGAACTGATTCAGCAGGGCTTAAGATGAAGCACGTTTGATCTTTAGTGGTGTTTTTCCTGTAACAGGCAAAAAGTGAAGCTGTTCACTGCTCACAACAACATGACAAACTATGCCACGGTCTGGGCATCGAAAACCAATTTGGAGCAGCGGAAAGGCAGAGCTGGGCGCGTGCGAGCCGGGTTCTGTTTCCGTTTGTGCAGCAGGGCTCGCTTTGAGAGGTGAGGCTGTGGTCTCCAGGAATAAAATACCCTCAGGGAATTCTCCCAGAACTGTTGGTGCTGCTTTGGGTAAAACTAGGGAAATCATTGCAAAAAGCACAGAGAGGAGATGGGTGATGTTGGTTTACACTGAAATATCTCAGTTCTTTGGTTTAAAAAGTACATATGTTACGCTTCTACCCATAGTAAGAGGTGGATACATAGTTCATTATTTTAGTACTAAGAGTGTCACTGCAACCTACCAAACCTCTCAAGAGGAGAACAATACTGCTTGGGAATTGAGGCAAGAAAAGAGCTTTGTAATGAGGACAAGGCTCTAGTCTGCATTGCCATGTAACAGGCCATTTTGTCATGAAAGTGGTAAAAAACTGGGATGGCAGATGTCACTTTTCTCTCCATCCCCATTCCATGGCCAGGAAGCCCCTTCATGGTACTCTAGCACGTTCCCTGTAGCTGAAGCTTTTGACCTCTCTGCCAGACTCTTTTTCCATTACTAGAGCCATGGAAATCTCTTTGCTGGTTGGAGAAGGCAACATAGCTGTTAGTTGCACTCTGACCTCTCTCCTAGAAGTTGCAGTGCCCCTTTCTCTGGCTGTTACAGCAGATGTGTTTTTGATGTTCAACTTTTTGTAAACTCTTGAAAGCCTCGGTTGATCAAAAACTATCGCTGAATTTCTCAAATTTATTTAGATCTGTTGTTGAGTACAGTGGAATGATTTTAATTAACAGTTTTTTGACAGTGAACTGATTTTAGGCCACTGAAGTAATGATGGTTTTAAGGTTACCTTCCTTCAGAGAATATAAACCCAAAATATACAAGTCCTTGGTGCTTAGGAAAGAGTGTTTGTAGACTTGTACAGGTAGTTTTTGAGACATATCATCTAAATCTGCTGCCAGCTGAATCAGAGTATCTGTTCAAGGTGTTTTGAAACCTTTTCTAGCTGCACTAGAAAAATGTTTTTACGTAGGGCAGGCTGAAAGGTTGTCAGGAGTATAAGAGCTTCCTTGTCAGAGTAGGGGAGGATCATAAAGGACAAATGTGGGGCTGGACACAGCCATGCTGATAATTGTGCTTCAGCCCTGCAGGCTCTCTGTGATCAGCTCATGCTAGAACCCACAGTGGGCAGTGGATATGTGAGGACTATTTCCTCTGCACTTCCAGTGTAAATTTACCCCAAAGGAGAATGGAGAAGTACAAAATTTTGTGATAGACGAGCCCAAGTTCCAGGAGCTGATGGGTGGGCTTGGAGACAGAGTTTGCTTTGGAGGACAGTGGTTCCTGCTGGTGGAATGACCCCTCATGGTGATCAAAGCCTGTGTTCAGAGAAATGGGACTCTGTTCTCCTTCCAGACTTCAGACGCACATGACGCCTGAAATGTTTCGAACGCCACTTCACGAAATTGCCTTGAGCATCAAGCTGCTGCGGCTGGGAGGGATCGGGCAGTTCCTGGCCAAAGCCATCGAGCCGCCGCCCCTGGACGCGGTGATTGAAGCAGAGCGCACGCTGAGAGGTATCCTTGTGCCCACGGGCTCTGTGCTAATCCTGGGCTAGTGGAACTGCCTCCAGGTGGTTTTCCATGTATGGATCTCTGACAGATGGCTGTACCACCTCTGGGTGGATTGCTGGAGCAGCGTAGTCTGGCTGACACAGCAACCTGGAGGCATCATGTGGGTGGCAATGGCTTGTGCAGCTGAAGAAATATTTGAATTCCCAGTGGAGTGTCATTCCTTTAAGTAACTTGAGCCTTCAACTTGAGGCTTGTTTTGTTGTTTTACTAGTAACTTATGTTAGCTTCCAGCTTCCTGTTTTCCAGCTGTGGCACTGCTGTGTTTGACATAGACTCAGTCCAGTGCTTGAGGCATTGACAAAGGTTCTATAAAAGTACTGAAAAACAGAGGTTGGTAGTTTATTAAATAATTACCACTTTGTACAGTTTGCTGACCCAATATCTCAGATTTTGTCAATAAATTAAATCTCCAGTTAATACATCTGCATAAAAAACTGAAGAAACTGACATGGGGGTTGTCTCCCCACTCTCTTCAAGGAACTAACTAGAATATGAACAAAATAGAGCACGGAAGAGCTCTAAATTTGTGCTTTAGAGGTAAAGCATAAAAGTGACCTCAAACCTCAGCACACTTTGTAAATGTCACTAAATAAGCACTTCCTACAATTTTTAACAACAGAAATATCTGTTTGATTGTTGATTTTATGGAAAAATTGTGCACTGAGTCTACTTTGCTTGTATACAGGAGGGAGACCAGAATGAAAAAACAGAACTGGGGATATGTAGTCAGGTTTAATGACTTTCTGTTCTGAAAATTATTAGTACTTTTCATACTGTGCAGCTGAGAGTTGCAGAGCTGGGGAAAACGCAAACATTTTTGGTTTTAACACCAAATAGCTGTTTCTGCAGGTGCCTCCCATTCCTAAATGACCTGTGATTTTTCAGTGTAGGTACACTGCTAGTATGTTCTTAGGAAGGTGAAACACGTTATTCTTCAAAGTATTCTTTAGGCTTTTGGGTTCAATAGATACCAGGAAAAATTGATTTGATGGTGGTCAAGGAATCCTTTACGTTTTCTTTTCCCATTTAATTGCTGAGGCTACAAAGCTGCTTTTTTTTTACGTGAAGAAACCTTTGGTAGCTTTGAGGATGAATACAGGTGATAATTTTTAGATAATGGGAGGAGGGAAAGGCATGTAAAATCTCAAGGAAGAGAGAGTTTGTGGTGTTCTCTTTTTGATGAAGAGGGTTCTGTGATTTGGCAATGAAGACTCCATAGCTGGTTGTGACAAGCAGAAATTCTGAGGCAGAAGTTAACTTAGATACATTAGATAATAGATGGTTTAATAGTGTAATAGGGGTTTGTACATAAGCAAACTGAAAAGGAATGGAAAATATGTGTGTGAATTACATTGTGATTATTCTGTTTGCAGTGGAGGTAGTAAAAATTCTGTAAAGCTAAAGTAAAACTTGTCTGACCTCTAATGAGTTTTGAAAATCAGGTTAGCAACAGTGTAACCAACATTAAACAAATATGAGTGGGGTTTAGTTTAAATACAACTGTTAAAAATCTGAATTTCTTATCCAAAGATTTCTGGGGTTAACTAACTTGATAACAAGGGATCTTGTTTCAGAGCTTGATGCCCTGGATTCCAATGATGAGTTGACACCTCTTGGAAGAATCCTGGCTAAACTTCCCATTGAACCTCGTCTGGGCAAGATGATGATCATGGGCTGTATTTTTTAGTAAGTTGAGTGGTCTCAGTGGTCATGTTCTTGTTTCTCTGAGTTCCTGAGCCTCTTGACATGTGCAAGAGACAAAAACCAATATATCTAGATGAGCAATAAATGCTGTAACTGGGGAGAGGTGACTGAATCTTCATGGGAGCAGAGAAATAGTTTCCAGTGTAGGCAATAAAGCTATGGTCATGAAATTCAGTTAATGGCAAGACACCAGTGGAGGCTGAATATTTCTGAATGAAGAATGGGATTTGAAACATTTAGGTATAACAGTGAACTAGAAGTGAGGAGATATGGAATTTAACAATGAGATAAGGAGAAAAATCAATCTCCACATTTTGTTTTAGTAAAAGATCTGTTTTTGTCTCTGTGATGGCTGTAGGGTCCTGTGGTTACTGTAGGGACCTTTTCACCAGAAGAACATGGTGTATGGATGGAGGGGAAGGCAGAAAGACCTAATTTAGCATCTACTTCCAGGGAAGTGCTTCAGTGAAAGAACTCTAGCAGATAAAGGCCAAATTCCTACGGTGTCTGGCAGAGAAGTTTTCCCTGGTATCTGCAGCAGGTGCTGGCAGCACTAACTGAATGATCCTGATCCCTTCTGTGGTTCCTTTCAGTGTGGGAGATGCTGTATGTACCATCTCTGCAGCTACCTGTTTCCCTGAACCTTTCATCAGTGAAGGCAAACGCCTGGGATATGTCCATAGGAATTTTGCTGGGATCAGGTATTCAGATCATGTAGCTTTGCTCTCTGCCTTCCAAGCCTGGGATGATGCAAGGTAGGTTGTCTGGCACAGCAGGTGATGGGAAGTTACAAGTAACACAGGGTGAGCTTTTCCTTTCCTTGGTCAGGCTTCTAATTCCCTCTCTTTGTTTTTCAGAATGGGTGGTGAAGAAGCAGAGAAAAGATTTTGTGAACACAAAAGACTCAGTATGGCCACTCTTAGAATGACTTGGGAAGCAAAAGTCCAGCTAAAAGACATACTTATTAGTTCTGGCTTTCCTGAAGGTGATTCTGATTAAATTCAGTAATTTAATGATTGCATTTTTCATTCTGAGATGATAAATAAATAACCAGGATAATCTGTGTTGAGCACCCAAGCACAGGGGGAATATAGTTATGGATTTGCAATAACACCACTCCACTTTTACAGCTGCTTTGGAATTTTAATGTTCTCTTCTAAAATTGTGATGGCTGTGGTACAACATGGAGATTTTGGAGGCTGAGGTTAGAGATGCAGGATTAAAAATCTATTTAACAGGTGTCCCTAGAGTGTCACCTCCCTGACTTTATTTCTTCTTCACTTGTTGCCTCTCCAAAATGTACTGTACTGTGCTTTCTTCCTTTTCTTCCATAGAGCTTAGTGGGAAGTCTGTGTGATCTGAAAAGTGTTCTGTTCTGTGACTTCCTGGGTTCGTGCTGCAGGAGGGATGTGCAGCAGTGTGCCAAAATATTCAGTTTTCTAGAGAAAACATTCTTAAACTTGCCCAGGTTCTGAATTTGCCTTTTGCTGCTGAGGAGCTCAGTGAAATAGCATGGCTGCCTGGACTAACCAGATGTTTATCTCCTCTCCTTTTCTTTCTATTTTTTCTCTTTAAATTCCTTTAATTTTTTTCTCCTCATGCTGTTAGGATGGTGCATTTATCCGTAACTTTCTTTTTGGGCAAGATGACTTGAAAACAAGCCACCAGAGACTCTGGGGGAGATTTGTAACAAATGAACTAATAAAAACATCCATTTTAACCTCCCCTGAAAGATCTGTCTCCAAAACAAATGCAGTAAACACACTGTGGAACAGCACATTCTGGGCAAACCCATCTCTCCTTGTTTTTGAAGAATTTGGGAGAGAAAAATACTTCCTTGTAGTAGTATTTTTCAGCTTTTCATTCTCCATTAAAAAATTGAAAATGGAATGTAGAACTTAAATGCTCTGAGTGCATAGGTCATTGGAGATAACATCTAGCAGTTGGTTCAATCAGAAAAGGCATTGATCCAGGATCCTAAACAGCTCTGCATTGATCCAGGATCCTAAATAGCTGTGTTGTGCTCTCCTACATGTCACTTGGATTTGAACAACTCTTCTGTTCTCTGCCAACAGAATGTTTGATGACTCAGCCGTTTAACAACACTGGTCCTGATAACAACCTGGATGTTGTCATCTCCCTGCTGGCTTTTGGGGTCTACCCCAATGTCTGCTACCACAAGGAGAAGAGGAAGATTCTTACCACTGAGGGGCACAATGCTCTCATCCACAAATCATCTGTCAACTGCCCTTTCAGCAGCCAGGACATCAAGTATCCATCACCCTTCTTTGTTTTTGGAGAGAAGGTATAGACTTTGGGTTTATTCTTGATCATGTGCTGGTAAATGGTTCAAGAGGCTCTTTTTGGTGAAGAAGTCATAAGAAAAAAACCTGTCTGCAATATTTAACTAGTTTTAGTGGGGGGGTGGATGGAGGGTATTGTTTGTTGGTTGGTTTTCTTTCCAGAAAGTAAATGTTACATGGTCCTGCTGTCACTCAGCCTCCTAGTAACTTCCAGTCAACCACTTTCAGTAGAAGTAGAGGTGCACAGAAAGTTCCTGTGAGTTTTGTTGCAACAGCCAAGTCATAGAGAAAGATCTAAATCATTATCTTCTTTAAGAGTTTGTTTTAGGAGCTCTTCCATACTAATTAGGCACCAGAGAATTTTTATCCTTATCCTTTCTGCTGCTTATGAATCCAGGGAGAAAACAGGAACATGGAATATGGCAGTGGGTGGCTCCTGTTCTGGCCTGTAGGTTGTGTGTCATCTCGAGGATAATTTGCATTTCCCAGGCATCACCCAAAAGGTCTCCATGACCTTTTCCTCCATCCTGTGAATTTGATGTACATTCTGTGTATGTGCATTGCAACCCCCGTGAGATCTCCTGTGCTCCAGTGACAACCATCTTGAACTCAGCTACTCCTGCTCAAGGAGCAAAGGAAGGCAGTGCTTTTGTGTTTGGTAATAACCAGAATTTTAAATCCTTTGGGTGCAGGGATTTTTGTCTCAACAGTCTGGGTTCCCAGTCCATAGTTCAGAGCTGGGGTGAGGCTTTGCTGCTGCTTCTTCACCCTTTGTATCAGGATCCCAGGAAGGTTAGACCTTTGATCCACCTTGACCATCTTTCTCAAGTGAGATTCCCCTAAACCCAACAGAAGACTTTTGAGCTCAAAAAGTTTTGCTTTATTAAACCAAAGTACACACAGCAAATGGAGAGTGACCAAGATGGTGGCCTAAGAGTAGCTTAGATAGCACCTGGGTGAGGGTGGAATGCAGGAAGGATTTGTGTGCAGCTCTCTCCCTGCCCATTAGGTCCATCTTCTGTTCCTCTTTAAACTGAGGGGCAGGAGCCATGTAGCAGGGCTGTTATCTCTGGCTTGATGTTGTCCAAGTTCTCAGTTCAAGTTCAAGCTCAAGGTCAGTGTAACATGACACAGTAGTGACTGCATGGACATCTGGCAACTTCCACACTTGCATGAGTAGGACCCCACTAAAGCTTTTCATCACAGCCTCAGTAATTGAATGGTGGGAAGAAAATTCAGATGTGCCCTGGTCATTTTAAGGCTGGCAAAGCATGAGGTGGCTCTTGAAAAAACGACATAACTGCAGACACAGAAAATGAATATTTTAAAATTGAAGATAGTTTTTATTGATGTTTTACACCAGCCAGTGCTGAATTTTGTAAACCTCTGCTTGGCATTCAATTTTGTGTGTGTACATGCTCTTGTAGTTTCCTAACGTTATACCTAGCTTTGTTGTGTGTTGTTTGGGGTTTTTTTTACAAAATTCTTCAGTTTTAGTGTCCAGAGGAAGGTGTAGAGCTCTGCTTCCAATTTCAAGAGTTATTTTCCTTTTTCACTTGCAGATTCGAACACGAGCTATCTCTGCCAAAACCATGACCTTGGTGAGCCCGCTGCAGCTGCTCCTCTTTGCTTCCAAGAAAGTCCTGTCAGATGGGGAGCTCATTCTGGTGGATGACTGGTATGGATCTCCTTGGTGCTCAGAGTCATGGAATCATGGAGTGGTTTGGGTTGGAAAGGACCTCAAAGCTCATCCAGTTCTGACCTCCCTGACTGAGGGGAAGTGCAGCTAACACAGATCAAATGTCTATAGAACAGGGATCCCAGATCCCTTGGGCCACGGATGTGTTGGGAAGGCATCACCTTTGTTTGTGTGAGGAAGGGACAGATTAATTTGAGCCCTGTTCAATGCAGATTATCTGCTTAAACATAAAAACAGGACAAGGCAGTTTACATAAAAACTGCTTGTTTTTTCCTCTTTAACTGAAAGGTAAAAGGCACTATGTGTTTTGGACCTTCTCCTCCAGGCAAAGGCTGAGAAAACCTTGTTTTCAAGACACAGAAACACATCTTGAGGAGAGAAATGCCTCTGCAGTGTAAATTTTATGGCTATCACCAATTACCATCTGGATGGTTGGTTTTGTTTTGTTTTTTTTTTTTCTTTTACCCCCTAGTCAGTAAAACAGAGGCAAAGAATTCTTTAAGCTTAATTTGCTAACAATTTGAGGGTTGGACCTTTCAAAATCTTGGAGCCTCATGTTTTCAGTTTACTTTATATTTTTGTATCTTGCTGTTTTGATGCAAGAGGTTACACGTTGAATTTATCTGAGTATAGAATGACAGAATCACAGAATGATTTGGATTGAGAAGAACTTTAAAGCTCATCTCAGGTGGACACCTTCCCGTAGACCAGGTTGTTCCAAACCCTGTTCAGCCTGGCCTTGGACACTCCCAGGGATGGGGCAGCCACAGCTTCTCTGTGCCAGGCCCTCACCACCCTTACAGGGAAGAATTTCTTCCCAATATCCCATCTAACGTTGCCCTGCATCCATTTAAAACAATTCCCTCTTGTCCTGTCACTGTGTGTGAGGTCTCCTGAACTTGAGATCACCCACAGCAGGACATTTGGTGGTTTATAGTCCGTGTTCTTCCGAGCCCGAGCGCCGAAGAAAAGGCAGAAGCTGTTTTCTGAGCTTTCCAAGGTTGTTTATTCTTTCTTATCTAAAGAATTCTTTTTCTGACTAACAGAGGTCCGACTAGCTAGTCGATCCAAGGCACACTGTCTGCCCTTGGGGCAGGACTTATCTTTTATACTATAAATTGTGTACCTAGTGTTTACAATTACTTTCCAGTACATGACACCTTTGTTACACTGTCCAACTTTCTCCCAAACCAATCCAGTGGTGCCATCCTGGCCCAAAGATGGATGGCATGAAGAAGAAGAAAGAAAAGACGTACCACACCCAAAATCCTCCATCTTAGCTTTAAACCCCCTAATATAAACATTTCTAAAAATTCACTTTTCTACCTTTTAACAGTCTAATTTATACTCTGCTTATTTTTTGTGACTTGTAATTCTTCCTGCAATGACGTTAATTTTTCCCAGGGCTTAAATCCAGTCCACAGGGGTCCTGGGTACTGTGCCAAGGCCTCTAAGACCCCTGCCTGGGGGGTCTCAAGGCATCCAGGGAAGCCAGAGGAACACCCTGGACTCTGACATTGTCCTATCACTATCTGCCTGTATCTCCTTTGGAAAGCCCTCTTTAGGCATTGGAAGGAGTTCTAAGGCCTCCCTGGAGCCTTCCCTTCTCTAGACTGAACACCTCCAGCACTCCCAGCCTGTCTCCAGAGCAGAGGAGTTTCAGCCCCCAGAGCATCTTCATGGCCCTTGGTTAAATTTCAAGAGCAAATTTTGCCAGAAGAATAGTTATGTTTTAGCAACGCCAAATTTTAGGGATCTTTCAAATTTGCCTCCCGAATTTCTCACCCCATCAGTGACAAACAGGAGTTTCAGAGATGAGAATGTAGGTTTCTGGCTGAATGAAAAGCCCCTCTGCAGAACCTCTTCCTTCCCAGGTGCCCCCCTGGAAGGGGTGGCAGCTCTAACTGCTCTTTGTGCTGCAGGATCAAGCTGAAGATGCCGCACGTGGCAGCTGCCTGCATCACCGCCCTGCGCGCTGCCATGGAGGCGCTGGTGGTGGAGGTGACCAAAGACCCTGGCGCCGTCCGGCAGCTGGAGCCGGCGCACGAGCGCATGCTGACCGTCATCCGGCAGCTGTCCCGGCCGGCGGCGGCGGGGATGGCACTCACGGCTGCCAGCACCAGGTGAGAGCTGCAGCTCCGAGGTGAGCAGGGGGCCCCAGGCTTCGCTTCAGTGCACGTGTGAAATGCTTGCAGACACATCACTGCCTCTTTCCACAAGGGCACACAGCTGTCAGGAATAAAAGCTGTCATCCCCTCTTTTAAAACACAAAGCACAAATTATCTTTTAAAGAAAAGATAATCCATATTTTGTAGCTGCTACGGGGTTTGGATAGCTCTGAGGGCCCCCAAGGCAGAAGGTCAGCTTCTCAGCTAGCCAGGAATGAGACTTTGGGAGTTGCCATAGAGGTTTCGACGGTAGCTTTATTTCTTTGAAGGGTTCTACCAGCAAAATCTGGATACATAGCATAGCAAGGGGTTTTTATAGATTTTAGGGGGATTGAAATTCTAACTGGTAAAATTATAAGTTGAGAATTATCCAATTAATTTAAGATTCTAGGTGAGAAAAGACCAATCATCTAGTAAAGACCAGTAGAAATCCTAAATGATAACAGGGGTTTTGGTAGGGAGCGGGTGTATCTCTCATGAAAGGTTTCATTGTCTCAGGGTGTAAGATCCCAAGGGCCCTCTTCAGGGACAGTTGTATCATCCACAATATTTGTTTTGGGCAAACCTTTTTCTGGAAAGAAAGCACATATTTAGCTGGGCTTGCACCACTCTGTTGCTCCTTATTTGCATTCCTTGCTTCTGAAGCAAAGGAAACTTTTCTGAAGTGGGAAAAGGTGCAAAAGTGCAACTGTAGGTCAACCATCGTGTTGTGCTCACAGAAGACGGAGGTGCCTTAGCTGAGGATGGTGCTATTTCCTATCTTTAAGAGATGCAGTTTGTGAGACTGCCTCAGGTGCACGATGTTGTTGTTTGCCAGGTTCGGGGATGGCCCCCGCCCGCCCAAGATGGCTCGCTACGCCAACGGGGGCGGCCTTCGGGGCCGGGGAGGCTACGGGCACGGCCCCAGCCACAGGGGCAGAGGCTACGGCGGCTACTCCGGCTGGCACTCGGCGGGAAGAGGATTCCCTGGTAATCCTGGGCGGGGCTACGGAGCTGGGGCTGCCTGCCGGGGAGGAGGGTACCGAGGAGCAGGCAGGGGCTACCGAGGAGCCTACTGGGATGCGGGCAGGGGCGGCTGGTAGTGATAGCAGTTCAGGGGAGTCTTTCCACTTCAACAAAAGTGCATTTCCTTCCCAAATTCCTCTCTTCCTCTTCCCAGTTTGTATGAGTTTTTTGGTTCCTTAGTACAATTACAGTTCTGTAATATATCATGCCCATAGGGAATTTCCTGCAAGTTGTATTATTTTATTGTTAATAAAGAGTTGTTTCTAAAGACTTGCATACTATACCTTTGATTTTGTGTTTAGATTTGAATTTCGAAGTCCTAGCTAAAGAAATTCCTTTTTTAGAGAGAAGTTGATCTTTCTCTGGTCTATTTACAGAATTGTTTTTTAATTTGTAACTATAAAACTATTATTTACTTATAAGAAGAAAAGATTAAAAAATGTTACTATTAATACTCTACTGCTTGTCCTGGGAGGTTTCGCTGATCCTGGTGCTGATGCAGTGATGAATTTTGTAGCTCCCCAAGACATCTGTGTGTCTTGGGTACAGCTCACCACCACAGCCCTGTTCATTCACATAAAGATCTCATTAGTGTGATCCTTGGGATGTCCTGTGCAAGGCCTGCAATTTGGTTTGATGATCCTTGTGGGTTCCTTCCAGCTCGGGATACTCTGATTCTAATTTCGTGTTGCTTTCAAGAACTGGTAAAAAAGTTAAATGAGCTCGTAAGGGGACAGCCAGGTGTTGAAAGAAGTGAGTCTGGGAGTTCAGCCACAGGTTGTGAAGGAAGAAGGAGCCATGGACTTTTTAGCATCTTCAAATGACAACTTATGGTTTTATTTATGTGCTTAGTGCTTTGGATATTAAGGAGTGTGAACATGAAAGTACTGCTTAACAACATTCAGTCTGGGTTTTAGTATCTAATCCATCATGGCCAGTTAAGTGGGGAAGCAATAATCCCTGCCTGCACTTGATGAATGGCACAGTCTAAACAAGGATTGACATGCTAATGAGGAGCTTAAGCAGCCGGGATACAGAAAACCGAAAATTAACCTGAAATGACATGTACGTTTTCCCAGTAAAGACAGAGCCAGCAGTGAATTTACTGTGCCAGTGCATGCTTCTGTGCTTTGCTACAAAAAGCCCAAGTGCCAGAGCACTCATGGGTCTTGTGCAGCATATTGAATTACTGAAATTCAAGAAGAAAGAACTACCTGAGCCACAGTGCCATTGACTGCTCTCTGCTGCACCCACCTGAGGCACCTTGGGTTTGTGTATCACATATATCAAATATATTTGGCTTTTGATATCACAGAGTTCTCATAAGGGGATTTGGAAATAATAATGATTTCTTCTGGTTTTCCAGTTCCAAGTGGAAAAGGAGAAAAGTAATATTAACGATAGCCTCAAAACCATAATATGAAGGGTAACACTTGACAGTTACTTGAATTTTTATCTCAAAAATTGGGATTGCAACTCACATCTATTTTTTCTGCCTCCAAATCAAAAGAGTGAGGAGTGGCAGCCAGAGGAAAGCTAATGTCATGGGTACAACTTGACCAAGGTGAGTGGCTTAGCATGAAAGATCATGAGGCTTTATTTATAACTGAAAGCTGTATGTTTAAGATGATCCCTCTAAATCTGGAACTGGTCTGTTCACCTGCAAGTTTGATGGGAAAAGTTCTGGAAATGGCTGCCTGGAAGTCAGTTCAAACATTGTCATAAACGTGTTACTTGGAACAGATTTGTCACTGAATTCCCGTTTTCTGTATTCCAGCAGTGCTATTTCTTGCCTAGGCAGTAGCTAACAAACTCTCCTCTGCTGTTTATTTTCTCACTGAAAGTTTTTAATCCCATTAAAAGCCCTGGGGAACTTAACAGTTCTCTATAATTTGCTGAGAACCATTAATTAGGACTGTTTTGAGCTATGGCTCATAAAAGTAAATTAGAAGAGAACATAATACTAAGGCCCAATAACGATGTATTTACTTAACAGGGGTAAGTTTACAGGTTTACAGTCTCATGTTCCCCTGGGAAATTACCTCATGGTCTCCACTGTACCACTTTCTAAAGCCTCATTCAAAGTATGTTGCTGAAATGGAGAGTGTTGGAAAATCTTTTCATCTCAGAATTGAGCACCACTTCCTACATTTGAGCAGCTGAAAAAAAAAAAAAGCAAAGTTTCCAATTTAAGAGCAATCTATAAATCTGCCCCACCCTGTTTCCTGCAGTCGGTTCCTTTTGCAGAGAGGCATCTCCCGAACACATCTCTGCAGAGATAAAGCTGAAGGAAGTGAGGAGCTGTAAACTCTCTGCAAGGACCACTATGGAAGCAGAAGGAAAGGCCTACTAAACTTACAATACAAAAATTAAGCACAGCAATGGAAACTGCCTGGTTTTGCTCTCAGGAGAAGCCAAATCAAAAGTTTTCTTGAATGTGAGACAACTTTAGACTTTTAGATATTTATAATCTCCTGGAATGCCCCCATGCTTATTAACAAAGAAGCCCAAAAGCCCTGGGGCTTGCATGGATTTATGCAGGAAAGGCAGAATGTGCATTTTCAGACAAAAGTTTTCAAGTGTTACAGGTCTTGAGACCCATCTCAAATAGAATAACCAGTCTCCCACTGGATAGAACAACCCCAAACTAATGAACTGAATTTTGGTAATTCTCTAGTTTTTAATGTAATCTCACAAAGCCAGGAGAGAGCTTTGAATTGCTGGCTCATGTAAACCACTCGCACATCCAAGCTGCTTGGATCGTTGGGAGAGCAGATGAGCAGTAGCACTGGTGTTTACACCCTGACCTTTTACAGCTGCCATAAAATGGTTCATCCCCTCCCTTATGGCTAGTGCAGACATTTGCTTTGGCTAGTAGAGCTGGCAGCCTGTTCACAGGAAGCTCAGCAATGCTTCAGGAATGGAATTTGGCTTTGCTCATCCATTGGGCGTGGCAGCAGTCTGCCACAAGAAGAGAGAGAAAGAAGAGGGGGTAAAAAATACATCTGTGTCTATAGAGGCCAATCCTGTGCAGTCATATGGGAGAGATGTATGAGCTCTTGTATGAGCTCAGCAGAAGCACAGTGGCCCTGCTGTGCTGGTAAAGATGAGCAAGGGCAATGAAGTAAAGATGGGCTAAGCCATGCTGATCAGAAAGAACAGACCAAAAATAGCAGGGGGTCAGCATCTTCATCCTGCACCAATCCTGCCCACAGCAGAGACAAGCAGTGCCTTTCCAAGGGCTTGCTAAGGAACTTGAGACTTTCCCATCCCAGGAGAGGCACTGGAGAGTCTGTCAGCCTCAGGAGCATCTCTAGTGCATCGGTTATGGAAGATATCTTTGTTATAGAAACAAAGATAACTTTACTTCAAAGACTTTTCCTTGTTTTCAGTAGGAATGCCCACATCCACGCAATCATACTGGAAATGGTTCACAAAGCATCTACACCAGGATGTGGATATTAGGTAAAAGTTGAACATGCAACACACATTGATCTTGGTTTGATGTAAATTAGGATAAATGGTGCAGAAAGATATTTCTCTGCACATGCTACTGACTGCTAAGGATCATCGTCATCACCAGACAATGGCAGAATCAGAGCAAGTCTCTGTATCAGTTTGTCCCCAAAACAGCAACACCCCTCTATTAAACAGATGAGTAGAGGGTTCTGTAGGACCCTCACCTGCTCTGCTGTGAGGTTTTGCAATTTTTTAAGCTGCTTGTAACACATAGCAAAGAGAGAAAAACAAAGCCAAACCCTGAGCAGAACAGCTTACAATTTGCAAGGCTGCTGTTTGATAATCTTTATTCAAAGGATGCAGCACCAATGAGCAAAACAAATCAATAGCTGAATGTGAAAGCATTTTCATGTTTGCAGACTCTCAAGACCTTCAGATTAAGATATCTTCTCTTCCCTCACTCAGGACAAAGTCCAAGAATAACTTTTTCAAAACTCAGAAATTTTGTGTTTGAGTGTTCCCAGTCACATGCACTCAACAAAATTTTAAAACAATATTTTTCCCCCCAAAGAAACATCTCTGGGATTCAGACTGATTGTGTCACCTTAAATGACTGTAAAGTCACTTTAAAGTGTCAGTTTAAATTTATCACTGGGACAAAGCCAATGTTACAACAACCTTTATCTCCCTGCATGGCTCTCAATCATGAGAGTCATCAGGATCCATGCCAATGTTGCCTACTTGATATTTTTGACCAAAAAGATTGTTTTTAAATGTCCTGTCAGCTCTCGAGATAAACTGCTCTAGCCTTAAAAATGCCATGCACAAAGAATAGTAAAGCAACATGGAACAATGCCTCTGGAATAACAAGAGCAAGGTGGGGAGAAGACACACAGCTGGAGTGAAGAGACTAAGGTCAGAGATTTCTGTACAGCCAAGGATGGAGCAACTACAGGCTGATAGACTTTTCTGCATGAGGTCAAGTGAGCCAGGGAAGCTTCTGAGCAATGTAACATTAACATTGCCAGGCATAAGAAGAGCCAGAGAGATGGACACAGCTGTATGATCTTTTGATTCAGGTCACAAAGCTACTTAAATAAATAGTCTGTAATGTAAACCAAAAATCAGCATTTTTGAGAACAGCGTCTTATCCTTCTGCAATTCTTTCCAGGTAGAATAGTTGCCCAGACTCAAAAATATAAAAAAATATACGTTAAGAAGAATGGCTACATCAGGTAGCCAGAGTAACCAACATCTAGAAGTGGGCAACAAAGAGCATTGAAGCTGTCCCAAATGCTGGTTTCTGCATTTACTTTTTAAAGGATGGCTCCTTTCCTCATTGCCTGAGACTTATATATCCAAAATTGTCTAAACAATGCAAGGAACTTACTTGGCTTTTTCCCACGGTATATAACTTACTTTGCTTCCAGCTTCCTTGGAGCCTTTGCTTTTGGACTCAAGATTTCCAGCTTCAGCCTCAGTAAAGGTGGCCTTTAAACTGAGTAGTGACTCCAGAAGAGACCCATGGAGGAGGAGTTACTGTAAAATTAATTATGAACTCTGGTTTGTAAATGTTAATGATCTTTGTCAGGAAAGCAAATTAAGTAAAACCACATCTGCAGAAAGCATTCTCTAAAGAGGGCTTAAAAGTCATTGTAAATACATAAGGGAAGAAAAAGACCTGAACACATAGTGGCTGCAAAGACATTTGTATAAAAACATTTATATTATTTCTGTGTATCCTAATGAAAAGATTACTTCTAAATTGTACCCAGATCTCACATCCAGCATTTTTAACCTCTTAAAAATTTGGAGAGAGTTCAAAGTGTCCACAAAGTAAATTGGCAATTCCCCACCACAGGATGCAAAGAGAGTAACATGCTGGGAGAACATCTGCTGTCCCAACTGCGACCTGGAAGGGAGTGTGAGTGAGAGTACTTGGGTTAAATATAAGAAAATGCCAAATGTCTGCTATATACTTCAAGGGACTAACAAAGCCATCTGTTTGTGCTGCCTTGTTCATTCTGTTTTCTCTGTTTGGAAAGCCAGCTGTTGGTAAACTGGGACCTGGCCAGGTGGCTTCCGGTGAGGCAATGGTTGTTGTTGCCTCTTGTCCTGAGAAATTGAATTTGTGAAAACTGGGGGTACCTGTACTTGTCCACAGGTGAGCTGGAGATGAGATGAAAATGAGTAAAAGCTTTCCAGCCTGAGTTTTACGGGTTAACAAACCAGCAAAGTCTCCTAATGCTTAGCTCCCTTGGGACTTGTGGCCTCACAAGTGGCACTTGTGGCTTTCCTCCAGGAAAAGCAATCACTGGAAGGCATAAACACAAGGTGGGACAAAAAAATAAAAAAAACTAAATATTTTAATAGAATCATAGAATCCCAGAATGGTTTGGGTTGGAAAGGTTCTTAGAGCTCATCTTGTTCTACCCCCTGCCATGGGCAGGGACACCTTCTAGTAGAGCAGGCTGCTCCAAGCCCATCCAGCCAGGCCTTGGACACTTCCTAAATTTAGGTGAGCTGAAAAGAACTCTTGGTGATTACCTGGAAGCTTATGATGCTTTCAAGTACTATATGGGGAATCACATTTATATTTAAATTTACTGGAAGGGAGCAACCCTGAGGGTGGAGCTGGCAAAACTCATTAAATCAAATTTACCTGTTGTGTGGCCAACTTCATTGTAAGAAGAAACATGGATAGTTCAGCAAAATGAGGGAGAAGTTGAATATTTCTGTGGATTTGTAAAGCCCTCAAACAAGGGTACAAAATCAATACCATTGTTATCTGGTGGTGTCAGCTAAATCAGTAACATTCAGTAAGAGAGCCTCCCCTGCTCACAGCCACACCTGGAGAAATTTCTTAATTTTGACTAGGAAAATGCAGGACAAATGTGTATAAAGTTCCAATACAATTTTGGAGCTTTGGGAGTCAGACCAAAGTATTGGTGACAATGGTGTGGTATGTATTACTGCATAATGTTTATGTTTTGGAGTCTTTTTGTTTTCTTAACCTTCAAAGTCAAACAGTTCAGGTGGCAAAAACTTGATTGCCACAAACCAGTGGCTGATGGGGAGGTGTGAAATGTGTTTTGAGAATGACTCAAGTCAAAAAGTAGTCCAATAAAAACTACATTCTAGGTTAAAAAAACACTGGGCAGTCACAGTGAGGTGCTATTTTAAATAGCATTCTGTGATTTAAAATAGTATCTAAATCGCCAATGTTGATTCAATGCTACTTAAAATACCTTTCACTGACAGGAATCTGAATCTTTGTGAGAAAACAGGAGCAGAAGAGACTGACACTGTCGCTCTATAAAGATGCAGGTTCTCCTCTGCAACCTCCCCTGGTGTTTATTGTAAGTTAACTCCATCACAAACAATCAAAATTAATTGTTTAATAAATCAACATGCTAAATCTTGATTTTGCTTCTTCATGTGATTTTAAAATAATGGGCTTATAACTGGAAGCAATTTACTGTATCAAAGATGAACGTTGCAGTTGAACTACTCAGATAAATGCTTTTAATACAATAAATATACTGCTTTTAATATAATTAAACACATGATGTAAAAATTTTCCTGAGCTCCAAAATGGAAGAAATTAATAACAACTGCAGAAGCTACAGATTTCCTATTCTTTAAAGATCTGACAAGTAAAAGAACAGTATACAGGGTATAGAATTTCCCATCCCTTCACAATCACCCCATTTTGCTGAACACTTGACTTTGTTCCTCAGATATTTCCATGAACTGAGTGTCAGGGATGAAAATGGGGGTAGTATGCTGAGGTTCCCAGAAAGCAAAATGCAGCCTACAGCTATAAAATCTAAGTTTTTTCTTGCCTACTGAGTTCTTATTTTAATAAGAACAATAATTTTAAAATCTCCTCCTTAGGTAGTTTGCTAATGGAACTTAGAAAAAAATGAGACTTTAGTGGAAAACAGTCTATTTATAAAGTATTTTATACATTTTCCCATTGTTTATGGTATGCAGGGATGAGTTTAAAAATATCATTTCCTTTCCAGCAATCTTGATTTTCCTCTTTGCTTTGATGATCTGTAAGTATCTGTGTAAGTGTTTACACAGAATTTTGCATGCCTCAAACCAGCAGGAAAAAATCTCCTATTATTGAAAAAAATTATGGGTACAGAAGGACACAGGAATTCAGTTCCTCCTGATGAATGAATGAGTTTCCAACACTTTGCCTTATGGATCAGGATTAATTGTAAAATAAGTGCTTTCTTTTATTTTGCACATGCAATTTATATCAAAGCCACTGTACATATTTCACAGTGACTCTTATCTGAACAGCAATTTGACATGGGGATGGTATTGGTCTTAAAAATAAGCTTTCAGTTTTCTTGCAAGCATCTACCTAAGGATGGTTGAGTTAGAAAGCTCTGAAAATTACAGTTCTGTATGTATGTATGTTCTGTAGCTTTGCAGAGACTCTGTAGAGCTAATAGCTATATTTTCAGAAGATTCTCTTCATTCCAAGTAATTTTTTTTTTTCATTTTCATTCTTGGCTACAGAGACCAAACAGATTTTCCCTCAATGGCTTCTTTTGTCTATTTAGTCTTTGGTGGCAGGGGGGCTTTGGGTTCAGAGAATGTCTCACAACTGGTGATTGTCTGACCATCAACAGAGCGATGCAGGGGCGGACACAGTGAGCTGGGGGTACCAAGATGAGAAGTGGGACATGCTGACACAAAGCCAAGGATGTGAGTATGTGTCCCACAAGCAGCCCTGCAGGTCAGATTCCTTGAAGCTGCTTACTCTTCCCTGTGTTCTTCCTGTCATATGTCAGGGAAGCAGCTCTGCCTTACATCCATGTGGGAGCAGAGACAAATTGTTGAGATATGTGGGGAGGGACAAGCAGCTGGCACATATCAGTGATCTCCAGATCCCAAAATTACATCTAGTGTTCCCAGCCCCCAGGTGATCATCCAGGTTTAACTTTTGGAAGAACAACAAACCAAACTGCAGCCTGCTTGTCAAGACAAACTATTTAGCAGGAGAAGCAGGAGCTCTGCTCATTCAAGTCTGTCATTGGAAAGACTGGCTTTCTCAATTGACTGTCAGAGAAGCACAGCATGGTTTGAGTTGGAAAAGAACTTTAAGGTCATCTAGTCCAATCCCCCTGCAGTGAGCAGGGCCACTGTCCACTAGATCAAGTGGTTCAGAGCCATCTCCTTGAATGGCTCCTCTGTTAGATGGTTGAGCTGATCTTGGATGAGTCCAATGGCTAAGAGTGACCTTAGACTAAGAGCATAAAGTATACAAGGCATTACAGGTTTTTTACAGGATAAAGAAAGATCTAAAAGAGGATGGAGTTTCTCAGAGACTGTTTTTTTAAACAAAAGCAAAAGAAAGTTCATGAAAACTTGTTTCTCAGAAAAAGGAGTTAGTCAACTTTCTGTTGAAACTATCTTGGGAATTCTGCTGGAAAGCCAGGAAGTTGTTAAACAACTTCATTGTGGTCATGCACCCTACATGGTGAGATTCCCATGACCATCTCCAATACACACACTACTTTCTGGGGTGCATTTTATCAGGCTTGGAAGATAGCTTCACTGAGAATGTTTAGGTGTAGTGTAAACAGGCCCAGCTCGTACATTCGAAGGATTTGTGTAGCCAAGCAAGTTGGTGAAGAAGAACAGGACCCGGGCATTATCCAAATGGATTAGGGTAAATGAGTCCTGTTCTTTACAAAGCAAACTTCATTGGCATGTTAGAAACCTAAATATTGCTGGAATTTTTTTGTGATAGAGAATCCATCAGTGGACCCTGTAGTGCAAGGATGATGGTGGCTAAATTCTCAGAGAATTTAGTGTCTCTATACTATAAATTTAGTGCCATATAGAAATAAATCTAATCAGTTCCCCTGGTGCACTTTCATCCATGCAGTGCTGGTGTACTGTCTGAGAACGGGAGTGAGAAGGGAAGGGAAAAGAAATGCTGAGGAACATCTCTTGGAGAAGAGATCCATTGGATGTTTCAAGGCTGAACATACCTATCCATGCATGTCTCTCCATGGGAAAGGTATGAGAGCTTGGAGAGGGGATGGGAGCATAGTTTGGGTTGGCTTGGGTCCTGATGTTACTGCCACAGTCTAATGTAGACTGCAAGATGTGTTTGGTTAAATTCCACACAGGGGTACATTGCAGAATAAAAGCAGGGAGTAAAGGTAAAATATACAAATCTTTTCTGCTAGGAATAAAAGATTACAAATTCAGTTTATATGCATGAAAAAAGTTAAAAGGATGGGCTGTGTTTCAATCCATAATAGGAAGATGGAAAGCTGCACGGGCCTTTCATGTTTTATTTTTGTTTTAGCACATTTTTCCCAACATTACCAGTATTAAGATAAGAAAATTAGGCTAAATCGCAGACCCACTTGAGAAAAGAGATAAAATTATCCACTTATATCTTTAATTTATCCAGGCTTTGCAGAAACTTGTAAAGAAGCAGCTTACCTCACATGAACAGATTCAGAGATATATTTTTATTCACCTTTACAGCAACTACCCACAGTTGCTGTACAAGATTATTTAGGATAGATATTCTGCAGAAAAAGTGATGAACAAAGTCAAACCTCAATAAACAAATCATTTTATGAAACACCTTCTGCCTCATAGCTAATAGCTCTTGTTTTTCAGTTCTGCTAATAAGATTATAGTAACTTTCTGCTTCCATAAAATCATGATGAGATAAGAATATTTAGTAACTGGTTGTCTGACTTATTCTGCATTTGTACTGATTGTGAATACCTAAGGCCATTTACCAAACAGTTTCACATTCCTTTCATGCTGTCCTTGATTGTGGAAGAATTTCTCCTAAGCAGGATGGCTTTAAGCTCTATTTTAATACAAAATTATGTCTCTCATACATTGTGACATCAATTCTGTGCTGTGTTAGTCTCCAGTGCACTACTGGAGACTGCAGAGGGCTCTTTTTGCATCCACCTGTAAAAGCAACCGAATTTTGTCACCCAGCCTTTCTGAATTCTGACTCATCCTCACCAGCTCTTTGGTGGATCTGCTGACTCTGCTTTCTTTTAAGTCTTTTTGGCTGTTTGGTGGCCAGGGGGTGGATGTCTGCTGTGATTACCATTGTTTTTCTTGTGTCTGCCGAGAAAAGTGGTGGGGCCAGCGGGAAGCCCCCTGCATGGCAGAGAGCAGGGCAGGAAGCTGCTGGAAACTTCTTACACTGCCCAAATCAGCCAGACTGTGAGAAATGGCATTTCCTCAGCTTGCTTGGGTGGCTCCTTCACTGCCTGATAACTCTGTTAGGCTGATGGCAAGCACGGGGCTTTTCTGTCCTTCAGTTTTTAGCATAAACTGGCATCTGTGTACTGGTAATGAAATGTTGGGGTGTACAACAGTGTTAATTTGGGGATCTTAAAACTATCTATTTGCTTTTATTAGCAAAAGCATGGTTTTTTCTCTGTGGGTGTTACTTTTACCGTTTTAATAACTGACACACATGGAACAAGGTCTGCTATCACAGTCTGAAATTTCTGAGTTTTTCCTTAGCATTTTCCTTTCCTATATTGCACACATGTTGTCCTTGAACAAATGCTGGTGCTAAATCAGTATGGGAAGACTGAAAATTAAAATGAGTGCTGCCTCGTGACTTTTGTGAAAAACATTCTGGACCTCCTAAGCCCCAAGTGGGTCAAATATCTTGATGCATAGATGTGCTAGTGCTTGTTTTGAGCTGCTGTAGAAGGACAGAGGCCAGCAGTGCTCCTAATTAATGATTTCAACTTGCTTGTGGGCACACACAACTTGTTGGTTTTTTTTTTTTTTTTAATCAAAAGGAAAGAAAACACTGCTGCTTTTTTTTTTTTTCTTTTTTTTCCTAGAAGGGGTCTATTCTAAGAGGAGACTCCCAGCCTTGGGAGTTCTGGCCTTCTGAGAGCTGACAGAATTTCCCGTAAGAGTTGCCTTTATAAAAGCTGTTTCCTATGATGTTTTTATGTTGCTTTTCCTTTTTTGCAATTCTTTCTTTGTTGTTAGTCTTTCCCCACTTGTTCTCAATCATTTAACCCTATCTGTGTATGTCAAAAAAGAACTGAAGTAAGAACATACCCATTTCAACAGCTAACTTACAGTAACAATTAACTTACAATCAATATATGTGTGTCTGAGCCCAGCACATGAACCTTATACACAAATACTCTTATTTTACAGCTGGTTAACTGTGGGTGTCCATCCTATCAAACAGGATGTCACTTACTTCCAGGCCACTCCTGCCACACAGGATGACTCACTCTGCATCAGGGGTGTTGCCAGCTGAAACATTTTATTTACCAATGTATTTTTGTTGTTATTCACCCTGTAAGCATTGCAAAGTTCTCTAGGTTCTGTGCTTTTAAGGTGCAGATATTTTACACAAGGATGCTTTTTTTCTGTGTTGGGAAGAAAATGAGTTTAAGGGGAGTAGTCTCAATGCTTTGACAGATTATTTCAGTAGGTAAAAAAGGAAAAGGAAAGCACAAATCATGTCTTCACAGGGATATGAGACTCAATCCTGGTTTCAGTTAAATGAGTGTAGGTTTACTGAATGAAATATAACTGCATCACTCGATCTGTCAGTGTTTTAAATATGTATGTTAAGGTGAAATTGCATTAAGAGTATGAACTGGATTTTGATGGCAAATAGTAAATATCAGCAAATATCTCTTTGTCAGGATTTATTAGAATCAGAACCATGAAAATGTCAGGGAGGACTTTACATAAACTGTGGAGCATGGTCCTATATAGGTACTTTAAAATGCTGGAAACTGAATAGTTAAAAAACTTAAGTAAATTATTTGGTTTAGGTCCCAAGAGTGACTATCTTTAAACCCAAGAATGTTGCGTGAAGCTGATTTTTTTCTGTTATCTATGGGAACCTTCCGCCTATGGACAGATGATCTCATTGTGTCACTGATAGGGATTTGTGGCAACACCCTTTGATCCTGCTTGGAGTCCCTGCCCCCTTCTCACCTCTATCCCAATCCTTCCCTTCTTCACATCAAGCTGTTCCTTGTTGCCTGTGCTGCTGTGCCAACTCTCAGCCAGGCAGTTGCTGAACCTGAGCAGCTCCATCAGCACGTTGTTTTCAGAGCTCCTGCCCTGATGGCATCAGCTCAGCACTGTGCTCACAACAGACGGCTTGTTTTCAGAAGAAAAGGAGGAAAAGTGGGGGAAGCAGCGGAAATCCAACTTTCCACTGGAGATATGTCATCCCAGCCTGAACAATAGTGAGGCAGTGATGACTGTACTGCTCTGCCTCCCTTCTGCTGGTGCTGGGGGCCAGGGGAGCCCTGGCACAGACATTCTCACCATGCTTAATGCTTAATGCAGAGCTTCATGCTCTGTGGGGAGGCAAAAAGAGGAATCACATCACTGACGTGTAATAACAACCACACATGTAACAACATCTCCCAGGAGCAAGATAACTTCCAGGCTTGCTGACCAGTATGTGCAGACCTTGTGAACAGCCCGGCTCAGGCTCTTAATGCAAGGATTTCTGTAGGATACGTGTGTTTACTTTAAAACAACAATGTGCATTTTTTTCCCGGAACAGACTGTATTTTTTCAGTTCTTTCAGCCACAGGCTGCATTCAGGCTTTCTCATGGTATAACCAAGTTTACAAAGCCTTTCCTTGACTCCCCTATCATTTTTTTCTCAAGGCATAGTTTCCTGTTTACTGAGAAGGCTTCTGGAGTCACTTTCTCCTCTAAAAGCAGTTTTATAGATTCATAGAATGGCTTGGGTTGGAAGAGACCTTTAAAGGGTCATCAAGTCTAACTTCCTGCCATGGGCAGAGACATTTTGGCTTTACAAGATTTCTGGATTTTACACAATCTTTACACAATTCCTTAACATGAAAAGTTGCGGCGAGATCTTAGGATAGCTAAAAACTGTAATGTAGTCTATGGCCAGGTCTGACAGAGCCAATGCCTCCAAGCAACAGAGAGAGATGGGTTATGGTAGGGAAATAACCAAAAGTTCATTAAAAATGAAAAAAGGACCTGGTTGACAGCTGGCTGAACATGAGACAGTGTGTGCCTAGGTGGGCAAGAAGGCCAGTGGCACCTGGAATCAGAAAAGGTGTGACCAGCAGAACCAGGGAAGTGATTCCTCCCCAGTACCCAGCACTGTTGAGGTACCTTGAGTGCTGTGTCCTCTTTTGGGCTCCTCAGTTGAGGAAGGACACTGTGAGGGCCTGGAGCGTGTCCAGGGAAGGGAACAGGGCTGGGAAAGCGTCTGGGAGCAGCAGGAGCAGTTGAGGGAGCTGGGAAAGGGGCTCAGCCTGGGGAAAAGGGGGCTCAGGGGAACCTTCTGGCTCTGCACAGCTCCCTGACAGGAGGGGACAGCCAGGGGGGTCGGCGCCTTATCCCAGCAAACAAGTGGCAGGATAAGAGGACTTAGTCCTAAGCTGAGCAGGGGAGGTTCAGGTTGAACATTAGGAAGAATTTCTTCATAGAAAGGTGATTAGGCAGTGGAAGGGTCTGCCCAGGGAGGTGTTGGAGTCCCCATCCCTTGAGGTGTTCAAGGACGGGCCATTCAGGGCTCCGGTCTGGTTGACAAGGCAGGGATCTGTGAAAGGTTGCACTCGATGATCCTGGAGGTCCCTTCCAGCCTGAATGGTTCTGTGACTGTAGAAGGCGCAGTTTGCGGGGTGTGCCGGTGCGGAGGCGCTGACAGGCCCGGCGCTCTGCCGTGCTCACTCCCCCGCTGCCGCGAGGGCGAGAAACCTCCGCACCGCTGGGAGCGGGCCCACAGCCGCCATCGCCGCTTTAAGGCGGCGCATTCCGCGAGGCGGGGGCAGCTCCGGCCCGCTGCGCTGCGGGACTCCGCTCCCGGCCTGCTCCGCGCCCGCCCCGCCCCGCCTCGCCCCGCCGGGCCTCGCCCGTCTCAGCCCGCGGCCGGCGCGGAGCGGTGGCACCCGGCGAGCGAGCGACCCCCCTGCGTGCCCCCGCCGGCTGCCGCGGCCCCGCCATGGGGGGCGGCGGCGAGCGCTGGCCGCTGTGGCTCTGGGTGCTGTGGCTGTGGGCGCCCGCGCGGTGCGGCGCTGCCATGGACGAGTGCGCGGAGGAGCGGAGCGGGCGGGCGCAGCGCTGCATGCCCGAGTTCGTGAACGCGGCGTTCAACGCTACGGTGCTGGCCACGCACACGTGCGGGACGCCGGCCGAGGAGTACTGCGTGCAGACCGGGGTCACCGGCGTCACCCAGTCCTGCCACCTCTGCGACGCCGCCCAGCCGCACCTGAGCCATGGCGCCGCCTTCCTCACCGACTACAACAGCCCGGCCGACGCGACCTGGTGGCAGAGCCGCACCATGCTGGCCGGCGTGCAGCACCCCACCGCCGTCAACCTCACCCTGCACCTGGGTAAGCGCGGGCGGCGGGCAGGGGACAGGGGCTGGGAGGAGAGGGCCTGGGCAGCAGCGCAGAGTGGGGTGCCCTGCTGGAGAGCAGCTCTGCGGAGAACAGCGGGGATGCTGGGGACAGCGAGCTGTCCCCGAGGCAGGAGCTGCCCTGAGCGCAGGGTGTCCTCGGGTGCCTTAGGGCAGCACGGTCAGCTCCTCCAGGGCTGATCCTGCCCGTCCTCATGCCTAGTGAGGCACATCTGCGATGCTGTGTCCAGGTCTGGGCTCCTCAGGAAAAGAGAGGTGTGGAGCTCCTGAAGCAGGTCCAGTAGAGGCTGTGGAGATGATGGAGGGACTCGAGCATCTCTCTCACAGGGTGGGAGTGTTCAGCTTAGAGAGGAGATGGCTGAGAGGAGCCCTGTCTGTCCCTGTCTGCAGGGAGGGCTGGACACAGCACACTGCTCCCTGGGACCCAGCAATGGGACAAGAGACCATGGGCAGAAATGGATGCCCTGGAAGTTCCACCTGAACATGATGAAGAACTTTCCTGTGCAGTGACCAAGCACTGGAACAGAGACCAGAGAGGGTGTGGAGTCTCTCACTTGGAGGTATTCCAGACCTGTTGGGACACAATCCTGGGCCATGTGCTCTGGGATGACCCTGCTTGTGCAGAGAGGTGGGAGCTGATGACCCGCTGTGGTCCCTTCCAGCCTGCCCCATTCTGTGGCTCTGGGCTGACAGGCCGCCTGCACACTGGGCATTGCTGGGGCCCTGCCCGGGTGAGTGCCAGTAACCCGGCCCCGGGTGGTCCAGTGTTCAGGGGCTGTCACTGCAGGTCCCCAGCCATGTTCACCATGTCTAAATCAATGCTGGCTACACCCCACGGTTGTGTTGGCATGTCCTCAGCCAGGGGTCTGGCCCTGGGCTGGTTCTTCACCCCTCAGCTGATAGTTTACACATAGCTGCTCAACAGTGCTTGGTGAACTTGATTTTCAGCATTCTCCAGTGAATATTGCAGGGGTGGCTCTATTGAAATCTGCACTGGAGTTAGGAGAGGAGGGGCTGTGCTGCCAGAGGCAGCTAGAAGTGGAGCCGGTTGCAGTGGTCATGTCCCAGGGATCGTAGAGCCATTTAGGTTGGAAAAGTAGTAGAAAGAAATTCTTCCCTGTGAGGGTGGTGAGGCACAGGTTTCCCCAAAGAAGCTGTGGATGCCCCATCCCTGTCCAAGGCCAGGCTGAACGGGTCCTGGAGCAATGAGGTCTAGTGCAAGGTGTCCCTGCCCATGGCAGGGGTGGAATGAGATGAGCATGAAGTCCCTTCCAAGTCAAGCCATTTTGTGATTCTGTGAAAAGCCCTTTAAGATCAAGTCCAACTGTTAACCCAACACAGCCAAGCTCAGGATTGGATCATGGAATTTTCCAGACAGCGTGCTTTGGATCCAGGTGGGAGATGTTGGTTTGAAAAGGGGCAGGCACTATGGGAAATCACCTGTTCAAGGGCACATCTGTTGTGTATCCTCTTCCCCTCAGGGCAGTAGTGTCCTTTAACTGCTGTGTGGGTTAAGTGTGTCAACAGCCAGCATTGCTGCTGAACTGTAACAGCCAGTCAAAAAAAGATGATGAATTTTCTGATTTGTTGTCAATTCCAGAGGTTCCTTTGGGATAGAGTATTTTAGCCTTCACTGTGGTTTGTGGACAAGCTTTTCTTTTCTGTTCATTGAATTATTCAAGCTATCATGACATGGAGGGAGGGTAATCATTTAGAACTGGAAGACGAGCCACTTGAGAGAAAGTTGAAACCACAGCTTATATCCTCATGTCATTAAATCAAGTAAATATTAAAGAAAGTCCCACTGCAGCCATTCACAGCTTCTAATCAAGTGCAGCTGTGAGCATTAAGTTTAGTATCAATAACAGTGTAATTCAGGGGAAAAATAAAGGTGTTTTGGCTTGGAGAGCTGGATCTTGTGGGAGCTCACACCTGCATTGGTGAGATGTGTTTGATGGCACTGAGTCCTGTACCAGGTCACCTGATGAGCACATCCATGTGCCCCAGAAGTCTGGAGTGCCTCTCTGCCCTAAAGTGTTTCCTTGTGTTTGGAGCTTCAACATAAATATACCCCATAAGTGTATCTAATCGACCCTCTTTACCTTCTTTCCTTTGTACGTTAGGAATTTTCTTTCAAGACTCCTGGAAAGCAAATATTTATCTCAGCTTCTTTTTAAATTCTTCTTTAATAACAATCATTGTAATTCTCAAGGCAAAACTTATAGACCCATCTGTATTACTGCTGCCCTTGGTTTTGTGCATCCATATGTATATTATTTGAAATTATATTGAAATTATATATTTGAAAAACAGTACTGGGGGCAGTGTGCTGTGTCCTGGGCTTTTATGAAATGCACACATTTCTTTGCTGAAAACAACTGCATCTTTGAAATACTCTAGCATTGCAACACTTCCGCTTGTGTTCCAGGTTTGTCTGCAGGCTCTTGGAGCTTTGGGAATTTGCTTTGCCATGTTTTTTGAGTAGAGCACAACTTTAAAGCAGAAGCTGCCTGACCAACTTGGATATATTTGAGGAGGTTTTTTTGGTCTGAATTTCCTAGTTAGGTTTTTCAATGGGTTGGTTTTAATATAAAGCCTTTTAAGAATCAGAACCTTGTTGTGGGCGTGGTGGTGGTGAAGTTGGTTTTAAGGTGACAGCAGCAAAGCATTTGGCTCTCTGCACACGTGCTGTGCAACTCTCTGCTTGCTGAGTTCATGGCAGGTTGAAGAGCTGTCGAGTACTGACAATGCCTTTTTAGCCTGAAATCCCCCAAACTGCTCTGCAGCATTGCTCTTCCCTACTTTTGTGAGGTCTTAAAACCATCTTTGTTTGAGTGAGCTGCTGTGTTTGGGTTCTGTGTGCCTGCAGGCACTATGGTCTGTGGGACACTTAATTACTGACATCACTGAGAGAAAGAGGCAAGGAGCTTGGCAAGTACTTATGTGCTCGATAGGACATGAAGGCATTCTGGAGCACAAAGCCCTTTCATGCAGTTAGTTCTGCCTGATCTTTGAGGATTAAGCTCTGTGCTCAGGCCCATATCCTTATTTGATGCTGCAAGTGCTTTCATTTCTGAAATGTTGGTGTCCTGAATGGTTAATGCTGTTTTGCACCTGGTCAGGACCAGCTGCATGGACTCTAGCTTTCGTGTACATGCTGCCCTGTGCTGAGTTTTTTGGCAGTTTGAGATAATCTTGATTAACATCCAGTGATGTTCAGTCCGTATAGAATAGCATTAAGATTTCAGAGGGACCTGCAAAAGGTCAATAAGAGCTGCAGGTCTGTTGCCAACATGTGAATGTGGATTTCTTTGAATCACCTTACAATTTGCGGTTCCAAACCAGGTTTAAAAACTTTTAGTTTTGGGGCTAGGTGCCAGCACAAAGCCTGATACAGAAAAATACAGCAGAGATCACTACTACTGAGTTAAAGGCTCAGATCCTGGGAGTGCTTGGAGATATCTGTGTCCAGAAGTTAGGGTGCTCCCTGGGGAGAGGGGAATTTGGGTAATTATCACTCCCTGCACCAGGAACATCTGGAGTTAAAAAGGCTATTTCTCTTTGTATGAGAGGGTATTAAGACCCCCCAAGTAAGTAAGAGGCCTGGAGACATGAATTTGGTGCTGTAAATGAGGAGAAGGGGAAGCTGAACCTGTTCACAGGGTGGTATCTGGATAATTAGGTTAGTGAGTGAGAGGAGGGGAGAGCATTGCTATGTCCTTTTTTCCATATTTCTTAAAAGTATCCCTTGGCTTCCCCATTTTCCATTTCCTCAGAATTTATTACTTATTTAGACTTGACCCAGCCAGTCTTTTTTTTTCTTACTGCTCTCCCACTATGTTCCCATATATTCCCAAAAAAAGGAGCTTTGAGGCAGTGGTGCCAGCTTTCAAATAGAAGATGGAAGCAATGCCTTACAGTGCGTTGCCTGCTTTTTTTTGAAGCCAGGGTGTCACGTTATTTTTACTGTCTGTGCTGTTTGCTTGTCCTGGGAGCATTGGGATGGTTCTGGCATCTCCCCAGTGCTTTGTGTGCGTCCGCTTGAGCACAGCTTTGCTGTTTAGACCTCTGACACACAGGAGCAAAGCCATGTGTTGAAGATGCTCCCTTGAACACTGGAAGAAGGGGAAAACAGACAGCATGGAGGTACATGGAGTATTTTTGGTGCTGGGTGCTCTTGCTGGGGCAAAGGTTTGCGTTTTTTCAGATACTGTATAATTTTTCAGAGCAGATTCTCACTCTTCTGCAGCTCTATTTTCTGTGTGCTTACTGGTGTTTCTACACTTCTTCTTTAATCCACTTCTACATGTGCCTTTATGTTCCCTTCCCAACCAGTTCTGCTAGAGCCACCTCTCATTTTTCCCCACCACTTTGACTTTCTGGCCAGATCTGCGTGATTTCAGCTATTGTGGTCCCAGTGTTCTGTTCCTCACACAAAAGAGGCAGGCTCCTCAGTGTGCTGGTGGCTGTTCCATGGTGGAGTGACTCCCTCTCCAGTGAGAGCAGCCATGCTTTTAGCAGCAGCCTGTGAGCTCAGAGCAGTCCAGTCTGGTGGACAGGTGACTGTCCCCTGCATCTCTGCAGAGATGGTGTCCAGATGTGCTTGGCCAGTGATGGTCCTTGGCAGGACTGTCTGGAAGGCAGAAAAGATCAATTCCTGCCTCTTCTGTCATTGCCTCAGGAGAGGAGGCAATGTTTGGTGCTGGAGGCAGCCCTCTGGTAGGCTGCCTTTGAAGAAGATGTGAAATTGCTGGTTGCCTGGGTTAAAAAGTGTCAGCTCCTGAAATCCTTACTATAGACCAGCCTGTGGAAACTCATGTCGCCAAGCTGGATGGTGTCTTATATATGAAATAAAGAGAAAACTTGTGAAAGCTGTTGGTTGCTAAAGAAATGAGCTGCCTGTCTCCTTCACCTCCCCTTTCCTTCTCTCCCAGCCCTTTATTTGGCTCTGAGGAGAGCGATGATGCTCAGTTATATATACTTTGCCGGCAAAGCGTGGTGTGGGGCATGACTGCCATTTGAAGGCATTTACAAGGAAACCCAGGCGAGTTGCCAGTTCTTGTGCTCAGCCCTGGCTTGATTTGCCTGTTGTTTTTAGCAGATGAAAGTTTTTTTTTTGAGCTAGTATAGAAAACCAGTGGGGTTTTTTTTCAGGAGAGAGAGCTATAAAATGTGACTTAAATCAAGTAGGTAGTTTATATCGCTGGGATGCAGCTGCTCTGCTTTATTCAGTGCAGCGATGCCCTCAGCCTGCCAGTTATCCCATTAAAACTTTATGAGGCTGTGGTTTGCTGCTTTCCTTAGGGAACCACCGTGGTGAAACCAAGTGCAAGCAAGCAGGGTGCATGCACGTGAAGCTTTGCCTAGTGTAGCTGCAGTTTAAAAACTCGGTAATTAAGGCATTGGGAGGGCATTTCCCCCTCCAAGGCCGGTGTTCAGGGTGTGTCAGGAGCCTGGGCTTTGCCGTGGTATTTGTGGAGCCCTGGGGGAGACGCTATTTTAGTTGGTCTCGCAAAGGCTTGATTTACATTTTGCAGGTTTCAACATGAGTACTGAAGAGATCAGGGCTTTCAATGGCCAGCAGTTATTCAGTACAGTTATATAAAGGTATCACTTCCTGCACACACTTCAAATTCCCAAGTTTTTCTCCTGCTTTGTCTTGGGATGCTGCTGCTGCATGATGCCTTTGGGAATACTGTACATGGCAGGGCACTTATTTTGGGGGGTGGAGAGAGCTGGAACTGTGTGGTATTTTGCTGCAAAAACAGCTGCTATTTGTGGTGCTTGCCCTGAGCTGGTAGAAGAACTAGTCGCAGGTTTTCACATACTCAGTTCCTTTTGTAGGTTTAAACCTTTGAAACTGTTTGCTGCTCAGAATTGTTAGCATGCTGAAAAGCTTCTGGCTTATTAGGTACCGTGTCTCTTGTAGCCTGAGGCTTTGGGAGGCTCTTGCAGCCTCTGTGAGCCTGCAAGTGAAAATCCCAGGCTGCTGCTTCCCACGGAAATGAAAAACGGGATTGCTCTGCAACAACACTTAGATAAAAGAATTTCCAATGTACCTTGGTGGGATGAGAGGCTTGGATCTTGGGTTCACCACAAGAAGAAGGGCTGTGAGCATTCTGCTTACCACCTTTGTCCAGCTAAGACCTCCTGCTTGTGTCCTGGGCCCTAATTCAGTTCTCACTGCCACTGGTGAGGCCATGCTGAGTGATTTTACTGTCTGGCTCCATGTCCTTCCTGTGGGTTAACTGGGATATGGGGTCTGGAATGTTAAATGTCACAGCTCTGGTCTGTAAGAACCTTTGGAAGCTCAGCCTGGGCTGCTGCCCCCCATGTAAGCTCCAGCATGGGAAGAACCATGCCAGCCTGCTATTACACCTCTCTTAACCATGAGATCTTGCTTAGTGGTAGCTACCATGGTGTGTTTTGATCAGAAAATAGCATGAGTTTCATAGTTTTACAATAAACTGCACAAGTCTTGCTGGGTCTGTTGTCCCATCACACAGAAAGGAATATGGTTTTCCCCCCCAAACACAGCATTATCCTGTGTGACTCAAATCAAGCTTTACAGCTTTTAAGTCAGGGATGAATGTGGCTGCTTGTGTTGAGGACATAAGTAGCTGTGTTTGATACTCTGTGTAATATCAGGATAATCTCTTAGCCATTTCCAAAGGGTGTACTGGGGATTGCCCTCGTTGTCCACAGCATTCCATGAATAACATTGGGTTTTTAGCAGTGTGCTGGTGATGTTGGTTGTCACATCAGCATTGGTGAGAGCTTCACAACAGCTGCTGACAAACCAGCTGTGCCATGAGGTTAGAGAGCTGCTGCTGGTACAAACAGGACCAGGAATACTGAGAGGAGAAGCTGCCTTTTGTAGCTAGCCAGACCAAAAGTACAAGCTGCTGGTAGCCTTGGTGGGCTTTTAGGTATTTTGAGGTAAAACATAATAATTTCTAGGAATTATTCTCATGTAGAAGCTTGGAAAATGGTGAAAACTCATCAGCTGTAAAAGGATCTGAAATAACAAGGTAATTTTAGTTAAATTTAAAAGAAGCCTCAGTCGTTTTTTTATACCAGCCCAGCCTTATTTGAGAGATCTTCCACCAAAAAAACCCCAAATCTCCACCAACCCCCTCATATGTTATTCAGTGGTCTTCAGCATTCTGTTTGAAACTGGGTGGCAAAGCACTTTTTGTTTCCATGCTTCTACTTGTTTTAGATATTCCAGTGTGATAGTCATCAAAGAGCTGTTTCCAGTGGTAATCATGCCTGCAGTTCTGACACAACACAGCTGTGTTCAGCAATGGAGAATTTCAACATTTCCTCTGTTAGAAATACTAACCAAAAACTATCCAAAAACTATTACTGGACTTCTTTTTTCTCCTTTGGTGGGTAGGCTAGTACCATCTTGTACATGGGAGGTACATTTCCAGGGAGCTTGAGGCCTTATTTGTACAGTTGTTTGGGGGTTTGGTGTTTTTGTGGGGCAAGGGGAAGACTTTTAAGGTGATTTTAGAGATGATATATTCAGCACATGTGTGTTCAAATGGGCAGTGGCTGGCTGAACATGCTAGTCCTTGGCTTCCCAGTGAGTTGCCTGAAATGCTCATTCCTTTGGGTGCTCCAAGGCTAAGGGAGCACTGTGGAGTTTGGGCTTGGCACCAGCCCAGCTCTAAGCACTCTCCTTTCTTCTTACAAGTTTTTTTTCAAAATCTCCTTTATAGCTCAACCTACTTGGCATCAGAAGAGACCTTGTTCCTACTACAGTGTGCAGCTGCTTGTGCAGCATGTTGCACTTCGGCCAGTTTGGTTTTTTATTTTTGGTTTATTTTATTTTGTTTTCCTTTCCCTGTATACTTTATTTCAGGAAGGTGAATCTTTCTTATCTTTGAATTAAAAGATAATGTGTCTTGGAGTCTTTTTAAGGAAATGGTTGAATTGAACCTCTTCAAAAGGGATAAAGAGATTGTTTTCTTGGTGCTTTCTTATGCTCCACTACCTTGTAAATGCAGTATAAGTCACATCTTTTAATGAGGTTAGTGGAATGAAAAATCAGTCCCTTCTGAAAAAGGTACCATCAAATGCTTCTTGATGTCAGTTTTAAGTGGGACTCTTTGAGAGAAAAGAAAATGTTCTTGTCCTGGGACCTGTGTGGACAGCTCTAATAATGATCATTACTTACAGTCCTCTCATCTGCAGTCCTTTGCATGCTCCCATCCGGTGGGATGTTGCAATGGGATTTTCTTCCCAGCAGCTTGCAGAGCTGGTCCCTGGGGAGCAGCCATGGTCAGGCTGCCCCTGCTTCTCAGCTTCTGAAAAAACATGGGTTATTTGTGAGGATTCAGCGTGTCTCCCTCTGTCCTGCTCCTGGCTGTGGCTGTCAAGGTGCTGGGCTTGGCCCAGCAACCTCCTTTTGTTGTGTGGCAGCAGCTGCTGCTTCCCTTCCAGCTGCTGCTTCCTTTGCTTTCGCTGGCTGCCTTCCTGGGGCTCCTGGCTGCTGCTGTCCTCGCTGGAGTTACACAGGACAGGGATTTCTCAGCACTGACTCTGCTTGATGAACTTGTTAAGAAGCTGCTGCTGAAGTCTGTGATTGCTCGAAGCTTGCAGATCTCCTGTTTACTTGCGTTTTCTATTCCCTTTCTCCCTTTCTTCTCTTTCCTGAAACTCCTTGCAGTCTTCCTGGGTTTCACCTCCTTCCCCCTCCTGTTTTCCTGTGCTGAGGTGGCCCTGGGCTGTGCAGTTTGGGAAGGTAACCCCCTTCCAGGGATGAGGTTTCTTAGCTGAGATCTCCCACAGTTCTAGTCCTGGCAGCAGCCTTGGCCTGCCTGGGTAACATTGCTGCTGCCCTCATACACTCACTGCTTTATACATCTGTACCGACAGGGTGCTGGTGGGTTCATTTTGGTTAGACTGAGAAATACAATGCAAGTTCAAAATCCTTAAATGCCCTGTATTCTGTAGTTTCTCATCTTGTATGTGTTAGGGACAGAGAGGGATGGGAGCCCCCTCATCCAAGGGCAGTTACAAGTTTTCCTCAGTTGAAGTCTTTTTTTTTTTTTTTTTTTTGTCATAAAAACAAATGTTTGTCTCAGTTGATTCCCAGCAGGGTTGTGAAGAAGATATTAAAAGGGATCTGGGGCTGCAGGGATGGGGCAGCTGCTGCAGAGCCAGTGCCACTGCCAGGGCGAAATGTGAACTCTAATTAAGGTGACACCCCACTCTCATTGTGCAAATGTCTACTTAATGAAATCTAGTTTTTGCCCTGCTTGCCCTCCCTGTCCCTGCCTTGCTCTTCAGGGGTTGCAGGTGGAGCTGGGAGGGTTGCTGAGCACTGGGATGGCTCTTCCATGCCCTCCATCTGTGCTCTGCAGGCATGAGTTTACTGATCAAATGATGGGCATTACACGAGTCACTGCCCTTCTGCTTTCTAAGCAGAGTGACTCTGCACACATCCGTGTGTGCTGCCCCTTTCTCACACCCTCCTTCCCCAGGGCCAGCCCACATTGCAGGGGATGAGCAGGGCTGCTCCTGGGGCAGCCAAACCCTGGCTCCTTATGGAACAAAGTACAGATTATTTCAGAAGTAATGATACAGAGATGAGCTTTTCTAAAAGCTTTGTTATGCTTTTAGGAAGTGAGAGCCTTTTTTACTGTTAGCAGCTGTATTTTCTCTGCCACTTATTTCCTTGTAGCCTTATTTTCCCGTACTTCTGTTCCTTGTAAGATGTAGGAGCTGTGTCAGGAGAAACCCACAACTTTTTTGAGAGATGCTGGAAAAGCTGTGAATCATGAACTTGGGGTGCTCCTTTGCCCCCCATGTTGGTTCTCTCAATTCTCTCTCAGACTCCAGTTTTTGAGTACAGAGCATGCAGTTTCATAAAAAAAACAGTCCTAGAGGCACTCTTAGAAGATCTTTCATTTGATATCCAGTGATACATATAGGACTCTAGGCAAATGCATTTGTCTGTGGCTCTGAAAGTACAAGGGTAGGATATCACAAAGATTCCCTGGCAAAGAATATCACAAGATTCCCAAAGCCAGGTTTGTTGCCTTGTGCTTTGATTTTCTGCAATTTCAAACAAAAACATGGCAGTAACGTGTTTTTTTGATGGTAAGTCATGTTTTGCTCGTAATTCATAGCCCCATGGTGTTGAAAATTGCTTGGAGCAGCTGTGGTTCAGCTGTGGCACTGGCAGCTCATGAGCACCACAGTCACCAGCAGAGACTGAGAACTTTGGGTACAGCCCTTATAAAAATTCTTATGCCAGGGAAGGCACTGGGCTAGTCTTCTGGTGCACTTGAAGCAGTTGGCTCTGGTTTTGTTGTAGTTACTCAGCAGATTAATGCTTAATTAATCAAGGATTTGGATATGCAGTTAGAACAGTGCTGTGGTCTGACACTGCTGTCTGTTTGGACAGTGATACTATTATGTGGAAAGGTTAAAAATGTTCATAGGAATTCCAGTTCTTCCTGTTGTGAAACCTTGAACTGAATATGTCTCCTCGTTAATTTGTCTATGAATTTATCACCTTTTTCAGAGCAGCCATTCAGTCTGTTTTGTAACTTCAGGGCCGTGGTATGTTCTTTTGTGAGCTTCGTGTTAGAACATTAACATGCTGCTCTGGTGGGTGGGAGGGACCCTGTCTTCCAGCCTTTCTGTCCTACAAATCCTGATTTTCTTTATTGCTATTAACCAGAAAAAGTCAAAGTTGACTTGAAAGCAGTGGGAGGGAATGAAGTGTTTTGAAAGGATGATCCCATCGATGGGAGTGGTGTTGAATGCCAGGATACAGAGATTGGTTGTGGGAAAAGAGGTGGTTCAGCCAGAGGGATAGAATTTGGAATTGTTAATCTGCTTCATTAGAGCTGTGTACCAGAAAGTTTGAACTGTGCCTGGCTAAATCGCATGAGGCTTTGAAATTCACAGCAGTGCTGGCAGCGTGCTGGCGTTTGTCCTTCCTGCAGACAAACACACAGCTGCTTGGAGCAGGCACCCCTGGTGCTCAGCACCCCACTGCTCCCTCCGGGCCCCTGCACAAAGCTGCTCTTGGCTTTGGGGAAAGCACAGGAGACCAGTGGGGAGGAACCTCCAGGAAATGAGTTGGTGTTGCCATTGGACCCATGGAGGATGTGAAAGCGTGAAGAGTTTGATTCATGTCTCTGCTCTGTGTGTGTGTTTTATGTAACAGGGTAAAATGTTCTCTGTCACATCCCTCTGAGGAGTGACACGGGTGCTGCCTCGCTTAAAAAATTGCTGGAAGAGTCTGAACTGTTGTTGTGGCTTGACACTGGCCAAAAAGCAGGCACTCAGGGAAATAATTCACTTCTTTTCCTCTGGTATAGCTGAGCAGGGGAGGGGGAAGACAACCCTGAAGGGCTCGATAAGGATTAGGAGAAAAACACTCTAAGGGTGAAACAGGTTCAAACTTAAACAATATGAGGAAAACTTATTATTAACAGAATTAAAAATGGGTAATGAGAACTAAAATAAACCTTTAGAACACCTTTTTCACCCTTCCAGCCCCTCCTTCCTTCCTACTGACAGTACACGGAAACAAAGCATGGGGTCTTTATTCAGTTTGTCACTTCTAAAAATCTTTCTTCAGTTTGCTTAGGGAGAGCAGTCTCTTTTGCTATGCCCTAGGGTCCTTCCTGTGGGAGAGGAGTTTTTTGTGGACTTTTCCAATGTGGTTCTAATTTTCATGGGCAGCAGTCCTGCCTGACCTGCCGTGAGTTCCTCCCATGGGCAAAATAGCCTGTTAAGGGTGTTGTATGTTCCTCATCAAGTTACATGATTTTGGCTACCCTTGGGAAAGAAGTGGCAGTTGCTTCAGTGGTACTACAGGGTGTCTTATCAGGTGTAAAATAAGAATAGCCTCGAAAACAAATAAGAAAAAAATTCATAGTGGCTTTCTGCATGTCCTGCTTCCTGAGGTAGGTGCTGAAACCACTTCTTTATTATTGCATCTGCTTGCAGAGAAGTAAGAGCCTTTGGGCCAGGTGACCCAGGTGGTTTGTGGGGTGGAACATCATATGCTTTTTATCATAGAGGTAATGGTTAATTAATTAAGTTCTAGTAGCAGAGGTTTGCTTTGAAGTGTAAACAGGCATTAGTAGTTAAGAGTGTGTAACTCCTAGGTCTGTGCGCTTTCTTTGCATCCTTTAGAAAGGCATGTTTAAAGATTCCGAAGGGGAAGATTCATATCCTTATTGGAAAAGATTACTGGTCTTTCTGAATCAGTAATTATAAAAGGATTAATAAATATTTGGTAAGGAATTCCTGAAACATCTTCATTTACTGTGCCAAAAGAACACACACCACTGGTTTTTTTTAAGTTTTACCAAGGTAAAACAATCAAATCATCATTAAACTTCTTCCTTACAGTACTTACTGGGAACTAATACTAGAGGTGGGGACAGACCTTTTAAGAGGACCCGTAGTCATAGGAGAAGGGGTGATATTTTTAAACTAAAACAGGGTTGATTCAGGCTAGGTATCAGGAAGAAATGAGAGTGATAAAACAGTGGAACAGGTTACCCAGAGAGGTGGTGGATGGAAACATTCAAGGCTGGGTTGGATGGAGCTCTGAGCCGCCTGCTCTAGTTGCAGATGTCCCTGCTTGTTGCAGGGGGTTGGACTGGGTAGCTTTTAAAGATCTCTTCCAACCCAACCATTCTATAATTCTCCAGAATAAAGTATTAGCCATAAGAATGAGCTTGGGTTTTCTGTCAGGAGCTGCTCCAAGACTTGCCATGTAACTCTGAACTGTATTGCCAGACCATTTTTGTCCTGCACATCTGCTGCTTCCCCTCTCTCTTCTTCCACCACCCAAGGCTTTCATGCTGACAGTCGTGCTTTGTGTTCAGTTGCTGTGACAACAGACTGCAAGGCAGAAGCATTTTGTGTGTGTGATTCGTGCAGTGCCCTTGCAGAATAGCTGTCCTGGGGCTCAGTGGAGTGCTTGAAATCTGGGCAGCAAGGGATGAAGGTGTGACTTCACAGCCTCTCAAAAGGTTTACTGGTGTCTCTCAGCCCTGCCCACTTACTGCAGCCCTTGGCTGGTTGGATCAGTTTGCTTGCTGCAGTGCCAGCAGTTAATTTGATGGAAAGATAACCCTTGGTGGCCTTGGTGATGCTGAGGTGTGCCTGGGGCCATGTAAGTGCTGGCTGGTGGGAAAGAGCACCAGGATGCACAGCCCAGGCACTGGGGACATACTTAAAGTAGTTGCAGACAACTTTGAAAACATCCTAAAACTTTTCAGGAGAACTCGTGTGATGAGAATTGAGGAAGAAATTCCTCCCTGTGGTGGTGGTGAGGCCCTGGCCAGGCTGCCCAGAGAAGCTGTGGCTGTCCTGTCCCTGAAGTGTCCAAGGCCAGGTTGGACCGGGCTTGGAGCAACGTGATCTAATGGAAAAGTGTCCTTGCCCATGGCAGGGGGTGGAACAGGCTTTAAGCTCCCTTCCAACTCAAACAATTCTGGGATTCTCTGATGCTAAGACAAACTCAAAAGAGTGGACTTTGAATTATGAGAAGCTACTGTGAGCTTTCAAAACTCAGACTTCTATAAAAGGAAGGAAACAAGCAATATGAAATTGCCACTTCTATATCTTGCACATGGGAGCAGCTCATTAGGTGAAGCAAGAAACAAGAGAAGAAGGTTGAGAGAGATCAGAGAACATTTCTGGGGGAGGGCTTTCTTAGAAAAGATGTTCATGTCTGTGTTTAAGTTAAAAAACTGAATTCTTGTAGAGTTTTACTTTATGCAAAACCTCTTTATTTTGAGACTGAGCTGTCCTAGCTTGTTTAGCTGACTTTGAATAACAAGTAATAATAAGATACGTTTTTTAAAAATAATAACCCACTAAGTGGGCCAAGTGATATTTATGCATTTGCTTGCTTAGCCTAGAAGCAGATTCAAGGGCAACAGATGGATCTAGACTAAGAAATTTACTTGATAGACAGTCCACTTGTCTTTTTAAAGCTTTTAATCACAAAGAGCTATTAAAAATATAATGTGAAAGTAAAAGTTTCCCATAAATGATGCTGAAAGTGGAGATGGTGCATTCCAGTGCAATTAAAATTACTCATTTTTAGAATTAATAACACCATAATAACTGGCTTTTTGGTTTGTGAGTTCAGAATTCTCATGGTGATGGATGAGATAAAGTCTGTGAAAGAGTTTTGCACCTCTTTATAGTCATTACATATCTAAGAGTTAAAGGTAAGGAGAGAGGGAGGCTGAAGTGATTTGGGTTAATTACTGAAACAGCTCTTGCTGTTGCGTCAGCATTTCTTTTTTTTCATCTCTTAGGAAGCTTTTTAACCAAAGTTGGCATACGTGTCTCCTAGGAGGAGGTTTTCTTGCAAGTCACCTGCCACCTGTACAGAGCTGCTCTTCAAACAGAGACAGTCAATGAATGGTGATAAATCTTTGTCATTTATAATTTTAAAAATGGTAATGCCTTCTGGTTTTGGGGACAAAAAAATAGTGTTCTTTGATCCTGCAAATGAACTGTATTTATTGGTCCTAGAGGGAGGATTGAGGTTTTCTATGCAACTTTCACCTACTTGCTTAATCTTCTGGGTGCCTGGAGGAATGGAAAACAAGTTTAGCATACCTGAGGGCTTTTCTTACTGAGGTCTCCCTTTAGTTCCTGTCCTGCCCACACAGAACTAAAGATGAGCAAGAAAACCCCCAGAGCAATGCATTTTTGCATGGGTATGCAACAGTTCCTGCCCAGTCGACTCCTGCTGCAAAGGTCCAGCCAATCTGCTGACCTGGAGCTGCTTCTGATGTGCTGGGGAGAGGCATTGAGATCAGCAATGGGGTGTTCAGGTTGTGGGGGTGCTTGTGTAGAGTGTGCACCGAGGACAGTTCTGGTTTAGTCCTGGTTGGAAGCAGAGCATGTGGACAGATGCACTTCCATCAGATCAGGGGAAGCTCCTTTGCAAGGCCAGGCACAGCATTGCAGGGCAACTTCATCTTTCCCTCTCGCTCACATTTGGGGGAAAGGTGGGAAAGAGTCAGCTCCCTCCTCCCCAGATAATGTGTGAAAGCTGTCCAGAGTGGGTTTGGTTTCAAAAACAGTGTGAAGTCACTGGAAGATGCAAGCTGCAGGGTCTTACTGAGGCTTTTGGGGTGCTGAGCCTGCCCTTCCTGCTGGGAGACACTGAAAAACCCTCTGGTTCTTTTTATTTTTGATGCTGAATGCATCCTTACCTCCCAAGGCAGTGAGTCTGTGACTGCTGTGGAGCAGGGTATCTCCAGCTCCAGCACAAGCTGCATCCTGCCAGCAAGGCAAGCAAGGGCTTGTTAGCTAAAGATAGTATGCACACAGGCCAGGGGGTTACAGAGCTCTGCAAGCACTCTGACTTACAGTCATCCTAGGCATCCACAGGAAAAGTAAAGGAACCAGATGCATCCAATAAAGAATGAGCCATTTAAGGTCAGCTTTATCCTTTCTAGCACCTATCCTCAGTGACAGCCGTACCAGATGACACTGCATCACATAAGTACGTAGAGCACTGACCTTGGCATCAGATTCAACTCCACCATGTGCCCCCAGGCAAGCAGGCATCAGTTTTTGGCATCTCTCCTGTCTTTGAGGCCAGTGTATGTTTGTAATTCAGTAATGGCTGGAAATAATTTGGGCTGCCTGCAGTTGTGGCTTGTACTTATGTTATTTGGGCTGGCCCTGAAAAATGTTCTGTTCAGCTCTCTCATTTAGTTATACTTCCTTTAGATTTATTAAACAGTTGTCTTCTGTGTGGATGGAAAATGTTAAAAATAGAGCACTCAAGGTGGGGCTATTGTGTTGGTGTTGACAGGTTCACTGAAAGCTGAAGCAGGTCTTATATTTTAAGAAGCACTAGGTTTTGGAAGGAATTGTGCTCACTGATGTCCTCTTGACCCCATACTAAGGAGCTGCTTTTCTGTCTCTTGGATAAATTGGGGTTTACTGTACTATTATTCACTAGGATGTGTGATTATTTTAAGTAATTGAGCTTGAGATTTCTGAAAAATTGGGGGTTTTTCTTGCTGATTGCTGTATAGGCATATGTAAGGAAACAAGGCACAAGTGACGATACAGAGGAAAAAATGATAGTTCTGCCATACAGAAAATAAGGTTTTGCCATTTTCCTTTCTTCAGTAGTTGTAACTGCTGTAAAAACCAAATTATTTGTTTTCAAGACTCCTAATTTTGCCGAGCTTGCCCCAAACCAAAGGCCTGCCTTTCAGATGAGAAGGTAAAGGCAGGCAGGACCTTCATTTGGTGGGATTCTTTAACTGTGAAGCTATGTCCCCCAACACAGACCTGAACCACAAGTATCTCTGGCCATCGTGGTTGCAGAGACAAGATTCCAGTTGTAAATAGTGCATGGAATGATGGAGAGCATATCCTGATTCTCCCATCTCAAGCTCTTTTCTTTACAACAGCTGTCAGCTGTTAATGTCTGCATTTTGTCATCGTGGAAATCTTAACAGTGACCACACAGCTTTTATTGCACTGTGTCTGATGGTGTGAGCAGATACACAGGCTTGTGTCAGGCCTGCATGGGCACTTGCCAGGTATTGTTCTGTATCCATCTGTCTGTCTCTTGTGCAGCTGGGAAAGTCACCTGTAACTTGTGTGGAATTTCAGTTCTGTGGGAAACTGGGACGTGGAACAAACGTAAGGGAAAGGTAACAAGCTGTGGGATTGTGCTTTTTTGTTTTTCTCTTTTGCTAGCTTTCCTAAAATGGTAGGAGTAAGGGGAGGTTTTCTGAAGCTCAGGTTTTGGCAACATAGTGATTGCTCCTTTCTGCCTTCCATTGCACTGCACAGATGTCTTTTTTGCCTCTTTGTGAGATGAGGATTCCCTCTGATTTAGTTATGTTATCTTCCATGTTATCTTCCAACTCCCAGCTCAGCAGGGAAGTGTGTATTTTGGTAAGGAGCAATTAATGGTTCTTCCTCACCCAGACTCAGAACAATCATCAGATAATAAATACATCATCAGGAGGATTCTCCTTTCTATGCAGCTTTGTGACTTGTGTATAATATAAAGAGATTTTAAAAAGTGTATATGAAAAAACTTGATAAAAAGAGCTGGGTTGCTTCCTGTTGCTTACTGGTTGTGCCTTTGTTCCAGAAGTGCTAAAATTTATTGCTTTGTTGGCCATGGTTGGTGTGTGGCAGTGCTGAGGCTGGAGCTGGTGGGAGGCACTGCTCACTGACTTCACATGAAACACAGCTAAATGTGTTCAGAGTGAATACACACATGTACTTTCCATCTTCAGAAGTTAATTGTAAAATGATTTTAATATATCTGGAGATTTTTAGTTGAAGAGTATTCAACTTTCTTTAAAAAAGTAGTGGGGATTACAGGTTTTTTTTAATGAGAAAATACTGTTATGCTGAGGCTTTTTTGGAATTGAGTAGCATGCTTCTTTAGGCCTTTTTTTAAAGCTTCTATTTATCCTTGTGGTTGTAAGTTACGAAATAGTCACTGCCATAGGTCACAATAGTTCTGTGCTAAATTTGGGAGCTTGCATTTTCCCTGGGAACTTTGTTGCCAGGTTGGTACAGCAAGCTTTAGTTCCTTAGCTGTTGGAGGGAAAGAAGTTCTTCATTCCATTGCTTTTTGATATTTTTCTTTTTTACTTCCAGTGCATTTCTATTCACTACCTTTTCCACAGCTGTGGAAGACATTGAGATATGAAGTCGTAGAGCTGTTGCAGCCACTTGGTTTTAGTGTTTGTCTTGCCTCATGTCCAAGACTTCCTTTCTTCTTTGTGGTTTCTCATTATGTTTTGCCAAACCCCTGTATTTCAGAGCTGCTTCCTGCTTGTGGCTTTGTACCAGCTTGGGAATCTCCACATAATTGTACTTTGCTTTTAGTGTGTGATAGAAGCAAACCTGTGCGGGAGGTGAAAGTGTAGAAAGCAGTGAAAATCTGTGAAAGAGATCCAGGGGTTTTCCGTGTTTCTTTCCAGCTCTTTGCATATGATTATTTTGCATTTAAAAACTAACAAATAACACTATTTTATTTTTTCCCCTATGGTATTATAGCTAGTCAAATTTTTATTAAAAGAAATAAAACTAAGAAAGGTAGACCCAGAGATCAGTAGTCTTCACCTGGCTGTAAGTGCCTGGACTTCGACAGCCATGTTAAATGATGTGGTTTCTCTTGCAAAAATACACTAAAAAGCCGAGCTGCTCTTCATGCCTTCCTCTTTTGTTTACTGGTATTTTTCCCAAAATTAAGTGCTGCTGACAAAAGGGATTGCTCAACACATCAGAGTATGTGTCCCACTGGGTCTGGAGATTGTCTGCCCTTCTGGCAGAGGCACTGCAGGACACTCAGTGACCAGTGGCTGGCTGGGCTACAGCTTCCAGCTGGGGCATGTTGAAGGTGACACGTGGTCCGAGCAAAAACAACTGGGGATGCTCAAGCATGAGATCTTTTCAAAGGTATTGCTCTGCTGAAGAGAGTGGAAATGGTACTGGACCAGCTTTAAACCTCAAGACCAGGTCCATGCTATCAGTAGATGGGTGGTGGGTGGAAAACCACCATCTCTGACTTGGTGCCCAAAGTGTTGGAAGTTCAAGTGTGCTGCAAAAAGTCCTTCATGTGTTTTACTTGTTCCTTTCCAAAGGACTTTCCCAAGGTGTCATTGTTTGGCTGCTGCCAGCAGCAGCCTGAACAAAAAAAGCACTCAGGCCCCCCAAACTAGGTCCACTTTATCCATAGTGGCATAAATGCTGTGGCTGTTAGCTGGAATATCCCTTTCCAGGCTCACCATGGCCCTCAGAGCTTGTAGGGTATGTTCCAAGGGTCTGTCTCCAGCCCAACTGCCCTGTGATACTCCAGCACACTGCTGGAAGCTAATAGGCTTTTCCTGAGGATTTCTTAAGTACATAGGCATTAAAATTCTCTAAAAACACAGGGAAACAATTAAGGGTAAAACCCTAGGAAAGGAACCTTGCTGATCCTGTTGTTTCTGGGATCTGCAGCTTTCCTGTTTACTCAGCCGGGCTTTCAAATTTTTGTCCTGCTGCTTAGAAGTAAAGTGCAACCCAAACCAGTATTTAGTTCCTTTTATTTTTCTTTGTATTCTAGGGATAGCACAGCCCCTTAAAAGGAGGCTTTGCAGAGGTAGAAATTGCCAGGTGCTGATTGTTACTGTGCTTTTCTGCTGGAGACTTGCTGCCTTTGAGGTGAATTAAAATGTTTTTAAAAATTAATTATATAATTACGAAGTTTTCTGTATGTATGTATTGGGAATTGGCATACAGCTTCATTGCCTCACCCTGCTCTAAGAAAGTTCAGTGGGGTGATGGAGAAGTAGAAGATTAAATGGCCAAGATTGAATGTCCTTTAGGGCGGTCTAGCAACTCACCACCAAAGTGGCTTTTGCCCCTCTGATCCACTTGGTCTGTGTGGGTGAAGAGAAGGTTGTGGTTTCTTGGGATCTGGGAGTGGCAGGCAGCTCTGGAGTTGAGGGTTTTGTCAGCAAGCCGAGATAGCTGGGGGCTCTCAGCTAGGTGCTTCCTTCCTAACCCCTTCAGCCGAGCACTCTCAGCTAAATGAAGTTTTGCCAAAATAAGCATTCCTACTTAATAGCAGTATATCACCAGGAATGACTCTGACTTTAAAGCCTTGGGAAGAGAAGTTGTCTGGACACTGTAGCAGGATAACATTTTTATGTACTTCTTTTTTAAAGCAGAAGCCTGGATTGCAGAGGCAGGGTTTCATGTTCTTGATCTGATGTGAACCAGTAGGGAAAATGCCAAATTACTTTTCTGGAGTGAGAAATGTTTTGTACCTCTACCCAGCCTACTGATGGGGTGATGCCCCTGGAAGGAGCAAGGTGCTGATCTACAACTGTGATAACTCATTACAGTTTTGTTCCTGAAAAATGTCAGGGACATTCTGTTTCTGTTCCAGAAAAAGAACAGAAACAAACTTCAAAACCTTGGAGGTTGCTATGGAACAGAAGTGTCTTCCCCTTGGCTCTATTAATAAAGCCTTTAAATACACTCAATGCTGAATTCCCTTGCCATTGCTGGTGGGGTACAGTGTCATGTATGGCTGGTAAGTATCTCCTCTTGTCACCAAACATGTCCTTTTTTGTGGATTCATTTAACTACTTTAGGCAGAATTAGGGTCCTTTGTGCTGCTTGTCCTGCAGTACTCGTACAGAGGAGGGTTGTTTTCTGCTCCTGTTTTGTGCAGGTGGAGGAAAATAATTTTGATCTTTTAATACTTCAAAAATTTTTGAAAATATACTTGTTTTAGAAAATACAACTGTCCTGCACATAACACTTCTGGTTATTTTTCTCTCTGGCTTTCATGGTTTCCTTAAAAGGATTTCTGATTTCTTAGTGACTTACCTATGGAAAGCTTGATACAGTTTGCAGAAAGCACTGTTACCCCCACTGTTACCATGTTAGCCATGCTACACTGCCCTGTGTGTTCCCTGCTAGACCCAAGGTGTCTGGCACTGCCTTTGCATCTGCTGCATGCAGACCTCCTGCAGGGGCAGGTTTGGGTTTGTGGAGCAGAGATGAGCTGAGGGTTGTGGAGCCAACTCAGAGGATTCAGCATCTGTTTCTATCTGCAGTGCTCAGCAGCAGTCTTGATCATTATGGATAATTTGTGTAGAAATCAGACCTGAACAATCTATTCTATGGAGGACAACAGCCCTAATGAGGAAAGCTCTCTGTGTGCTGCTAAGGCATTTTGGAGCCCTGTGTGAACCCAAATGTTTGTCCTCTGCATGGAGGGCTGTGCAGTGATGGGCCTGCAGCTGTAATGTGCTCTGGCTCTGTTACTGGGGCTGGATCCCCTCCCAGGGGTGGGTGTCCACGTGTCCATGGTTAGGTGTAGCTTCTGGTCAGTGAACCCCCAGACCCCTTCAGCTCACTTAGTGTGGTTGCTCTCCAAAGTCTCCTGGCTGCTTTAACCTGGGTGCCACTGATTCCCACTGGAGGTCAGTTATGTATATTCTCAGTTTATCTGTCTGCAGGCTGGACCTTAATCCCTTTCTGCTTCTATTCATAGAAGAGATGACTTTAGAAGGGACCACAGACTCTTCTGGACTTCTAATCCAGACTTCTGTTTGGAGTAGGATCAATGTTCAGTTCAGGCCAGGTTTCCCAGGGATTTGTCCAGTCTCATTCTGGAAATTTCCAAATGCTCTTCCTGATGTTTTTTCATGAAGTGATATAGTAACTCACCTTGGTGTTGATGTCAAGGGCATCTCCCTGTGTAGTTGTGCCTCTTTGGATTTGTAGTTTCTTGTTTGTGGCAGTCATGATTTTCCAGGTAGCAATCACAAAGCAGACTGCTGAGGCCTTGCTTGTTAAGCATCAGTTATAAAATGACTTTTCAGATTAGGTTGGTTTGGGTGCTTACATCTGTTTAACATGGAGATACTGCCTTAAGAAAAAACACTTAAGTGACTGGAAAGAAGAAAAAGGAGGAGTTGGTGACCTCTCTGCTGGGTCACCTTTTTTTTGTAGCTGACTGCTTTGGATTGTATCATTCAGTGGCTGCACAAAGCATGTGCTGGGCAGGGTTGAGAGATGGCTTTTTGTCCCTGCTGGTCCTCTTGGTGGGATGTGCTTGCTTTGAAAGTCTCTGGACTTGATGCTTTCCTACTTGAAGACTTTCTTGTCAGTTTATATTTTCTGCAGAGCTTCATGCATTCTTTCAAGGAGCAAAACACCAAATTGATGAGTTTACAAAGCCACATTGAGAAATGAGAAATGTTCTTCTCTTCAGGTGTTCCTTGAACCTGAACCTCGGTTGCAGTAGCTGTAGCAGTAAATGAAAGGTGTGAATTCTCCTGTTCTCCCCAATGTTATTAAACATCTGAGACATCTGAAAGACAACAGTGGTGTTTGGGCCCTGGAGCAAGGGACTGCTTTTGACAGGCACAGACTAACATGCAAGGTGAGTGTTGCACAACTGAGTGTTAAGAAAGAATAGATGCAGTTGACCCTTCTCATAGGTGTGCAGCTGCTGCATCCTGTAAGCTTAGAAAGGCCCTGGGCTGTTCTGAGGTGCCTAGAAAGGTCTTAGTTCTGAGTCTTTCTTTAGAACTTTGAAGTTTTAAAATGTTTGAAAGTAAAAAGTTGTGGGTAGAAGAAGCCTGGAATGAGATTTCCCCTTCAGGCAGTTTAGAAGCCCTCTTCACATCACATCTCCCTGGGCTGATTTCTACTGCTGTTAGTAGCAAGCTGATCTCTGAATTTGAGTTTTTCTACTGTTTTGGAAAGCAGAAACTGAAGGGGAAGTAACATCTCAAGGAAAGTAGGAGGTGTGTATGGAGCGTTAGCTGAACAGGCCTGTAATTAGTGTGTCTGTGTGAAGGTGAGGCACCTCTGCACTCATCACTGGAGCCTGGTTCAAAGAGCTCACCCAAGCTGGAAGGGTGGGTTGAGCATCCCAGAGGAACAGATGGTTCTCATTTTTGAATTTACAGTGTTTCCTCCTTGGTCTCTACCCCCTGCAGACATATGAAATGACTTACCTTATTAATTCCAGAGACTTTTGTAAACAGAATATGTAAATTCATATAAACATCTACTGGATCTGCTCTGGTTTGGATGACTAGGAACAGTGTTCTACAAAACTGTGCTCCCAGCCTTTCCAGGCCACTGTCCTTGTTTTTGATTACAGCTGGTGATGCTGAGCTCCTGCAGAGTGGATGTTACCAGTTAAATGGGTTTGTGCCACTCAACACTGCAGGTGTTGGGAGGAGCCCTGTGGGGCAGACATTGTCACTTTGATGACCACTAGTAGGAGGCTTCCCTTGGTGTAGAGCAAGTGGTGCAAAAGCTGTTTTCTGCTCTTTGTTGCTGAGCCTCATGTGGTGAATTCTACCAGGTGCCAAGTGTTACCAAGGGAGGGCAGTCACTGCCCTGGTGAGTTCAACAGGTTTTGGGCGCAGTTATCCATCCTGGGACAGCAGTAGTATTAAAATTGTTGTTCCAGTGATTTTAAGGATTTTTAAAATGAAAGAAAAAAAACAAAAAACCCATTCCTTCCTAATCTTTATCTGCAGCCAATAGGGTATTTTGGTGAGCAGAAGGTTTTCTAGGAGAGAGAGGGAAGAGGCTCATGGCCAAGTTGCACTGGGAGAACAGTATAGGGCAGATCAGTGCAATGATGCTTCTAAACTTAACTTGCCCCTTTTCAGTGAAATTAAAAAACCAAGTTGTCTAAGGTGTGTTCTGGGATTAAAAAAAAAAAATTATGAGATCACTTGCTAGAAAATGGGGTAGGCTGGGAAAGCTTTTGCACTCCAGGTTTTGCTTGTGGTGAGGAGGGAAAACTGGTGCAGTCGTTTTTTCATTAGAGGTTAGAAATCGGTTTCTCAAGAACCTCTGTTGGCATCTGTGGTTTTTAATCTCTTTAGAAAGTGAAGAGGTAATATTTTCAGATGGTATAGCTACTGAAGTTACTGCTAATAAAGTTGGTTACTTGGTTTCTGATGAACACAGAAGGCTGGAGCAAGATCAGATTGTTCGGTAGTACCTAGTGGATAAAAATATCCCATGGACTTGTTTTGCATGGCATGCTGGAAAGGAAACATTGGAGTTACTCACTTCTGTTGATGAGATCTGAATTAAGTCTGAGAGAAACAGCCAGCCAGGCATTATTTGGTGTAACTGCAAGGGCAAATGGGATTAATGGGATCTCAGCTCTAATTTCAGTAATTTCCAGGTGAGAATGGGAATGTCCACTGGCTCCTAACACCAATACCACTGTGACTGCTTCACAAGCTTTGTGTGGGATCTGTAACCCTCAAGAGTTCTCTGCTGGTTGGATATGGTGATTGAGTTTAAGAATGTTTTTGGGAAGTGAGGAGGTTTGACAGCATGGATTAAACTTAAAAAAGTTGACAAAAGGGAGGAAAGCTTAGAGCAGTGGGAAGACCTGAGATGGAAAAGTTGGTGTAGGAAGTGGAATCTTGGATGTTTTTGGGAATACCACAGTGATGTTGGATGTAACTGGGGTCTCACTTCTGAGGTTATGGGGCTCTTGGTAGCATTTGGCAGAGTACCTGGTACAGAATACCTTATTCGCCATGGACCGCAACTGTAGATCATTTAAACTCTGCTGGCCTTATGTGGAATATTAGTTACAGCTCTTTGGACTGAATTTTTGAGTGACTGTATGTGCCTATATAGTCTCAAAACTCCTTCCTATCTCTTTCTGAAATTGGGATGGAGTGGATGGTAACTCACTGAAAGGAGCAAAACATCTTAAAACACTGAAGTGCTCCACCTGTTAAGCCAGCAGCATGAGGCTCTGATTTACTGGATAATGCCCTAACGTTAAAATAAAGTGCTTGAATGAATACAAAGTCTTTGATGCTTTGATGAGTAAAAAAGTGACTACCACTACCCCTTGCAAACACTTCTCAAAGGAGATGGCCATGAGATGAAGGACAGAAATTCCTCTTGGCTATCTTGCCACTCCTTGTAGGGAATGTGCGAGTCTGGAGCACACTCTGACCGCAGCACTGGCTGTTCTCTTGTCTCTGATCCATAGCCAGAATTTGCTTCAGCTCCCTGTGTGTTTGGTAAGGGCCTGCAAGCTGAAGCAAGAGGAAAAGGGAAGAAGCAAGTGCTTCTCATGTGCAGAAGAGGGATGGGGCTTGTCATTTTTGGAGGCACCTCTTTGATTTATTCTCCAAATTTGAAGCACAAGTGATTTTTCTGTTGCTCATGGCACTTGGCAGTTGCCCTGTGAAATGTGGTCCTGCTGTCAGGATGGGTTCTGGACCCTTGGCTGGGAAGCTTTGGATCTTGTGCTCAGTGTGGGGGGGTGAGCTGTGGCTTTGGAGATGACACATGGAGTGGAGATGCTGGATTTACTCTACGTGCTGTTCTCTAACTCGTGGCCTGGAGGGGCTGCTCTGAGGAGGAGGAGACTTCCCACTGCAGCTGCAAGTTTAATGGGTAAACAAGAGGAAAACCAAAAATGTTAGTACAGTTTGTGCTGGTTTGGGCTGTCCAGACTGTGAGTGATCAAAAGGGAGCAGATGTGGTGTGTCTGAGCAGATTTGGAAGCCCTGGTCATGGAGCACAGCCCATCTTGGACTTGCACACTCAGCTGGATGCAGGACATTAAACTTCTGCCTTTGAACCTGCAAACACTGCAAACCTGAATTGTATTCATTTATTCTTCATTTTTTAATACTTTCCCTTTGAAAGAATAGTGACTGTCTTGAGGAGTGGTAGTCTGAGCAGACCAAAGATTAAAACAGCTCTTTACCTCCAAGTTCTTTGTAATGCTTTTGCTGATTTATAATTTCCTGTTACATAGGTTTGAAGGTACTCTTTTTTTCCCCTTCTGAATGATGTTTTGTTTGAGTACACTTTTAAGATACGTGGCTAGTGGTGGTTATTAGGCTTGAGAGATTATCCAAAGAGCTGTTGGAGTGCTTCATTGTTAGACTCAGAAGTGGGAACTGGGTGAATTAGTTGCTTATAAAAGGATTTAAAGTGTGAGCAAAGGGGTAGCTGTGAGTTTCCTCTCTGTGCTGGCACTCAGCATCCACCCAGTCCTGGAGAACAAGCTCAGAGATCTCAAAACCAGAACTTACTGATTATTTTTTTTTTTTTTTAGTTTAATGCTAATTTAAACAATATGTGGAGGCCATTCTGTGCAAATAGAGTTGGCACAGCTCCATGTTTGTTTGCTACAGAGATAGACATATTTAGGAAAACTTTGCTTAGTTTTTCAGTTGTAAAAGTGTCTGTGTCAGAGGAACCTTGAAAGCTTGGTAAGTTTTGGAGGGAAGGAGTTGAATCTTGAGAAGAGCTGATTACAAAAACCCAGTTATTTTCTGAATTGCACTGTAATACATGACTGCAGCTAGAAGGCGCAATGATTTTCCTCTGCATCTTCATGCTCACAAACATGAACCTGTTGAAGTTCATCTTCTGTCCAGAGCTTATTGGTATGTCCGTGAAAAGGCTGGGAACAGCCTGGCTGTGTTTTCTCAGGAGCTGTGGGAGTCTGAGCTGGGGGAACACAGATTACTCTTCAACCAGCAAATGCGGAGGAGGACATGCTCATGTTGGACAATGTGGTTTAAATTTGCAAGCTGTTACTATCTAGTCACTTGGTTAATGAATAAGTGGATAATTTGTGTGCTTAGTGTTCCTGGGAGTTTGAAATGTCCTTAAAAAGCCAATCTGTCCAACTGCCTTGTCTTTCTGCAACAGAACTTAGCATAAAAAGTAACCAGACCTGGTTTAGGTGACCAGCCCAGTAATACCTGAGGAAATAAAGCAGTGTGTGATCAGCATGGTGACTTACTTCTTTATCAGTGACCTTGACATGGATGAAAAATACTTTGTGTACAAATGTTTAGCTGCACACTTTCTGACTTGCATATTTTGTGGGATTTTTATGATTCTTTTTTTCCCCCCACTCATATTTACTTACTTTCAGTACTTAGGGGTGTAGATAAAAGATGACTGAGAGGAGGAAGGAAATTCCACTCTTGGAGCTGAAGTGAGAGGTAGGAGGCTAAGCATGAGTGCACCCTAAAACTCCCTGAAGGTCTCTTCCCACATTATCCAGAGTAAGCTCTGCTTAGTCTAGCAGTATTTTACCAGAGTGATACTGCACTGTGAAGTATATGGAAAGCTGTTCCCTTATCCTCAGCAAAATCAGCTATTCCAGGAAAATCCCCCCTGCTAAGTTGTCAACACTGTCAGCTTCTTGTCCCCCATCTTCACGATCATCACTGTCCTTAGAAATCAGCACTGCAGATCTGGATTTCTTTATACAGTTGTTAAAAGAAGTGTTAATTGGTGGGTTTTAATGGACTGAAAATTAACTTTTTACTGCTATCCTTAGATTGGCAAAAAGTAATTGTGGTAAAAGTTCAAATAACTTACTGTAAAAGTATCCCAGTGTGATCTGGAAGTGATTAGATCATTCCTATTATTGATATAAGGCTTTCTTCTTGTCATTTGTGTGAAATCTAGTGTATCTAATCATGGGCCCATAGCAGTTTTTTGCTGGCTTTTTTTTTTTTTTTTTTTTTAAATGCAGTACTTTTCTTTGCATTGGCTTGTATAGGGAGACCTGAAATAAAACTAGACTGTATTTGAGCCTTTTTTTTATGTGTTCAGAAAATTCAGCAAGTATCAGGTGGTACTATGTGCTGGTAGTAGAAATGCTGAATGATCTTAAAAAATACCTTTTATCCTGACCTCCAAGAGAAAATAGAGTACTTCTTTCATCAAAAGGCTTTTTGAGGTAACTTTTTTTTTGTAGTAATACAAATAATCTACAGCAAATATAGGGTCATCACACCTTGGTGGAGGGAAATCTGAGCATGCAACTTGTCCACGCATTTGAAGTACTTGAAGCATTTTTTTTTTTTAAATCAGTAACAAATCCCTTCACTAAAACTGCTCTCCAAGTCTTTGGAGGAGTGAGACATCCAAGAAAGTTGTCACTGTCCATTTACTCATCCAGAGGGAGGCTGTTCTATCTGATACTGCTGGATAATTTTGTGTGTTAAAGCTTTTTTCCTGACAGTGGCCCCAAAGGGCTTTATGGAGTTATTTGGAGTTGTGGAGTTTTTGGAGTTATTTGACTCAGGCAGGCATGGCTGTTAGCTGACTCTTTGCAAACAGAAAGCAGTTGTGTTCCTCTTGCTGGAATGCAAGTATGGAAGTAACACTCACCTAAGAATTTGGTCTGTGCCCTGTCATGTCTTACATAGTTTCTGAACCCTTTGCTCTTCTGCTTGAATGGGTAGAAGGAAGAAGCTCTTCACAATAACGACAGTTATTTTTAGTGTTAGGGGAAAAGTCAGCCAGAGAGGGAACTGGGATTCCAATATGAATCTTCATTTCTCACAGCTTTTGGCTTCTGCAGTCAGATGTGACTCCAAAGCTGTCCTTGTTCTGGAGTTGAGAAGATGCAAGACTTCCGTCCTAAAACTCAACTAAGAAGTTGCGACATGGGAAACCCTATGTTATTAATTCCTCTGCTCTGAGGAGTTCTTCTCACCCACCCCTCCTGTTTTAGCAAAACCAGGAATTGAATGTTATTTTGGGTGAGTGACTGCAAATATTTCACTTTACCCACTTGGATCTTGGCAGTCATTAGAACTTCTTCTGCTTGTCCTGTGTCCATCTGCTGCCTTGCATTTTAGGAGTCCCTAAGATTTTAATCTCTATCAAGTCTTCTTTTCAAACTGAAGTAGAGCAAGGCTTTTCACTATTTATTTAGTACAAAGTTCTATAAGAAGTTTGAGGGTAGAAGGCAGTGTCAGTGTTGCATGTGTTTGTGATAAATCAAGATCCTTTCACCACTGGTCCTCTGCATTTGCAACATTTCCTTGACATGGACAGACTGTGGGTGTGACTCATTTTTGACCTCTTTCAGAGGTTCTTGCAACTGATGAATCTCCTGTTTTGGCTCTAAATTTTATGTCATTGAAGTAGAGACCCAACATGAAATGCATTGTACCAAAAGAAGACAGCTGTCTACTGTGGCTGATGTATGCTGCTCTTAAGGGTTTAAAGGTAGGTTTTAGGGGTTTTTACCCTATTAATTGCTTTAAGGATGAGGACTGATATTCAGTTGAAATCAGAAGTTTACTGGGAAGTGGTAAACTTTAAAAAATAATTATCTGATAAGACCCTCAAGGAAGCAAACCTCTAGAATTTGTACCATTTGGTATCTTTTGGGTTTTCCTCCATTTTTATTGCACCTTTGTACAGATTTTTTTTAAGTGATACTGGGAAGATTACCATTTGGGGTTGTGTGGTAGTGGCTTTCTATGACTGCTGAGTGAGGTACCTGTCTAGGCAGGTATAGAGGAACAGAGACATGGAATACTGTGGAGCCTTGGAAGTGTGAACTTTTGGAGATGCCAAACCTTAATTGATGAGCCTCAGAAGTAGATTGAAGAGTGTAATGCTCTTCATTTTTCTTGGGGTGTCTGTAGATTGAAGGACCATAGGTAGGTTGGTTTGGATTTGACTTACTTAAATTTAAGAATTTAGTGAAAACAAAGCTTTGAAAGCACTATATTGTTTGAGACTTCACAAAGGCAGAGGCTTTACAGTGGTCTAAGGGGCTGTTTCTTTCCCTTTCCCTAAAAAATACTATCAAAAGTGTTAGCATGCAAACTAAAGGACCTTTAAAGGAGAGGGAAATAGAATTCTCTTGTCCTCTATTTTGTGGGCTTCTACTGATGGGCAACAAATCACTTGAAATTGTAATGCATGGTATTTTACATTACTAAGTTATGAGAGTTGTTGTCTGACTTCAAAAAAAGCTTTTTCATTACCTAGGGATTCAGCATTTAGAAATAAATGTACTTAGCAGTACTAATATGAAAATGAATTTGAAAGTTTCTCTCCTGAGAAAAATATCTTCTCTCTGGTAGAGTTCCTTTAGGCTTCACGGCGGTGTAATGTGCCTGAAGAAAATCTCATCACTTGGCATTTGGTGCAGATGGTTAAGCTCACTTTCTGTGCAATGACCCTCTTGGGCAGTGCTATTACCTAAGGAAATCCCTGCCTGATGTTCTGCTTGAAGAAGGTCTGTGGGACTGGGGAGGGTGGGCTGTGGTCTAACAAGCTGTGGCATGTGCCTCTCAACACGGGGCTTGGGGATGCAAAGTTTGTCCTCCTGTGTGCACAGTGGTCCTTGGTGTTTGCTGGGAGGCTCTGAACCATCTGGGAATGAAATGTGTTTCTCTGCACAGCTCCCACCAGGCTGCTTAGCCTGTTCTTCACGGCACAGCTGCCTCGCTGCTCTGCTGCACATCTGGAATTCCCAGGGTTCCATCGCATTCCTGCCACTGGGAGCCAGGCACTAACATTCAGCTTCCTACCACACTGTATGGCCCAAGTTTCAACACCACCACATAAGCTCAGAAAATTAGAAGCTCCCACGGAAGGTTTTAAATGCATTAATGTTCAATTTTCTTGTATCTGCTGCGGCTGATGTAGGAAAGCAGTTTTTCCAGGAAACTCATTTGATGTTATGCTGTCTCAGCAGTATCCCAGGTGGTGTTTGGTCCCACTTCAGCAACTCTGTTGGTGCCTTCTCAATCCTTACAAAGCAGCAAAGTAATATCTCAGTCTGGAAACCTCCCTCATACAGAACAGTAAGGAAAGACTGTTCATGTACCCATTCTTTTTCACAGTTTTCTCTGTTCCTGGATGGGCAGCCTTTAGCCTGTAGAAGGAATTTTGATCTATTGATAGCTTTCCAAATGGAGATCTGGTGTGGATACATTGAGGTGTTTTGGAGCCTGATGTGAAGCAGATCTGTCTCTCTTCTAATCAATTAAATAAAGAGCTGCAGCTAGATGTATCAAGAGCCTGGACTTACCATTACCTTTGAAGGATCAGCAGGAAACATCCAATTTTATTTCCTTTGCTCATGGAGTTCCAAAATAATCTTACAGAATTGCTTCTGTCCCTTCATGCCAAGCCATGCTACCTTCTCGAGTGCTTGTGTTTTTTGGCTAAACTCTTTTCTCATAGTCACTGCATTAAGTAGTACTTTGTCCTTCATGTGTCTCCAGATGGGATGTGTGGGTGAAGATGAGCTCACACTCTTGCGTATGTAACGCACCGTTGTGACTTCCACGAGCGCTGGCAGTGTGTACAGATTGTTCTCCAGAGGCAAAGTTGAAGGCATTTGCTGGCTGCTGTTGCGTGTGAATTGGGACCTGGAGTGCAGTTCTTTCTCTGCTTTAGTAAAAATTTGGAAGAGCTTTGCTTTTGACTTCCCAAAACATATTTGAAACATAACTCAGTGGCAAGCCTTGCTTTGGAAATGGCCTCGCTCCAATAATGGTTTTGTCAAGTCTGTTTATCCCAATTTCTTCCCCAGCTTAATAGGCTGAGAAAGTAAAACCATTGTTTGTGTGGGTGGTTGAAAATGGGCTCTATGGATATTGCTGCAATTTGTGTTTCATAAATAATGGTAGCTTCTGCATAAGCCTGTAATTGACTGAAAATGCATTAAAAGTTAGCATGAAGACAGGTCAACTGCTGCTTAAAATCTATTGCTGGAGTCTCTTGGGAGGAGAGGAAGATGGAGAGGCAGGAGACAAGCAAACTGTGCAGCGTTAAACATGATTCAAATGTGCTCAAAGTTAGTTTTCTTAAATGTTTACTGAAGAGGGCAAACTTAAATACTTGAGAAAAGAAAGCTGTTGAGTCTGCATCAGGCCAGGTGATGGATGCTCACAGCAACAGTATTATTCCCAAATAACACTGCTGTTAATTATGGCCCATGTCTGAAAAAAATCTGGGGCTGGTGAGTGGGAGTTGGAAAGGCTGAAGGGAGAGTAAAACATCAAAATTCCAAAGAATTCGGTGTTCTGTGTGAGGAGCATTTCTGGCTTCTCTGTGGCTGTACAGCCAGCAGTGTGTGAGTCAGTCTGGAGGGTCATGGTACTCCCAGAGCTGCTGAACTTGCTGCTGCTTAGAGCACTCGTTGTATGTAGACATATCACTTAATTTGTTCTTAATTAAGCTCAACAATACGAGCTGTGTGTTTTTGATATCTAATTCAGATAGGAGCAAAGCCAGGTGCTAGAGCTGTGAGCATATGTGGATCAGGGGTGAGTGGGGAAAGGGCTGCCTTTTGACAGGGGAAAAGGCTTCAAAATCTTATTTAACAGAAATGAGTGGCTGATTATCATAATTGATCATGATGGAGCCATTGAACTGGGTGGAGCAGCAGTGCTGCAGTGGGAGCTGGTGTGCCCACCTTCAGGAGTGCTGGGCCTGGAGCAGGGGGCATCTCACCCACACTTACTGGCACCATCCAGAACAGTTCTCATGCTGCCTTTGGTCAGGACACCTTTGGCTCTGATCGTCTGGGTTTGCTGAACTTCCGAAACTGGAGCATCACACATGCTTTGACTTTAGGCCTGCTTTTTGAAAGAGCAAGAGGAGGACATTGAGCTGCTGGAGGTGGGGCTCCTGGGAGGGCATGCAGAAGGAAATCAGGCCTCAGGAACACCTGCTGACATTCCTGCACTAACCACATTCACAAAATGCCTTTTATTTGATTTTTTTTTCCCCTCTCAGAAGTTAGTAAAATCTAGTTACCCTTTAAAGTAATGTTTTCATAATTCTCACCAGATTATCTGATGCTACATTTCTTGCAAGTGACTGCATTACAGTCCAATAGATTGTTTTCTTTTTACAGGAAATCATGTTTTTGCCATTTGGCCAAATACCATATTTAAAGAAGCTGTGACCTCAGGTTTCTTTAGCTATTTAAACTTTTGGAGTTTGAAAGTAGTTTTTAGTTTCTTTCTTCTCAGTCATTCTTCCATCCCCACATCTTCACCTCTGGAAAGGTACAGTTGGAGCTGAACATTAGGAATACTCCCTCCAACACCTCCTACTCTCAAAATAAAATTTCTGAGAGGAAATTATCGAAGTGGGATTTGCTCTTTAAGTTGAAGACTATATCAGAATGACTTGAAAGTGGGTAAGACTTGTTGCTTTCTTGTGATTCCTGTGGAGATGTGGTCTTACACAAGAACCATTCATGAGAAATGCTTTTCTGTGTTGCTGAGGATCAAGGATGGAAAGTGTCCAATTTGATGGAAAGCTTTTTGGTGTGTCTTCTCTGGCCTGCTGCTTCCAGCAGCTCTGATCTTTGTGGAGCTGTGCTGGTGGTGGTGGTTGCTTGCTTCAGATTTTACTGGATGATAGTTATATCTCCAACATGAGAAAAACTTGTAGGAAAACATAATCTTGCTTGGACACCAAGGTCCCACAGTGACTTGGAATGGCTGGGAATTGTCAGTTTTCAAGGGCTGTTATTGCTGCATGTTTGTGTTGTCATTGGACTGTCAGTAATGAAAGGAAGATAATAACTGTGCATTCTTCTGCCAAGAATAAAAGGCAAAAGACAAGTTTTGTCTTTTCTGCATACATAATTTTTTCTGATTTTTTTTTTTTTCTTTGCTTCTTGGGTAAAACTCCTTTTTTGTGAGAGTAAACTCCCACTTTTATGTGTTCCTTCAGTTGTATGGGTTGTGATACAAGCAAGTGAACTTTCCAAGGATCCCACCCCACAGTAACACCAATGCAGCTTGCTTTGGTGCTGATACTGGTGGCAGGAGGTAGTTTTGCAGTCCAGATATGTCAGTGAGATGGAGCCTTCCCCAAAATGGCCCATGGCATCCTTGATCATCCGTGATCTGCTGTGCTTGCCAAGCATAAAGAGCCTGTTAAAAATGAGCTTTTATCGTTCGTGCTGAAAAAGGACTTTGAGGCTTCCTGTGCAGCTAGGACTTTTGTGCTGGACATGGGATCTTCCCAGTCCCCAGTGAATAAACACAGCTGGCTGTTTTGGGAAATGGACTTAACATCTTTGCATCAAAGCTGTACAAATAAGGCATCAAGCTGTACTGAATTAACGGATAAGGTTTTCTGACTTTTACACTGACTTAAAAGTGATCAAATGAAAAAATGCATTTTCTGCAAGGCTGCCTTCAGCCCAGAGCAGGGAGAAATAAGTCTCCCCCCTTTGGAAACATGACTGAAACAAGCAGCCTCCATGACCTATCAATGTTGGATTATCATGCAATAATTTACTGGGCAGCCTTTTGCTGTCCAGAGCCGCCCACGCGCAGGAGTCAATGGTGCCTTTGTTTGGGAGTGCTGGAAGAATGCATGATCTAATGGGGTGGTGGGAGTTCGCCTTCGTTCCAGCATGCTCCAGGCTGTGCTCATTCCTCCAGTGTCCCAAACACATTTCCTTCCTCTGTCCCCATCTTAGAACGGGCTCCCAGAAAAAACAATCCATGTTTGTGTCTCTGTCAGGCTTTTTAAAACCCCAGCACCTGTCTGTGGTGGAGCTTCATATGCCAGAATCTGTGGTTTGGTTGGGAATGGTTTAAGAAAAGACTATTAAAATCCTTCAGGCCTTTCTTGTTCATGAGATATGCACATAAATCTTGAGGCTCTTCAGGTGAGGACAAGAAAATAAACCTAAGATTTATTATTACTAGTTTATGTTCCTATAAAGGCCACAGCTCGGCATGTGACAACTCTTGTCTGTGCTTCTGCATGGAGTTATTTCCCTAGTGAAATTCCTCAGAAAGTGGAAATCCTTTACTCCCCTTTTTCAGATGCTGGATATTCGATTTGCTTGGGCAATACCAGTGCTCTCATCCTCTTCCTCCTGTACAAATTTTCTCAGAAAGCTAGGGTGTGGTTGTAAAGGACATTTGCTCTAGAACTACAGAAATTTCTTGGTTTTGGTCATAAGTGTGGCTTTTTCATGCACATGTGATGCAAGTGATATAACTTAACACTTTTGTATCTTGCAGGTGTTGGGCTGTTGTAATGAAACTACTTTATTCCAAAAGAACAAGTGTCTCAGGGTGTTTCTCACTCTCCTTCCCTCCTTATAAACTGTCTTGACTTTTTGCCCATCTGCATGCTGAAAAATCCTATCCCATTCCATTAGATGGGATAACTTATTCTCCTTAAATATTGCCCTCTCATTTGCTGCCCCTGTGATCCAGGAGGGAAGGTGCTGGCAGGGTTTCAAGCATGAGAGGCTGGACAAAATACTGCAGTAGCTGAGAACTTGGAGTTGGCTCAAGATGCAGCAATTGGTCTTTGAGAAGACCTTGTGACCTTGCTGGCCTCTGTCTGCTGGCTTCCAGGTGTCTGTCCCTCTGCAAGGAACACGCCGCTTGTGTGAGGTTCTGGGATTTGTGTGTCTGGAAAAATAGGAGCCAGTCTGTTTTGCTCATGACTGGTCCAGCATTGTGCTGGGTGCTGGAAGAGCTGATGGCTCAAGAACAGCAGAGTTGAGACAGGAATAAGGGTGAATAATGGTGTGGAGCACATTTTGGTCTAGTAACTGGGAAAGCTGGCATATCTTCCTGGAATGAAGGGGAAACAGGTCAGAAGAAAAAAGCAAAATGAAATGCCAATTGTATTTAATTGCTCTCCACCCTTCACTGCAAAGTGGAAATGAAATCCAGTCAAGTAGGCTCTATTTGTTACTGGGTTTGTTTTCAATTCTTTTAACTTTTACTAAGATGTAGGTTGTCAGCAAGTGCTGTGTGAGAAAAGCTGCCTTGAAACAGGAGCCAAGCAAAAGAAAAACAGTAAAGTTTAACCATTTCATTACTGCTCAGTGGATTTTGTGGAAAACAAATCTACCAAGGTTTGGTTCTTTGCCCAGTGCAGTCTTCTCAGGTGGATTATTTTTTCCCTCAGCAGAACTCAGTGGCTCTATGCAGGAGAGGTTTCGATTGCATTGATTCTTCCCATGTGCAGGGGATTCAAGTGGAATCACCAATAATGAAGAAGGCTGAGTGTCCTCTGGGCTTATCTCACCCAGGCATTTGCTCACAATTCAACACTTGTAGTCATCGTGCCAGCTGGCAGGACAGTTTTCCTGACATAAATTATCCATCCGTTCTGAGGGGCCTGAATACAAGGAGGTCTTTTGTGTGTAGAATGAATTCCTAACTTAAGGGAAAAGGGAGGAGTTTCTGAAGATCTAAATGGCATTTGCTTACATGGGTTTTAGCATGGCACATTTTCCTGGTGGACCTTGGGATACAGAATTTGGTGATGACCCAGCTGAGGGAGGGCTGTGCTTGCTAATTACAGCTAGCCAAGCCCAACAATGTGAACAGGTTCGTTGGGGCAGTATCCTCTGAATCAAACAATGCTGAACATTTTCAACATCTCTTCTGCTGCCTCTCCAGGCACCCAGGACTTGCTCCCTCCTTTGAATCTGTAATTGCAATACTGTATTGAAGGGTTGTATGTTTGCTTGCTTATAGTGGAGAAAGGGATTAAAGGGTTTTGTCATACTGAAATGTCAGAGGGGGCTAGTTATCGTGTCACCTTGTCACTTGCTGGTGAGTAGCTCCATGCTTCAGAAAAGATGCAGTTTTAAAATGTGTGGCTCATGGTTTTGAGCTCTGGATGCTTTAAACACAGGTCAGCTTGCACTCGTGAAGTGCTAAACTCATGGTCACTGATTCCAGCATCTGGAGTTTCTCCTGCAAAACAGATCTGCCACTTATCAATACACACAGGGAAATACTATCTGACACTTGACACTGTCAGACAGTTCTAAGCCAAACTGAGCTCCAGGTCAGTACTGGCTTCTAGGAGAGGAGAACAATGTTGTTTTATCTTCTAAATGTAATGTTTAAAACTGCCTTTCACCTGGTTATTGCTGTCACCATTTCTTAGTGCAATAGCTGTATATGTTTATTCAGCCCAGCAGGACATGAAAGCAACCTGGGCTGCTTATCTTTGCTAGAAAAAGGCTCTGCAACCTCTAAGAACTACCAGGCTGTTAAACACAGTATCTGTGTTTGGTGTGAACAGTGGGGAAACACATTTCCACACTGTGTCAGCTGGTCTTGTGTAAACTCCATTGTTCCATCAGTATTTACCCAGCAAGGCACTGCACAGCCACTCTCTGTGCATTAACTGCATTCCTCTTTAATGCCATTAACTGCACTGCTCAAGGAGTTACGCTGCCAGCTGCCATAAATGTCTTTTTCAAGTTGCTTGCTCAGTTGGGAGGGATTTGAATGCATTTCTAGGCCTGCCATGTAAAACTGGAGATGAAAAAGGGAGGGTCCTTGCCATTTAGCAGAAAGAGTTCCAGGTTTTCATGCTGCCCAGAGCGCAGTTGGCATGTGCTGTGCCTTTAGCTGAGCTGGAGTTTTCACAAGGAGCTGTGGGAGACCGTGTCAAGAAACAGGGATCATAATTCAGTTATAGTGGAGAGCAAAAAAAGTAGTTCTTTCCTGGGGCAAGCAGCCTGTGACCCGGCCTTTCATCTAGAGCAGAAAGTTGTGTGTGTGAGTGAAAGCACATGCTCAGCCCCCTCATCATTCCCAGGATTCTTTTGAAACATTTCCTCCCCATCTTGATGACGCCTGAACACAGGGGTTTTACTTTACACCAGAGGAATGCAGTAGAAAACTAACCACCCCAGTTCAAAAGAGCAGAGTATTCCTGACAATTCAGCTGACACCGTTTAATGAAGTGACCTTCACTGTCATCTCTGGCTTATTTTTTATCCCCTCTTGACTTAGGGAATGGCTGCTCTTGCCTGATGTTTTCCTATTTTCACTTGTCATTGAAGTCACCCAAAGAAATCCCACTAGGGCTCACTTTCAGTGTTAGATTTTGCTTTATCTTACCATGTGAGCTCAAAGAAAGCTTTCTCATTAAGCTGATGACACTTCTGCTAGTGATACAGCTATGATAGTAGTTGTGGTTTTTAGTTGCTCTCCATCCAAGATGTTGGTGAAGACCTGGGTTAGGCTGCCAGGTTGCAGGTCAACACACTGGGATATTCCTGCAGAAGAAGATGGAAGTATTTGCTCCTTGCCTTTTACGTGGAAAAGATGTGAAGTGTATTCTGTGTTTGTTTTACCATGGAAGAAGATGTTTGTGTGTCTCCAGCCTATTGTCTTGTCTGTCTTGAGTTCCTGCTTGTGCACTTTGCTCCTACCTCAAGCATATTTTGCCTTCAGTGAGGAGCTCTCTCTGAGAAGAGCCAATGTAGTAGAGAAACAGGAAAGCTGGGAGGGTCTGATTTGTGCACAGGATCCCTGCTTCTTACCTTCATTGCAATTCATGAGAAAAACACTCCAAATACACAGGAGTACTCCAAATACACATTCATTTCTTCTACTGGGCAGGAAGGGGAGGGAATGCCTAAGCTAAGTTAGTGCTGAATGTTGATCCTTTGGAAGAAAGTAGTTTGGCATTAATGGTGGTGCTTGCTTCTCATTTGTCTTCTCTGTGTAAGAAAATCTCATTAAATAGTCGACCCCAAACCAACAGTGAGCTGGTACTGAGCAAGAGCCACGATTGTGAATGTCTGGCATCCAGCCTTGTGCTTAGGTGATCCATAACTGCACACATGATACAAATAGAAAAGGGTATTTTGTAGAAAGTATCAGGGGGCTTGTATCTGTATAATGTCCCAGCTGTCCTACATGTCACACACAGACAATATTATTTGGTGGGTAGTTTAAATACCAGATTGGTTTTTTTTCTTTCTTGGGTGTTCTGATTTGACACTGGCCAAACGCCAGGTATCCACAAAAGTCTTTCTTTTTTTAACTTTTAACTTTCTTTTGTTACAGTTCAGCAGAGGAGAGGGGGGGAAAAATTAACAAAGGGGCTCATGAGTTGAGATAGGGACTGGGAGAAAACACTTTAAGGACAATACAGGATCAATTTTAAAGTTATAAAGTAAATCTATTATTAACAGAGTCAAAGCAGGATAAAGAAAAATAAAATAAGCCTTTAAAACACCTGTCTTTCCCCCAGCCTCTCCCTTCTTTCCCACCAACAGTGCAGGAAGACAGGACATGGAGGTTTTAGTCAGTTCATCACTTGAGTTTTTTTTCCTGTTTGCTCAGGGAGAGGAGTCTTTCCTCTGCTATGCCATGGACAAACAGTCTTCCAAAACTGTTGTGGCATGGTTCATTGGTCCGTGGGGTGCAGTTTTTCAAGGACAGGCTGCTCTAGATTGGAAGCAAGGGCTTTTTCTCTTCCTCTGGAAGCAGGACCCTCTCTCTCTCTAGTTGGGTCTCCCACTGGACTACAGCTTCCTCTAACACACACCCACTGCACATTTCCCACAGGCTGCGGGTGGATCTCTGCATCCCCTGTGGGCTTCCTGCATTACAAGGGGCCGGTTTGTTTCACCATATTCCTCCCCATGGCCTGCAGAGGAATCTCGGCTCTGACACTTGAAGCACCTCCGCCTCTTTCTTTTCCACTGACCTTGGTGTTGCCATGTTGTTTTCCCTTGTTTTGATTTTCTTCTTAAATATGTCACCACAGAGGCGTTACCAGCCTCTCTAACTGGGCCAGCAGCATGTCCATCTCCAGAGCCATCAGACATTGGCTCTCTGTTGGAAACTTCTAGCAGCTTCTCCCAGAAGCTACCCCTGTGGGCCCCCCTGCGAGCAAAAACCAGGCTGTGCCAAACACACATTGGGAGACATAATTTTCCAGTGCTATATATCTTGATTTTTACTTTATTTTTTCAGATATGTTGGTTTCTGGACCCTTTGCTGTGCTGCTTCTGCTGCTTTGGTTCCTCCCTCATGCTGGCCAGGCTTTGGGTGTGCCGTGCCTAATGCAGGCTGGCCCCCAGCCTAATCACTGAGGGGCCTGCAGGGCAGAGCTGTGCTTCCTGACCTAATTCATGGCTCAAGGGCTGTGCCTGTGTCCTTCGAGGACATTCTGTTCTTGGTGCCTGGTGCCTCTGGTCTGCTCGCACGTGAAGGAGGTGAACACTTCAGCAAGTGCCAAGCCTCAAGTTAACATTTAACATGGTACATACAGATCATTAATTTTACAAGTTGAGATTGAATCTGTGTGACTTCTACAGGTTGAAAAATCCTTGTTTCTTAATCAGCTGAAACTCCTCTAGTAGCTTTTTTTTTTTTTTTTGATCAAAGAAAGTTCCGGTGATGGCTGCAAGTTCTGCTTAGAGCCCTGTTTTTGTTGGAAGTGGTGGGAGCATAAAAGAGCATTGCAGGGACTAAACACCCGAGGTTTTATTCCAAACAAACTCAATGTTTTAACATTGATTTAGCAAGCTCCCTGCATGCTCCAGGGTATCCTGATTGTACACAGTCTGCTTGCTGAAGTGAGCAAGAACAGCTGGTACACAGCTGTGTGCCTCTTCCTGGGAACCCTTGGCCTGCATGGATAGCAGACGAAGGTGACTGAAGACTGTTGTGATCCTTTTCTCCTAATGGGTTCTCTCAAGGATGTGACTTCCCTGGGCAGTTGGTTTATGTGCATGGGGGTAGATGCTTAAGTCACTGGAGAAGAATCATGAGGGAGAATGATGTGCTGACTGCTACAGACCGGTTTAGGAGGGGAACAGAGAGAGGGCAAGGAGGTGGATTTTCTTTCATCCTTCTAGGAAATGGAGAACATGGGTAGCTTGTAAATCATTGCACTCCGATCTGAAAAATGCCCTGGTGACATTAGTCAAATGATGCAGGAAACTTCAACCTCATTTTGTTTTCCCAGGGAATGAGTAGAAAAGGGCTGTAGTCAGTAGGTTTGGTGCTGGAGGAAAAGCTTTGTGAGCTGTAAAAAGAGGCTGAGGTATTGTCTGTTTAGGGAGGAAGCAGAGGTGCAAACCAGACTCTACGGTGTGACTTGTTCCTCTCTGGTTAATACTTGTTCCTCTCTGGGTAATACTTGTTTCTCCCATGCATATATGTGGGAGAAATATCATCAAGTATCATGCTTAACTTGGGCCTGGCCTTAAATACACACAAACTACTCACAGGTCTGACATAGCCTGTCATCTGTTAGGGATGTATGTAGAAGAGAATTGCAGCTTCTGAAGTGTTGCACAGAAGTTTGCAGGTCTCTTTATTCAGCCTGCCCTCAACTTCTGCTTTCAGTTCACTCACCTTGTCTTTGCTTCGAGATACAGTACTGGACTGGAGGAGACACTTCTGGTGATGATAGACATGTTTATCCTTCTGGATAAAGCTGGGAGATGTTTCTCCAGAGAGAGAAATGCAGTGCAGCTCTTTCCGTTCTTTCTCAGTTTCGAGTCTTTCTCACGTGTCTCCTCTCCCCCCCAGGAAAAGCCTTTGACATCACATACGTGCGCCTCAAGTTCCACACCAGCCGGCCCGAGAGCTTTGCCATCTACAAGCGCACGCAGGAGGACGGCCCCTGGGTGCCCTACCAGTACTACAGCGGCTCCTGCGAGAGCACCTACCGCAAAACCAACCGCGGCTTCATCCGCACCGGCGAGGACGAGCAGCAGGCGCTCTGCACCGATGAGTTCAGCGACATCTCCCCTCTCACCGGGGGCAACGTGGCCTTCTCTACGCTGGAGGGGCGTCCCAGTGCCTACAACTTTGACAACAGCCCTGTGCTGCAGGTGCGTGAGCAGGGCTGTGTCAGTCAGCCAGAGTGGAGTCTTCCCGTTGAGTCCCTGGGGAGGGTGACTTTGTGCCGACTGGGCTGCGCTACAGCCCTTACTCATAGTGAAAGGCCCTTGCACAGCTGAGTTGGGATGGACAATCCACAGAGATGCTTTTGAAGGAAGAGTTGAACTCTTGAGTCTATTGATAGTAGATTTTTGGTACAAAAAAGCAAACCTTGTGGCATTAAGGGTGATTTGTCAGTAGGCGTCATGGAGGTCTTTGTAGGATGAATGTAAATCTCTGCCAGCTTAGAAAGCAGCTGTGGATATTCTGTTGTTTCAGATACAAGGACAGAGGGAGGTAAAGTCTTAGTCCAGTTAATATTTGAGAATCTGCTTGTATATTTAAAGCAGTAAAATAAGAAATATGAGGTTTTTCTAAATACATAAAGCATTACAGGAATCCCTACCCTGTTCTCTTACATGTGTGCTGAAGCAGAGAAGTTTGATTTTATCCTTGGTATTTTTCTCTTACAAGTGGCTTGGCAAGGGTTTTTTGTTGTGTAACACTTTTCAAATTTTTTTTGCATTCACAGAAGTTGTTGGGCAGTGGTCAGGAGCATTCTAGGAGCACCAGTTTATCTGATTTACTTGTAGTTTTTGTGTTCTGCTTGACGACTTCTCCAGTTTATATTGCAACAAGGAGCTACAGCTGTGGGGTTGGCCTCACTGGGGCTCCTTGTCTTCCTTTCAGAGCTGTAATTCCCATCACTTCCCTTTGCTCTTAGAGTAGCAGGAGCAGACTGAGACGAGCCCCCAGCAGGCTCAGGGCTTGCCTGTCTCAGATTCCCAGGCAGGAGAGCAGAATCTGGTGGGGTTGCTTCTGCAAACTAAAGTGAAATGAAAAAATAAGATTAATGGGAAAGGACAAAGAACTTCTGAAGTGGAGAAGAGCCAGTTTGGCCACCTCATTGATGTAGCCAACCCTTGCAGAAAACCATGTCTTATTGTTAAGGTGAACAAGGAGATTTCAAGTTAGCAATGTGTATCATTTTCTGATAAACTTCTCTATGTAAGGAGTAGAGAGCTGACCACCATTTTCCTAAAATATGTACCTATCCCTTGTGTTGCTTTTCAGAACTGAAGTAAATGTGTGTGTTGTTATTGGTATTTCCTCGTGCTTACATCAGTGTTTGTAATTCAGTAAATAAACACACTTACTGGCTGGGCAGTGACACAGGTGTTGCACAGTTGTACATACAGGGATGTTTCTTTGTGTTCTTTTTTATGTTGTTTGAAGGAAAATAGCTTTGTAAAGGTTATAATAAAACAAAGGAGGTGCCAGTGTCAGTGGCTGGCAGAAGGTGATACGAAATTTGGCAACAGGCTGTGTGTGCTGGCTGCTGCTGCCCTGGGGCAGGGCAGTGTGTTACAGATGCTGTGTAAATATTATGAAAAACTCTTGTGTTGCAAGTCAGATCTGTCTGTCTGTCTTCCTCAGCCTCCCCCAGCCTCACTCATTTGTCTGTCTGTATCTTTTAGTCTGATGCAATATGTCTGCAGACAAATGTACCCTAAAGCTTTTCCCATTGGTGCTGCATAGCTTTGCAGGAGAACTGCAGCCAGCCAGATATGTACAGTTAGCAAGCTGGCATAATTGCCTGCTCTGCACTTTTTGCTGGAGAGGTTAGTGCTTCCCAATTGAAAGCAGTCAGGATGAGAAGAGGCATTGGAAAGGGTCTCCAGAGAGTAGAAAGGGTCAGGAAAACCCATTTGAACCAAGAGGATGTGGCATAAGGCTTCTGGGGCAGGAGCCTGTGAGCTCCCGAGGTGCAGAGAGGAGCACAGTGAGGAAGGAGCCAGCTGCTGCTGAATGACTTCGTTAATAGAACTGCTAATGGCTGGTATTCTCTCAAGGGAGAGAGTGTTCCATCTGATGGGATTTCTGTCTGCTCCAGGAATGGGTGACGGCTACAGATATTAGAGTGACCCTCAACCGTCTGAACACATTTGGAGATGAAGTTTTCAATGACCCAAAAGTTCTCAAGTCTTACTACTATGCAATTTCTGATTTTGCTGTGGGTGGTAGGTGAGTAGACAATAAAACTCCGTGCTTACTAAAGTTTCTGGTTAGTTTTACTAGACTGCTTTAAAGATACTGATTGTATTCACATCATAACAATAGGCTCTGGTCTTTACTGAATGTCCTAAATAAAAAATGCATTAGAATGAATTCTACATAATTTGTAAATACTGTGTATAAGCTTTTGTAGCTATAACTTCACGGCTGGCAGAGATCAATTTTTTTCCTTGATCAGGCAAAATATGTCCAATCTAAATTAAAATTTGAAAGATGTTTAAAATTAGTGCCCCTTGTCCCATCACTACAGGCCCTGATAAAAAGTTTTTCTCTATCTTGTAAACTCCTTTTAGGTATTAGAAGGTCTCCATAAGATATCCATGAAACCTCCTCTTCTCCAGGCTGAATGGCAGCAGTTTTGTTCTTGATTTTGTTGTTATCATCTACCTTCAAATTTCTCTCACCTCAGATTTTGAGATCTGCGCCCTGTTTTTTGGTGTTGCTTGTGAGTGACCTGGCGCTCTGGAGTTTTAATACCTTTCCTCTCCTGAACCAGGTGCAAATGCAATGGGCACGCGAGTGAGTGTGTGAAGGACGAGCTGGGGAAGCTGGTCTGCAACTGCAAGCACAACACCTTCGGGGTGGACTGTGAGAAGTGCCTTCCCTTCTTCAACGACCGGCCCTGGAGGAGAGCGACGGCGGAGAGCGCCAACGAGTGCCTGCGTACGTGTGGCTGCAAGGGGACAGCCTGTCTGGGAGTGTCCCCTGCCTCTGCTGCCAGCCACAGCCTGCCCTGCCTGCCTTAACTTGTCTCAGCCAGCACTAAGGTCATGGGGCTGTTGGACATTCCACTCCTGACCTGTGGGAGCTTTCTGATAGATCCCTAGGAATGGGCATCTGCTTTCCGGAGAAGGATGGGAACCACCTTTAGGAAAGAGGTGTCTAGGAAAAATGTACAGGCTTGTACTTTATGAGACCCATGGGAAAAAAATCTGTTTACTATGCTGGAGTATAATTGCCCTTTCAAAAGCTCCTCATTTAGCATCAGCTGATTTTTGTGTTTGGATTATTGGTTTTTACAGTTACTTGTTGATTATTTAGTCTAATTTCTGGACCACAAATGCAGGTCTCTGTCATGGAACACCAATTTGCTTGGTGTTTTGTCCCAGACCACAGCTCCTGGTAGTTTACTTTATGGGGAAGCTTTTTCAGACAGAGAAGTTTTCTTCCTGTCTGACCTCTGTGTGCTTAGATAGATCCCAGCTGTCTGTGGCTTCCCTCAGTGGGCTGGTGAAACTGGGATGTCCTGCTTTCTAGGGATTTGCCATCCGGGGGAGAAGCTCTCTTTACAGCATGGAGCAGCCTCGCGTTACCTTTTCATGCTAGTTTGGATGACAGAGATCAGCAGAGCTGTATGGGAGGACAACATTTAGGCTGCAAGTGACAGCCTGGTGTCAAAAGAAGTGGGGTAGAAAATGCTGGGCATCGATGAGACTGGTCTCAAGTTGGTTTCAGGAGTGGCAGAAAGCTCCTGTAGGCACTGTGCTGGGTGGGTTCTGTGCTGCGGGGGCGGGCTGGTCACTGACAGTGCCCTGTGTTGGCAGCGTGCGACTGCAGCGGGCGCTCCCAGGAGTGCTACTTCGACCCCGAGCTGTACCGCGCCACGGGCCACGGCGGCCACTGCACCGCCTGCGCCGGCAACACCGACGGGCCGCGCTGCGAGCGCTGCCGCCACAGCTTCTACCGCCTGGCCAGCGAGCAGCCCTGCCTGCCCTGCAGCTGCAACCCCGTCGGTGAGCACTCCTCGGCTCCTCAGACCTGCCTGCTGCCAACCTCCCTGTGCAAAACCCACCTCTGCTTACTCGGGCATAAAAAGAGGGAGGGGTTGTTTGGATTGCTTGTTTTTTTTTTGTTCTTCCCTACATGTAGGAAATGTTTATTGGGTTGTATTTTGGTTTAAGTTATCTTTGGGTCACCTCCGCAGCAGTTACTCCTTCAAATGTATTCTGAAATAGATTTTTTTTTTTTTCCACTGTGTATGTGTTACCCTGGATGCTCCCAGTACTAAAAAGCTCATTTAAATTCTTAATAACCAAGATGATGTGAGTGGGTATTTCTGGAAGTTGTTCATGCTGAGAAATTGTAGTGAACTTTAGCTGCTGCATCAGTTTCTCCTACTGAGTATCCAAGCACTATAAATACAAACCAGTGAAACATTAAACACAAAAAAGGGTGGGGTGAGATAAAAGAAAGTAAACTGAAAATACATAGTTTAACTCCTTTAAAAAAAACAGGGACGGGGTAATTCTGACAGGAGAATACATCTTTTGTCGTGAAGGGGGCTACTTAGCTTGTAAGGAGTGATCCCATAACTACACCAGCCCACAGCAAGCAAGGTGGAAGGAGGGAAGAGGGTAACACATAGTAAGATATGATGTGAGGTTTCAAAAGAGGAGCTGGCATAAGTCATTGCTTGCAGCATGCCCTAAAGGCAGCCAGGGAGAGGTCTGCCAGGGTGCATCTCCTATCTAATTTTGTCAAGGAGTCATTCAGTTGTGAAATTTTTTACCAATAAAGGCGCTTTCTTCTTCTGACTGCTTTCCTGGGTCCTTGTGTTAGACCTTATTTTAAGAGGGGTGAGGGTTGGTGTCAGCTGAGGCAGTTGAAAAGATGCAGGGATGTGGCTTCTCAGCCTTTAAGGGCAGCTTTCAAATGCCTTTATAACTTAGCCATTAGCTCGTGTGCCATGATGCACTGACACCCAGGGTGTATTTGAATCTCCTGGATATGTTTGGATTGGTATTTTTGTCAAGTACTCTTTTTTTCCTAAATAATCCTGAGTGGGACTGCAAAGGGAATTTGAACTTCGACTGTATATGGTAAAGGTTTTGTGAGTTCTTCTGTCCCATCCAACCTAATAATCTTATAACTCTTCACTTTGCTGTAATCTTCTGGTGTGGATTGAAGTGGAAACAAGCAGCTATTTCTGTATATTAAAATATTTCTCTCCTGGTAGTTAACTCTTACAGCGCTGACAGCTCTGAGGCCAGCAGCCATATGGATGCTTGGCATAAAGCATTTTGTCCCGCTATGGATTAAAGAAACCTACTACTGCTTTTTGTGCAAGACCACCTGAATGGAGCAGTACTGAGGAAGGCATCCTTCCAAAAATGAGGGTTTTGCTCAAGAGTTTACTCTTGAGTTTAGGATTCATAGTGGCAACCTTGTTCCAAAGAGGCAGCTTAGTCTTTAAATGCAACTTAGGAATCAAGGATGGAAAGGGTGTATGAAAGGAAGAGGTCAGGGAAAGAGGAGATGCTGATTAGGGGGAACACAAGGAATTCAGGGAATAAAATGTTGGAAATTACATATGTGGAATTGAGGCATGCAAATGTAGCACTGAGGATGAAGCAGGAGAAGGTAATTGGAAGTTAAAATTATATTTTATGTATAAAAAGTTGGTAGAAATAAAAGGCTGAATATAGTTTGGCAAGACAAGATAACAGTTCATCTGTCTAGAGCTGCCAATCCCTGTGCACTAGAGGCACACTAGAACTTTAGGTAAGCTGTCACTCATCAGCTTGAGGCTGTGCTTTCTGCTTTCTTCTTCCTTCTTTCTTGGCTGTTTTGTGAAGTTTGAGTACTGATGGAACGGTGTGTGTGTGCTGAGGTGCCTGTCCCTGCTGTCCCCACAGGCTCCCTCAGCACACAGTGTGATAGCTACGGCCAGTGCAGCTGCAAGCCCGGCGTGATGGGGGACAAGTGTGACCGGTGCCAGCCAGGCTTCCACTCCCTCTCCGAAGCTGGGTGCAGGTAAGGAGGATTGCAGCTCTACAAAAGGAGAACTAGGGTGTTTTTAAAGCTTTCTCTATGTGGCTGTTACTGAACCAACCTCTCTCCTGACTCTCCCAGGCCCTGTTCTTGCAATGCTGCTGGCAGCACAGGGGAATGCAATGTCGAGACAGGGCGGTGTGCATGCAAGGACAACGTGGAAGGATTCCACTGTGAGAGGTGAGTTTTTCTTCCCATGGCTTTGTTTCAAGAATGAAAAACATTTGACTGAGGACCTGGGGTTAAGCATCAGGGAAATTAATTCTCTTTCCTTCATGTCTTCAGATGCAAACCTGGATTTTTCCATCTGGATTCCTCCAATCCAAGAGGCTGTACCCCCTGCTTCTGTTTTGGACACTCTTCAGTCTGCACCAGTGCTGTGGGCTACAGTGTCTATAGCATCACCTCCAACTTCGAGTTTGGTAAAATTGAGCTGTTCTTTGTATCTCAGATTGGGCTGTAGACTCGTCAGAAGCTATTAAAAAAACCCAACTCATTCCTTTCTGTGCAAGACCACAAACCTTGGTCAGGCAGGTCTAGGATCCCTCTTTCGGAAGTGCTGAAGCTGCCTGGAGCTTCCATGTCTGCAGCTTGTTTGTTCAGATGGGGAGGCATGAATTCACAGCTCTGGCCTCAGGCACACAGTTATTGTACTCCATGCAGGTACAAGTGGGAGTTGCAAATCAAAACCTTCTCTAGCCCGAGAGGTGTGCTGACAGAGCAGAGTTTCCTCAGTTCTAGAACCAAATCAGGACTTTCTGATTGAGAGGATCAAAATCACTGTAGAATTGGGGTTTACATGGGTTTGAGTAAAACAGTTGTGTTTCCAAAGCCCAGGAAAAATCCGGTTTTTTTCATGCAGTCAGTTTCGTGTGTATGCGTGTTTTCAGTAGTCTGAAAAGGATATGTTTTTAATGAAAATTCCACTAGAGAACAGTTCACAAAGGCTGCAACTCTGAACAAGTAGGGGACTGCAGGTTTTTCTGTCTCTGCTTAAGCTTTTTAGAAAAGGTTTTGGACAAGTAGTTGTCAGAGGGTTCAAAGTTCAGAGGTTTCAAGTCAGCACTTGAGTTAGGAGCTTAAATTGTAAAGATGGCGTTTATTATCTAAATTCTTCTGCACAGCTGCTTTCTGCAGCCTGTCAGTGCCCATGCACATTAGATTAAGTAAGACATGAACAATGTGATGTGAGAAGTGTGTGCAAATCTCCATCTTCCAAGGGTGTTAATTCTTGCCCATCTGATTCTTCAGGAGAGGATGAGTGGCGTGCTGAGCAGCGTGATGGCTCAGAAGTCCCGCTCCAGTGGAGTGCCGAGACCCAGGATATCTCCGTTATCTCAGACACCTACTTCCCCATGTATTTTGTTGCACCACGTAGGTCATTCTAAAAGCATGGCTTTCTGTGCTGCTTGTGCCCTTTGTGTTCTGCCCCCTAACTGTAAGGATTTCATCCCCTTTCAGGCAAGTTCTTGGGCAACCAGGTTTTGAGTTACGGACAAAACCTGACCTTCTCCTTCCGTGTGGACCGGCGGGACACGCGCCTCTCTGCAGAGGACCTGGTGCTGGAGGGAGCTGGGCTGAGGGTGTCAGTGCCTCTCATTGCCCAGGGCAACTCCTACCCCAGTGAGAATGTGCAGACCTACACCTTCAGGTACAGTGGGAGCAGCTGTGGCCTGGCCTGGGCTGCCTTTGGCCTCTGAGCTCTTGAGGAAACAGAGATCATTAGGTTTAAACTCATTTGGGTGATGTTGCAATAGCACAGCGCTGTTGCAAAGGGAGCTTTTGAGAGGGTGCAGCTGTTAGCAGCTGAAAGCTGTGCTGATGATGCTTGGCTCTTCTCCCCAGGCTCCATGAGGCTGCAGATTACCCATGGAGGCCTACTCTTACAGCATTTGAATTCCAAAAGCTTCTCCACAACTTGACTTCCATCAAGATCCGTGGGACATACAGTGAGAGAAGTAAGTTGCTGAGCAGAACATCACAGAAGAGGGGGCAAACTCATTTGTTTAGTGCTTGGATGTAGGGCCCAGCCATAAACAGCTGTGGCAGCTTATTTGGCAAAGCTTGTGCCAATGGCTTTTCACCTGGCTTTCCTGTGTAGCATCTTGTCCCAGGCCTCCCTAAGAGGATATGGGGAAAAAAAGTGTTGTATTTGAATGTCTGAAAGCTGAACACTTACCAACTGCTGATTCCTTGCTCTAGACATGGGAATTTTGGTTGGTTTAATAGCCACTATCCTCCAGTTAGTAAAAATAGTATAGAGTACTGAAAGGCACAGTAGGATAGTAGCAAGTTTACAACACTTGGCTTTAAGTTTTGCTACACTGGAAATGGTTACATCCCCCCTCTTTTTGGGGTCTTGCCTTGACATGACAAATGGGAAGGACAAGGTCTAAAGTGCCTCCTGTGCAGAAGCTGAGTGAAAGTTCCTCATAACGAAGATTTATAAAAATGGGCATGAATTAGAAGCATAAATATGTCCTTAGGTATTGCTGTGTGATGAAGAGTTTTTGCAGAAAGATGCAAAGGATGAATTTGCATTTGGGAAAGGTGGGAAAACTGCAAATATTTTTAGAGGGGTGACCCATATGAGGAATGTGGGTTTGTGAAATGGAGGGGAAGAACGGTGTGGAGCAAACCATCCCAGAGTGCTGTAGGCACTGCTAATATGTAGGAGCTGAGGCTCTGCTCAGTGCACTGGAGCTGCTGCAGTGGTACACACATAGTGGTATAGCCAGCTATGTTGTGTCCAGGCTCTGTTTTGCTCCAGGGAAGGGGCTGGGAGTAGAGGGAGGGAAGTGCTGGAATGGCAGAGGAGGGAATGGCTTGAGAGGAATAGTTGAAGAGTTTGTCCCGAGGCGTGGTTTGCAGATGATGTATTAAAAATGCTAGAGACATGGTCTGTTCTGTCTTGAAAGCCTGGAATTGGTTTTGGTATTTGATTTGGAAATGGAAACTATGCGCATGTAAAATACAACTTAATTTTAATTGACTGTACTTGCTCACCCACTGTTCTCAGATTCTCCTCTGTATTGTCATTCTTAGCTTTTCTACCCTGCATGTTCCCTTGGTGAGCTCTAGTGCGTCTTTGCTCATCTCCCTAAAGCCTCCTGGAGGGTTTTGCATCTTGATTGATCTTACCAACTGCAAGCACCCACCTGTGTGTCCCTCATACCGTTCAGCTGTGTTTGGGGACGTGGTGATGATAGCCTTTGTGGTTACAAAGAGTTTGCCCCTGCTGCTTTCTAGGTGCCGGTCACCTGGATGATGTCACCATCACAAGTGCTCACCCCGGACCTGGTGTGCCTGTGGCGTGGGTGGAGAGCTGCTCGTGCCCGGTGGGATACGAGGGGCAGTTCTGCGAGCGCTGCACCTCAGGGTACCGGCGAGAGACGCCGAGCCTGGGGCCCTACAGCCCCTGCGTGCCGTGCGCGTGCAACGGGCACAGCGAGACCTGCGATCCCGAGACGGGTAAGGGGCTGAGCAGACTGGGAGCAGCAGGAGGGTGGTTCTGCTTTTCTGCATTGGACAGTGAGGCAGAGCTCCCCTCCCTCTCTGTTGCAGGCATGTGCAATTGCAGGGATAACACGGCGGGGACTCACTGTGAGAAGTGCAGCGATGGCTATTACGGCGACGCCACGGCCGGCACGGCCTCGGACTGCCAGCCCTGCCCCTGCCCAGGCGCCTCCAGCTGTGCCATTGTGCCCCGCACCAAGGAGGTTGTGTGCACCAGCTGCCAGGCTGGCACTACAGGTGTGTTCCTACACAAAACATCTTTTTCTACATCTGCATGCTCGTGGAAATGCGTCTCCTGCTAGTTCTTGTTCTCTGATTTAAAGTGAGTAGCTTGGAAAGCTACTGTGTCTTCTGGTTTAAATCCTTCTCCCTTCCTCAGCCCTGTTTTCTGTCCTATGTGAGGCTTGGGGCTTCACATGTTTTTCATGCCTGTTTCTTGACAATAAAAGGCTTGATCTGCAAAGTCTGATCATTCTGTGCTGTATGGGAGAGCCATGCTGCCTTCCAGTAAAGCTCTGATGATGGTGTGGTGTTGGGCAGAAAATAGATTTAAAAGAGCCAGAAAGGCAGGTCAGACTGAAATAAAATTAGAAGGTGCAGTGTGCCAGCAAGTGAGGCACTACAGGATGCTTCCTAGGAAGAGCAGGAAGGCTGCAGTGACTCGTGAACACTGCCCAAAAAAATACAAGATCAAACTAGTGCTCAGCAAATTTAGGGAGAAATATGTGAAGAGATACAGATCTTTTTTTCTTAGCGATAAGCTGTAAAGTCCAAGCATGTAGCTGAGTTGTTAAGCAGAAACTTTTGTTCTGCCTGCAGACAGCAAGGAAGCCATAGGATGGTAGGCAGCCTTCATTCTTCCCTGCTGTTTTTATGCTTGGCATGGCAGAGTCCAAAGTACAGAATACCTGTAAATTCTTGAGTGCTTAGGAGAGCCTCTCACCAAGCACATCAGCAGGTCATGGGGTTTCCTGTGGGTGCCACTGTGTGTGAACCACAGCAGAGTCCAGGCCCCAGGTTCCCTTCAGCAAAGGTGTCTCTAGCAGCTGGTCTTTCTTGTAATTACATGATTGCAGAAGAGTTCCTCCTGTCTCATACCACCTTTGGGATGTGAGGAAAAAGGGGGTTTGTTTGTGCAAGAGCTGCCTAAGAAGTGGAGCTCAGAACTGGCTGGGGAGGTCAGATCTGCAAGAAGTGTAGGGAGCTGCTGAGCCGGACGCTTCAGTGGCTGCCTGTGGAGGTTTGGCAGGTCTCGTTGGCAGAGGAACTACCTGGAGCAGTGATGCCCCACAGTACTCTACCTATTGGCATTCTTAAATTAACAACAAATTGCAGCAAATAGGTTTGGCTTACAGGGATAGGAGGGGAAGGAAGAATGGAAATAATTCATAATGCAAAGTTCCAGTGAAAAATCAGCTTGAATTTAGAGATGAGGAGGGATTTGTGTCTGGATTCCAGCACAAGGATGAAAGGGAAGAGGCTGTAGAGTTTACTTTTCAGAAGGAACTGCAAAGGGGATCCATGTGGGATGGCAGCAAAGGCTTTCTGCTGCAGCATCCGTGTCTGTGTTGTGTCCCAGGCAAGAGGTGTGAGCTGTGTGATGACGCCTATTTTGGAGACCCACTGGGCCAGAATGGTGCAGTGAGGCCCTGCCGCCTGTGCCAGTGCAACAACAACATCGACCCCAACGCTGTGGGCAACTGCGACCGCCAGACCGGCGAGTGCCTCAAGTGCATCTACAACACGGCTGGCTTCTACTGCGACCGCTGCAAGGATGGCTTCTTTGGGAACCCGCTGGCCTCTGACCCCTCTGACAAGTGCAAAGGTCAGACTTACTTCTTCCTGCATTTAAAAGTGGTTTTGTCCCTAAGAGCTGCTGTCGGGCTGTCACTTGTGCCAGTCAGCAGCAGTGTGTGCCTCTGTCCTGGTTTGGTGGTGCGAGTTTGCTAAAATCCTTGTTTGTAGGCACTTAGTGCTAGCAAAGCAAAAGCATTGTGTGATGCAGGGGCTGGGTGGGCCATGGGTTTGGGCTCAGGTGTGTTAGGGTAAGTACCAACACCACAAGGGATTTCTAACTTAGTGCACGTTTCTCCATACATTTTTATTTTTGCAGCTTGTCACTGCAGTCCCTACGGCACAGTGAATCAGCAGACAATCTGCAATCAAGTGACTGGGCAGTGTGAGTGCTTGTCTCATGTCACTGGGAGGGACTGCAGTGCCTGTGAGCCTGGATTCTTCAACCTCCAGAGTGGGCGTGGCTGTGAGAGGTGAGGTTTGTCTTAGAGGGTCTGTGCTTACGTTGTGCAGGAATGTGATGTTTGTCACAAGTAACAGCTGTGCCTCTGCTGCTGTGGGTGGGGAAGAGCAGTGGTCATGGAGCAGCTACTAAGGCTGTACAAAAAGCCTGACTTATAAATAGCTTTATAAAGGGTTCTAAATCAGGGTTTTAAATAGAAAACTGCCGCATGACTTTGTGGCTGGGCTCTTGGGTTCCTTTTTTAGTGCAGGCAGCAAGTGACCTTGCATGGTTCAAAAGCTCAGTGCCTCGCCTGCTGCATCTTCGCAGTAAGAAAAGCAGCTCTTGGCAAATGCAAATGTTAGGCTGTGCTCTTCAGAGAGGCAGTTTGCCTCACATGTCCCTTCTGTGTCACATCTGACGTGTTCCTGCCTCTCCCAGGTGCAACTGCCACGCGCTGGGCTCCACCAGCGGGCAGTGTGACATCCGAACGGGGCAGTGCGAGTGCCAGCCCGGCGTCACCGGCCAGCACTGCGACCGATGCGAGCCCAACCACTTCGGCTTCGGCTCCGAGGGCTGCAAACGTAAGTCTGAGGGGCCAGAGTGAGGCAGGTGGGAAGGATGTTGCACACCCAGCCTTGCCTTTGCTTTCCTTCTGCCTCTGGGAAGGTATTTTGTCACCTCGCTCCTCATCACAGCACTTTATGTCCACACTGTGGACATAACAAAAATCAACAAAATTTGATTTCTGTACTACAGCTTATCCCCTTCTTCTTCTGTTAAACCTTTTTCTTGTCCAGCTTACAGGTATCCAACTTAGTAGATACCTACTTCTCCTTGGTGTAAATATGTTCTCTGCAATTTGGCCTCCAACAGCCCTGTTTCCTGACGTGTTCCTGCACAGTTACTCTGCAGGTGGCCTCAGTATGCAGGTTCTGTCTTGAGGATTAGGTGGTCTTGTAAACATGATTGCAAAGCAGGTTGATCCAAACTTTCCTCATTGATACTGCTGCCTGTAAAGAGCAGGAAAACTGCCTGCAGTTGGTTACCATGCAGTGGGGCAGAATGGTGCTTTGTGGGAGAGGTAGTAGCCACACTGAACACACACAGTGCATGTTGGCTCCTGCTTGTGAGTAGAAGCACTGCGATTAGGAGCGAGGTCCAGCTGTGTGTTTGTGCCCCATAGCTCTTGCAGGTGTTTCAGGGTGTTAAGCATATCCTCTCATCCTGTGAGTCTGAGGGTATTTGTGGCTTTTGTGCAGTGTGACTGAGGTTTAACTTCCTGCAGCCTGCGACTGTGATCCCGAGGGCTCGCGCTCGCTGCAGTGCCGGGAGAACGGTCACTGTGAGTGCAAGGAGGGCTTCGTGGGCAGCCGCTGCAACCAGTGCGAGGAGAACTACTTCTACAACCGCTCGTGGCCAGGCTGCCAGGAGTGTCCAGCCTGCTACAGACTAGTGAAAGATAAGGTAAGGCTGCACACACTGCTTTTGGCACCACTGGAGATGGTGGCACGTGTCCACTTGTACAGCACTCTGGCCCGTGGCTGTTGGTGGTTGCTGAAAGAAGAGGTTCAAGGTGCTTTGTGTCATAGCTGTGCTCTGTCCCTCACATGTAGGTGGCAGAGCAACGTCAAAGGCTGCAGGAGTTGGAAAATCTTATAGCAAATCTGGGTAGCAGAGAAGAAGCTGTAACTGATGAAGCCTTCGAAGAACGGTTGAAGCAGGCAGAAAGAGAAGTTATGGAGCTGCTCCATGAAGCACAAAAGAGCAAAGGTGAGTTGACCTGATGAGACATGGACCAACTAAATGAGTTCTTTGCCTGATGTTCCTATTTCCTTTGCAGACAGCATGTTTTATTTCAAGGTAGTGCTGTGCTCCAGGATTGACAGCAGTTTCAGGCAGCATTGAGTCAGGGAATGTTATTATCAAAACAGCAGTGGCTGTGCTTTTATCCATGCTGTTCTACCAGCAGTCTTTGTTGTACATGAAAGTAAAGATCTGCCTCTAGCGCTGTATGGTTTGAAGTGTTTTAGGTGTTACCCTCTTCTCTCAATGTCAAGGAGGGTTTTATTTGTTAAACAAGCAGAAAACTTTCCAGGATATACTTACTGTGCTTTAAATTTGCTCAGACATCTTGGGATTAAGTAGTTCTTGTTGGGATGTCATCAGCAATCAAAATAAAGGCTTCAAAATCCTCATGGCAAACTTAATTATCCCACCATAAAGTGTAGAGTATTCTGAGGAGTGCTGTTCTTGAAACTCTGTTTCAAATTGATTCTTGTATTGTCACTGCTACCACGACATGTCTGTGAGTAGGATGTTTGTCATGTCTATGACAGGGGTTTGTCCTTAGGGTCTCTTTAGTGTATAAGATGATGCATGTTTTGGAAAAGAGAACTCTGAAGAAGACTATTGAGTATGCAGTAAAAGATGTACCCCTGGGAGTTGGTTCAGTGATTTCAGACCACTTTGGGAAAATGTGTCCCTTTGTGTGAATCTGGGAAAAAGATCACACACATCTAATGCTAGCATTTGCGTGGGAAGATTCCTCCAGTGAGAATGGTCCTTTAAGCTTTTCTCAGCTTTAGCTGAGGTGGATTTATACTGCCTGCTTGGCATCCATGCCTAGATAATAGTCCCACATAACGGGGGAGCAGGGTGCAGATTGGAGAAAGAGAAAGGAATGGATTTGGTTTTGTGGTGGAATTTTTGGTGTCTTTCTCTGTCTTGGATCATTTAATTTGGAAAGACCCTTAAGATAAATCCAACTCTTCCCTGCCCCCCAGCGCTGCCAAGGCCACCAGTTCCCATGTTTCCAAGTGCCACATCCACCCAGATTTTAGATCCCTCCAGGGATGGTGATTCCACCATTTCCCTGGGCAGCTGCCCCAGGGCTGGACAGCCCTTTAAGTGGAGACATTTTTCCTGCTATACAACCAAAACCTCCCCAGGCACAGCTGGAAGCTGTGTCCTCTCATCCTGTCCCTGTTCCTTCTGAGCAGAGCCTGACCCCCCCTGCATGCACCCTCCTGTCAGGGAGTTGTGCAGAGCCAGAAGGTCCCCCCTGATCCTCCTTTTTTCCAGTCTGAGCCCCTTCCCCAGCTCCAGGTTCTTCTCTTACTAAGAGAGCAAGGTAAATGCAATAGAAACTACCCTTGCAAAAATCTGTGTACACCTATAGAAGTTATTTCTGGTTTTCTGTGGTAGTATGCTTTTGAAATGTGTCAAATGTTCATGTTCAATACTTAAGATGTGCTGCAAGGTCAAGGTATTTGACCAGTCTTAATTTTGGAGTTCTGTGGGCTTCTGCTTGCACTTTAATTCTTGGTAACACTCTCAGCTTTCCAAAAGAAAAAGTAACTGCCTTGGTTGTGAGGCACGTGCCTGTGCTGTGGTGTTTCCATTATTAAGATGCTGTTGTGGGGAGTTACCTGATGGTCCAAAAATTTGGTGAAGTTTGGGTGCCTTATAAGCCCTACATATATGAGAACCAAGGCTCTATGCTGCCAGTTTTTGTCAGTCCTTTGATTTGGTGAGAGTTTGGATTGGGTTTGCTATTCCACACAGCTCCTAATTGCTATGTATGGAGCTCCTTATGTCTTTCTTCAGAGTAGCCATTGTTGCCCTGAGTGTGGAAAAATGTACATCTGCACTCTGTCTCTGCTTGATTTCTAGGATATAAGCTAAAGAGAGTTCACAAAGCAGACATTTTGTACCTATTGAGGAGTCGCTCTGTTGTCATTTTAAGCCAATGAGAGAAGTAAAACATGATTCTGAACACAAACTCTCCCATCAGAGTCAGTTCCAACACCCAGCAGGATTGTCTTGTTAGCAGTTAGTGGCTTTTCATTCTCCTGTTTGGTGCACATTCTGATTGTGACTTTGATCTCAAGCTGTCTTGTGAAATGGCTTTGCCTGGTTGCCTTTCAGTAGGGGATTAACCTATGAACACGGTGCCTGCAGTGGTAAGCTGCTGCTCCAGCTTCTCTTCCTGCTCTAATTAAATTGGCTTCCTCTCTTTCCTGTCGTGTGTTTCAGACGTAGATCAGGGCCTCATGGATCGTCTCAAAGACATCAACAGCACCTTGGTGAGTCAGCTGAACAGGCTGAGGAACATCCAGGGCACGGTGCAGGACACGGAGAACCTGGCGGAGCAGGCGCGGGTGCGGGTGGAGGACACACAGGACCTGATCAGCCTGGCTTCTAATATGCTGGAGAGGGCCAAGATGGCAGCTGACAACGTGGTGAGTGTGCTGCTGAGATCCCACACAGCTGGGAGAGGGTGAGGGCCTTTCCTTCTGTGCCTGTGGTGTGTTTCTCCACTTGCTCTCTCCCTCACACAGCAAATTTGCATCGAGATCATGGGAAATCAGTTAAGGAAGTTCACCACTGTCAGTTACAGATTGTATCTTAGCCCAAACCAACATAAAAGTCCTAAATAAATACTAGCACCATTGTTTTTCAAGGGATAACCAGTGGTGGAAACTGTATGGGCTTGGGAAAAACATATAGAGAAGTGAGAAGTAGGTTAGACACATCTCTAAGCATTTAGATAATGACAGTTAGTATTTAAAGCAAAGATGAATGAAAGATGAAAGAAGAGCTTTAAGGGGTTTTTTTCCTTCCTTTTTCTTTTCCAGTCAATTACCCCTCCAGAGCAAAGTGGGGACCCCAACAACATGACTGTGTTGGCAGAAGAGGCCCGTAAGCTGGCAGAAAGGTGAGCTGTGGCAAGACACACTCATTGTGGCCTATGTCAGGGCCCTGATCTTCTCTACAAGGGGGAAGCAGAATTTCATTTGCTGGGTGGGAAACACACACCGTTTGCTGCTTAAAAGACTGCTGCTGTGGGATGATGGCTGAGTAGCACTGAGGACAAACATTGCTCATGTGGATGACAAACATGGCAACCATCTTCCATTACAAGTGTTTCAGCATCTCCCATATGTAAATCTGAGGGAAGGAAAGAAGGAAAAGTATAATCAAGAACTAAGGACAAAAACTATTGGCTGATAGATCTAATGGCGTTTTTTTTCTTTTGTCATCTTGCCCAGGCACAAAAAGGAAGCTGATGAGATTGTTCGCACAGCCAAGGCTGCCAATGATACTTCCACAGAAGCGTATCAACTGCTGCTGAAGACCCTGGCTGGAGAGAACCAAACTGCAATTGATATTGATGAGCTCAACCAGAAGTGAGTCAGTAACAGAAAATTGTTTTTATTTCCTGACTTCAGAGCAGTACTTAAAACTAAGGGAGCCCTCTCTATGCTTTGGATTTTGTGGGAGGTGATTTTCAATTTCTTTGAAATTACTAAGTTCATTTCTACAAAAAATACTGTTGCATAACTGGATCCTTGGGGATTTTTTAGGTACAATCAAGCAAGGAATATTTCTCGAGACCTAGAGAAACAGGCCAACAAGGTGCTTGCGGAGGCAGAGGAAGCTGGAAACAGAGCCCTGCAGATATATGCTAATCTCACCAGCCTGCCTACTGTGGATTCCACGGGGCTAGAGGTACATTTGGCCACCCTCATGTGCAGTATTTCCTGAAGATTGCTTACGTGTGCTCTGCTAATGTTCTCTGCATTAGAATGCTCTGTAGGCTTTTTGTCCATCTAGGCATAATCCAACTTTTATGCAGTTCCAACATTTATGCAGGAGATTTAAATGCAGAAAACCACCTAACATTAACCCAATCTCCCCCAGTTTCTGAAGGACAAAAATCTGAGTGAAATGTTTGCTAAACATCGTGGCTTGAATGTAGAAGTGGGAAAATTTACAACCTGTTCAGGAATTCTTTAACATTCAGGATTCTGTGTGTGTGATTTCCACCTGCAGAATAGAGCAAATAACATCAAGAAGGAAGCAGAGGAGCTGGATCAACTAATTGCCAGGAAACTAAAAGATTATGAGGACTTGAGAGAAGATATGAAAGGCAAGGAACTAGAAGTGAAGAACCTCCTGGAGAAAGGCAAGACAGAGCAGCAGGTTAGTTCTGCTCTGTGCAGGCTTTTGTTCCCTGGGGAAAAAAAAAAAAAACAAAACCAAGAAGACAAGTAACTGGCCAGATGCAAATGATTTTGTCTTACTCAGTCTTAGTGCTACTTATTGATTATAGGAATGCTGAAGAATGGCCCCAGAAAGGAGAATCAGAAAGCTGTTAAAAGCAATGACTTTGAGGCTGTATGGTAAAATAGGAGATGTTTGCCAGATGTGGTGTCAGCTTTGTATTCAGAACAGTATTCCCAAAGTACATACACTCATCTGGTCTCAGAGGAAGCACTGCTCTTCTGGATGGTGTTGTTGTTTGAGGGTTAACAGTGCTTTTTCTTACACCTACACAACTGTCCTTCAGAAAGTGAGAATACATTGATACATGTCATGTCTCCTCAGACTGCAGACCAGCTCTTGGCTCGAGCAGATGCAGCAAAAGCCCTGGCTGAAGAAGCTGCTCGGAAGAGCAGTGGCACACTACAGGAGGCCAATACCATTCTCAGCAATCTGAAAGGTGAGCACTTAGGGTGAATTCTTCAATTTCAGTGTGACAAATCACTTGGCAGTAGGACATTCTGGTTAAAGAGGCCCTGCCATTGCCCTTACCTGAGTGTTGGGTGTGTTCTTTTGGCTTGTTTTTCTCTAAAGAAAAAATACAAGCGTTTTCAAGGACTGGAAATTTCCTTTTAACTTCCTTATTTAGCATCAAAAGATGTGCAATAGGGAGAGCTGACCCCAATTTACTCTTCATGCCTCCAATGTCAGGGCAGCAAAGCCTTGGGTAGCTTGGTCAAAGGAGCATCCCAAGGCTCTTGTGGAGCATGTTGTAAGGATTTGCTTTTCCCCCTTAGACTTTGACAGGCGGGTGAACGATAACAAGACGGCGGCCGAGGAGGCGCTGAAGAAGATCCCTGCCATCAGCCAGACCATTGCAGAGGCCAACAACAAGACTCAGCAGGCAGAGCTGGCACTGGGCAACGCTGCTGCCGACGCCCGCGAGGCCAAGGCCAGGGCAGATGATGCTGAGAAAATTGCCAGCTCTGTTCAGAAGGTGGGTCTGCTGCAGCTCACCCCACTGAGACCCTGCTGTGGGATTGTGTGAGCTCCTGTTACAGTATTTCCTGTGAGCCCCCTGTGCTCTCACACATTTCCTGTGTTCCCCACTGCAAATGCGAAATATGGCAAGATAGGAAATCAGTGCATTTTGCTGAGAAGGACTGAAGGAAGTTCTGCACCTTGACCACCTTTTTCTGTTCTCTCCCACCTGTTGGGCTGCAGAGTGCTGCTGCTACCAGAGCTGAAGCCGACAAGACCTTTGCTGATGTGACGGGACTGGCCAGGGAAGTGGATGACATGATGAAGCAGCTGCAGAATGCAGAAAAAGAGCTGAAGAGGAAGCAGGATGATGCTGAGCAGGATATGAGGATGGCAAATGAGGTAAGTACTGCTGGCAGGTGACAGCAGGGGCTAGGAGCTGCCTTCTCCCTGCTGTCCTGGCAATGAAGGCTTTCCTCCTGCTCTCTCCTTGCAAAGACAGAGCTAGGCCCAACCAGTATTCTGGCTCTTCCAGGCTTTAAGTGGGACTGAAAAGGAGACAAGTTCTGATGCATTAGCATAGACTCCCTGTTGGAATTCGAGAGCTACTTTTCCTTCTATTTTAACTAAAACCTGACTGTATAGCTCTGTTGATTCCATCCTGGGTTTTACTGCAAAATCCTGCTCGGTGTTCAGGGATCCCCAGTGAAGATTGTCAGACTTGTCTCCCCAGCCCTGTGATAAAGATCTTTGTGCAGGATTGTTATCCTGGATTGAGGAGACAGAGAAGTGGTGACAAGTGCAGAGGAGAGGCAATAGTTTTGTAATCCCTACACCTTTTTTGTGCTCTCACTTATTTTTTTATATCCTACAGGCCTCACAGGCTGCCCAGGAGGCAGAAGACAATGCAAGAAAAGCTAAGAATTCTGTGAACAGCCTACTCACTGTCATTAATGACCTGTTGGATCAACTAGGTAGGACTGTCTTTAATGTGCTCTATGCCTTTGAGTGTTTTCCTGGTGTGTGCTGGCTTTCCTGCCAATGTTATTTGAAGAACCAGATGCATCTGTTGATCTCTTGAAATGGGGTTTGTGTGGTTTTGGCAAGGTGGGTTTTTTTCTTTCCCGAGTAGCCTCAGAACTTGTTGGTCTGTGTTGGTTTTCAGCAAACTGAAGATGGAGGTGTCACCCATGTGGTTGGTCCTGTTTCAGATGCTGTCCCTAATGCAGAGATGGAGGTCTGCTGTGGGCTCAGCTGTGTGAGCACCCAGGGTGTCAAAGGGGTTTTAATGCACTTCACTGTTTGCTTCTGGCTTTTCAGGGCAACTGGAGACGGTGGACTTGAACAAACTGAATGAAATTGAAGGTACCCTGAACAGTGCCAAAGACCAGATGAAAGATAATGACCTGGACCAGAAAGTGTCTTTCCTTGAGAGAGAAGCCAAGAAGCAAGATGATGCAATACAGGCCTACAACAGGGACATTGAAGAGATCCTGAAGGACATTAGCAACCTGGAGGACATCAGGAAGACCTTGCCATCTGGCTGTTTCAACACCCCGTCCATTGAGAAGCCCTAAGGGTGTGCTGGGGGTGGGGGGAATCACCCTGGTGAGTGGTGGTTCGGCCATGGAGTGCCTTAACACACATTACCTTCTCCAAATCCCCAACTCTGCGCTGCTCGCAGCCACTGTTTTCTTTTCAAATCAGGATAAGTTGAAAGGTTTCTTTTTTTTTGTTGGTTTGGGTTTTTTTTTTCCTTTTTTGTTTCATTTTTGTTTTGTTTTGTTTGTTTTTTGGTGTTTTTTGGTTTTTTTGGGGTTTTTTTTTTTTGAGAAGCAAATTAAATATCCGTCTTTGGGCATCAAAGGGGTTTTTTTTAATAGATTGTTTTCCTGAGCACTCCATCTTTTCCCCTTCCTCAGACACACTTTCCCTTTGATTAGTGCAAGGATGAGAGATGCTCTGGACTCTTTATACTGTGGTTCAGAAATAACCATGTGAGCTGTATACAGCAAGGCAAAACTAACACAACTTTCTCTCCTGTCTTCTCCCTTTGACTGTAAAATCCTCAGTCCTGGAGCTCTTTGTCCCTATGAAGGAAGGGGATGGCTACCAAAGTATTACTGTAATGGCCAGTATAGCTGCACTCAATTCAGATCCTTCTTCCCAACTTCTGACCTTGTGACTTTATTTTTTTCATCATTACCTGGTGGCCAATCCAACAGTGTTGGTAGCCTTTGACAAAATAGCTGAAGCCTCTTTCTGAAATGCTTTCTGTGATGATGCATTGCAATGAGAAAAAGGCAATGAGAAAATTCTTTGGGAAGATGAGATTCTGGTGGAGTGGCGGGTCTTGCCAGCCCCACTTCTGTTCTGTGGAGAAGTTTTGGGTCTGGTCTGAAAGCTGCTACCTGCTGGGTAGTCCAGACTGCCAGAGTGTGGAAGCCACGAGCTGCCTTCCTGTCTGTTGCTACTGAATTTCCAGAGAGTCTGGTTTTCTGGCCTTGGAATGTCTGACAGATGAGTTTGTTGAAGCAGGACGAGTCTTGCTGAAGAGGAGAGCTGCCATCCAGAGAGCTCTGCCAGCTGCACTGGCCTCCGTGCTGAATCTCGTTGGGTGGGGAAGGAAGGGGGCACGTGAGTGGAAATGGAAAGGTCTTTTTTTTTCTCCCCATCCTTTTCCTGAAGGAGGACAGTGGGATTTTTATCTCTCCTGCCATTGCTCTGGCCTTTTGCCTGTTTCAAAGCTGGGAGGAAGAGCTGGAATTTCCTGGTGCCCTCCTTTCTTTCTGCCTCCGGATCTCGCGGTCACCGTGAGGCTGCGGCAGCGCAGGGACCTCAGGCCAGGCTCAGGTGGCAGCTCTGCCTCTCACACCACAGCCCCTCGCTCCCAGACTAGAGCATCCTCTGCAGCTTCCTCCTTGCCTCCAGCCTGGCATCCCTCCCCCCTCCCTGAGATCCAGTATATATCTATCCTTAAACACTATGCAACTTTGTACGTTTGCGTAGCGGGGAAGAAATTATTATCTGACACACACTGGTGCTATTAATTATTTCAAATTTATGTTTTTTGTGTGAATGTGATTTTTTTTTTCTGTTATTTTTTTTTATCATGATTATAGTGTGAGGAAGTCTCTCGTGTGTGTATGTGTGTGTAAATATACTCAGCCATATTTCCAGAGTGGCACAGCCTGGCCTCCTCTATGTGCTTTCCCCTGTAGCCATTGGGGCATGTGCACCATGTATCGCTTCTCTCTGTATCATTCCCTTCAAACTTGGGATTTCTCCTAGCTGGGCTCCTGCTTGCTTCCTGTACCATATCCCCAGCACCCATCCATAACCACTTTGCCTGTCGGGTGGATGCTTTCCAGCCCTGTCTCCAAAGCCAGCCCTGCCCCCCACGGTGCCTGCAGCACACAATTCTGTGTCCCTTGTCCCCTGGGCTGCTGTGCCAGGAGTGGAACAGGGGCTGTGGCTTTGCAGCTGAGCTGTGAGGAGCTGTAGCACTGTTGGGAGACCGGAGCAGCGCTGAGGTGGTCGGAGGGCTGCATCTGGGGACATCTTGATACCACTGTGCAGGGCAGGAGGCTTGGTGCAGACAGTGCTGCTGGGCAGGGGTGTTTCAGCAAAATCTGCATGGCTCTTGTATCCCTTCCCCTAATGGCTGTGGGATTTCCCTCCTGCCTGGAAAGACCTCTGGAGGAGAGCTCCACTGGGTGGCTCTGGGAAGATGGCTGTGACCACATCACCTCTGCCAAGGCTGTGAGAAGAGCAGATGTGAAGATGTGCACATGCCCTGGCTGACCTCAGGCCTAAGGTTTCCTGCTTTCTTGTGGGTTTGTTTTTTTTTTTTTTCTTAAGCCGTTTTTAACAGAATTCTATTTTTAAATGAAAAAAAAATCTTTATAAGCGATCTGTTAATCAGTACTGCATTACAGCCATTATTCATTGTATAAGTCCAGTTATTTCTTTACATAATGTGATGATGTGACAGCTGCTGGTGGAGTGCTGGGTGTCATGGAGGACACGTGACATCCCTTCATCACCTTATTCCTGACTGTGGCCCCCTCAGTATGTGCCTTCACTCCATCTTTTTTTGCCTTAATCTGTGGTCTTGCTGTCTGGGGCGGTGAACAAAATGCAACACTTGCAGTTTTTTATGTATAAAACAGTATTTCTTATTTATAATAAAGACTGAATATTTGTAACCCCTTATACCTGGGCATTCTGTTGAGTGTTACTTTATTTTTAGTGGTAGGATATTGATGGTGATTTGTCTCAGCTGCAGGATTCACCTCTTGCTCCTTAGCCAACCTGGTTTGGTACAGGAAAAAGAGAGAAGAAACTTGGAAATGCTTGTGGTGGGATACAGGTGACAAGGATAATGATTTTTCCTTGTGCCCACTGCTCCCGTGCCATGGCTATGATGGATTTTAAGCTACTGGTTTTCCAGGACTTAAAAACATACTATGTTGTTGGTTCTGATGCTATTGCAGTGGCACTGTTCCTGGAAAGCCCTGAGGAACTGGAGGGAGTTCATTTACACTGTAAGGGAAAAATTCTTTTTACTAAACAGATGGAAAAGGATGGGGCTCCTGGGAAAAGGAAAAAAAAAAACACAAAACACCTTGAATAAAGAAGCTGAAATTACTGGGAACTGCCACAAATGTAGGTGCTCTGTGTTGTTCCTGGGTCCAGTCTCCCAGAGCCTGGCCTGAATTAAGCAAATTTTTAAGGACAGATTGCAGTGATAAGAGACTAGGCTGTTCTGCATTCACACTTGTCTTACAGCTACAGATGAATTTCTGTTATTTTTCTCAGCGGAGGAGAGCACACAGGTCTCATTAACTTGCATCAGAGCTAATCCCATCTCAGCTGGTAAATTCTTATTATTTTTGCATGTCAGTTTCTCATGTACTTTCAACCTTTCGTTCTTCAGTTGTTACTAATGAATTTGTTTTCTAAAATACATTTCTTTTCTTTCTTGCCAATGTTTTTGTGAAGCAAATCCCAGCTGGTAAAGTTCTGCCTGAGGTTTCAGCTGGATTGTGGGGAGCAGTCAGAGAGCAGGCAGTTGGATAGTGGGACAGTTCTGACCTTGCATGAGCTGTAGGTTCTCATGGAGCCTCCTACCATTTTGAGGTGAAATTGCTTAGGTTAGGAAACAAGTCTGTGTCCTTTATTTTATCTTCAGGATTTTTATCTCCTGAGGTTTTTTGTGGGCATTGTGCAAACGTGTCTCGGAGGTGATTTTGAAGGAGGATGAGCCTTGCATTCCTGTGGTTTTCAGAGGTAATGCTCAGAGGATAGTGGGGATGAGGAGGTAAGAGTAACCTATAGATACTCAGAAATCTGTTGCAGGGAGGAGCAGAGCCAGCTCCAAGGGACCATGGTAATGGCTTACAGGTTGCCAAACTGTTCTCCCAGTATTTTGAAGCCCAAGTAGAGATGCCCTCCTTGGATACTCTGCTCAGTGTAGCCAGTACCTGAGCTCAAGGTGGGTGAGGAGGCACCTTGCTGAGCAGTGCCCCAGCCATGCTCTGGTGGCCTTTATTCTCCTTCAGTTCCCTGTGCTGCTTCTCCCTGCCCAGGTTCAAGCTCCACCATCTCTCATGCTCTCTGGATAAGCAGGAGGCTGGCAGGGGCCTGGTGAGCAGCTGGCAGTGGGGAGGGCTTGGACAGACCTGAGCTGGGTTCCCTCTCATTTCTGGGGAGGACAAGGTACTGGAACAAGTTTAAAAGTGCTGGGGAAAAAGTGCCTGGAGGAGAGGCCTGTGGTGTGTTTGTATGGATCTGAGGAAGTGGAGGAGGTCATACAGCTCCTCTACTCCTCCACAGAGTCACATTGAGCTGGCAGTGTCCTGTGCTCCCCATCTACAGCCATGACATGTTGGACCACATTCTGGTTAGTTATTTTTTCTAGTTGGCTGCTGGCTTTACACCTTCAGTGTGTCCCCATCCCAGAAACATCAGGAATGCCATGTAAAAGTTATCCCACAGAGGCTGGGCATGGGGCCAGAGGGGGAATGCAGTTGGATGGCAATGCCTTTGTCCTCCATCCCTGTTTGTCTCACCCCTCAGTGTTCAGGCAGGGCTCAGGCAAGGCCAGACATGACAGCACTTCCTTGCTGTGCCCCTGCTGTGCCCTGCCCTGTTTGCTCGCTGCCAGCACGATCCCTGCCTGCCTCTGCCCAGCCTGGCAAAGCTGCTGCCTCGCTGATCTCTGCTCCAGGTGCCTCTGGCTGCCATCAGGAGTTTTTCCCAGGGCACCCAACTGTCAGAGGAGAGACTGAAGTCCAGGCTCCATTGCTGCTCTGGTGTTTGGTGATACCAGCACATCGTGGTCACTGATTTTCCACACTGTGAGGGAATCCCAGAGGATTTCCTCCTGGAGGATGCGGCACATTAGATGGGCCCTTGCAAAAGGAGGCTTGGGAATGTGAGGGTTGACCTGGGCTGCAAGGACTTACAGCATCATGGTGTTCATCTGGCATAAGTCACCAAAATGGGTTTTCTCTCCTGCTTGCATTAATAAACCATAACTTCAGAGTTTTTATACATCCATCACTTTTCACCTGCAACCATCAGCAAAATTTAGATTATTATGTTGTTTCAGACTGGTTTAGGAGCAGTTAATTCTGCCATGGCCACATCCTCCAGGACTGATGAACTTGTGGTCTGCCTGCAGAAACAGCTTGTTTGGCTCTGTTGTGAATAAACATAAAACGTTTTTTTTCTTGTGTTGCAGATTAAAATAAAGAGGTTTTTCCAGTGAAATAAAACTGTTCTGTTGCAGTGTCTGGTGAGCACAGCTGTTCTTCATGCCTCCCTTTGCTTACACTTTTGCTTGCTCTAAAAGGTAAACCATCTCTGTTAATCCTTTTGGTGTGAGACCTTTTCTAAAGGACGCTGCCATAGCGACAGGTTGCAGTGGGACATTTGCTCTGTGGAGGGTGGTGGGCAGCTGCTCATTCCAGATGTGTTTAGGAAATCAGGGCCCCAGGAAATGCATTTTTGGTATTTCATGGCATGTGGTTTTCAGAGATCATCCTGAAGCGTAGTGGCGTGTGACAAGGTGAGAGTAATCAGAGTCAATAAGCAGAGATGACTGAGGAGCGAGCTGTCACAGCCTTGTTTGCACAAGTGCAGGAAGAGGTGGAGTGGCAACGGTGAGATAAAAGGCATAGCATGGAGGAGACCAATAAGGAAAAGCTTCCTGATGAGGGGGCTTTTCCAAGAGAGGTCAGCAAGGATGTGGTCTGGGTGAGGTCTAAGGGAGCTGCTGTTACAGACCACGCTGCTGGGGATGACCTTCCTGAGCAGAGGGCTGTCAGCAGGTAGGAAGGACACAGCAGAGGTGTGGGCAAGTGATGTACTCCAGAGCAGAAGGGGTTCTGTCTCCTTAGAGGTGTGAGTAGATCCTAAGAACTGCTGAATTTGTGGGAACATCACAAATAATTTTATCTCACTTAAAAAACTAGTAATGAAAACCAGATAAAACAACCTCAGATGCCAAGACCTGCCACACCACTATGGCATTTGGGAAGCTGTGTTCCTTGTGAGCAAGTGAAATGAAAAGGAAACTTCCTGTTTATAGAAGTGAGTTGGCTCAGTCAGCTGAGACAGGTACAGTTGGCAAAGGGAGGTGCAGAGTTTGGTGAGTTTGGGCTGGCTGCGCCCATGAGATCACCAGGAGCCTCGGAGGAAAGCCCTGTGAGTCAGCTCCAGGTGTCTGGAGTGTCTGGAGGCTGTTGGGCAGCGAAAGAGGCTCAGACAAGGAGCTCAGTGTTAATCACCCTGGTCTGTCAGGCCTGAACTGAGCAGCGTGTCACGCCTTGGATTGAGTTTGAATCCCTAATGCAGAAGGGGGCCTAAAAGGCCACTTGTGTCTCTGGGGATGAACTTGTTAGGTGTTCTCATTCTATTTAAAGGTGCTCCTGGACCACTCATAGTCACCTGTGGAGTGGTCCAGGAGTCTCATGGCATTAGGCAGGGGAGCTGCTGTGATGCTGTGATCCATCCCTCCCTGCACTCCTCTGATGGGCTGCTTTCACAGGGCAGGTGGGTATGCTGAAGTCCTGCTTGTCCTGACATGTGCAGGATGTGGTGAACCCTGCCTCCAGATTTCTCTGTTCTCTGGTAGAAGTGGTCATGTCCTCCTGCAAAGCGAAGGCAAGGAGTGAGGTGGAACTGCCCTTCATGCCTCGTGTGGTTTGTCAGCTACCCTTGAGAACAAAGTGCTAATGGACGTGGGGCTGTGGAGTCTGGCATCCTCCTGGCTCTGTCAGCAGCCTCAGACAAGCGTTCTTGCCCTCTGCCTCCACTCCTCATCCTTCTTCTAGCACAAAAGTGATGTAGCAGGTGAGGCCCAGGACCCATCTAAGCTCATTTTCCATCTCAGGAGCAAAAGCACACAAATATGTGTGATGATTTCAACCTCCACCTCATTTCTAGGTCTGGGGATTTCCTGAACTTGATGATTATCTACTAAATCCCAACTGATCTGCTTTCTGGGCATTTGTTCAAGCTGGCCTTGGGTCTCTTTTCTAGTCACCTGGAATGAGTCCTGCTCATGCAGGTTTGTTGTTTGGCGAGCAGGCAGCCCCTACCCACCCTTCGCAGGCTTCCTGTGAGCTCATCCCGTTTCATTTCGCTCCCTGCAGCCTCCGGCGTGCCCGGGCAGCCCGGCTCTCCCCAGCCAGCGGAGCCGGGGAGATGGAGCCGTGCGAGCGGGACGGCAGCGGGGCTTCTTCAGCTTTATGGTTTATGCCCTGTGCTCTATTTCCCTAAGAGGGGGCTGGCAGGGGGTCCTTGGGTGCTGTGCCCGTCAGTGCCTCTCTCTCCATGGGGCAGGCGCCTGTCTGCGCTCCCTGGGCTGGGCTCCTGCTGTGAGTCAGCCCGCGGCACCGCGCTCTTCCTGCTGGGAGTGACTCAGGTGGAGCAGCCGATAAAACACGCACAAAAAAGGCAGCAGGCAGCGGGTGCGAGCCCTGCCGGGACGGGCACCAGCAATGGCCGAGCGCTGGCTGCTGCGCCTCGCCTGCCTCGCGTCCCTGCTGCCCGCAGCGCTGGGCGCCAGCGGCGGGCCAGGTGAGCTCCGGGCGGGGCTGATCCTGCTCTGATCCTGATCCTGATCCTGATCCTGCTCTGCTCCGATTCTGCTCCTGCTCCTGTTCCTGCTCTGATCCTGCTCTGCTCTTCTCCTGCTCCTGCTCCTGCTCCTGCTCCTGCTCCTGCTCCTGCTCCTGCTCTGCTCCTGCTCCTGCTTCTGCTCCTGCTCTGCTCCTTCTCCTGCTCCTGCTTCTGCTCCTGCTCTGCTCCTGCTCCTGCTCTGCTCCTGCTCCTGCTCTGCTCCTTCTCCTGCTCCTGCTCCTGCTCTGCTCCTTCTCCTGCTCCTGCTCCTGCTCTGCTCCTGCTCCTGCTCCTGCTCCTTCTCCTGCTCCTGCTCCT
>JAOTQP010000403.1:7078689-7104068 GCA_026413545.1 Cichladusa arquata | reverse complement strand
GCTCCTGTCCTGCTCCTGCTCCTGGTCCTGCTCCTGCTCCTGCTCCTGCTCCTGTCCTGCTCCTGCTGCTGCTCCTGCTCCTGCTCCTGTCCTGCTCCTGCTCCTGCTCCTGCTCCTGCTCCTGTCCTGCTCCTGCTCCTGCTCCTGCTCCTGCTCCTGCTCCTGCTCCTGCTCCTGTCCTGCTCCTGCTCCTGCTCCTGCTCCTGCTCCTGCTGCTCCTCCTGTCCTGCTCCTGCTCCTGTCCTGCTCCTGCTCCTGCTCCTGCTCCTGCTCCTGCTCCTGCTTCTGCTCCTGCTCTGCTCCTGCTCCTGCTCTGCTCCTTCTCCTGCTCCTGCTTCTGCTCCTGCTCCTTCTCCTGCTCCGATCCTGCTCCTGCTCTGATCCTGCTCCTTCTCCTGCTCCTGCTCTGATCCTGCTCCTGCTCCTGCTCTGATCCTGCTCCTGCTCCTGCTCCTGCTCTGCTCCTGCTCTGCTCCTGCTCTGCTCTTCTCCTGCTCCTGCTCTTCTCCTGCTCCTGCTCTGCTCCTGCTCCTGCTCCTGCTCTGCTCCTGCTCCTGCTCCTGCTCCTGCTCCTGCTCCTATCCCTCTGGCACAGCAGCTGACAGCTCTCTCCCCGTCACTGGAAGCTGGCTTGGTTGCACGGCATCCCGCTAGGGCACTCTTCCCCTCCTGCCTTTGGGGTTGATACTGGATCTCTAGGTGCTTTTTAGTTTTCCTCCGAGGTTAAATATCCCATGAGAAGTTGGTCTTGGTTTTGTCACTGGCATCCCCTTTCAATAACTTATAGGCAATTACCTTATTGCTGTAGGTAGAGCTTTGCTCCCAGGGTGGGATGTGGTGTGAGCACAAGCATTGCCCTTGCAGTGGCTGATGTGCCCATCACTCTTGGAACCAGAACCTTCCCTGAGCCCAAAGAAGAGCTGGAAGCATCCAGGATCCAGCTTGCTGTAATAACTTGGCACCATTTGGATTTTGTGCGAGTCTGTGGTGCTCACAAAGTGCCACAGCCCTGCTGCATCCTGTGGGAGATAGGAGTCTCCTTTCCACAGCTTTAAAAATCCAGCAGATCCCCATGCACGTGCAAATCTCATGTAATGGAGAATGTCATGGAGGGAGATTTAAACATGTTCAGCCCAGTGGTAATTCAGTTATCTGAATTTCAGTTCCATTGGCCTATAGTCTGGAGATGGGTATGCTTGGCCAAAATCAGGTTTTTGCATGTATTTTGTAAATACTGAGTAATTTAATTTTTTTTTGGTCTTCAGTACTGATGTTCTGAAATCAGCTTGCTGGGCTTGAAGTTGAATTTTATCAGTTTTAAGTTTGGTGCAATGGGAAATAAGTCCTGAATAAGTGTTTTGGTTTGGGTATTTTACAAAAGAAAGAAAAGATCTGCTTCGCTTTACATGCTGCTTGGATTAATTATTACATCAGCCTTAATTACATGCAAGTTTTAAAATACTGATACAAATTCTTCCTCTGCTCCTTCCTGGCAATGTGTGGGAAGCTGCTGCTTTCCCAGGGACTCTTGAACCTGTTTCTGTACATGTGTAAAGCTGATGGTTGATCATGGCTGTGTTTTTATGCTGCAGCAGAGTCGGTTTGGTGGTGTAACTTAGAACACTGATGGCGCCCTGGAAGACCCAGGCAGGTCTTCCTGCAATGAGAAACTGTGAAGCTGGGCAATGGGGACACCCAGCCTTGGGGCAGCAGATGGGACAGCCTTGGGGGTCACTGTCCCAAGAGCACAGAGCAGGGAATGGCTTGTATTGACATGGAGCCTTCATTGCATGCAAAGCTCTGTTGTTTTCCTGATGGAATCTTTGCAGGTTGGGTCATGTGTGCAGGGCTGTTGGATCCTCACAGACCCATTGTCTGGTTTTGTGAATTTAAGAAGACAGTTTAAGAAGCCTGAAACTGTCTGTCTTCTTCACCAAGCCTTTCTGATGTGAGAATTTATCTCAGCACAGCCAGCAAGCATTTTTCATGCTTTCTTCTGCGGGTGGGAGCTGGGGGAATGACATCCTGCTGGATGTGTGCCATGGATCTCCTGCATTCTGACCTATCACTGAAGAAACTCAGCTGGCAAAGCTTCTCCTCAATGGAACCTGCTCTTTTCCATGGATGATCTCAGAGCAGAGCCTCGGGGCACATGGATACCAAAGTGATCCTGTCCTTGGTTGGTCCTCATCCTCCAGCAGCTCCTTCCTGCTCCCTCTCGTTATCAATTCCAGTGCCTTGCTCTTGGTAAGGATTAGCCAGCCTGAGCTCCTGGGTTTCTGGGAGATGACCAGGAGCAGACACACCAGTGCAGTGGTGGCACTAACCTGCCACAGCATCTTCAATGGCTTTGAATCAGCGAGACAGGAATTTGTTCCAGGGCTGGAGAACTGGTTCCTAACGTGCTGCAGCAGTAGAGCAGCACTCAAAGGTTTTCATTCCCTGGGGTTATGGTGCTCATGCCTGTAATTTAGCAACCCAGCAAATCCTCTGGATTGCGTAGACGTGGGGTGATGCATGGGTGGAGTTCATCTCAAAGATCCTCATGGGTCCCTTCCAACTTGAGTTCTCACTGGAGTGTAGAGGGATGGGGAGTGGGATCAACCCCAGTGAGATCTTTCTACTGTGAAGGTGAGCACAAATACTTTAAAAAGTGTCACACTGCTGCTCTCCATTGGTCCTTTGTGTTGTCCATGCCCTTTGGTCACTGGTGATGCTCTCTGAGGCTGGACTTGCTTTCCCAGAGCCTGGAGGCAGGAATTCTGTGCCCACGGGTCAGCCTAGGGGGGCAGATCTCCTGAGCTCGATCCCGATCTCCTGGCAGGCAGATTGCGAGGGAAGAGCTGTGCTTGCCGAAGCTGGAAAAATCTCTCTCGGTGTTTGCTGGCGCATGAGGTCACCCCTGCTCCTGGCAGAGGCTGCGCTGAGTGCTCCCTCTGGAATGCGGGTGCGATGGGCGTGTGCGAGGGCGGCGCCCAGGTGTGAGCCGAGAGCTTTGCCCGGCCCCGGGAGTCGCAGATGCAGAGGACAGGGACGTTGTACCCTGGGGCTGAGCGTGCCACAAGACAGCTGGCAAGGAGGAGGCTCAGAGTGTATGAGTACAAGGCCCTGCCTGCATCCATGCTGCAGCTTTCTGGTTTTGGACTCCCCCCACCTCCTGTGCTCCCAGAGGTGACCCGGGCAGGGGCTGGGTGGCTGGGGATGGCCTTTCCTGTCCCAAGGAAGCAGTGAGCAGAGCTCCTTAGAGGGAGGTCGAGGCTCCCATGGCAGCATCAGGGTGGTTTGGAGCAGTTCCCCAGCAGGCTCTGTGTCCCTGAGGACCTGGCTTTTCCCTGGGATGTTTCTTTCTCCTGCCTGTCTTTGCCAACCATTCTCTCAGCTGTTCCTGCTCTGCTCAGTGATCCTGAGGAGCTTGTTTGGAGTAAACATTCTCAGGATTAAATGCTCCGGTACTGAGGGATTGCCAAGTAGGTGAGAGGTGGCTCCAAGAGAGCAGCTGGACAAGGCAGTGGAGAGCTGGAACAGGCACATCTGGTGAGATGCCTGAGTCCGATGTCCAGAGAGAACATCTCCCTTGGCTATGGAAGAATGCAGAATCTCATGCCTGTTCTTCCTGCCATCCCTCATGCAGCAGTGTGGGCAGCTGCAGCTTTTCTTCACTATCAGGGAGGGTGGGGTGAGGTGACCTGTTCTATCCCGCCCAAACCTTTTTTGTTAATCTCCCTCTTGGCTGGCACACTTCCACCAAACTCACTGGATCACAGACCACTCCTCATCACCCTGCTCTGCACACCTGTGTGGGGGGCCTGGTGGAAGTTGGCTGAGCTTTTCCTACTCAAATCACTGCTGGCCAGGTGAAATAAAGGATAACCTCAGGAAACCTCCCTTTTCCCCAAAATCTCCAGTAAGGTTACCCATGCTTTTCTCAGTACAAGACTGAATAAGCAGAGATGGTTAAAAAAAACCCAAAAACCAACAATGTCCTGGTTATGCTGCAAGACCTGTGAAAAAATGGAGAACAGCCCTGGCAGTGCTATTTTGTGGCTTGGCTTGGGTTTGTCCATCCTCAGCAGTGAAATGGGACATTCCTCCCCAGGGTGGGGATGCAGAGCACGGTGTGGGCACCAGTGGCACTGGGGTGGCTGATGGATGCAGACATGAGGACAAATGCAGATCTGTGGGGAAGCAGGAAGGGGAGATTTGTGCCACCTGCACGCTGTACCTTGCCCCTCAGAGTGGGATTGCTGCTGTGCCTTCATCTCTAGGCATCATCTGAGACATGTCTCTGCTCTTCTCTCCCCAGGCTGTGACTGCAACGGGATGTCCAGGCAGTGCATCTTTGACTGGCAGCTCCTGAGGGAGACGGGCGATGGGTACCGCTGCCTGGGCTGCCAGGGCAACACGGAGGGGCCGCGCTGCGAGCGCTGCAGGGACGGCTTCTTCCGACGGCAGGGGGAGCAGTGCTGCCGGGCCTGCCCCTGCCACCCCTGGGGTACGTGCACAGGGCTAGGGGACAGCAGTGCTGCCTCTGCCACCCCTGGGGTACGTGCACAGGGCTAGGGGACAGCAGTGCTGCCCCTGCCACCCCTGGGGTACGTGCACAGGGGACAGCAGTGCTGCCTCTGTCACCCCTGGGCTACGTGCACAGGGGACAGCAGTGCTGCCTCTGCCACCCCTGGGCTACCTGCACAGCTGCTCCTGGGCTAAGGGGGCTTAAGGCACCTGCTGAGCACCTGGGCAGGTCAGGCTCTGAGCCCCTACATACCAGACCACAGGTTTCAAGACCCACCTGCCCTCTGAAATAGTCACAAACTCACAGAGTGATTTGGGTTGGAAGGAGCCCATGCCAACCTCTCCCTCCTGTCTCTCTGCAGGGTCCCTCAGCCCACAGTGTGACAGTGATGGACGCTGCAGCTGCAAGCCTGGAGTGATGGGGGACAAGTGTGACCGGTGCCACCTGGGCTTCGAGTCCCTGTCCGAGGCAGGGTGCTGGAGGAGTGAGCAGTGAGTGCTGGCCACCACTGGTGGCACGAGGCCAGCAGGAGGGCCAGCTCCAAAGCTCCCCTGGGGTCTATCTGGCTGAAAACACCTCCTGCAAAGGCGGGGTTGGTTTCATGGCAGCTCATGGACAACCTTAAGCCAGCCATGCTAGGAGAGAGGGGGCTTGAGTGAGGCTGGACCACCATGCCAACCTGCAGGGCTTGGTGTCCTGCAACACCATCAAAATCTGAACTTAGCCACTCTCTGAGGTGATGGTTTCATTTTCCAGATAACACCCAACAAGTGACAGCCATATAAAACAAAACCTGCCCATTGTGAGGCTGCCTGGAGATGTGCATGCAAAAATCAATTCCTTCCTTTTCATGAAGCCCTGTTTAAACACCTTTAGAAATGTTTCTGATCTGACTTCCTCACTGCGTCCCCTTGTTCCTCACCTCACCCCACCATTGCTCCTTTGGGGCTGCTGGCAGCAAAGGGTGTTAGCAAGAGAGGCTGCCTCAGTGCTGCTGCTCGAGCCTCCCCGGGGTGCTGCTGCTTGGTGGAGCTCAGCCAAAGTCTATAAAACTCAGCCAAGCTTTATTAAGCTCAGTGGAGCTTCACTTTTTGCTTGTAGGCGGGTCTGATGCTCTGGGATGCCCTGGGGCAGTAGCAACGGGCACTGGCTCAACCTGGCACCCACGTGCTGCAGATTCCAGAAGGAGGTGGCTGTGCAGCTTATTTCCCCACTTCTTGCATGGGAATGGTAGCTGGGAGGGTTCCCTGCTGTCTTGTGTAGCAGCAGGAAGCACTGAGCTGCCAGGCCAAGCTGGAAATCCAGGTGCAGGTTGCTGTTGCACCTTTGCAGGAGGCTGCAGTGTGAGTGTGACCCGGCGGGCAGCGTGGGGCACTGCGACTCCGGCCACTGCGTCTGCAAGGACAGCACCACGGGAGAGAGGTGCCAGAGGTGAGCGTGGGAGGGTGTGCTGGACACTGCCTGGCATGATCTCCTCCTCTCTGCAGCTGTTCCCTGGCACTTCACCAAGCCTTAGAATGGTTTGGGTAGGAAAGGATGTTCAAGGTCACCTCATTCCACCCCCTGCCACGGCAGGGACACCTCCCTCTACCCCAGGGTGCTCCAAGCCCCATCCAGCCTGGCCTTGGACACTTCCAGGGATGGGGCAGCTACAGTTCTCTGGGCAACCTGGGCCATCCCTCACCACCCTCACAGGACAGTTTCTTCCCAGTATCCAGTCTAGCCCTGCCCTCTGTCAGGTTGAAGCCATTGCACACGCCCATCTCGCCATCCCAGCCTGGTGATGACCTTGAACCCTGCTGATGGCTGTATTGCATCAGGGGGATGGTTCTGTGGGCCAGTAAAAGGAGAAAATGACTTGAACATTGTGACCTTTCATTTTCCCAGGTGCAAGCGACACTTCTATAACCTGGATGCCAGAAACCCTGCAGGATGCTCGCCCTGCTTCTGCTACGGGCACTCGGACACGTGTACCAGTGCAGACAACCACAGTGTCCACAACATCACCTCTACCTTCCAGCAAGGTGCAGCCCAAGCGGCACATCCCTCTGGCTCCTGGCCATGTTTGCCATCCCTTCTCTTAATGGGCTGCAGGAACCATGAGGTTCACAGCCCTGCTGGAAGTCAGCCTTGGGCTGCGCTGGCTCCTTGGGTGCTCATCCAACCTGCCTGTGGCTGCAGCAACCTTGCTTTGATGGGGTGGATTGGTCATAGGCAGAAATAGGGTCCAAGGCTTAAGGGGGAGCATAGGATTTCTTCATTATGTCTTTCCTGCCACTTGGAAGGAGGCCTCTGTGCCCAGCCATGCTGATTTACGGATGTGTGGGCACAGGGATAACTGTGCTGCCCCTCAGAGGTCGGGGTAGGAAGCTGGAGAGTTTTGATAAGACAGCTCAAGGAAGTTGCTGGAATCCTAGGAACACTTTCCCTGTCCACGCTGACTGCTCCTTGTTTGTGCTGCAGGTACTGAGGGCTGGCAGGGTGTCCATGAAAGTGGCTCCCCAGCCCAGCTCCAGTGGTCCCCACGCCACCAGGATGCCTTCATAGCAGCAAGGAGATCAGAGCCAATATACTTCGTGGCACCTGGTAGGTGTGGGATCAGCAGTGGGCAGAGCAACCCTTTGCTTGGTCTGATCCCATGAACTGAGCCTTTAGGGGGAAGGAAAGATTTTAAGCCTTTGATTTTCCCTCTGCAGCCAAATTCCTTGGGAACCAGCAGCTGAGCTATGGCCAGGTGCTCTCCTTTGATTACCGCCTGGACCGAGGGGGACGGCAGCCATCTCTGCATGATGTGGTCCTGGAAGGGCACGGCCTGAGAGTCACTGCCCCCTTCCTGCCCCAGGGAAAGGTCCTGCCCTGTGGCATCAGCCAGACCTACACCTTCAGGTGAAGTGGGGAGCTGGGGTATTTGGGGCAGGGGGAACAAGGATGGTTGCAGCTTCAAGGTCCTGAGTTCAGCTGTGGTCCCTTGGAGGTGGCAAATGGCTGCCTGGTTTGGGCTGGATGTGTCTCAGGTGCCTCTGTCCTGGACAAGCAGGTTACTTTGTGAGAAGGACAGCAGAAGATGTTGAGGTTGGGTTGGGTTCTTGGCTCTGGATCAGTTGCAGGCATGGAGGTCATTGCCCAAAGCCTTGAGCTCCCAGGAGGGAGATGAGCAAGGGCTGTTGTGTATTTTGGAGGAGGAATCTCAGTTTTTTTTAAACCAGTTCCACTTCCCCCCTCTCCCACAACAGGCTGGACGAGCACCCAAGCAGCATGTGGAGCCCAAGGCTGAATCACTTTGAATTCCGCAGGCTGCTGGGAAACCTGACAGCCCTGTGGATCCGAGCCACCTTTGGGGAATACAGTAAGTGCAGAGAGAGCTTGCAGGGCTGGCTTCTCCCAGCTGTTGGAGACAACGAGTGGAGCTGCTGTCCCCGCGGGTGACAGGCTGTGCTTCCCTGCAGGCACCGGCTACATCGACAACGTCACGCTGGTGTCGGCGCTGCCCGTGCCCGGCGTCCCCGCGCCCTGGGTGGAGCACTGCCAGTGCCCAGCCGCCTACCGGGGCCAGTTCTGCCAGAGCTGCGCCCCTGGCTACCGCAGGGACACCCCTGGCCACGGCCCCTTCAGCACCTGCGTGCCCTGCGACTGCCAGGGCGGAGGGATCTGCGACCCTGACACCGGTAAGAGAAGCCACCACCATACTGTGCTGGTGGGCTCTGTGGGAATGTCCCGAGAACAGGGCTGTGGGGAGTCGAGACCATTGACTCCACAGAAATTTCTTCATGGAAGGGGTCATTAGATACTGTAAGGGGCTGCCCGGGGAGGTGGTGGAGTCATCATCCCTGGAGAAGGCCAGGGAAGGACTGGATGGGTCACTCAGTGCTCTGGGCTGGTTGATCTGTGGATCTGGGGATCTGCCACAGGATGGACTCAATGTCTTGGAGGGGTTTTCCAAGCTTAACGATTTTGTGGTTCTATGACTCGTCTGTGATTCTAAGGTTCTGTCTGTGATCATGATTCTGTGATTTGGGTCTGAAATGTGGGGACCATCCAAGACAAAACTCCCCAGAGCCTAGAAGCACAGCAGTCAGATGCATTTGGAAAAAATTTGACGCATGTTGGAAAGAGAAAAAAGCATCTCCTGCTGCCCATATAGCGACATCTCTTCATTTCTGACTTCTGATTTGAAAGTTAAGCACAACAATGGTTGGACAGACCTGGTTTAGTTGAAGAAGTCCTTGCCTGTTGCAGGGGAGTTGGACTATGTGACCTTTAAAGGTCCCTTCCAATGCTCACCATTCCATGATTTTATGTGGTGCATGATGTGGGCATGGTGGGGATCTGAAGAGATCTCCTGGAGGTTGCTGGACCATGGGTGCTTGTGCTGCTGTGGCTGGCGTGGTGGAGGATGTCCCACCAGGAATGTGAGTAAAGTGCCCTATCCCTTTCCTTGCCCCTCCAGGTGAATGCTACTCAGGAGATGAGAACGTGGGCAATGGTGGCAGCTGTGCCTTTGGCTCCTTCCGAGACCCGCAGCAGCCGGGCGGCTGCAGGAGCTGTCCCTGCGGGCCCGGCCAGGGCTGCTCCGTGGGGCCGGGCGGAGAGGGTGTCATCTGTGGCCACTGCCCTCCTGGAGCTGCTGGTAATGCCCCTCGTGCTCCTGCTCTGCCTTCTTCTGCAGTGCTTGCAGCTGGGAGATCCACACCGCCCTCTCAGCCCAGCTTGCCTGCCCCAGGGGTTGGGTAAACACACTTTGTCCTGCTCCAGGAAAAGTTCTCATTTAAATGTAACACAAATGGAGAAAGGATGGGTAGGAGAGGGATGGGGAACAAAAAATAAGGAAAAAAACAAATAGGAAATGACTTGTAGAACGTCAGTTGTGACACTCAGCTTTCGAGAGCATGTGTGGGACATGGTGTGTTGGCTGTGGTGGTGATGACAGCAGAGCAGCTGTCGTGCCAACCCTGATGGGGCTGAACACCCCCATGTCTGTGGGGCACAAGCAGCGAGTCAGCCTCTGCCTCCCAGCACAAGCAGTAACTTCTGCTCATCTCTCCTTTCCCAAAAGGGGCCAACTGTGAGTACTGTGCTGATGGCTATTTTGGAGATCCAGCAGCTTCCCAGCCTTGCCAGCTGTGCCGCTGCAATGGCAACGTGGAGCCCAACGCCGTGGGCAACTGCGACCGCCGGACCGGCGAGTGCCTCAAGTGCATCTACAACACGGCTGGCTTCTACTGCGACCGCTGCAAGGATGGCTTCTTTGGGAACCCCCTGGCCTCTGACCCCTCTGACAAGTGCAGAGGTGAGACCCAGGGGCTGTCTGAGCTGCGGATGAGTATGAAAACCCGTGGCTGACTATGGAGTGGTTTGATGGGAAGGAGGATGCTGGAAAGCGGGAATGGTGAGCAGGTACCAAAGCACAGGGCTAAATGTGGGAGGAAAGCAGGGAGAGATGTGCTTGGCTTGAGGTGGGGCCAGGCCCCCTGAAGCTGTGTCACTCTGACCTGCAGCCTGTACCTGCGACTCAGTTGGTGCTGAGCCCCTGAAGTGCAGGAGTGACGGGAGCTGCATCTGCAAACCTGGCTTTGAGGGTCCCCGCTGTGAAGAGAGTGAGTGCCCAGCTTGCTATGGCCAGGTGAAAGAACAGGTGAGCATCTGTGCCAGCCCAGGGCCACTGAGCAGCAAGGAGTGCAGTGATTTTTTCACCCTCCTGTCCTCCTCAAGCATCTACTCCTGGTGCAAGCAAAGTGTTAATTCAAACCTTGGCTTTGTACCTGATTCAATTGATCCTTTGTGCCCCGTCCTAAAATGAGCCTTCATGTTGGTCTCTGTCCTTGGGGCTGACTGTGGCCCTGGTTGTCACCCTGGTGTTTCCCCCATGGGTTTGGTGTCCTGCTGGCTGAACACCTGGTCTGTGGTTGCAGGTGGAGAGGTACCTGCAGCAGCTGGGGGAGCTGGAGCTGCTTCTGTCCGAGGTGCGAGCTGGCGGTGGGACTGAGAGTCAGGAGCTGGAGGGGAGGATGCTGGTGGCTGAGGAGACACTGCAGACCATCCTCAGGGAAGCCCTGAGCCTCCAAGGTACCACTGCCTCCTGCTCTTGGATGGGGCCGTCTGGGCTGTATCGGGGAGGGTTTTGCTGCCTGGGCCTTTTTGCAATGAGTTTCTCTTCATCCTTTCTCTTTCCTTCTCACCAGCCTCCAACAGGTCTCTGGAAGCCCGTGTGGCCAGGATGAAGGGGCAAGGGTCCAGCTCCCAGAGCCGCTTGGATGAGATCAAGGCAACAGTGCAGAGAGTGAGGTCTCTGGGGAGCCAGTATGAGAGGCAGGTGCAGGAGACCCGCCAGCTGCTGGAGAGAGCCAGGCTGGACCTGGATCGCAGTGGTGCTGCTCTCCTTCGGGTGGTAAGAGCATCCCCTGTAACACACTCCTAGTTCAGCTCAGGGCTGGGGAAAAATCAACAGAGAAAGCAAGGATTTAAAGAATTACAGGTGTTTTGTGAATGTAGGTGTTCTGCTGGTCCTTTCTTTGGAGTTGGGACCTTGAGAGGAGCTGGCAGGGGTCTTTGGGGCAATGGAGGTTTAACATGCTGTAGTTGCCTCTTTCACTGCCAAATTGGGTGGAGAGGAGGGAAGAGCACTCATACCTGTCTTCCTTCCTCCCTCCTCAGACCATTCCTGTTTCAAGCTTTCCCGGGGGTTCAAATCAGTTCTTGCTGCTGGCCCAGGAGGCTCTGAGACTGGCCAACAGGTGAGTTGCTCCCACTGTTAGTCAAGAGCAAGGGGAAGAGGACTGAGATCCTGCTAGGTGCCCAGAAGGTTGTTTTTGGAGGGTTCTGGTTGACCTCTGCCAGCCCTGGAGCAGGGAGAGATGCAGCTGCTGGGCTGCCTTTGCTGCCCTGTAGAGCTGTCCTCAGCTGTCTCTGAGGATGTAATTTGATGTGATTTAGAAGCATTTAGAAGTGATCAGAGTTTTGCCCTTGGATGTCCAGCTGGAACAGAGAGCTTCTGCCCTCCCCAGTGCCCCTCTATCCTTGGGAGAGATGCAGGAGGAACAGGCAAAATACAGGACCCCTTCGCAGACATGCTGTGTTTCCCAAGGGGGTGCGATCCAGCATCAGTGAATGCAACAGTGAAGGAAGTTGGTGGAGAAACCCTGGGTGGGAAGCCTTTTTGACCAGCCCCCTGTGTTCTGCAGCCACACCCAAGCAGCCAATGCCATTGACCAAGCTGCCAAGGGGGCACGGGAGGATGCAGGGCAGGCGCTGGAGCTGCTGCGTGCGGCCGCAGGGGGAGAGGCTGCCCTGGGCTCCCTGCCCGGGAGGTGAGTGCAGTGCCTTGGCCTCGGTGTCCTCTGTGGAGCTGGGAGGGACTTGGGCATGGCCAAGAGTCCATCCTTGCCTGCCCATCTGAGCTGCAGAAATGTGCAGTTGGAGGCAGGGAATTTGCTGTCTGAGGGGTGGAGATGGAGGGTTGGCAGCTCTGTGGAGCATTTGCTTCCCTCCTCTCAGCCCTCAATGCTCCTGGGGTCCTGCCTGCAGCTGGGCAGAGGGGTTTAACACCACATGTGTGAACAGCTTCTGGGGATCATTTCCACATGAGGTTCAAAATCTGGGCTGGGCTTAGCCCGAGGGTGAATTTAAGCCCATGGTGGCTCCTTTGGTCAGACTTGGCCTCTCCAGAGCCCAGCTTTGCACACCATGGGTGGGATGTGAGCAGCAGCCTTGAAGGAAGTTAAGAAGTTGAACAGGAGAAAACATACAGTGGTAGGGTAGGGATTAGCAGAGTCACCATGGAGCCTGTGAGGGTTCATCTGTGTGAAACCTCTGATTTTGGAGTGGGAGTAAGGAGCCAGCAGATGCCCTGCTCATTGGAGGGACTGGCATGCAGGGAATGTTTGCAATTGACATTTTATGTGTGATAAATCTGCATGGGGCCTTGGGGAATGTGAAGGAGTCGATGTAGATGGTAGTACTGCTGCTGGGGTGGGAGGCTGGCAGCTTGGCTGGTAGCAGACTCCTCAACCTCACATCTGTACAGGTATGAGGAGCTCAAGTCACTGGCTGGAGGCCTGAAGGCTGATGCTGATGGAATGGCCTCCAGGGCAGACAAGGCTTATCAGGGCAGCCTGGTGCTCCTCAGCTCCCTGTCCCGCCTGACAGAGATGGATGTTGGATCCTTTAAGGTGAGGGCTTTGTGCCTGTCCCACCAGGAGATCTCCTTTTGCTCCTCCTGATACCCTCCCTGCTTATCCCACCACAAGCTCAGCCCTCCCCAGGGCTTCATCCCTGTTGGAGAACCACTAGATAGGCACCTTCCTACCCTTTTTCCCTTTTGCCTCTGGTTCCTGGTGGGCACTGGGGACAGGCTGGGGACCCCACTGTGTCTCTGTTTCAGGAGGAAGCCTCGAGGCTGAAGCAGGACATGGGTGCCCTGCAGGGGCTGGTGGACACGTCCCTGGCCCAGTACCGGGGCCTGCAGAGCAGCGTGGGGCACTGGGAGGAGGAAGCCCAGCAGCTGCTCCAAGGGCAAGAGGGCGAGAGAGCGGTAAGAGGTTGGGTGGTGGGGTCACCCAGCAGGAGCTGCAGCCCTGGGGGAATGCCTCTGGGGGGTAGTGGCCCTACCACTGTCCTTGCCCAGCTGCCAAGGGCAGCTCTGCCTGCCTGGTGCAGGACTGCACCCTTCCTTAGGGCTGCTCTTCTGACTCAGTGTGTGCAGGGAGCTGCTGGTGCAGGGTCTCACTGCACATCTCCTCCATGTAAGGCAGGCTGAAGACCTGCTCCTGCAAAGATCAGAGCTGAGATGACTTGGGGTATAGCTGGAGCTGGTTGAGGAACTGCACAAGCTTCTGATGGCAGATCAGCCTGTGGTAGTCTTGATTAAGGGGCAAGAGGGACAGACTGAAGGGTCTCTTCCAGCCCAGCTCCTCCCAGGCTGCTCTGGGACTGTGTGACTGTCCCATACCGTGTCCTTCACCCACCCTTTGTGTCCCTTGATACCTTGCAGAAGCTGACACAGCTGCTGTCCCGAGCCACCCTTGCCAGGAGCTCAGCCCTGCAAGCCGTGAGTGCTGGCAATGCCACCTTCTACGAGGTGGAGCAGATCCTCAAGAGCCTCAAGGGTAGTGTCCTAGAAACCCTTCGTTCTCCTTCCTATATGGGATCTCTCAAAAGTAGTATGGCTTCATTTCCATATGTTTCTTCCAGAGTTCAACCTGCAAGCAGAGGATAAGAGGAGGGAAGCCCAAGATGCCATGAGGAGGCTGCCCATTATCAGCAGCATGGTCACCACTGCCAGGGAGAAGACAGACCAAGCCAAAGGGATCGTGGACAGTGCTGCTTCTGAATCAAAGGCAGGCAGCAGTGTGGTGGAGGTGGTGAAGGAAATCACCACAGGAATCCAAGAGGTGAGGACAGACTCTGGTGCTGTTGCTGTCAGAAAAGGATTTGGAAGGGGATAAACATGGAGATGGTTAGCAACCTCATGGTGGATCTGAGGGGTTGACTTTTGAGCTGAAGTTTCTCTGCAGTGGGTCCTGCAGATACCAGTTTGGCTGTAGATGATCTCTGCAGGCACATTTCTTCCCTGAGGATCTCTGTAGCTCCCTTTCAGTGACCAAGGGGATTTTTTCACTCCTGCAGCCAGAGTCACTGGCAGGCTTGTGAGGTCCCAAAACTGGTGTTTGTGGGTTCACCTCCCACATGTGTAATTCCCCAGGGATTTGCTGATGTGTGAGGGAGGGATTGAGCCATGGACATAGAAACAACTCTCTGGAGCAACTGGTGGGAGAACATGAGGACAGCTTGTGATACTTTTGGGTCCCTTGTAGAAGGAACCAGATTCTTCCAGTTCCCTATTCCAGTGTATGCCCTGCTCCTCTGACACTGCCTTTTCCTGTACACAACACCTAGGATATTGCCCGGCTGAAGGGGGAAGCCAACAAGACGGCTGACGGCGTCCTTGCCCTGGAGAAGGCAGTGGCCACCCTGCAACAGGAGGCCAAGGAAGTGGAGGACTCATTTGAGAGGAAACTCTTGGAGGTTGAGGCGGATGCTGCTGTGATAGAGAAGGTGGGTCCCCATCTCCCTTGCCTTGTGTCCTACCCTGGTTGACTTGTGGGCTTGTTTTCACCTTACAGCTGCTGCTTTTCTCCTTCAGACAGCTCAGGAAGCTCAGAGGGTCCATGACAAGGCTGGCCGGGCAGGGGCAGCTGTGCAGACGACGCTGGCTGCCCTGGAAGAGCTGCTGCGTCTCATGAGTAGGTTTTGCCACGCCACTGTGGGGTGTGGATGGAGACCAGTCCCCACTGGGCTCTAGGCAGGGCTTCTGGGAGTTTAGTGGGAAGCTAAATTACATGATCCTATGAACAGGCTGGGCAGCAGGGCGGAGATGAAGCATCTAGAAAGATCTAGTCCTCAGCCTCCATGCATACTTTCCTATTCTTTGTTTTCCTTCTGTGCAAAAGACCAGCCTGGTGCTGTGGATGAGGATGGCCTGAGGCAGCTTGAGGAGAACTTCAGCAAAGCCAAAAGCAGAAGCAAGCAGCTGAAGGAGGAGATGTCGGAGCTGGAGCAGACAGCTGCCCTGCAGAAGGCCCGGGTGCGCACGCTGGAGAGCAGCATTGACGACATCCTGGCTGATATTAAGAACCTGGAGGATATCCAGAGGAGTTTTCCTCCAGGCTGCTACAACACAAAAGCCATTGAATTGCCCTGAGCCAGCTCTGGAAAGGCTGCAGCACCTGCCAGGCTGAAGGCAGGAGGGCCTCCCCAAATCTGGCAGAACTGGCTGTGCTTGGTTGTGTTAAACTGATCCTTACCCTCAAGATCAGTGTGGCAGATGAAGTTCACAATCTCCCACTGGCCCTGGGAAGTCCCTCATTTTTCAAAGTGCTCCGTCCCATGCTCATGGGAGAAAGGAGACTCCTGGTTTGTGAAGGTGCTACTGTCTGAAGAACAGCCCATTCCTGCAGTATATCTCTGAGGTGCAGGGTTAGGTGTCAACCTTGTGAGTTTGCACAGTTTGGACCCTGGAGCTCATAACCGAGGGGTTCTCCATCATCTGTGGATACCCTGTCCTGCTCTGGCACATGCAGAAGGACTGGGGTCCCTGTTCATACTTTTGACACTGCCACCACCAGCTCCTCCTCCTGCTCTCCCTGGAGTTTTCCTCACCTTTGGCAGCTCAGGAGCAAGGGAGCAAGCAGCATGAGAGGCTGCTGGGGGAGGTGAGTTCTGAGCTGTGGCACTGGTGATGCTTCATGTGGTGTCTCCTCCCAGGCTGGCAGTCCTCCCCTTGCTGGCATGCTGTGTACCTGAGAACCCCAGCCCATGCTACAGCAGTCCCTGTAACCTGATCTCATTTGTTTAAAAATATTGAAGATGTCTTGAATGTGTCTCCACCTCTGGTTTGGTGCTGCCTGTCTTCCCTCTCTCCCTTGTGGTGCTGTATGTTTCTCAGAGGCCGCCATCACCACTAAGCTAGCTCTCCACAGGGGTTTCCTGCTGTTCATCTCAACAGAGCTTGGATGAGTCAAAGACCACAGTGCTCCCTTCACTGCAGCTTTCATGTGGGTCCAGCTGCATTCTGACACTGCCCCCACCTTCCTTCAGATGCCATGCAGGGGAAAAAAGGTTTCAGAGGAAATAAGTGCCGCCAGATGCTGGAAGCTGAAGCTCTGCTGAAGCCCCTGCCCTGCGTGGTGGTGAAACAGGAGGTCCCAGATGGAGAAGGAGACTGGGGACTCACTCACCCCTCCTTATCTCTTGGGTCTCTGATAAAGCAGAATCTGATAAAGCAGCATCTGTGCTTTTGCTTCATGATATACCGAGTATTATGTCTGCTTTACATTTTTTATTTAAGTGAGATGTATTTTAGCCCCTGGCATGTGTCCCTTCTCCTGCTGTAGACGTAGGGACAGCTATTAGGGACCTGTCTTTCCGTGAGTTGGATTTTTTGAAAGGTAGGAGGTCAATAAATGAATATTCTTGGCTAGATCTTGCCTAGCACTTTATTTTTTCAGGCTTCCTCATTTGTGGGGATTTGGCCATGGGCTATCCCAGCAGTACAGGCATTTCCTCTCTTGTTTTGACTCAGTCTTGGGGCTGTTTTAAAATCACACCAGTAACATTTCTGTTTTGTTTTGTTTATTACATAATTTAAACATTTTGCTGATAAAGTATTTTTTGTCAATGACTGTTTTTTTCATATAGCAACAGAAAAAAAAAAAAAAAAGGCTCCAAAACTTTTGACAAAGGTGAAATTGGTGGCATGGCAACTTCAACCCCTTTCCCTCCCCGCTTTATTTTCTTTCCCAAAAAGACGTTTGAAGTTCATTTCACTTTCAGCAAATTGACTGTTAAAAAGTGGCAGTTCAAAGACCAAAACCCACAAGCTTCTTCCCACACCTCCCCTGCACCCTGGAAACCCCATCCTCAGCTCCCCAGCAGTCACGTGGATCATCACAGATGATTATTTTCTTCCCGTGCCCACCCAAAGACATTTTTCCAAACCAGTCCCAGAGCTGAAGGCCCCATTACAAACCCCCATCCCTCCCCCATCCTGTGAGTTTTACTGAGTGGATACACGAAGGTAAGAGTAAAAGTAGGACAGAACAAACTCATCACCCCCACTACAGCTAAGCTTCACCATCCCAACCACGTGGATCAGGAGGCCATGGCATTCCCACTCCCTTCCATGTAGCAGACGGAAGGAGGGAGGGAGGGAGGGAGGATCAGAGATGGCTCTTGGACATGACACTTTCTTCCTTTCTCCATCTCCATTGTTTAATTTTCTCTGTCTTTCCTTGGGGAAAACTCACTGTCTTTGCTCCCACTTCAGAGGTGTCTCTCCCCAGGAGTTCAGTCCCTGTGTGTGTTTTGGAGGCTGATTGCCACCACTGCAGTTTCTATGGCTCAGAGCTAAGAAACACAGGGGACATGTGGCAAGGAAGGGAGGGAGGGAAGGAGGGAGGGAGGGAGGCAGGCTGCTGTCTGGGATAACTTGTGTGCTGGGATTGGGAGGGAAGGGAGGCTGACAAACAGAACATGTGAGAACAGCAGGTGGAGAGGAGCCCAGCGAGTGGCTGGCACACACTGGGTGTCTCAGGATGAGGTGTCACCACTAAGGGAGCTCAGGTGGGGTGGTGCTGGTGACCAGCTCAGACTGGCTGAAGGCCTCCCTGCAGCAGAGGACCCACACACTCTCCACTTTCTCTGCTTTGGCATCTCCATATCTCCTCATCCTATGGGATACATACTCAACGGCCTGCAGATACCAGAGCTGGCACTGAGGGACTCAGCTGCCAAATTTAGAACAGTTCCCAAAAAAATCTTTCCATGCAGAGGGAAATCTGTGACAAGGAAAGACCTCTTTTGGCCTTTGGGTGAGTCACATCACTTCTATCTTTCTGGGAAGGGCTGTGGCCTCTTGAGAAGTTGTCAGCTATTGCTCCTAAAATCCTGTGTCTGTGGGTTTCCTTGTTTGTCCAAAGTGGCTTGGTGTTTCAGGGATGCCAGCAGCACCCAGCAGGTCACCAAATTTAGCATGACATCCCACCTTTGGAGCTTGCCTAAGAGCTACTTGTGACACTTTATGGACTTTTAAGGGACAAAATAAATGAAATGTCACATCTTTCCTTGAAAGACCCTGGAGGACTCTCAGCCACAGGCAGAAGGACTCTACCCAAAGTGATACAAGTTTACAGCAAGCAAAGGGAGAGGAGAAGGTGAGGGCTAAACCTCCTCATGGCTGTGACCGTCCCCAGGAGCTGTTCAGGGTGCTTGTGCCCTAAGGATGATCAGCAGGACAAGGCACTGCTCCAGCAACCCTCCTCTCCACAAGACTTAAATAACTGCTCCATGTTACCTGTCCTGCTTTTACTGTGAGCATCTCCACTAGGGTCCATCCCCAGCATCAGGGGGCATATCACAGGCAGGAGCAGGAGCCTGGCTTGTCCCAAGGAATGTGCAAAGTAGCCATGGCTGGTTTGGGAGGGGGAGGTTATCATGCATTTAATGAACTCTTCAAGGAGAGGGAGAGAGTAGGAGTGGCAGGAGAAGATGGATGGAGCAGAAATGGAGAGTAGAGGATGGGGATGGACATGGCCAGGTTTGGGGAAAATTCTCATCACAGGCTTTGGCTCACCACCTGCTTCTTTCTACCCAAATTCTTGGCCCCTTAAATGGCAGATCCCTTTTTAGGTGCTGTGAGATTCCCCCTCTGAACATCACACCAACTTCACTTGCCAAAGGAGTGGCTTCAGTTCTTGCAGCTAAGGGAAGCTGAGACATGACATTTTCCCCATGATGCTTCAGCAGCAGTGCTTACCAAGGTCTCTGCTCCCTTCTAGAAATGCCCTCTCCATGATTTTCAGGGCAAGAGGAGGATTTTGTTAGCTGGGTTGTCTCATGGCTGGCCTGAGGAGGCTCCCCTGCTGTGGGGCACCGAGCTGGTTGTGTCACAACTGCCCGCTGCCAACCAGGGTTTGGTTGGTCACTGTGTTGAGAGGCCCAAAGGGCTCACACTAAGCTACTTCATAAAAAAAAAAATCCACACAGATTTATTGAGCTTAAGTTGTGTAAGATGATGCAGAGTAGGCAGCCCCTGCTCTAAGCATGCTGGGAAGATGGACTGAGGGGACCATTTCCCAGGGACATGCTGGGAGCACACAGAGCATGTCGCTCCCTGACCAGCTCCTCCTCCCTCCCCATGCATGCAGGGCAGGGCAGTACCCCAGAAAAAGAGACCAAACCATTCCCTGGACACGGCTGCACAACAGAGTGTTGGTGCTGGGGGTGAGAGGCAGACAGGCGCAGGAGGCCTTGGGATGGGGAGAGAGATGGAGACACGGACTGAGAGAGAGAAAAGAGTGATGCAGAGCTGTAGGCAGGCGGGACACGAGGGCTGTCTCGCTGCAGATCTGGGCGCTCAGCCAGAGGCGTTGATGTACAGCTGGCTCTTCAGGATGTAGTCAATGACGGGCTGGCAGAGGTAATCCACCACGTGGCCATCCCCGTGCTGCAGGGCCAGTCTGGGGTGTGGGGAGAGAGAAAGGTGTCAGGGCCCACTGGGGTGGGTCAGGTGCCCCTGCAAATGGAGAGGCTGGCTGGGGACACCCTGCTCCCCGCTCTGTAGTGGGAGTAGCCCTGCTTCACCCACCTGCTTTTGGTGGAGCTGACAACTGACATGGGGTGGTTTGAGTCGTCCTTCACCACCAGGATGTTGTTCTGCAGGGGAAAGAGGAAAACAGGAGTGAAGGGATGGCTTGAAAGCAGGTATCTGCCCCTCCAGCCTCCCCACCCTGCTCATCCCATTGTTCATCCCATTGCTCATCCCATCCATCAGCTGAGAGCACTTGAGCCTGAGATACTTTGTGTCCCATCACAAAAGTGTCCCCTGGGTGAAGAGAGACTGCAAATCCCCCCACAGCCTTCCCTGGGCACAGTGCACCCGCTCACTCACTTTGTACTTGCGGAGTATGGAGGAGTGGTTCATGATCCGCTCAGGGTCTGCTCCGTCCCGGGGCACCACCACCATCCCAAACTCCCCAACGATCACCTCCATCTGGGAGCAACACACAGGGTGGAGAGCTTCACAGCCATGCAAACCTGCCACTGTCTGCCAACCCCACCCTGCCCCGTGAAAGCTGGACCATGGCTGGAGGGAGATGGCAAGTGATTTTGAGGCTATGTCAACAGCCTTTGGCAGAAACATGGAATTATGCAGGCATGTGGTCGGCAGTAGATAAAATAAAAGGCACAGGGTTAAATCCCATTAGTAGATGTTGAGGTCTGGCTTTGAGGAGAACTTGTGGCAGAAGGAGGTGACAGCAGAAGAGGTTCCCCAAGGTGGATGTGACCTCTGCCTCGCTGGAAGGGTTCATGAGCAGGATGGATGTATTGATCCTGACAGAGATCTGGGAGGATTGTTCTCCCAAGGTTGTTTTGTCAAATTTGCTACTGCATGGGGAGCATTCATAGTGCTCACACCTATCTCAGGTGAGACAAATCAGGAAAGAGCTTTGGGTCAGTGCCTTGTGCTTTGATGTTTCTGCATCCTTTGTGCTGGGCTCCCAGGCTTGGCTCATTGCAGTTTTTCCAGTCCTTCAAAGGAGATGCCTGCTGTCTAAATGCTTTAGAAAGTTAAGGACTGAAGATGTGGTAACCGATTTTTGAAGGCTGAGAAGTTCAAGGAGGGAGGTTTGTGATGACTGACTGATTTCAGTGAGGAGCTAGGGGAGCCCTCATAGCCAGCATGGCTCCAATTGCCAGGAGCAGCTGGTGGGTCAGTAGCCCAGCCCCTCTCCAGGGCTGGTGTTCTCTCATGAAAATACAGCTTCTTCCATCAAGGACTAACACTGAAATATGTTGATTTGGCTCTAAATATGTTTAATTCCTAACATCTGGACCACTCCTGTAAATACCTTATTTCCTACCTGCATAACTCACTCTGCTGGGATAAGCATCTATTTCATACTGCTCCTTCCAAGGGGCAAGGAGTGGGAGCACAGGCTTTGGAAATGCCTTGGGATGGGCTTACCCTGCCACCCCAGTGATGTCCTCTGCATGAACAGTGAACAGGGTACAGGGCTTGGGACCATGGAAGCCCTGTGGAAATGTGTAGGGGAGATGACAGTCAGGGTTGGGATGGAAGAGGCAGTGGAGATGGTGGGCACAGCTCCTGTCATCCCAAGGGACCTAGTGGCTCCCAGGTGCACTGGCTGTGGGAAGCAGAGGAGGAGGAGCATGGAGGGGTGCCTGGCAGTGGTGACTCACATCTGCCTCATTCCAGAGGCCAGGGATGCAGAAGGACTCCAGCAGGTCACTGCCACAGAGCAGCAAGATGCGAAGCTCTGGAAAAGAGAGAAGTTCCGAGGTGGGAGAACAGGGGGCTGAACAGGCATCCCCCCACCCCCCAACTTTGAGGGTTGGCTTTGCAGCTCAGCAAGAAAATTGTGCTGTGGGAAGGAGTTTTCTGCTCTGGCAGGCCCATAAAGATTAATTTATTTGCACAACTGCCAGACAAAAGCCATAAAATCCCCCCAGACGGGTGAGAAGAGGTGGCTACATAGAAAAATGCCTCCCTGTTTGGCATTCCCAGGTGGCCAAGGCCTTTAGGCTCTGCATGGTGCTAGTCTAGGATGGCTGTAGTGCCAAGCTGTGCATGAAAAGGGTCTCAAAACCACCAGCAAGTTTCCCATGCAGAGCTCTGGGTGATGTCTGGTGGGGCTAAAACCCCTAAAAATCTTTAGAGCAAGGGGTACCATGGCTGGTCAGGCAGCCAAAATCTCTCCTGCTGCTGTGTGAGGCTCTGCAGGGCTGCAGGCAATGTGGGCATGGGGTAACACCACCATGAGAGGCCAAGTTTGATGGCACTTGAGGAGACTCTCAGGATAAGATGCCATGGCAGGTCTGTGCCAGTGCTGGGAGCTGTGCCCCATTGCACACTCCCTCATTTCAGGCTGTTGTCTGTAAATGGGACTAGGCTCAGCCCACTTAGAGCTGTTTCTGTTGCATTCCTGAGCCCCAATAGCTGTCACCAAGGTGAGATGGTCCTGTATCTGCCAGAGCTGTCATGCAGATGCTCCCAAGCCATGCAGCGTTGGCCCAGAGGAGTTGGAACAATGTGGAGAGGGGCTGCGTACTCACCAATCTCCTCATATCTCATCACTGTCCCCAGGTTGGCATTTTCATCTGAGAAAGGGCAGCAAAAGAGAGGTGCTGGTTCCCAGCCTCGAAGAGGGGTTGGGAGGAAGGGTGGGGACTGGATCTCTAGAGGTGATGCTGGACCTTTCCTCTACATACCCACAAAGGTGAAGCGCTCCATGGGCGGGCGAACACAGCAAATCCGGCTCAGGCTTTCTCCTACCTTCCCCAAGATCTTTGCTAAAGGGGAAGAAGGAAAATTAATGGGAGAGAGGCTGTGCAATTAAGCTGTCTAAGCACTTCAGCCACTCTGGTTCTGCAAAATGCTCCTGTGCTTGGGTGTGCAACTATTCCCAGCATCTCCCAACACCTCCTCTCATGGTCTTAACTCCCAAGAGTGCTTCACTGTGCCTTGAAGGGACCAGCTAGACAGCTAAAATAATGAAGAAAATAATAAGATGTCCATTTTAATGGGATTTAAGTAATGTTCCTTCTTCTCAGCTAATACCTTTATGGTCCACATCCCTCTGTCTTGTAGGCAATCTCACTACACCATCTCTCCTGCCAGTTCATCCCTTGGTACCAGGTAGCCTTTCCTTTTGCTGGTCTCACTTCCTAAGCATCAGCCAGGTGAAGTCCAACGAGGATTTCACAGCCATTTTAAGCTCTTCTTGGCTTCTGCCCTTGCTGTGCTGGATGCTGACTCTTGCATCACACCCCTGCCCCACTGTGGACTTGGTGCACCAAGACTGATGAGACACCTGTCTCCAAAAATAAGGTGATGGAGCACTGTTCTAATATTTGGCAGCCCTGGCTGGGAGGGGGAGGGTAAGTTGTCATCCCTCTCTTCCCTACACTGCTGCCACCTACCTGCGGTGGGCTTGCTGGAGACGTTGTTGTTGTTCTGGTAGATGTTCTGCGAGGACTCGTTCTGGGGCTGGCCGATCACAGGGGTGATGGAGGGTGTGTTGACATTGGAGAGGATGCAGCCAGTCACTCTCTGCAATCAGGGAAGGACGTAGTTGGAACAGTGTCTTCACCCCAGCACCCTCACAAAATCTTTCAGACCCTGTAACAAGCCTCTGAACCCCTGGTTCAAGGTCACCTTTTGTGACAAGTTCATCCCCAGTCCCACCTGACCTCACCAAATGGGCTATCAGGACCCTGTGGATAATGACTTGTGTTTAAGGTTATATCAATTTTTTCGTGTGGGTTAGCAAGCAGCAAACATGTCCTCTTCTCCTCCACCCACCCCTGCAGGAGAAGGAAGGTATGATCAGCAACTCCCTGGCTTCAACACCACAGTCTCTGGATTCACTGGGTGTCCTGCTGGGCTGGCTAATGCTGCTCCTGTGCCTCCTGTCTGGGCTGTCTGTGAGCCTGTACAATGCTCTTTCATCCATTTCCTATCTTTGGTTTTCTTCCTATATCTGAGTGTACCAGCAGTTCTGCTACCCCTGTCCCCGTGGTCACCCAAGGGCAGTCACCTTCCTCCTTGGCTTTCAGGCCTGGAAGTTATCCTCCTGGGGCTCTGCTTCCTGGGGACTTCCCGGATGCTGAATTTTCCTGTCAAATCTCTGTCAGGTTCATACAGTAGTTCTGGCTCAGCTGGTGAGTGGGGAGGCCCATCCACCCCTCCCTCCCTCCCTCCCTCAGGGAGGAGGAAACAGTGTCACTGATGTGGTTTGGTTTATGCCCACCCCTGCTTTGACTCTGCCTTAAGCTCTGCTGCCCTCCTGATGTTCCTGGGTCCAGGATGGCTGCTGGCTCCAGCTGGAGGGCTCCATTTCCTTCCACCATCAGGGCCCAGACCTCAAAGCAGCTGTGACAAGATCTCACCCCTTCCAGGTCAGGATCTCACTGTGTTCCTGCAAGTCTTCTCACTGTCAATATCTGATGTATTTCTTCTCATTGTCAATCTCTGATGTATTTTGATTGTTGATGGCCATGAGCTGGTGAAGATCACCCCCACCCCTGCACTTTCCCCACGCCCTCACTGTGGTACACCCATGGCACAGGGGCTGTCTCACCTTCATCAGGTCACGGTGGTGCTCCAGCACACTGCAGGTGGTCTGCCAGGTGTCCTGGTAGCACTCCCAGGGGTCCACCCTGCAGGAAGCACAGCAAGGCAACAGTGTCGCCCATGGCCACTGCCTGGACCCCCTGCCCATACCACCCCCCGACACTGGGCCAGCAGTGCCATGAGCAGCCATCATGAGCATCCCTCAGCCCTCCCTCAGCATGGACCATGTCCTTCCTCCAGCCCTTCTACACAATGATCCTTAACAGCCCTGGAGACCTCAATGTGTGCCTGGGCATCTTTCCGTGCTTGGTACCCAACTAACCAGCTTCTGTTTGGCTTTGATGTGACTATGTGTGTCATAGCCCTCTTTCTGAGGGCAGCCCAAGATGCTTCTGGTGTCACTTCAACCACCAGATGCCACATGGCAGTGCTGCAGGCTGGTGGTGCATGTGTGGACATAGAAGGTGCTGCAGCACAAGGCTGGAGTGACCTGAGTGACTTTGGGTATCACTCAGACACCAGAGGCTCAGTGAGAGGCTTGAATGGCTCCCAAATCCTGAGGCTCCCTTGAAGAGTAGTGTAACCCTACTCATCTGTTCTCGGCTGGACTTGGAGGGGAAAGTTTCTGATTTTTAGTCTTGGGCTGGGAGAAAATTCGTCCTGGAGCTCTACCAGCTGGTGGCATCTCCACTTTGCATGCAGGACTTTACCCCCACGGTGCAGGGAAGGGGCAGGGGCTGCTGGTGCCTTGGCAGTGCCAGCTCTGCCACCCACCTGATCCAGTCGGAGGACTGCACGGCCAGCTGGCACATGGTCAAGCGGTGCCGGCTAGAGACTAGCCCCTGCCAAGAAGGTGAAGGAAGAACAGTTATGAAACCTTGTGCTCTGGCCAGCCTGGGCTTGCAAACCTTTCTGGGACACAACATCAGGCTTACTCATGTGAGACAGGCCAGGAGGATTCCTTCCTGCCCACAGAAGTTTATTTAAGCTCCTGTTTGCTGGAGGGGAGGAGTCTCTGTTGGGCTCAACCCTGGCTACGTGCTTGGTTGGTGAGATTAGCTCAGCACTACCACTCCCAGACCTGTGCTCCAACAGGGCAACCTGAGGGAGTGATTTCTCGATTAAATTCCTCCAGCTTTCAGGAGACAAGTGAGCTCACCATTCCTAATTTGACAAGCTCTTCTAAAGGCCACCTCTTTGCATAATTTCGATTCCCTG
>JAOTQP010000403.1:7062144-7078676 GCA_026413545.1 Cichladusa arquata | reverse complement strand
AACCCCCCCCCCCCCCCCCCAAAAAAAAACCCAACAATTGCCTTTGAAATAATTCAAACTAATTTTCAAAATAGTTTTGGGTGGGAATATTTCTCTTTGCTGTCTAGTACTTTGGCTGATTGTAGGGTGTCACTGCAGTTTTTATCTAAACAGCGAAGGGACTCATCTCTCCCTTCTCTCTGAGACTGTCTCATGGCCAGGAGCTGCCCCAGGCAGAAGAGGGCCATGAAGGGAGCACAGGTCCGGCAGTGCTGCCCAGTGCTCAGCCCTGATCTCAGAGATACCACCTCACACAGGAGGCAGAAAGAGGAACTGGGGACAACGCACCGTTTTGCCATAGGAGTCGTGCACGGGCGAGACGATGCCGCCAATGACGATGAAGCGTCCGGTCTTGTGCAGGTAATCCCGGGCTCGCTCTGGAGAGGGAGGACAAGGAAAAGGGTGAAGGGGGATATAGCAGGACCCACTGAGCCCTGCAACACCACGGCAGCCACCAGCCGTGGCCCAGTCAGTCCCTCCACAGCTGCACAGCTGTTACACCCCTCCCTGGCCTGTGTCAGCACCATGTGCTGCCCATGTCCCAACTATGCTAAGAGATGTTTGGTTTCAGGCTGGTATTTCCTAAAGGTGGCATTTGAGGATAAGAATGCTGGTGACAAATTGCCAAACTCACCTAGTCTCCTACATATCTACCCAACAGTAGCAAGGAATAGAAGGTAAAAGCAAAAAGGCAGATAAGATTGATGAGCCCTTAGAAAGACAGCTTTTTCTTCAAGTGGAAAATCTATAAAATATTTCAGATTTGCAAATAAAAAGAGCATTTCTGAAACTGAGGTGGTGATTTCAGGATCCATCAGCCATCCCAAGATGTCACTGTGCATCACATCCTTCAGACACTGAACTCAGCACCCAGGACTGCCCTGGGGGATGGCAAGAAGTCCATCCTGAAGGGGGGGTATTCCCAGTGGGGCAGTGGCTGCCACATCCCTGGAAGTGTCCGAGGACAGGTTGGATGGAGCTTGAAGCTTGATGAGTTAGTGGAATATGTCCTTTCCCATGGCAGGGGCTGGAAAAGGATGAGCTTTAAGGTCCCTTTCATTCCAGCATTCTAAGTCACTTGGATAATTTTTTTTTCCTCCAAATTTTGAAACTTCTGCTAGGGAATATTATTCAGTTACTGTCAGTTAAAAGCAAATTAAGGAAATATAATTGCCATGGACTTTTTTCCCCCTCGAGGGCATTGAGCAGCCTCAGGCCTCTGTGACAGCCTGTGGGAAATTTGCCAGCCTTAATACAGCCTCTTCCTCAGACTCACCTGAAATCCTCACTCTGGCTGCCTTCCCAGCTCTTGTGCCTTGGACACACAAGCCTCAAGAGAGGGAAAAGTGGGTTTAAATAATTTGATTGGTGCAGGGACTAAAATCTGATTGCCTGAATTGGATGCACCAAAATTATCCTTCCTTCCCTCAAAATCCCACGAGAGCACATGCAGCAAAACACAGTATGCTTGAGTTTGGTTTTTTTGCACAGGCAGGGAGAAGCGAAGATTGATGGATCAGCATTTAACTTTATATCTTAATGCAATTTTAAAATACAAATTAAAATAAGGAAATTCCGTAACAAAAAAGATGCCATTGAGTTTTAAATTAATACATCCTTTCATTATTTCCTGATTTGCCCCGACTTGATTTTCCTTGCCAAAAGAAGATTAAAAACACTGATCTGTCCCTCTTCATGTATGACCCCTTCAAAAAGTTCATGTTTCAGAGGAGCTGAACACTTTGCACGTAAATTCTGCTTCAAGCTCTCAAGGGTGGCTGATGGTATTAATTTGCTTTGAGTTCTTGGTGGCAAAAGCCAAAGGTTTTTCCTGGCTAATATGTCAAGGTCTGTATTTAAACAGCCTGGCACCATCTCCACATCTTCAGGCAATGCTAGCATGTCATCTCAGCTCCAGCTTCTAGGAGCTCACACCAAATATCCACCACCACCTTCTGCCTTAATAAAGCATTTCTTCTGCAGAAAACAGGCACTGGCACAGGATGCCCAGAGAAGTTTTGGATACCTCATCCTTGGAAGTGTCTAAGGCTGGGCAGGCTTGGAGCAACCTGCTCTAGTGGAAGGTGTCACTGCCCCCATGGCATGGATCTGAGGGGCTGCTGATGGCCTTGCAGCACTCAGGGATGGCTCTGCTGCTGGCAGGAGAGGGGTGCAACTGCTCTGTATTGCCATCAAAACTGCTCATTTGGGTTTTAATCTGCATGATCTTTAGAGAAACCTCTAGAAATGAGGCTGCTTTCTAAGCTGGGATCTGTGTTTTCAAAAGCTTGTTGTCTACCTCAGAAACACCACATATAATTTAAATATGCATGGAAACAGGAACACAGTTGTTGACAATTAGATCCCTGCAAGGGAAGTATTTGGGCAAATGTGGGCTAGAAGTGGCAGTACGATGTAGGGAATGGGAAGACCTGCCTTCTGCCTCTGTCTTGCCCACAGCTTGCAGAGCACCCTTTCACATCCCAAACTGGTCTGTTCTCACTTGGTTTCAGGGCAGAGCACATTGTTTGCTTGCAGGGCTGCATCCATCAGGAAACTCTGCAGTCTCGCTTGTTCGTACACCGTCAGCTAAGCCAGTCCTTCACAGTTATCCCCTTCAAAACAAAAGCCTTTAAAAATATTTCATTTTCTCAAATAACATACCAAATCCTGTTTGGAGAGGAGCTGTGTCACTGGTAGGGCTGGCATGGTGACAGGAGCAGCTGCCCTTACTGCCAGGATGGTGGCAAAGGAATGGGGGCAGGGGGCACCATGGCTCCAGGGTGGCACAACAAAGACACTGAGATGCTGTAGCGTGTCCAGAGAAGGGAACAGGGCTGGGGAAGGGGCTGAAGCACCAGGAGTGGCTGAGGGAGCTGGGTGGGGGTTCAACCTGGAGAAAAGAAGGCTCAAGGGAGACCTTCTGGCTCTCCAAAATTCCCTGGGGCAGGGCCAGGTGGGAGTCAGGCTCTGCTCCCAGGGAACAAGGTACAGGACAAGAGGAAATGGGTTCAGATTGGATATTGGGAAAAATTTCTTCATGTAAATGGTTGTCAAGCCCTAGCACAGCTCCACAGGGCAGTGATGGAGTCCCCACTCCTGGAGGGATTTAAAATCCATGGGTAGGTGGCACCTGGGGACATGGGTTAGTGGTGGCCTTGGCACCAGTGCTGGGTTTAAGAGCTGTACTCAATCTAAAGGGTATTTTTCAACCTAGATGGTGCATGATTTTGTGATTCTAAAATTGCAGTGTTAGTTTGCAGCATCTACACTTGTCCTCACTGCAATCATGCTGCTGTGTCTAAAGCTTACTTTTATTTTTTTACAGTTTGAATCTCCTTAGACTGACACACTCTTCAGTGACTAAATGGAGAGGGCAATAGGCCATCATAGCTAAGCCTGTCCTGACACGTTAGTTCATCAGGCCTTGAGTCCTCCCCTCTGCACAAGGCCAGACAAAACTGCTTTAGCTCTTGTAAGAGACCTCAGGGATGTTGGTGGCTCACGGCCCATCCTGGGCTGAGGGTGCAGTGCCTCCTGCCATGGTGTGTGCCTCTGGCACAAGCTGGAGGTGTGGATCCCAGCAGCAGTCATTCTTCTGGGCTTCTGGAAACAGGACTCTGGATTTCATGGGTCATTGCTTCAAACGCTTTTGCTGCTTTGATCTTGCAGTGCTTGCTCCAAGCTCTCAGATCCATGTTTTCAGAAAAGACCTTTTTCTTTCACAAAATTTGTTATGCCTTTCATGCATTGCAATAGCTGCAATAGCTTTGTATTCCTCTTCTCAGCCATATTCCTTATGGTCAGCTGTCTGCAGCTCCCAGCCTTCCTTCCCTGCTTGTGCAAAGACTTTTGCCTGGGCAAAAGTAGATTTTGGTCTGAAAAGTCCGAAGTCTTTGGCATCTTAGTTCCACTCCTCTGACAACTAGTTGGGTATCTGGCCCATTTGTTGCCCTTGAGCGCAGCTGTCTGTCACAGCTTCCCATCCCTTTCCCAGCCCATTTCTTGCTTGTTGAATACCTGTGATGTCCAGAGATGACGCCAGACCACAGAAAACCCCCTCCAGTATTTTCATTTTCTACAAGCACTTTATATCCTGCCATACCAATGCAGGGATGTCAGCTTGTAAGTGAAGAGCTCATTCCTTTTCTGGCGTAAATCATCTGTAATGCTGCAGGCAGCCTCGATGGCTGTTAAACATTGTTGACATAAATAAACACAGGGGATGGCTCTGCCAAGACATGCATTAGCCCCCTGGCAGCCTACTTGTGGGATGGGAAGCTTTCAGCCATGGCTCCATGCCTGGCAGCTGCTGGCTGGGAGGGAAGGGACAGGGGTGACACTCGGACCCATCCCAAGCACTGGTGACACTTTCCTGCTTTCCCAGCGCCCCCTGCAAATGTACTTCAAGTATTTTCATCTCTGCTGCTTTCCTGAGAGATGATGGTAGGGAAAGACCAATCAGAGGATATGCTCCAGGGCTACAAAATTGAAAAGTGATGGTTTTGTCCAGTTTGAATAAAAAAATAGCACCCCACTTCCCCAATAGGAAATCAGTCCTTATTTAAGAGATGTTTCTTTTTGGAGGTCTCACTTAGTATATTTAATTGCAATGCTTGGGTTCCTCTGGCACTATTCCATCACCTAAATCGATGTTACTGAAACCAAATATTCCTCATGTTCAATTTTTAAGGTGTAATTTCAAATTATATTTGCTTTGCCTTAGTACCTGGTTCATCTGCACCCCTAAGTCCTCCTTTTTTCTATTTTTTTTTCTTACAGAGTAAAGCCACAGGCCAGCTCTGATTTATACCCTTCTCCTCACAGGGGACTGAAGCTGCAGCTCACTCACAGTGCCCCAGCTCTGAAAACACACAAGAGGGAGGCAAGAAAGCTTTGCACAGCCTTCATTGCATGGCCCTGAGAATTGGGACAGAGAAGTTGCACATCCATAGGTGATGGAGAAGGCAAAACCATTTCCCAAGTTTCTCATTTTTATTTTGAGCAATTTGGTTTCTAATATCCTTGGGCAGGAGGTGAGGCATGGCCTGAGATGCCGAGGGCAGGGGAGGCACTTTGCCACTGTCTAAAATCCCTTCTTCTGCCGGAGAGAGTGACCCAGATATGCCAGCACACTTTGTTTTATTCTCAAGCTAGCAGCACTTTCAGGACCTAAATGGTGCTTCCAGAGCTCAGTGTGGGCAAGGAGCCAGCAGTTACTCTCAGTCTAATTGAATGACGTGTATGGATATAGATATAGATATATATAGATATATATATTTATTTAAAAGCCCTCTGAATGCCAAATCAGAGGTGTCCTTCTTCCAGAGGCCAGCTCTCCTGCCTACTCCAGAGCCTTGTTCTGGGTCCCAACCAGTGTCTTCACCCACAATCAGATCTGGGTTAGAGCTGGGGAAACTATTGGCATCTCCCTTCCCAGGGCTCCCAGAAGAGACATTTCTACTAGAGCAAGCCCTGGCTGCTCTTCAAGAGAGGTCCCTCCTTTGGAAAGAAGCAGAAGACTGACTCTTCACTGTGGGGTTGACCCTTCCCAAGGCAAGCCTGGGGAGATCCTAGTGTCCCACTGACCCAAATAGCCTGTCCTACCTCTTGCTCAGCGCCTCTTAGACAATTTCAGTCAGATTCTCAAGAGACTTCTAGTTGGTAGAAAAATCCCATTAAGCCCCCTAATGCTTAATGGCTTTAATCTCTGAGCTAATTGCTCTGTTACACTTTTCCCCACCCCATTAGTCCATAGCTGTACCCAGGCACTGTGGAAATAACAAATATGGGAAAGGATTCAGGTGTTGCTGCACATTAGTTTTATCAGCTTTTCTTAAGCACAAAAAAAGCGCCGGACACCAAATCCTCAAGATTTGTGGTGGAAGCAGAGGCTGTAAAAGGCCCTGAGAGGTGATGCTACAGGACCTGACCCTGCCAGCCCACCCAGATCCCCACCAGTGTCCAACTCAGAGCCACAAGTGATGACTAATGAGACTCATGCTATCACCATCTGTTGTCCACTCCTGGCTTCAAGCAGAAAGGAGAAACTAGATGTTTGAAACAAACTAACTAAACTAGCTAACTAAAAATAATCAAAGGAGGAGATTGAGTCACAGTAAGCTGACCTAGAAACAGCAGAGCATTTCCTGGAGCCCCACCTAGATGGGGCCTGGGCAGGGCAACTGGCTGCTCCCAGGGAATTTGGGTTTCCCCTATGAAGCTGCAGAGGGACAACCTATTTGATATAATTGAAATTGAAAGTGAAGACATCCTATTTCCCCCTCTTTTATTAGAAGTGAAGTATTGCAAGGGTCAGTGTGTCTGAGAAGTTACACAGGAGTCCAGGAAGAAGAGTTCTCAGGTCCTAGAGCTTGAGAAGGAGCATCTGATGAAAAGCATGGCAAAACTACCCAGGCCATGATGCTTTTCCCTCCTGTAACTGCTAATCCTGCTGCAATGGAGTGGGAGGGAGCAGGCAATGTCCATCAGGTGAGCAACATGAGGAGAAGTACAGGGAGCTGCTTCTTGAGTTGAAGTGCTGCCAGCTCCTCCAGGCAAGGACTGGACCTACTCTTCTGTCAGACACAGGGAATGGTGTCCCTGCCCATGGCAGGGTGTTGTAACAAGATGATCTTTAAGGTCTCTTCCAAACCATTCTGTGATTCTAAAATTGGATGAAGAAGAGGCCTTCACCTAAAGAAGGTTTTTTGAGCTGTCTCCTGCAGGACAGCACTGAAATAACTTGCTTAGAAGCCCTTGGAGAAGGATTAAGCATCTCTAGGTAAGATGATTTGCTGTATGTGTGATATTGAAGTGGGAAGTGAAAGGTTATATACCTTTCCCTGTGCATTAGCGGTCGCCCCACAAATCAGCAAGAGCTGTCCATGGTGTATTGTGGTTGAGAGGAGAGAGTTTTCCTCTTCCAGTGTAATATTTTCCTTGTTTCTAGGAAGAAATGTGCCAAAATGTGGATTTGCCAGTGCTCAGTGTAAAATGCCCCTCTGAATGCTGGGATCTATTTAAGCACAAACTAGGGGAGTTAACATCACTGTGGCTGGGCTGGGAGAAAACAGTCAGAGCTGCTTTGGCTGAAATCTGTCTCTCCTCTGGGATTTTTGAGGCTAACAGCTCTCCAGCTGGTGTAAGGTGATGTAATATGCCACCCACAGTAAAGCAACATCAATTTATGGTGTGAATTTGGCACAGAGCTGCCATTTTGTGGTTGTATATCAACTTCGATGAGAATCTAAATATCAGGAGCAAAAATAAACTGTTTGGCAAGCAAATGGGAGGGTATTCCAGATAATCCCAACTGCTCTGCTTTGAAGTGATTTTTGTTATCCTGGGCCTATGGATAGAGTCATACAGAAAAAGGGTAGCAGCAAAAGGCAAGATTTTCACTATTCTGCTATGGTTTTATATTTCACTTGCATCAAAATGTGGATAGAACATCCAAAATAGGACAGGCACCTTAATGTACATCCCTGGAGAAGTCCCAGTCCTCATCTCAGTCAGGGAAATTGGTGTCACACACTGCCTTTAAAAAAAAAAAAAAAAAATGAAGGGGAAATAAAACCCCAACAGATTTCCTCACTTGTTTTCCAGTGCCCTAATTTCCCTGTGGAAGCACTCTGTTTGTTTGCATTTCCGAGCTGTTGTAGCACATCAAAGGCAGTGTTTTTTACGTCCTGGCATGCGTTGTGCTGCTCCTTCGGGCTGACACATGGCAAGATCACAATCCTACCAGGAGCAGAGGGTTTATGGCTCTCAATTCCCCATGTAGCAGAGATGAGGAGCCTTTGCCCAGCAGCTCTTTGCTGGTCTTGGGCTGCCTCCACATGGAGCTGACCTCCGTGTGCTTGACCCATGGCTCGCCTTTGCTGGCAAAGTATCTGAGGATGCTGACCTTGCCTGGGATCTGTGTTGGCTGAACCAGGACTGTGCAGGCAGAAAACATCCCAGCCACAGAGGGGCAGAAAGGCTGGGAGGATGCTGGGGAGGGCACGGGGTGACAGAGCCATGGTAGGATTTCAGGCGCAAGGTGACACCAGAGGGATGTCACATTCCCGTTCCTGCAGCTGTGTGTCAGCCAAACCCGTCTCTTTGCAGACCCATTCCCACTCTCCCCAAAAAGAAACATCAACCATGTCTTCACACAAAGCAAAGGTGCCAGAAGCATAGTTACTTGTTTAAGCATCCCCAACCCAGCTCGCCCTGGGAAAAGAGAATTTTCTGCTTTCCCTTGCAAGTGAACCACAGAGAAACGCCATCTCCTCAGGGAAGGCTTAAGCTCCATTAGGGGCTGATAGATTTTCAGTGAAAATAAAAACCTTTGTGTAGCAGGGGCTGTGAAAGTTCTTCCTTGCCCTGTAGGCTATGAGGTTATAATAGTTAAAGCGGTGAAGCCTTATGAAGGCCCTCTGGGAACAGCAGCGCTGCAGGCCGGACGGCCGGAGCGGCCTGAGGGAAGCGAGGACAGATCCGTTAGTGACAGCGGGAGCGAGATGGTGATTGGCTGGGGGAACGCGTGGACAGCGTGTGCACAGGAAGCTGATTGGCTGAAAGGCCGCGTGGACAGCAGCACGGCAACTGAGCCAGCCAATGGGCGCCCTCCTTCTGTTCAGGGCTGCGAGGCCGCGGTTTGTTTCAGTTATGGCCGGTGGGGATCAGAGGTGTGAACAGCGGGGTGAATTCTGCAGTAAAGCGATGTGTAAGGGGTCCGTGTCGCTTTATTCCCCACTGCTACATTGCCTGGCGCAGAGATGGGTTCTCCACACATCCCATGGGGCCCTCCTCTGCCTGTGCGTCCTGTTCCAGCCCTGAAACAGACCTATCTCAGTTAGTATCTCCTGGGGCAAGCCCTAGAGTGGCTTTTGAGAATGTATATTTCTGAAGAATCTAGGCGTTTCTGTTCCCAAATATTGATTTAGCAAATTATGACCGAGATACATCCAGTGGTTCAGGCTTACTGAAGAAAACTAGTTGATGCTGAAAAGGGGGATGAAAAAAGGTATTTCTGAGCCAGGTTGCCTTTTCCAGCAACAGTGGTGTTTCAGTGGAATAAAAGCTTGTGCCTTGGCCCTGGTTTATTTTCAGGGTTGTGATGGGCACTACTGACTTTCTCCGCACAGGGCATCCTGAGAATCTATCCCTGCTTGGCTGGGCACTGGTGGCATCATGGAAGTGCTTGGATTGAGGGGTTATAAATACCAGGGAGGGCATGCTTATGTCAAAATCTGGAGGTGCCCTGGCTTTGTCTCTATATTATGCTGATTTTTCAGTCTTTAGAGCGTCCCAGAGCTACTTTGGGCTCCCTGGTCCCAGGTGGAGGTTGAGGTTACAATTAGGGTTAAGGTTGGAGGTACTCGTGCTACACTTCAACACAGATGGACTTCCTTGGCTCAGAGGACCTCTTGCGGCCCCCGACATTGCTGTCAGAAGGGATTTTGGAAGCCAAAGTGTGCAGAGCTGAGGATGCCCATTTTGGGCTAGTTGCTATTCATATGCACGAAGATCAGCACATCCTGACCCACTCCTACCCCTGGCCCCCATCACTGTTGTGCCACAGCAGCCTGGCAGCAAAAGGATGTGGCTCCCCCCATAGCACCACTCGAGCAGTTAAATGAGCTGCCCAAGGTTACCTGAGAGATGTGGGCTGCCAGTGTTTAGCATGCAGCTAATTGATACCCTTGGCATTGCACAGGCTGATGTTAAAAAGCACCAGAGAAGACAGTGCAGGAGGTGAGAGCATCACAGTGAGTGCAAATGGTTTTTAAATAGAAGCAGAGCCCCCTGTTTCCTTCTTGAATGAGGTTGTAGGACTGGATTTCTCACTGCCAGGTTTGTTTGTAGTCGGTGGAAGTAAAAGAAGGTATGTGTCACATTTTGGGAGGTGGCATTATTGTAGAGCCAATGTGATGTCTCAGAGACTGTAATAAATACTGTTAAATATTTAAGAGCTTATAAATGTTTTAAAAGAATCCCTGAATAGTTATTGATGGAGTTCAGTCTTGTGCTCAGGAAAACTCACTCTGGGTCATGAAGAGGAGATGCTTAAGTTGCAGGAAGCTGATGGCAAAGGCTATAAAAAATGAGTCTGTAAGGGCTGCAGTGATGGGAATGTGACATCAACTGATATATAACCCAGAAGAGCCATGGGTGCTGCAGTCCTGCCGGTGCTGCTTTGTCCTCCCAGCTCAGCACCCGAGTGTCTGCAGTTTCGGTGTGTTTGGGGCAGGTGCTGGGCACGGAGGTGTGTTGGTGACCCAGGCACCAGGGCTGGGCTGGCGGGTGTCACGCTGAGCCAGGGGCACCTGGCGCTAGGCACAGCTTGCTTTCCTAGACCCCTTGTTCGCTGCGATTCCAGCGTCCTGGATGTCGGTGGGAGCTCCCCGCGGTGTTACAGAGGGATGGGCAGGGATGCCGCAGCTCCCCGTGTCTGATCCATCACCGCGGGTGTTTTCAGTGCGATATGTCCTGGCTCTGCCCCGGTCAGGTCATTCCCACTCTGCCGGTGCTCTGAGCTCGAATGCCGTGCGGAGCCAGGGAGGAGCTCAGCCAGCGCCTCCCAAAGCCCCATCACACCTCCCGCTCCATCGATCCATCCCTCCAGCTAATTGCGCATTCAGCTTTCAGCCGCGGATCAAATGGAACCAGGAGGCAGCCTCGCAGCGGCCCGCCCTTCTTACTCATGTTGCAGACAGCAGAGCAAAGTCTCTCTCAAGCTCCTGACAAGCTTTTGTTAGATGGAGGGGGAAGGAATTTTGCTTCTAGACATTTGCCGATGTATTCCTATTTAAGCAAAGGGGAAAGGGTGAAGCTGTCATGCTGCTCAGGCATTTCTCCCAGCTCTGTCCCAGGCAGTGACACACTCATTAAACTGCTCTGCAGTTCAGTCATCTCAATCAAATACGAAAAAGTGATTCTTGAAATTCAGGGTATTAAAACAATACATCATTAACAAAAGCCTCAGCTCCTGCCTCTTCATCCCTCTTTACTTAGAGAGCTCCATCCTTTCATCTCAAATCCCTTGCCATGGGATGCAGTAGCCCTCAGTGCTGCTTCCCTACAAGGATTGCAGTGGATAATCAAGGAGCAGCCTGCCGAGATTTTTAATTGCTCAAGTTTTCTTAAGAACCAAGCAAGAGGGTTTTATGTGTGATAGCAGAGTCCTCTTTCATTGTTTTTCACCAGAAATGGTTTTTACCCAGCTGTTCATTGGGATATTAACTCTTCAGTAACAAGTGCATGTAGGACCTAAGGAAAATTTAATTTGACAAAAAGGGAAGAATAGTGGGGATTTGCTGACTTTCAGGATTCAGGCTATTTACAGGCAGTGTTTTTCTATGGAAGTCCAAGTCCTGGGCACTGTTTGATATGAGGTAGGTGGGGAAAGCCTGTGGTCAAACAGGTTTAAAATATCTGAGGTATCAAAAACGCTCTATCAGAGGGCCACATCTGAATGATATCTCACAAATCTCTTCCTCCCAAAGAAGCTGACCTGGAGCAACCCATCACCCCATAAATCCACATGCAGGAGCTGAGGCAGCCTGGATACAGGCAGATGATACAGATTTCATCAGAATAACCTATTTGCCAAGTGCTTCATAGTACCCAAAAACTAGCTGTAAAAAAAGCCAAGTGCCTGTGACTGAGTCAGATAATGTCCCTTTTTTTTGGGGGGGTTACCCATCCTGCTGCCTCTGAGACCAGCTCTGATCATCTCCATAGACCCTGGATTCCACACTGCTGGACCTTGTGGGCACTGCATCTAGAAGGGAGGAAGGAAGGCTGAAATCTTCCTCTGCAAGAGCAGGGAGGCCCCAGTGAAGCTCTGCTACTTGCAGGCTGATAAGCAGAGGTGGAAAGGGGAATCGAGGGGTCATCCAATCCCAGGAGATGAAGCTGTTCTTAGAGCTGGGCAGAAATAAAACTATGGTTGATGAACGAGGCTTTGTGAATGAAGCTAGAAGTTTGCATATGAAAAGAATGGGTTATGAAGAATTTCAGTACTATAAAAAGGCAAGGAAAAAAAATGTCTAAAATGCCAAAATAGGGGGTGTGGGCAATTCCAGAGGGACCTTTTCTTCTACAATTGAAAAAAGAAAAAGAATAAAAGTAAATAGAAAAAAAAAACCAGTATCAAAATGCAGCACATTGATCAACCAGATACCGTTTCACCCCACCAAAATCCTCATTTCAGTTTAAAGAAATCATCAGAACAATCCTCCAATTCTCACATATCCACAGGACACTACAAGCCCTTTCTACTGCAGAACCTACAAAGAAACCACTCTCAGCACCTTCCTTCCAAATCCAGCTATTTGTTGGCTCTGCCTCCAACTCTGAAACACCATGACAGAGAGCCTGAAGCCCCTGACCTTGCCTGGTGATGCCTTTAATCCCAGTATTTTAGCCAAGACCATCTTCAAAACAAACGATATTGTTTGATTGAAAAATTTGCTTTCTACCTTGCTCCACATAGCTGCCCTTTGGTTTTCAAGCTCTGGATACAGTTGTATTAGTGCTCCCTGAGCTGGAGCCACATGGGGAAGTGATTTGATTGTCAAAGTGAGCACAAGCTTGTTGCCTGGCAGAGTGTGAGCATGGGCTTTGGCATGTTAGCAGAGCTGCATGGATTAGATTTTGCTTCTCATGTTGATGCCTTGGCTTTTGTCCTTTGAGTGGTATTCCTTGCATGGGAAGGAAGAAGGAGGCAAACTGTGAGGAGGCCAAGATGGAGAAGATGCACTTTAGGCAGCAGATCCCACTTCTGGGTGTCCCAGTGCTGAGATCCAAAGCCAGCGCAGGGATGTCTCAGAGTTTCCCCTCCTGAGCTGGCTGCAGGGCAGTGGTGGGGGTTTTTATGTGGCTTTAACACAGGACTTCATTCTGAATCTGCTTTTTCTTCAATTATTAAGTTTTTCTGCTTGAGCTCTGCTTTTTCTTCTCCGTACATCCATCGGCTATTAATGGAGTTTCATTTTGGGTTAAAGGCCACCAATGTTTGTGTCAAGCTTTGGAAACAACCTTTGCCCTCTCTGTCCTCCATCTTTCCTCCCCACCACAGTAACATCCCAAACTTTTGCTCATAGCCACATAAAGCTAGAAAATACAACTGAAATTTGTGATTCAGAACACCTCTCAAAGCACAGCTGATACCACAAATAACTCAGAGTGTTTTCAGGACTATGTGGGTGTTTGTCTCAACCTCTTGGTAGGGATGGCTGTACATGACTGTGTCTCACCTACTTTTTCGTTATATGTTGCATATTTTAGCCAAAGTATTAATATATATATATGATATTCATTTTGTGTACGCAGACATGATTCAGCCTCATTTGGAGAGCCCCAGTGATCCACAATTTTAACTGGCAGATGAAGTGGGGAGCTCTGTTGCAGTAAGTTCAGCTCCTCACAAGGTTCAGCAGTGGGATGCAGTTGCAGATTTGGTGTTGTAAGAAGAATTCCAGCTTTCTGGAATCCCAGTGATAATGAGTCTTAAATTCATATGACTGATGGAAAGAATAACTCAACGGGAATCTTTCCCCCACTAGAAGAGACTTCCACATAATTAACTAATCTCCTATTCAGGCAAAAATCCTATGGGAAAAGGTTGGGTTTTGGTCTGAATAAAACATGGTAAAATCCACACTGAGAAAAATGTCGCTTGGCATACAATGGTGTGTTTACAGTGACATACCTGAGCAAATATTGTACTTCCTTTTGGCTTAATTAGTGCCATATGTTAAAGAGATAAATTGTGTCTCTCTATGTTAAGCAAAAAATCGTCCTATTAGGTTTTCAAAGCCCAAATATTTGTCTGAATAATGAAGACAATATTTTTGCCCAAGTTTGGTTGTTTGAAATGCATTATTTACAGGATAGAGCACTGTTTTGGTTGGACTCTGTATTGCAAAGCTAGAAGAGTAACACGGATTTTGGTTGAGAGACCTATGGCTTCACAGGATTACACTTTTAGATTTGAGAAGTGTTCCTCAAACACAAGTGAGGAGGGATTTAGAAGCTAAATTCTGTGTCCTTTCCTCATGAAAGTCTCATTTTTCCCTATCAGGTATCTCAAGTATTGTGTTCCAAGAGCTCTACAGGATGCATGCATAGAAAATTTCCACATCAATCCACCCTATTTAAGCTAAAACCTGTCTTCTGAAAGATGTGTGAGTATTCATGTACAGCCTTCATGTGACAGAGAATCCATCAGGTACCCAGGTAGTTTCTTGTATTACTTGATTACCTTCACTTAAACCCACATGACAGATTTGTAGTTTGAAGTGGTGCGTGATCCACTCTTGGCATCTCACCAGTACTTATTCTGCTGAACAAAGTTGCCCACTTTCATCACATATCACATATCCCTTCCCCAAGCAGATGAAGATGCCCCTTAACGTATTTAAGGATGGATCTAGACTGAGCTTCCCTAGTCTCCTGCCACAAAGCCTGGCTCCCAAAACTAATGTAATTCTTGTCACTGTTCCTCAGAGAAGGATTTTGCTAATGCTGTGCATGAAAATAATACAACCTTTCTTCTGCTTGATATTCCCCTGCTCATATCTACAAGGATCCCATTTGCTGCTTTATTTACAGCACCACACAGAGTTTGCATTCAGTGGGTTGTGCACAATCCCCCTTCAGTCCTTGACACCACTGCTGTTTGGCAGAAGACATTTGCCTTTTGTTTATATTTGATGTGCGTTCTTCCTCGCTGGACATATGACTTTGCCTTTGACTTTGCTGTTGAACAAGCCCTTTTTATCAAACAACCCGAGTCAGGCAGCACAACTGACTCGTTACGAGGCAGGAATTGCTATTCTGCCCACTTTGTGGTTATGGCCACTTTTTACTGTCAGGGATTATATATTTTCTTTCACATCTTTAATAAAGATACTGAAGAGTACTGAGCAAAATGAAAACCTTACTGTGAGTCAATAAGAACATGCACTGCATAGTAATATCTCACTGATTCTTATTTTCTAAAATACATTTTGTTACTTGTTGTTAGTCAACTGAATGAGGGCCACATGGATATCTTTAGTGTTACTTAATCAAAATAAGACTAAATATGAATTACAGGAATATTTTTTCATCAGTGGCTGCTTCCCTCAACCAAGTCCCTGTAATTTAATTTAATAACTGTTTTTATTTTTAAATAGTTCCTCTTGATCCTTGTTGGCAATTTCTTTTTGCTTAGGGAGTAGGATTTTTTTTTTAAATTTCAAACATGTTGGTGTCCAGGCCTACATTTTGCTGGCACTTATGAAATGGAAAAACAATGTGATCCTTTGCATCTAGAAAACCATCATTTTCTAACCTGATGTGCAACTCATTATATTCTACAAAAACAAGGTCTGATGCAGAAATACCCAAGCTGATTTCAATTATTTTTATATAGTTTATATATTTAGAAACTTATATACAGCTTTTAGAAACCCCAGGGATGCTTCTCCACTGGTAGCACAAGACCTTCAGTACCTGCTTCCCAGCTTTAAATTTCCTATCAGACATAAAAGATGAATCCTGTCTCTGCACTCCAGGGTGGTCTGCAGCGAACACTTCACCCTCACAGGACTCCTCCCCAGCCAAGTGAGCCACAGTTTGCATAGGGATTTCCAGGCATTTTGAGCTTTACTCAACAGTATTTATGGCATGTCAGACTGCCTTTGATGGAGACTGCCCTTTCTCTCTCCCTCCTGCTCTTGCTCTTGTCTTGCCTAAGCAGGCTGTGGCAGTGATTCTAGCGTCCCCATCATCTGTATCATCAGAGGGATGCTCGGTAATATCCAAATATCCATCATCTCACACAAACGTTTCCCGTTCCTTCGACCTAGTATCAATCTAATGGTTGAGTACTCCAATATCCCCATTAAGTGCCTGCTTTTCTGTTGGCTTTTATAGCTGGCTGTGGCTGCTTGGTTCTATCTCCTCCCTGGTCAGAGGAAATGGAAGTGCTGCAGCAGCTGCAGTCTGGCAGACCCGAGGACGAACAGCAGCGGACAAACAGCGCCAGGACCGACCCCGGGGGCTGCGGGGGTGTGAGGATGCGAGTGCGGAGCGGGGAACGCGGCCATCCGAGGGGGACAGCCCCAAAGGGCTGGGGACAGCTGGCGGGGATGGGGAGCGGGTTCGGGAGCCTGCGGTGGTCCCCGCCCGCGGCGCCTTCAGCACCATCTGCGCGGACAGCGCCTGGCCCGCCGCGCTCCCGGAGCGGAGCTGCGCCGAACCCCGCACCCGAACCCTGCACCCCGAACCCCGCACCCCGAACCTCGCACCCCGCACCCCGAACCCCGAGCCCCGCAACGCCCCGTCCGCACCCCGGCTGCAGCCCCAGGCCCCGCCGCCGGCACTGACCGAACATCTGGATGTGCCCCTTGGTGATGGGGTTGAAGCTGCCGCAGGCCAGCAGGATAACGTGGGTCTTGGTGGTCTCGGTCATGGTGCGGCCCTGCCCGGCCCCGCCGCGGTCTGTGGCTCGG
>JAOTQP010000403.1:7037057-7048149 GCA_026413545.1 Cichladusa arquata | reverse complement strand
TGGGTGTGGGAGCGGAGGGTCTGACAGCGCTCGGGTTCACGGTGCCAGCCAACTCCCTGAGCAGCCGTCAGGCAGGGCTGGTGCCTTGGAGCCTTTGGTGTGAGAGGAGGAAGCACGACGGAGGGATGTGCCTGATGAGGAAGATGTTTGCCTATTTACTTAGGATCAACAAGCTTTTTGTGGTGACCTATGAAGTAAAAAGAATCACAGTCAAAAAAGTGTCAAGCAATTCCCCACTGAGCTTTCTGCTAAAGGAAATACATCTTGCTGGGAGCCCCAAGACACACGCCATACTCCTCAGGTGTCTGGGCAGCAATTCCTTGTTCCCTTTTTCCTATCATGGGCATCCAAATTATTGAGCACCCTCCTGTCACCCAGGGACAACTTATCCTAAAGTCACTGTCAGACCTGTGATAATTTTTTGTTTTTCAAACCCAGATTCCTAAGGAAACAAGGCTTGTTCAAGTGTGCTGAAGTTGGTTGCTACCATTATAACATTGTGAAAGCTGGTTAGATGATCGTGTTTGGATGATCCAGAGTCCAACTGGGGAAAGGCAGCACTTCCAGAACTTCCCCTTAGCTTGATGTGCTTGTTTCTGTGCTGGGGTTTGAGCATGCTGCTCCCTAGAGGGGTAACAGCAGGGATGGGAGTGCCTGTGCAGGTTAGCAGGTGCTGGGCATATTTTCCTGCTGGAGGGACTGGCAGGAGGGTGAATATGTGCCAGAGAGTAGAAGTCTGCTCTAACCAGAGGACGTGACTTGCTTAGCACTTGGCAAAACTTGGCCCTACAGACCAAGGGTGGGTTTTAAACTTGAACAGCTCTTGACAGAAGTTTCTCACTCTCCCTCACCCTCAACCCTGATGTGATGGCATAAGTTTATGGCCAAGTTTAAAGTAAGCTGAACTGGGGAACCACACTAGGTTAAAACTGCTTTAGTTTTGTTTTTTACTCATGGAGTTTGGCCCCAGCTGGTTTCCTGATCCCATTAATTGTGTTACTACAGATGTGCTGATGAAAAGGGTGAAGTTGTGTGCCACAGGATTGAAGCACTAATGGTTAAGAGCAGGATGGGACTGCTGCTTGGAGTGACAGTGCTCTTTATCATTAAAGTGCTCACTGACCCAGAACACTAGTGAATAGTGTCCTGTTTCCTAGAATATGGCTGTAGCTTTATATAGAATATCATCCTTATAGAATCACTGTCAACAAACCGTACCCCTCTTTGCAGTCTGGACTGAGAGTCTCCCCTTACTGCAGAGCACAGTGTGTGCTGTTGCTGCACTTTCTGTGCTCTGCTAGGAGGTTACATGCACAACAGGGTTCTAGTGACCTAGAAGTGCAGGTTAGTGTAAGTAAAGTTACAGATTTATTTATTTATTTTTGATGGAAGGGATGATTCCTGCAGCAATTAGTTCCTGTTCTAACCTGCATACTCCTATGTAGTTTGATGTTTATTGGAAAAGAGAAAGTTCTGTTGTGGCAGTAAAACCAGGTGATACTTGTCTGAAGTGTTAATGAGGGAGTGCACCAAAGCACTTTGAGAAGGCTGCCCCTGTCCCTGAGTATAGGGAGTTTGAGGGTTTTTTTTCCCCTCAGTTTCTTCATTTCAATGCATGGCAAGAAGGTACATTTTCTTGGTGAATTAGCTGTTTTGTGTAAGTATTCAGTGTAAAGTATACTGTGATATTCTGGCTACTTCTAAAATCTGTTTCTTCTATCCTAAGAAGTCGTAACAAGTAACCATAGCTTGGCCAGTGAGATTATTTTGGCCTCTAAATAAGCTGATCTGGGCAGTGAATTGTTAACAGTGAATAAGTTAAGCAACTTAAAACTCTGTTTAAATCAATCTATCTAGAAACTGAAGCTGCCCTGCTTTTGTTTTTTTAGTTTGCCACATGGGCTGTTGTGGGCATTTTCAGATGTCTTAGTGCTTCCTATTGGAGAGAGAAAAGTTGGGTTGATGGGAGAAGACAGTGACTTCGTGGATAAATGCCTTGGCATCTTCCCTGCCCTGCTCAGCCAGAAAAAATGAGTATAGAAGAGGAGTAATTGCAGTTCAAGTGCATAGTGGCTGGGGAGGGAAGAGAGGATAATTTGCTGTAGGATCTGATTTTGTTGGATGAGGAGCTGCTGGGGATTGTAGAGGTTTAAGGGTTCTTTATGACTGCTGTTAGATCTTCACAACAGTAGCAGAGACTCACTCATAGCAGCAGGCTGGTAGAAGAGCAGTTAGAGAATGCAGCTATAATTTGTAAGGAATATATGTGGGAGGACACTAGTTGTTGCTTTCATTACTTTGAACTTGAGGATTGTCCTCATCTTACTGGAAAAACCACACAGCTGCTGTCAGGCTGGTGCAGAATAAACCCACAGACTTTTTCCTTAAAATCATTAGCAGAGGTGCATACTTTGATTCTGTACTTTTTAATGTATTATGAGGGAGGTCATAGATTTCAGTGGTGTTTGGGAAAACATAGGTTTTCCTCTGCTCAGAGGGGGATATGGTATCTTGTTTCTCCATCTTACTGCTGTAAGAATAGAGGAATAACAGTTTGTTGTGAAGTGAATTGAGGGCTCTGGGCTGTCATTTCTCATGATTCCATACAGAGTGGGGGGCTGGTGGCTTTGTGTGTGCCTGCTGAGCACTTGAGTTGTTGCACTGGACAAGGTATTGCTGGAAGCATTGCAGCTGTACTGGAGCCATCACCAGCTGCCACTTGTGCAGCCCTGCTCCGAGTCCTGCCTTTGGGCCACGTTTCTAGACTTGTCTGCCCACTGCTGCTCTTCCCATTTGAATTTAAGACAAATTTTTCATTGTAAACTTGGGGACTTCCCTGATGACCAGATGAGGGGGAAATGGCTTAGACAGTGTTCTGAAGCTGAGTATTAAATTCCTCTGAGTTAAATCAGCAGGTACTTGTTCAGATCAGTGTATACCTGTGAGCTGGGATGGAATAAACTTTTTTGAGTGACATTAGGTCTGCTTTCTCTTCTTTCTGTATTACAGTTGGACTTCTCTTGGATTATTCACACTGACTTCTGCAGTCAAGGGATTATCATAAGGAACCAGAAGGCTGAGGAGTCTCTGAATCTCTTGGGATTGTTACAGATCTGTGGGTGACAGTCTGAATTTCACTGATGGGACTCAAATCACAGATACCCTTGAGGTACTTAGGAGTCCTGCTAGAATTAATATTCTCTTCCATCTTCAGGGAAAAGAAAGATAATATTTCTGAAAGTACTTATGATATCCGGAATACATCAGCAGTCTATTTCTCATCTTTTTATTTCATTGTTTTTGGTGCTGAAAGTGTCCTCCAGTGCTCAGCCTGATTGAACAGTTTTCTGCTTTGTCTAAATGGTGGTAGGGATAAAGTTGATTTTTATTTTATTTTTTTCCCCTCCTCTCCTCTGAAGCATTGTCTGTTTTGAGTCTGTGGACCCTGCTTATCATACAGCTGAATTATCTGAGAGCTACTCTGTAGCTGTTGGAAAATGAGAAATTAATTCTGAGTGCCATACCTTTAAGACTGATTCTGCCAAAATAGTATAGAGAACATTTTTTGAACTACTTGAAGGCAACCACTTTTTTGTTTGGAAAACAGAAAAACAGACCTTTTGGGCATTAAGCATCTTTATTTCAGAATTTGGTGTTTCATGATGCCTTGATTTAATGAGGCCTTGAGAGTTGTTCCTCTTTGGTCAGGCTACAGCAAAGGGCAGTTTGTTTGGAGCCTGCCTGTTTTGGGCCCCCTGGACCCCCTATAGTCTGTGCTGTTACTTAGCACATCTTAACTTCTGTACAAGAGAAGAATAAATGAATCTTTGACATATGTGTTGGGAAGGCTATTTTCTCCCTTTGTTTTACTATAGTCCTGTAAATTGTACTGCTGACTGTTGCAGTGAAATTCTCCTGGTATTTGATTTGCCATGTCCTGTGTTGGTCTCACCATGATATTAAGAAAGAGGAAATGTGGATATTGCTATGTGTCAAACAGCTGTGACTGTGTGATAATCTTTTTTCAACCCAAACAACCTTTGACAGCTTTGGTTCCTTCTGCAGACAGTACTGGTTTTGGCAAGGCCTTTGGGCATTCCTGATCTTAATTCAAGGTACACTTGAGCTGTTACGAGGGGTCTTTAGGGCACATTTTCCAAACTAGCCTAATAATAACTGAAAATGAAAATCCTCTATATAGAAAAGTTGCTAAGAAGTGCTAATCCTCTGTACCTGTGGAGAAAGAAAAATGGGACAAGACTTCTGGCTGTTGAAGTTGTTTGTCTTGAAATAGTGTAAATACTTGACAATGTCATGACCAAACTTCTGAGCAGAGAGACTTGATCCAGCCAGATATTCCCAGGAAAAAGCCAGTCTGTTGGTGAGAATAGTTTCAAAGGATTTAAACCACATTTATAAGCATTAAGACCCAGACCCACCAGAAGTGTATAAAAACATGAAAACTGTAGCAGCTCTTAGAGCTCAAACATGCTGCTTCAGTTACTAGTGAAGTAAAGGAAATATTATTTCAATTTTAAGAAAAAGGTGAGATTTCTATATTGGTTAATGGTTGTCAGTTAAATTGTTAAAATATACAGAGTAAACTTGCAGTAAAAATCTAGAAGGTGTTTCAGTTTGTCTTAATACTATTGATAGGTGTAATGTTGAACATATGTGAAATCTTTAACTAGAAAAGAAGTGATAAAATCCTTAATATGCATTGTTGACATGCATTTGGATTATTACAGCAGGCCTTAATTTATGAGTATGTCACATAGATTATGCCAGGGCATACACGTCTGGCAGGTTTTCCACCCAGCTTGAACTATTTAATTTAGAGATTTATGGCTGCTTAATTTAGAGATTTATTTAGTTTTGAGGTAAGTGGCAGGAGATATGGGGCTTGGGGCAAAGACATCTGTAGGGGATTGTGACTTCAGCTCTGACTTCAGCTAAAGTACTTGTTTTCTGGTTTTGATATCAAAGACTGAAATAATCTCTAATGCTTGAAAGTACCCATAAAAAAATATTTCCAGTGTGTTTCTAATGAAGATGTCAAGTGCTTGCTGATGTTGCTTGTGCAGCTACAGACTATTTTGGTCTCTTCCATCATAGGTGGCCAGTCAGAAGTCAGCACTAAAAAAAGTGCTGTGTCTGCCTATAACATTACGTTAGGTGGTAAGAATTTGGGGATACTCATTCAAGATCAGTTAAAATTCTGTACTCTTTGATTAAAGATGGTCACAAAAATGTATCTTCTGTCCTGCATAACTGATTCTGTTAATTACTGAAATAATTCTTTGAGAACTGCTGTGCTGGAGCATTAAGTGATTGGGTCAAGAGTGTTTTGTCTTCAGGAAGGACAGATCCAAAAGCCATGAAGATCTTTGGGCCTTTAAGGTCTCAGGTGCAGGAAGTTTTTTTGTGTATAATGGGAAATGCTGTTGAACATACAGATTTCAGATTTTGGTATTAAAGCAGCATGGTTCACCTGGTTTCCCTGCTTTATTGTCAAATGCTGAAGCACAGTGCCAAAATTATTCTATTTTCAAAATTCTTTTGGACATGCTGGAATACTACACAAAACAAGTGACTATGAAATCAAATCTATAGTTGATTGCAAAGTGGAATGTAGGGGCAGCCTGAGTAATACACAAATGCTGAGTTAATAACAGTAACTGTGTTGTCACATATCAAATCTTTTAATATGCCTCAAAGATTCAGAAAATGTTTTCTCTGAGTGAGGACAGTCACTACCCTTCCCCCGTCCCAAAAGCAGCAGTGGATTGAGCAAGGCTGGTGATTTTTGCTGTGGGATTTGGTGGGGGGCAGGAGCTGGAGTGGGTGAACCCGAGGCACAGGAGTTCCTGAAGGAAAGACAAGACGTAATGCCAGGTGGGAATGGTTTGGCAGTGTCTGGGATGTTGCATTGGGCTATGGAGGTGACTTGGTAGGACTTCAAAAACAAGCAACTAAATGTTTGTCAGAAATAACATCAGGGTGATGGGTTGGACTGTATAACCTTTTGAGGGCCTTTCTAGGCCTACAGTCTGATCTTCAGGTGGGGTGTGGTAATCCATTGCTATGGAGCCTTTTCCTCAGCCTTTTCAGAAGATAATGAGGTGTGATCTGACTGCTGAAAGGAAGACTGTGGTCTGGAAAACTGCATTCACATTATTCTTTTTTACAGTTTATGTTTAGTAAAGGTCTGCCACGTTTTTCCATATATGATTCATAAAGCAGATAGTGATTTTATAGTCAGTTGAACATCATGTGAACTTTCCTGACACAGAACTAGAAAGGACTTTAGGTCTTGAGATTTAAATTTGAAACAATTTTTTTTTAAATAAAAATATTTGGTTCTCACAAGTAGATTTAACCTTGGGGGTTATAAATTTGCTCAGATGCTTTCTCCTAACCAATCCATTAGTTTTCAAAACAGGAAAGGAGGTTATTGGTTAACTGGGAGTACCTGAGAGTGCTCAGTGGGGCAATGGTGGCAGCAGATCTGTTTGGAGGCAGTTTGAGCCTGCTGGAGCAGAGCTACACAGGTCAGCTGGACTTGGGCCAGGGAACTGCATCTCTTCAACCAGGCTGGATTTCCTCCAGCCCTGTTGGTGTTTGGGCCTCAAGCTGCACCACTCCTAGAGAGGACAGTTCTTGTAGCAGTGTATCCATTGGCCTCCCTTCTTCTGTGCTAATAACATTTGCTAATCTGAGCTGGTTGGATTGGTCATAGGTTTCTCCTTCAGCTGAACATAGAACAGAGTAATTTCACGTATTCCAGGAGTACTATGTGTTTTGGTGATGGATTTGGGTTTTGTAGCTAACTGCCCTTCTGGATGAGCCACTCCTGTACTGAGGAGACCAACAGCAGAGTAGTGCAGGTGAGTTGTGTCTTGCTAAGTCAGAAATTCTTTGCATATTCTCTAGCTAGAAAGTAAGTTTATCTCAGAGCAGCATTGCCTGTGTGTTTCTGATAGAGAATGGGGAGCAGCTAATGAGACTCCTATAAATGACTGGCAGTGATGTACCCATTTAATTATCATAAATGGAGGATATTATTCTCCCTAACTGGTGTTCAGCCTTCTGCTGTTACTGTGCTTTCAGAGTATTGTTTGCATGTAAATTCAAGATGGAAAATTGAAAATAATTTCTAAGATGCAGTTTGCAATTTGGATCATACCCAGATGTAATCTGAACACTTTTTGTCAAGGCTTGTCTGTACCATGTGGTGTCCTTTCAAACCTCTTAATAATGAAAAGCTGTTTAAAACTTGTGGGTATGTCACGTTTGTGCATAGATGTGTGTTTCGTGTGATTTTGGTGTGATTGAGAGTTTATAAAATGGATGGGATTTGCAAAAACCAGTTTACAGTTACTGAATGACCACAGTATTTAAATATCAATAATTTTGCTTTAAGGCTTATGTTTTGGAAGGCCTTGACTATCTGGGCATCGATCTTAGTATTAGGAGTTGGTGAGCACATGTTGAAAATGCTGAACTCCACTGTATCTGTCATAGCTACCTTGCTGCAAACACAGTATGAGGGATTACTGGTGCTTTATTTCTGCCACCTCTGATGGTACCGTCTAATGGATTTGCTCCTTACCCATCTGCTGCTTAGCAATGAAGACAGTATCTCAAATTCCCAGTAACTGACTCCTCTTTAATGATAATTTCCTCCGTGTTGGAGCTGTTCCACCCTTACTGAGCATAAAGGTCAGCATTTGCCACTGCACAAGGGGTAATTTGAGGCGGGGATGGAGAGGAAGGGGTTCTGTAGGGAACACCAAAAATGAGAAAGAGATCTGAGTTTTATATCCCAAGCTGTTAATGGAGGTTGGAGGCAGCAGGGAACTTGTAGAGCTAAAAGTCAGAATTTAGATGCTGCAGTTGTTGCCCTCTTGATGCAAAGTGGAGTGGCCTTTCCAGAGGGAAATGTATGTCACTGCTCTCCAGTGCTGCAGGCAGGTGAGAGGGTGTATTTTGTCTGCGTTGTAGGGAGAGGGAGAGCAGAGAGTCCGGTGGAGGCAGTGGAATGCCAGAAGCTTGAGCAGTGTAGATTTGTATTTCCCTCTCTGTAGATTAAATCAGAGATTAAAAACACACTAACTTCCCTTAGGAGCGCTTTTACCTTTGGGGCACGTCGTTTTAAAATCTTGGGACAAAGAAACTGACTTGCATGAAACTGGAGGAAGAAAATGCGTTTGAATGAAGCTGATGGCAAGGGTACTTCTACTGTTATCCAAGGAGGAGGATTGTCAGCTCTGATCAAATTTGGAAAGAGTTGCTTTTAGTGGTTGTGTTTTGAGGATGATTATTATGACTTCTACTAGAGGAGAAGGAGGGAAGATGGGAGGGATTAAGAAAAACCGTGTTCTGTGTCCCCATTTCTCAACTTCCTTCTCAGCTACGGTGAGAACACAAAAGGAATAGAGCAGGATTCCCTGTGGAGGGTTTGTATTTAGGTGGTGATTGCTTTGATTTAATATCTGCTTGCAGAAGTGTAGAGTTTGTTTGTGTTTTTTTTTTACTGGTGATGAATTACTTGTTTCTGTGGCTTTGATCTACAGCTATAATCTGATTAAACTGCAGGTCAGGGAAATTACCTGTACCCTGGCTTCAGCTGCCTGTAAGAGGAGTAATAAGATTTAAACTTAGCACGTAAAATTGACAATAAGATGGTTCTGTTAAAGGCCTTTTTCATTGATGTGTGTTGGCAGTATCCTTCCACAGCACATGGAACATTTAATTCCATGACCCACAGCCTGAAGATCTCTTGCTACCTCAGTAAGAGCTGACATCACCTAAACCTGCCAGCTCCCTAAGCAAGCGATTCCAGAATTTTATGCAAACTGTGGGCATTTAAATTAGGTGGCAACATTTGAAAGTTTGTAACACTAAGAACTCCTTCTGTAGAGGTAAAGCTGTTAACGTTGTTTAACAGTACATGTCTTATGCACTAGTAGGTAGAGCCTGTACACAATTTATAAGTAAAATCTTTGTTGGATGCTATATACCCCTGCAAGATCCTAATTCCATCCATTTGCCCTTTCAGGAAATGGTGTGTGAGGCTGTTAACAGCTGTTGTCTGAAGCCTGTTGTATTCAGGTGATGTTGAATTAATGGGTGGAGGAAAAATCAAAGATTAAGTTTACCCACAAGTTCACTGCTACTGTTCTTCAGGCATAATCATCTATGTTTATTAACAATCCTAAGATTGCTGCAAAAGTATTTCCTTCTGACAGGTCATAGTTAGAGATACTGTTTACAAAACAGTTCAGGGAAGTCAGGGTTATGTTTCAGAATACAACCTTTAGCAAAGTGTACCAGCTGCAAAGGATTAGTAGCCACATAGTCTCTAAAAACTGTTAAGAAAGCTTTCAGTTTTAGCAAGTGTTAATGGTAACTCTTAGGAATTGAAGGAAAAATACTTATTTTTCATAAAACTGTCAACTGCTTGTATCAGCAAGTTTTCCTCACATTTTGCTCCAGATGTGGCTGATGTCTTGGGTGCAGTGCTTTGGGGCTTCTGAACAACCCATCTCCTCTAAATATGCTGTGGAGTATTCAGTGTCCATACTGTTAGTGTTTCCTACTGCTTCCACCTGCCCTGAATCAGCATGGGTATGCTTAAATACAGACAAATAAAGAAAAAACACACTGAGTATTAAGACCATTATAAATTTTTGTTGAAGAGAACTGTTATTTTGAGGAAAATCTAAAATGGTAGTTGCGGGTTGTTGCTTTTTGAAGCTCCTTCCGGTGTGAGCCTTGCCAAATACTGAAATTATGAAATTAAAATATTAATTTAAGTATCTTGGACTTTTGGTATGCTACTATAGAAAATTTACCTTTCCTACCCAAAATGAGAGATTTCCCACATTTATTCTATATATTTCTGTATTTCTGGCAGTGCCCTTGATGAGCCTTGGGATCAGTCACCTCCAGCTAAGGCACATTGGGCTGCAGGTGTGGCACAGTTTTTGCATACACCTCCAGAAAAGAGAGCTGCAGGAATATGAATTTCTGCTTGGAGTGAAACTCCTGCCCATTTGATGTTTTTTAGTTTCTAGAATCACAGAACATGTGATTGGATTCTAATGGCTTTTATAAGCCCAGCTGCTTGGATTCATTCCCCATTTTAGTCATGTAAATCCTCAATTCCTTATCGGGGAGTTGTGTTACTGAGTTTTGATGAGGGAACTGATGCAGCTGCTGATGCTTAGGGCTGTCAGGGGAAAACCAGGTGGAGTTCCCCTTCAGGAACAGTGAAAGCAGTGTTGTGTTCCATGTTGGCTTTGTGAGGTCTGGGGTTTTCCACGTTTTTTGTAGAACTTGTCATGCCACAGTAGATCATGCCTGGCACATCCTCACTGTGAAAATGAGAGAGGTGTGGTGTAAGTGAAGCTTGACTTCCAAAAGTAGAGGATGTTAGCTGGGTAACACAAAACTGCTGCTTTGAGAAGTTGGGCTTGATTTTATTGGCTTATCTGTGCTTGATAATGAAGTTTGTTAGCAGACCCCTGCTTCTGTAGAATGGATACAGCCCTATTAGAGATGCAGGGCGGTGTATGCAGAACTGAAAATTTGTGGTTGAGTGCTTTGAATTATAGCAGAACGGAAGACAGATATTGGAACAGAAACGAGTTCTTTTGGGGACAATGGTAAAATAGATCCATTTGTTCAGTGATGCACAAATAGAGTTTGGCAACAAGAGGAAAACTTGAATAGAATAGTTAACCTAAGAGGCTGTATGGTTTTCTAGCACTCAACCTTTTTTGCCCCAGAATGAGTCATTCTAATGTAGATTCAGTATGAGGTGGTGTAATAAAATATATGGCCAGAGGAGCTTGTTAAAAATGCTGGGTGATAGAAGGAGCCATTGTCACTGTGAGAAACTCTCATCAGTAGTTACCAGTGAACTCCAGTTGGTGCCCACTAGGAGTCCCTGAGCACCAGCAAAGGCCCACTGTGAAGTTTGTTTAAGGAATGGGCAGTGCATCTCTCTCCCTCCCTCTTAGCTGCTGGATAGAGTGTGATCCTCCACCCCACCATCTCTGATATATTTTCTATATGATACTCATAC
>JAOTQP010000403.1:7004029-7026914 GCA_026413545.1 Cichladusa arquata | reverse complement strand
AAACAAACAAGCAAACAAAATCAAACAGAGACCTCCATACCCAATCCTTCTCCATTCAATATTTAAAAAAGGCAACAAAACAGACAAACAAAAAACCACAACCAAGCAAAACCAAAAACGACCAAAACCCCCAAAACAAAACAAAAACCAAACAACAACAAAAACACAGCCACAAGCAAACAAAACAAACAAAAACCCACAAAAAACCCCCCAAACAGCTGATGCACTACAAATTTAGAAGCTTAGAAGCTTTTTCACTGAAGTGGTATTCAGATCCGAGGCTGGAGTGGAAAGGTCAGCAGGTGGATCTGAGCCTTGTCTGTTGTTGAACTGAGGACTGTATGCTCCTTTTGCAAATGACCACACGTACTCTGAAATGTAGCATGTTTCCCCCTAGGACAACTTGTCGGACAACTTGTCTTTTTCTCCCTTAGGTCAGCCTTATAATCAGTTGGCTATCCTAGCTTCCTCCAAAGGAGACCACTTGACCACAATTTTCTACTACTGCAGAAGCATTGCTGTGAAGTTTCCTTTCCCAGCTGCCTCCACTAACCTACAAAAAGCACTTTCTAAAGCACTGGAAAGGTGAGACTAAGAGTAAATTATTGCCACTCAGATAAGTTGGAAGATATATCTTGTAAAAGTACCTGCCTTGCTAGAAGTTATTTGTATTTGGCAGTGGAAACAGAAACCCCTCAATCCTTGTCCAGTCAGAGCATCCTCACAGGTGTGTGGAACATAGAATAGTTTGTGATGCTCCTGGCTGTGATTAGTGAATGCAGGAAATAAGCATATTGTGCCAACATGAAAAGTAGCTTTGCATGGACATTCCTCCCTCACTTTGGAGTAATTCTGTAGTGTTATGTGCAGGTGTGTGTAATTCCAAAGACTGAATCAGGTATTTCTATTCTAATTGCAGTCGTGATGAGGTGAAGACTCGATGGAGCGTGTCTGATTTCATCAAGACATTTATTAAATTTCATGGCCATGTGTACCTGAGTAAGAGCTTGGAGAAGCTGAACCCTCTTCGAGAAAAGCTGGAAGAACAGTTCAAGGTTAGTTCTAACAACATACTAATTAGTATATTGAGGAAAATGTTTTTAGCAGCCTAGTTCTGAAATTACAGTCCAGTAATCATTTTTTCACATGATAAAATACAAGAAGCTCAAGTGGCCAGTTAGGGAAGGTTTGCATTGCAGCTAACATTGGATAGTTCTGGTAACTTCTGCCACAATTAGGGATTTTTTCCCATTTGACACATGGTCCATTGTTGGTGGAGATATAGGAGAATTCAGTGACCACCGTTGATTCTCTGCTCTCTAACTTGGATGATTCTTGGATATCTGTGAAAAGGACTTGATTCATCTGTGAAGTCTTGGCTTGGTGGCCTGAGGAGTTCTGAGAGCTTCATTTTTTGTATGGCTTTTATTCACTCCCAGTGGTTAAGGCTGCTTTTAATCTGCCTCGGAAAACGTGCCTCTCCTGTCAACAGTTTGCCCTTGAAAAGTGTCCCATACAACCTTACTTTGTGCAGACTAGAGCTGTGCAGAGCACATTTTCCATGGAAAATCCAGGAGTCCAATTGATTACATACCCAGCTCATTATGTTGGACAATACAGTGAAGATCAAAACAAAAGAAATTTATAAGGTATTTATGCAAAGTAGTACAGTTTCAGAGAGGACATAGTGTTAACTGGTAAATGCCGTTTGGAAACTCTCTGCCTCAGCTTCCTAATTTGTGGGAAGGAAACAGGGAGGATGGATATGTTCAGCAGAGCAGTGGATGCTTTTCAAAAATAGGAAAGGAGAATGTGGTCTGAGCAATATGAAAAATCACAAATATTCTTTACGGTGTCCTTTTACACTTTTTTGTCTTGAATTGTGCCGCTACAGCTATGGTCACACTGTCTTCAAAATAAATTTTATAAACCATAGAACTTGCTATGAATTAACTTTCCATGTAGGCTGCTCCAACCCAGGCAGTTTATGTTGTTTCTAAAGGAAATAATTATATCTCTCTTTCCATGTGTGATGCTGGCTGTTGAACAAGTACTGTTTTTTTCCACAGAATCAATAATTACAAACATTGCTCAGGCATGTGGAACAGTCTTCATTTTCTGGACTGATCCAGAGTGTTAAAACAGCTAATTGACCCCTGCTTTATTACCTTTTTTTGTTTATATTATGCAACATAAAGCCTAATTTATCAAAGGGCAGCTCTTCTGGCTTCAACAAGTTGAATGTGGATGTGAAGTTGGCTGTATGGTAGTGAATCAGTTTAACTTTGTGGCTCATTTTAACTCTGAGGAGAGCAGTTGCAGGGAGCATTCAGTCAGGCCCTGGGTGCTGCTGCTGGCAGCTCTGCCAGTCTCAGTTGTCAGCTGTACAGTGCTTCATGCCCTAAATGAGAGAGTCAAGGGTGAACATGGACCTTAAACCTTTTCCTGATGCTTAAACTAGTTAATCCTCCTGATTCCCTGATTGTTGTGTCTGAAGATATGTTGGCTCCTTTTTTTTTCCCACAAAAAGCCTTGAAGTCTCTTCTTCCTGTCCTGAGAAAGGTGTCTGTTCTAGCATAGTTAGTGAAAAACATTTGTAAATAGCTCTCGCTATTTCAGCCATTTTCAGGCATTCTGTGACCCATGAAGTCAGGTGTGGAATTAGTCTTTAATGCATAACCATGCAGTAGTTAAATTTTCCTGATGTGTTTTTTAAAAATACCACATTCTCCATGCTGGTTCCTTGAAAGGCATACAAACCCAGTGGATCTATGGGCCTTTGCACTGCCATCACTGCACATTTGAAGTTGCACTCACTCTGGAAGAGAACCATATGCAAAGGGGGTGTTGATTTGTGTGTCTGAGCTGGTGTACAAGCAAAAACCTTGTGCTTAGCAGTGGGGTCCTCCTTGGAAGCCCAGTGCTGTGCTGGGAGGGATGGCCTGAAAATAAAATCCAGATTGAAGGTTGCCTAAGGGCAGAAACATTAGTCAAGCAGTGAAGGAGCAACTACCAATCCTTTCAAGCTTGTGTTTTGCCATCTAAAAATACAGACACCCTGTGTCTTTGTTGCAGAGGTTGCTGTTCCAGAAGGCCTTCAACTCTCAGCAGTTAGTCCATATTACTGTGATCAACCTGTTCCAACTGCACCACTTGCGAGACTTCAGCAACGAAACAGAGCAGCACAGCTACAGCCAGGATGAGCAGCTCTGCTGGACACAGCTCCTGGCTCTCTTCAGTAAGTGTGGGAGCTAATTGATTTTTGTAGTCCTCTTGATTTTAATGTGGAATCCATTAGTAATTTCCTGTCCGGATTTAGCTTAATGGCTCCGTGAGGTAAGTGCCGAGAATAGACGTTAGGGAGAAAGTTGTGAGAGATGGTCACACAGGATCATTTATGTCAGCAGTGCTGACTAACACTGGATTTGTGTCCAGACTTACTCTGTTTAAAGCTTTACAGTACTCTGCATCATTTTCCTGGTTCTGAAAGAACATTTTAACTTGGGTGCAAAACTGGATCCAGCTTGGCAGTGAGCAGACTGATCCAGCTTGGCCCTCTCCTCTTTGAGGGCTGCTCCCCAGTTGGCTGCATACAGTTGGAGTTGCTTTGAATGGAACTGGTTCTGATTCAACAGGACTGAAGTTGAAGTTGAGTCAACCAGGAGCTCAGTTACTTCTTTGCCTTTGGTAATATCAAGCAGGAGATAAGTGAGAGTGCAGAGCATTTTAGGCTCTAGCCACATGATGCTGATTTGCTTAACCTTATTGAGCCTGTTGTCAGCTTGGCCTTGTTTGTCAACACCTAAATTTCTGAATAGCTGGATTTCTCAAAGTTCCAGCCTAGTGTTGATTCTGAAGGCACCATGGTCACACTGGTGTGGTTACTCTTTCTCAGCTTCTGTGCCCTAAGGGGTCTGGGCTGGGTGCCTGCCTGCAGAGCTCCAGTGCATTTGTGTGCCTGCTGTTTGAAGTGAATAAAGTGCAGGTAGGTAGCTGAGTTGATAATTTCTAAGAAATAGGCGAGTAGTGACTGTTTTTGCACTGGGTTTGGCTCATGTGATTTTTTAAACTTTACCAAAATGACTTGCCATGACAGTTGAATAGATAAAACATCAAGATTCTGCTGCATAGTAGAAAACTATTGAACAGCCATATGTTGTGATCTGTTGGTGGATTGCTTAAGATGAGGTAGTGGGCTGTCTTGTTCTAAAGAACTAGCTCTTAGAATAGGGGTTCATGGGATGGGTATATTTGATGAGGTTATTTGCTCAACTTTGAAGTGTCATTCCCACATCATGGAGTTTTTTTCTTTTGCTTTTTCCTCTTACTCTTTCTAGTGTCATTTCTTGGAGTTCTGTGCAAGTGTCCTTTACAAAATGACTACCAGGAGGACTCTGGGGCTGCATATCCTCTTCCAGCTGTGAAGGTTTCAATGGACTGGCTGAAACTTAGGCCCAGTGTTTTCCAGGAGGCAGTGGTTGATGAAAGACGGTAGTGAGTGTTAATCTTTCTCTTGTTACATTTTGTTGCATGAAGCTCCTAATTACTGTTGATCCACAAATGAGCCATGGGAAGAGTGATCATACAACTTATCATTACAGATACCAAAATGAGAGAAAGTGTGTTTGCTGAAAAGTTCATAAAGCAAAACATGAGACTTGTTGGTTACATGAGCAAATTGACTCTTTTAATTGTCTTTAGGTTTGCTGTAAGTTTTTTACAATCAGGGAAACTGTTTTATCATGTCCAATTTGACCATAATTACTGAGTGTTCCTGTAGTCTTATCTAGTATAATGATTTCTCAGGTTACTGGGGGAAGTGGCAGAAGAATACTTGCCTTGATTTCATGCACTAAGCCATGACTTGGGCAATGCTGGAATGTAGTCACCTAGGAATTAAATTCTGGTTAGTAGAGGGCTCTTTAAATGTCAATGCAGGCACAACTGTTCTGGACTGTTGCTCTGTTTTTTCACTTTTGCCACTAATCTCATAATTTAAGGCTTAAATTGCTCTAAACTCATGGTTTTGGTTTTTTTTTACATAGTCTGTTAACTTTTCATGAATTACTGTGATTCAATAAAGTGTTTCTGTAAGGTGATTCTTAGGATCCGGGTGACTATTACTGATACAGCTGGATGAGCATTATTCCTAAAATGGGCACTCCAAGGAAAGCAGTGTGATGCATGGGGAGCAAGGGTACCTATAACTTTGGTTTGTTAAATTAGAAACAAAAAAACCCTGTGGAGTTTTGGGAGCTTAAACCACAGAATTCCTGAAGGAAAGATTAAGAAAAAGAGTTCAGATATGGTTTTGAGATGATGATAACTATTGCCATTCTCACATCCTGAAGGAAGCCTTATGCCTATATTTTAATAGGCAAGATGCCTACTTGATATCAAGTAGTCCCTGTAGAAAGGACATGCAGGTAGTAATTCATGGAGTAAATAGCCTTAAGCTGAAAGAGGGTAGATTTAGATTGGTTAGAAAGAAATCCTTCACTGTGAGGGCCAGATTGCCCAGAGAAGCTGTGGCTGCCCCATCCCTAGTAGTGTCCAAAGCCAGGCTGGATGGGGCTTGGAGCAGCCTTGGGGTAGTAGAAGGTGTCCCTGCCCATGGCAGAGGGTGGGAGATCTGTTCCAGCCCAAACCATTCTGGGATTCTCTGAAGGAAATCATTTTCTGGACAACATATTACTAACTTTACTTGCTTCATTGAAGACCTCTGGGGTGTTTTTTCCTTCTTTTGTTCCTTGTCAGTCATGGGAAGGAGCTGTTGCTCAGTGTAGTGTTGAGAATAATGATGAAGATCATGCTGTCTGTGCCTGCAGCTATGTGGGCAAGCAGCTGAGGGTGTACAGTGCTGTTGGGGACATGGTGCATTCTTCAGGCCATGTGCTGGATGAGGGCTGAAAGCCTTGCTGAGGAGGACACATTTATTTCTCCTACACTGAGCACAGTGGGCATCTTGAAATAGTTTTCTGTTGTTTCCATCAGTAAAGCAGAAGGATTTTTGGACTTTTGGGTGGGAGCTTTTAGCAAACAGGAGCAAGCAGCCTGGTGCTAGCAGTTAAATGTTAACCACTTATGCAGTGATCAGTGTGATTTTAAAATTGTTTGCTCCAGGGACTTTGGGAAGAATTTCCAGTCATTGCTTGGTATTGTGAGGGCAAGGCAGGGGACTGCAAGTTCACCTCTAGTTTAATGGTCTTTCTTGGTGCAGCCCTTCCTTAGAATCTTTTCCCTTGGTGGTAAATGCTCCAGCACTACAGTATAGTGTTGTTCAGGGAGCAGAAGTACTTCTGCACAGCTGTGTCTTGATAAATGCTTTAGCTGCCTAAACTGATTCATTGACTGTGCCTTGAGAGCCATCACCTTTGGACTGCAAAGCATGAATTGCAGACAGGTGCTTGCAGCACTTGCTCATGCTCTAGGTCTGGTTAAATTCACAACAGGCTCTCAGACCTGCTGGAAAATGAGCACTGTGCTGTGAGAGCCTGGCTTCCTTGGGAGCTTTAGGTTGGCTTTTTAGTAATAGTAAATTTTTCAAGAAAGTGGTCTTTTCACTGACACTTTGCAAGAAACTTTTCTTGGAATCAGAGGATTGATATAAACTGTGATGGTTACAGCATTCAGTGTTTTTTTTGGTAAAGCAAACACATCCCATGTTCTGCAGTTTTCACTTAGGGTTTGCCTGTTTTCTAATTTTTAGCATATGGCCCTGGCTGATCTCTCTTCTAAATAGTTTCCAGCCTCATGAAGAAGATCTATCCAGTAATAATGGTAAGGACACTTGTAGTCTGTAAAGAACTGGGAAAAGCAATGTTTCTCCTGCTGATGTGGGGAATTACAACTGAAGAGCAAATAAGGAGGCAAGTTGTCTTCTTGTATTAGTTCGTGTGAATACTTTGTAAATGCTTTTTCTTGTTCTGAGCAGACTGGTCTGCTTTATCCTTCCTGAATTCCTCAGATCATGGGGTGGACCAGTTAATAGAAGGCTTTACTATGTATAGAGACCATGCTGAGGTATCTGCTGTGATACTGTGCTCAGAGCTTTCATGCTTTCCTTATGCTGTTTACTGTCTGTTTGGCAGCAACCCCCCTTCCAGAAGAATTTGAGTTGCAAGGATTCCTGGCTCTGAGACCCTCATTCAGGTGGGTGACAGCTGAAGGATCCTGCACCCTTGCTGATGTCATGACTTCTACAAACATTGGCCTGTTCCCTACAATATCTTATTTATGTATGTTTACTGCTGTATAGATTGATGTTGGTCTCTTCAAAACTGCAATGGATGATGTAGCCCTAAGAGATTCTTGAGGTTACAATATTGCTCATGACTCCACTGAACCTCTTTAGTGTAGATGCATCTTACCAGATGAGAATTACATATGCAAATCAGACATATTTTAACAGCCATATTTGGAATAATATCTGGTAAAAGTTTAGTTTTTAATAGAGCAGTGCTGACATGTTTTATTTCTAGAAAAATAGCATATTGCAGAGGGTAATGGTGTAATTAATATTCCCTCTTCTGTACCAATACTAGGAACTTGGATTTTTCCAAAGGCCACCAGGCAATTACAGGGGATAAAGAAGGGCAGCAACGTCGGATACGGCAGCAGCGCCTGATCTTCACAGGCAAATGGATTGCTGAAAACCAGCCAAGGTAATTGCAAGTACTTTGTGTTTCCCACACTACTGGAAGCTGAGGTGACACAAGTGCAAGTGTGGAATGTTATTTTTCTCTCTGTCCAGCACATCAGTTAGTTGTAATGTGAGCAGAAGTTGCTGACAGCACTAATAATATGTTCTGTGGGTCAGCATGCTATTCCTTCAGACTGATTATGATAAGTCATGTAGTTTATGTATTTGCTTTTTAATTCCTTCCTGTCTTTTTCAGGTTGATTCAGTGTGAAAATGAGGTAGGAAAGCTCCTGTTTGTGACAGAAATCCCAGAGCTCTTGCTGGAGGACCCTAGTGAAGCCAAAGAGAGTCTCACCTTGCAGGAGACATCCATGGCAGAGCCACTGTGTGCTGATGGGAGCCCTGGACTCAAATCAGTGCTGTCCTCTGGCAGAAGCCTGAGCAACAGCTGCGATGCAGGAGAAAAGCCAATGGTCACTTTCAAAGAGAACATCAAGCCCCGGGAGATGAGCAGAGAGCAAGGACGCATCTACCCCCCAAAGGACATAGCGAGGGAGAGACGGGACTTTTGCAAAGGAGTAGTAGCAAATAAGAATGATGGGAAGAAGGACAACAATAAAAGAAAGAATGAGACCAAGAAATGTGGCTTGGATAAGATGCAGGAAGCAGGAAAGCAGAATGTGGCAGTTCAGGTAAGCCTTTAGCTCAGAGGGATACTGTGCCTGAGACAGTGCCATGTTGTGTCAGGGCAGTCACTGCTTGTGTGTAGTATGGTAGAACTGAGGTCTTGCTGTGGGCCCTGCAGCTGCAGCTAACACTCAATAATATAAAATACTTCTACCTTAAAGACCAGGTGATGGTGATCTTAGCATCTCTTTGCTTTTCCTTGATGCTATCTCAAAAAGCGAGAGGAGAAAAAAGAGTGCAATGAGAGGTGCTATATCTACCCATTCCACAAATTATTTAGGCCACCAAGGCAGTTCATGTGGCCAGGTCATAGTCATGCTCTTGCCATTCTGGGGTCTGTTGTGAAGGAACTGGGTACTCTGCATTATCACTTCAGTTGACTGGTGCACATTCAACAAGCTGAACGTGTCACAAATGCACCAAATTGTATATATGAGAAGAAAGATCCTCTATAGCATGGGTGCAATCAGGTGTCTCTGTTGAAGTAAGGAAAGCAAATATGCTCCTAAATCGTCAGTCTGTGCTCAGGCACTTGCTCAAAATGTTTTGTTTTCACATCAGCTGCTCTTTTACCAGTTACATTTTTGGGGGCATGCTTTTTTATCTATTTCTTTGAGCAGTACATATGAAATATATCAAGTAAGCAGTGAATTTGCTAGTCTGCCTTCCACTACATCATAGTAAATGAGGGTAGAGAGTGTCAGGGCTGATCTGATCTGTACCTGGACAATTTGGCTGTGTCTCATTCATTCCCTGATGATGACTGGAACCATTCAGTGATAGTGATGGAGATTTCTGTTATTTCCCTAGAGAAACTGTTGGTTCTTCACTGTTCTTGCGAGTGGGAATTATTTCCTAATGCACTTTATGTCCCTTGCCAGCTCATTACTGCTTCCCAGGACAGGTCTGCAGAATAACTCTTCCTCTGTGCAGCTACTCCAAAGGCCTGTGCAACTGAGGTCTTTTCCCCAGACTAGACAAACCATCTCTTTCAGTTTTTCCAGCTTGTGTTGTTTAGGAGCCTTGGATTATTCTCCCTGTTTTCCTCCTGATGATTTGCTGTTAAACATCATGGTTATGAAATGGAATGTCTGAACTGGCAGCATTATTCAGTTGGTTTTGCAGGGGAGCCATACCTCAGGGTACAAAGGGTTTTGGTAAAGGCTACAGAAACCAGGGGACAATCATTTGTGAGTCATGGAACATGATTCTGGTGTCTGAAAACCAACATAGGTGAATTAGAATAGCAAGTTTCCTTGTTATTTTCCAAATGCATCTGGATGTCATTGTGGGTCTGATCATAACTCCCAGTTTTGATCTTTGTGCCCTTGCCTTGCAAAATAAGGACTTTAACCTATCAGATAAAAACCTACCAGATCTGAGGACTATGTTAGCTTTCTGGGTAGAAGTGATAGCTTATTTATCAGAAATTTGCTTGATTTATTCTTAAGATACAACAAACCCAGCTGTAGCAGAATCTGCTCTGATGTTGTTTGTTACTGTTTGTCTCTTCTTTAATAGGAATTAATTTTGGCTTTTTAACTCCATCAGCTGTATTTATGTGAAATGCCTTTTGTTTCTTATAATTTGTTGGATTTGATTACCTAGACCTGCTTCAGAATAGAGGGAGGGCTTGCTTGCTTCCCCCCACACTGAGAAACCAGTGTAGGTTTCATCCCAGCTGGTTGGACTGTTTGTGTTGTGCTTTGGCACTCCTGGCGGTGTCACGCTTTGTTTCCTACATAGTTCATTGCCTTCAAAAGCTTAAATGCTGCAGTTCCTACTTGGCAAAAATGTGAAGAATGTGGTACAGAAGTGATCAGCCCTGCTTTGCAGATACATGGGAGACTTGCATGCTCAGGCAGGGTGTGATCTGGGTTGAATCTCTGCTCTCTAGGGAAGATAATGTTAGGAGCCAAGGAAGTTCAATGCAGACTAACTCAAAGTGTAGCTAGCATACTCTTATGAGGTCCCTGTGATGAAATGGTGCTTCTCTCAAGCACTGTGTAGGAACACTTAGGGCTGTTGTGGGGGTCAATATTTGGTAGCATTGACGCTTCTGAGGTGATATCAAATAAAAGCCAGGAAGGAACTGAAATTCGTCTTGATTAATCAGCTTTAGTGATTTAGGTTTTTATAAAGTTAACTGTAAATCATGCAGGGGGCCTTTTGGAAGCCATCTTCTGGAAATTAGTTATAGCATACTTGAGTTTTTGATGGATAGAGCTCAAGTTTTAAAATGCCATGGCAGGAAGAGTGTCTTTGAATTCTCCAGCATTTCCGTAAAAGAATGCGTAGTGCTTGATATGGGTTGTAAAAATATTTGGCTTATTGTGGAGGGAAAAGGGACAGCACAATGTAAGTTAAATGTGCTGAATGTGCTGGAGGATGAGGAGATGTGGCATGAGCAAGGACCTACATTGTTCGTGGTGTTTAGCATCAGCCAGAACCTTGAGGTGGAGTTCACTCCAGACTTTTTCTAGTGGGAAATGAAAAATTCACCCAAACCTCCCAATTTTACAAATGCAGAAAGAACCCTACACTCCCATAATTTCTCAATGGAGAAATTAAATTTGAAAAAGAACTTAAGAAAGGATTTGAATGCATCTATCCCTTTACTACTGTTATTTGGCAGAAAACAACTGTCCTGTAACTCCTTTCAACTCAGCAGCACTAAATGTCTAAATGAACCCCACACAGTTGTGATGTAGGGGTTATTGTTATCGTTTGGTTTAGATTTTTTAAATTTTATCCCTGTTACAACCCTTTCTTTCACTCACCTTTGAGGCTTGGTGTCAGGTCTGCTCCTGGGCCCTTTCTGTATTTCCCGGGTTCCTTGCTTGCTGTCTTTTTCCTGCCTGCTCCATCTTGCATTCCAGGCAGTTCTGCCGAGCTGAACAGAAAGGGAAAGTAGTCTTCCCCTCTGTCTTCCTCCCCAGGAAGACCCAGACCACGGGAGACTCAGAATAAGGTAAACATTACATTACATTCTTCTCTCTGCCTTTAACTGGTGCAGCTCTTTTAACAGAACACCCTGCAGTTACACAGTAAACTGAATGAGGTGAAGCACTTCCGCTGTTTGTCTTGTATGCTCTGGGTCCAAAGAATTCCATAGTGTGGAGGAGTTTGTGCACATACCTCACTGTATGGATTAGGCTGAGAGAACTCCCCAGAAAGAATGTGTCAGTGTTTGTTTTTTAAGGTTCTGCAGGTAAGTAGCATGACTTGGGTTGAAGCAGTGCCCTTCCAGGAGAAGCATCTGCACTTTCTGTTTTTAAACACTGCAGGTGAGCAGCGTGGTAAGTTGCTTGGATGGTGTGAGATACTATGTCTGCTTCTCACTATTGTGCTAGAGAAGGAGCCTCTTGCATCTTCTGAGTAAATACCCTTGAGTGCTTTTGTGAGGTGAGAAGCGCCTGAGGACATGCAGGGTAATCTGCTTCAGGTCAGTGAGGAGGGCTCTGTGTTCCAAACTTTTCTCAGTTACTTAGGGGAAAGAAAATAATCACTCAGGCAATCTGAGAGTTTAATTTTTGGCTTGAAACATGATATGGTTAATGTGGAAGTTTAGGAAAAATTATTTAATTTCTTCATACTTTCTTTTGCATCAGGTGAAATCCCAGACAGAGATGAGGAAGACTCCGGTGTCTGAAGCCAGGAAAACACCTGTAACTCAGACTCCAAGTCAGGCCAGCAGTTCCCAGTTCATCCCTATTCATCACCCAGGAGCCTTCCCTCCCCTTCCTAGCCGGCCAGGTAATTTGCATCATTCTTTTGAAGTGTCATTTATTGTTGGCTGAAGAAAATCCTGTAATAGTGGTTGGTACCTCTAGAAGCCTCTGGAAGGTAGGAGCTCTGTTAATGAACATGGATTTTCCTGTTGAACATCTTATCAAGTAGTAAAAAGGGGCATAGCAGAACTGAAACGAGATAAATATGATTCCTGATGCTTTGGAATTGAGGTTTGTCATGAAATCTGCCACCTGCCTTCTGGTTTAATGGGTGTGAGATCAAGGGACTTCACGCTAGGCTCTTCCTGTAGTTAGTCTGAACATGACAAAACTTTCTGTTAGCACTGCTTCTGAAGCATTCCCTGTACTTCAGACTCCATTGCTGAAAAAGATCAATCACACTGCTTGCTTTAAAACTCACTTTCTTTTGTAGTGGTGCTCATGTTTGAAGCTGTAATTTGTGTGGTCTTGCTTGCTGCTGTTGCTGTGCTGTGTGTCCCATTTTGCTGTGGAGCCTGCCTGTCATACCTTGCTATCCATGTTTGCTCATGGAATAACTGGAAGCTGTATCTTCCCTGCACCAATTACATGGAGCTCCTCAATATAAGACAGATGAGCATCTTCCCTGTCCCAAAGTCAGCATAAAATCTGACCTGTGAGACACAGAATTAAAGCTTGCCTTCCAAACCTGGCTTTTCAATGTGAACTACAGGGAAGGAATTGATCTTGCGGATATGAGGATTTGTTTGGTTACCATCTGTCTCTCTCTAAATTGATCCAGAGACTGGTGATTCTCTGGGAGGAGGCAGTACACTTAGTGTATTGATTGCTTCTGTTTGTTCCTGCAGAAGTTTAGTCCCTGAAAATGTGTTTGAAGGGGATGAAATTTTGTGGGTAAAGCATCAAAACTCCGAGAGCAATGAAGGGAAAAGGTAGTGGGGGTCAAAAAAAGCCAGGAGATTGGGAGGTAGGGAACACAAGGATGTGGAAACATGACCCCCAGATACTGCCATGGCTGACTGCTCTCAGTGCCTGGAATATTGCAAGAAAACTCCAAAACAAACTCGGAATCCTTGTGTGATCACAGCCATGCACATGCCAAGGTGAGGAAGGACATTGTAGTGCATGTGTGCAGACTGGTGCCTCCTTTCCTAAATGAACAGCCTAGAAAGAGGAACCCCCACTGAAGGTTTTCTGGAGAGTATGCTCTGCCAAATTGTGATTACAGGTGCATTTTCTATCTTTTCCAGGATTTCCTCCTCCAACCTATGTTGTCCCCCCTCCTGTGGCTTTCTCCATGAGCACGGGGTACACCTTCCCGGGTGGTGTTTCAGTCCCAGGAACCTTCCTCCAGCCCACAGCTCACTCGCCTGCAGGAAACCAGGTGCAAGGTGGGAAACAGTCCCACATTCCTTACAGCCAGCAACGGCCCTCTGGACCAGGGCCAATGACCCAGGGACCTCAGCAAACACAGCCTCCTTCCCAGCAACCCCTCTCATCTTTACCAGCTCAGGCAACAGCACAGTCCGCAAGCCAGTTACAGGTCCAAGCTCTGGCCCAGCAGCAGCAGCAACAGTCCCCCACGAAAGCTGTGCAGGGCCTGGGGAAGAGCCCACCACACCACTCCGGATTCCAGCAGGTAAACGTGGCCTCTGCTATGTGCTGGGCTTCATTTAAAAATAAGTGGCATCGTTCAAGACTTGTCTTCCTGGATTACCTTTCCAAATTGTCGTTAAAGAATTTTTTTGATTGTGAACTTCTGGGCAAATTTGAAAATGAGCTGAAGTTTGGTGGGTGTGAACATATGATGCTGTAACTGAAGGGAAGGTATGTACTGGAATGGAATGTCTTTTCTGTCATCTATTTGCTATGTGTTTCTGATACAGACAAGGTGTGGAGGTGGTATGTCTGCCTCAGGCCTTTCTAGTTTTCTTGTGTGAGTGATGAGGACTGAGTGTGAACCCCCACCTGCACTCTCCTGGCTAACTGGTTGCAGTGTCAGTTCCCTTACAGCTCTTAGTTCCTTTGCTCACCTTGTGCTGGAGAAAATCTCCCTTCTGGCAAATCTGGACCCAATGGTGAGACCCTGCTTGTGCTCTGGGCAGCAAAATGCTGGCTCAGTACTCTACTAAAGTTTTAATTTGTAGTCTTTTGGGTTAAAAGGTATTAGGGTAAGGATTATATTTGGTTGTTGGTTTAAAGCTTGACTAGAAAGCATTAGATGCCTATGGAAATCGCTTTTGATGAATAACAGAGACATTCCACAAACATTCTGATTTGCTATCACACTTGAGCCAGGCTGACAGCTTGGATGGAGTTAGGCGTTCAGGTAACATGAATTATTCCTCCCTGCTGGTGAAATCCTGTGTCTCTGCCTCAGTATCCACAGACAGACTCATCGAAGCAGCTCTGGAACCCCCCTCAAGTCCAAGGCTCCCTGGGGAAGATCATGTCTGTAAAGCAGCCCTATTACCTGCAGGCCCAGGACCCTCTCAAGCTCTTTGAACAGTCATTACAGCCTCCTGTGATGCAACAGCAACCTTTGGAGAAAAAAATGAAGCCTTTCCCAATGGAGCCATATAACCAGAACCCCTCAGATGTCAAGGTGGCAGATTATTACTGGGACTCTTCCTATAGCATGACGGACAACAGGGTGATGAGCCAGCAGTCAAACCTGGACCGCAGGGGGAAGCGGCAGGGCGTCTTCCGCTCCGAGCAGGACGCTGTCTCCAGGATGACCTTTGAGGTAAAATCCATGCTGCAGCTGGGGGAAACTAAGGCTCTGGTATTCCTGGCAACTCTTAGCGTTTCCCTGTTTCAGGAATGCCCTGTGGTCCTGAGTAGGTCAATGTGAACTTATTTAGAAGGGACCTGAGCATCAGTAGCTGGGGTTCCAGCACAAAGTAATGAATTCCCCATTTTAGTAGGCTGTGTGTAGGATCAGCCTCTTGAAGATTTGGTTTCAAGTAGATGTAAGTCTTGTTCAGTGTGGATGTGACATCCGTCTCTGCTCTGTGTCTGCCAGATTGAGAAGCATGGCAGCTGATAGTTTTGGGGAAGATTCTTGTCTGGCAACTGATGAAAACCATAAAAGCCACTCAAATAATTGCAGCTGAATTATTACACTTTAGGTGAACTCCTAACACTGCTATAGTGAATTGAATGGCTGAGGCTGCAATAGGTTGAGCAATCAAGGATGGTAGCAGTGGTCTTGTCTTGGATTTTTTTGTTTGTTCTTCCTGAAAATCCCACCACACTGAGAGAGCTAAATGACTTCCTTAGCTCCTGGTTGCAGTAATGGAATACTTTACTTCTGTTAATGTAATCGTGCTTCATGTTGCTGTTTATAAACCCAGCAATCTCTGTTATTTATTAACAGCCCTGGAGTTGTCTGTGAGTGCTTTCGGTGATGTTTATAAGGAGGCTTAAACAGAGGCCTTTTAAACCTTTGCTTGGGTGTGTCTCTATATATGCACTCAGGACATGGAGAAGGTCAGCTGATACCACTCGCTCATCCTCCTGAGAAAAAAGCCAGACAATGTACAGAAATCTACCCCTACCCTGATGTTAGGTTGTGGTTTTTAGATGGAGACAGGGTCAAAGCCTTGTCCTCATTCCTGAAAGGGAAACCAAGGTGCCAGCACGTTGTGCTACAGAGAGAAGCTATGCCTGTGATGCTTGTGCTTTAAGCATCCATTACAAAAGTAAAGATGTCCAGTCTGACCAGCACTGAGCAGAGCGCTGGTCAGCTGTGCATTGGCATAACAGCTATCACCAGTGGAAATAAGTCTCATGGGATTTAAACTCCTCAAGCAGAGAAAAGAAGAAGATGCAAACATAATTCTGCTTGAAACCTAAATTACTCACAGCTATAGGAGAATGATGATAAGATTTTATTAGTTGTCCTTGCCTGTAGAGGCAGGTTCAGTATGTGGCATGGGTGAAAGGGAAGCACATGCTTGGCTAATTAAAGCTCCCTGCTGTCACTTCTGTGTGTTCTCCTCTCCCTGTGAGCATTTGGCCGTGTGGCTGGTGGTTGTTTCTGCTCAGAGTTCTCTCAGTGTGTGCCTCAGCACCATTCTCACCCTGCCCTCTGCATGCTGCCTTCTGCCTTCCTCTGGCTGTTCTCTCTCCTGCTCTGGCTGTTCTTTCTGCCTTCTCTTGTCTCACTGTGCTCATTTCTGTCACTAGGACCCCAAGAGCTCCCCTCTGCTTCCTCCGGACCTGTTAAAGAGTCTGGCTGCCTTGGAGGAGGAGGAAGAGCTGATTTTCTCTAACCCTCCTGATCTTTACCCAGCTCTGCTGGGGCCTCTCGCCTCTCTTCCTGGACGAAGCCTCTTTGTATGTATTTGATGTAATACTGCTGCTTCTCACTCTTAATTGGCATCTCTTTCTTCTGTGAAATTATGAGAAATGTGAAATTCCTTTCTCTCCCCCATCCCTCCTGTCCACTTCCCTGCCTCACCTTTGAGCTAGTTTTCACAGAGGTGAAAGCTACAGCTTTTGGACTGAATCCAGGCCTGCTAATTTGTTCAGAAATCAGAATAACTGTGGGGTTTTTATAAGTACAATCCACAGGAGAGGTGTTGATCCATCATGACACATCATTTAATTCACTTGCTCTTTTGCAGTTGTATGGGTTTAGTAATAAAGGGCGGGGGGCACTGATGGGGTTGTGGAACATCATCAGAACAAGGGTGTAGTGACAGGACAAGGAGGAATGGCTTCCAATAGACAGAGAATAGGTTTAGATGAGATACTGGGAAGAAATTCTTCCCTATCAGGTTGGGGAGAAGCTGTGGCTGCCCCATCCCTGGAACTGTCCAAGGCCATGTTGGACAGGGCTTGGAGCAGCCTGGGATGGTGGAAGGTGTCCCTGGGCAGTGGGGTGGAATGAGATGAGTTTTAAGGTCCCTTCCAACCTAAGCCATTCTGCAATGTGATATGATATGATATGATTGTGTGATTATAATCTGCATATGAAAATTCCATAGAGGCAGGGGAGTGTTGCCCTATTCAATGCAGAAGAGATTGAAAAAAGAGAAAGATGGCTTTGGAAGAAAATAGCAATTCACTGGATAAATACACAGTAACTCTTACAGAAATACAGTCATTTTTGACAGAGGGGGTTTTTTCCCTACATTTTTTGTATTAAAACCTTTCTAGTTCACTAGGGGGGTCTCAGAGCTGTTGAATTTTTAAAATGCCTCTGAAAGGGCAGCATGCCTTTCTACTATGGCTATAAGCATGTTCATTAAATCATGCTCATTTGGATCAGTAACTGTAACAGAATTATTTGTGACTACTCAAAATCTCTGATTAAGTCTCTTCCTCAGTTATTTTACCTGCCATCCCAAGGAGCCAGTCACAAAACAGACATTGATTTCTGTCTCATTAGATAACTTTGCTGAGAAACTAATAGCTGCTGCTTTAACAGCTTCCTTTGAAGCTCCTACTGTTGTGTCTGCTGACAAATGGAAGGAAATCCTTCGCTGTGCAAGCTGTGTGGATATGCAGAGTGGGAATTCTGTCTGTCTTTTAAAATGTGCTTTCAAAGTAATGAGCTGTCACTTTGAAAATCTAACAAGCGAGGGGCTGCTTGCCAAGAAAATGAGGCTGTTTGTCTTAAATTACAGGATGAAAGCAAATATATTCCAGGTACTGTGACTGTGTTAAAGACAGAGGGATGGTAGTTCTGGTTTTTGTGGTTTGAATAATAAATTTTAAAACATCTAACATGCTGAGCTGATGAGAGTGCAAGAGGGGGTTTATTTATAACAAGACTACAGCTTTTATTTTGATTCACACACATTTTTACTTATGGTTTTACTAATTCTGTGGCTTTGTGATCCAGATCCTAGATTGGGTTATGTTCGTTGTCCACCAGCCAAGCTTAGTAATTTTTCTTTGGTTTCTTTCAATGATAACTTAGTTATTTCTAGTCTGAAGTCTCATTTCAAAGACACTGTTTTTCACTCCTTAATCACAGTAAGAACCAAATAGAAAGACAAGAAATACTATGCTGGAAATAACACCTGTGTGAGAGGGAGGTGGCATAGATGATGGAAAAAAGATCATGGTCTGTAATATCTTTACGTAGAAGTAAAAAGTCCAAGGGAGTTTTGGAACCTTTCTTTGAAATATTTGGGTTGAATTTTTTTCCTTCCTCTCTACAAGTAATTTATAATGGAAATGAGAGAGTGCTAAATGATCCCTGGACTACTAAACCTAATTTCAAAAGCAATTAGCTGCTCTTGCTGTCTAAGAAGGTCTCTACAGCAGGCATGCTCTCAGAACTGAAAAGGTACTCTGTCAAGAGTATCTTGACAGAGTCTGATCTTGTCTGAAGGAGTCCTTGTGTCACTGGGAAGGGATCCTATCTCACTTGTACTCGGTTTTCTCACTTATACAGGGTTTTACACAACCATAAGGTATTTTTGGCAGGAGTCTCCCCTATAGATGTATCAGAGTGTTAGACTTTGCATTTGAAAACCTGTTCTGGCAAAGGGGCTTGCCTGAGACTCTCAGCTGTCATGTTTGTTGATTTGTAGATTATTAATTACAGGTAGTAGGAAAACTACTGATTTGTTGCACTTGTTAGCTTGCCTCCCCTGTCCTCCAAGGTGCTGGAGCTAAAACGCAAGACAAGTTGTAAATGTGGCCAAAACCACTTTGGCAGTTTCTGATTACACGCTTTCGTCTTGGTTCCTACACTGAGCACTAACTGTGTTTTTCCCCTTTTTGGTTTCTGAAGAAGTCCCTGCTGGAAAAACCATCAGAATTGATGTCTCAGTCATCATCTTTCCTGTCCCTCAGTGGCTTTTCTCTAAATCAGGTGAGTGAGAACCAGAGTCCAACACCTTTTGCTGTTTCAGCTTGTGGTTAAGCCAGTGGAAACCCTGAAAGAAATCCACATGGATGTGTAATTTAACTCTGTATCAACTTAATCTTTGCCTTTATCAGTTTTCTTCCCAAATTAATTTTAGCTGTATCTCTGCAGATGTACTCTTGAATCTTGCTGAGTTCATGAGTCCTTTGCTCTCAGTGAAGTCATGAAATTGACTGAAAATGTGCATCTCAGGGTGCTGTGGTGTGTAGTTTTTTGTTTCCAGAGCAATGAAGTACCTGTTCTCTTCCAGAGAGTTGAGCAGGGTCTTGATACAACTTTTCTGAGTACTGGGAATCTGAAGATTTTGTGAAGACTTTGCAGTCCAGCCAGGAGAAATCTGTCCTGATTCACAATGTGATGGACTTAAATGGTCAAAGAAGATATGGGGCTGGGAAGTGAAAAAGGAATCAGGAAATATTTTGAGCTATAGTTGTTTAATTCTAAGTGCTTGAAATAAATCTAACACATAAGCTCTTACATTGTTTGGTTTTTTTCAGGAAAGATATCCAAACAGCAGCATGTTCAATGAGGTATATGGAAAAAACATGAATACCAGCACAAAAACAGAAGTCACCCCTTCAGCTGCCCATCAGGAGACTTCACTCTATTCTCTCTTTGAAGGGACTCCATGGTCTCCATCCCTTCCAGCCAGCTCAGGTAATCCTGGTACAGCATTTCTTGTGTCTAGTGATTTAAGAGGATTTGAGTTAATTCTAAACCAATTGCAAGTTATATGTAACTGGAAATTAGAAAAAAAAAAAAAAACAGAACAAAAAAACCAAAACTTGCTTGACAAGGTCTCTGAACGTTTCTGTTTTACTTTATTTATCTTCAGAAATACAAGGGGATTTTGTAATTAATACAGTGTAAGAACCTGGATTTTAATTTAAGTAGTTGAGCAGGATAAATGTAGGAGGTGATAAATTCTGAAATCTCTTTAACTTGCTGTCCTGACAGCCTTTTGGGAGTAGTGCTTTAACTCAGACATCCATATACTTTGTATTGCTTTTTTTGGAAAAAGCAGGAGGAACTCATTTCATAATGCAGATATTTGGAAAAGAAACTGTATGAGGGAAGAGTGGAGGAAAATAGAACAGTAGTGAGTTTTGTTGTGTTTGGTTTTTTACTGTTAAACAGCCCATAAAGCAAACCAGCTTCTTTGTTAGTAATTATCTTAAAGGCATAAAACATAACTATTATGTAATAATTTCATTCTCACTAAAAATCCAGAAGAGTGTGAGAGAGCAATTAGTTGAATCTAAGAAATGAATGGATTTTAAAAAACATCTGCACTGGATGAGATGTTTGGTGGGACCTTTGCAACCAACCAAGAAAAGCTGTTGTGGGTGAAATGGAGGGAGTTGCAAAGTGCTTTTATGCTAGTAAGATTTTTAGCTCACAGGGCTTCAACTCCCTCTCCCTTCGCTTCTTCATTTGTTCCATTCTGCCTGTGAACAGCCTACTTTGTGCTCCCTCTCCTCTTTTGCTCACAGTTAGGTTCTGGTCTGATTTAAGACTCACATAAGTGTAAAACATTCTCAGACTTGGGAGTTGAAGTTGTAAGCTTGCAAACTCCTCAAGGTCTAATCCAATTTTTCTATTGGTTTGTCAAGCTTGGAGACAATTACTCTTTTACTTTGAGACAAGTTCTTCGAGAAGCATGGGGAAAACTGGCTTTGCCTAACCAGCCCTCATGAGGTTTCCTGTAAGCATTAAAGAGTCATTCCGTTCTTGTAAATTTTTCACTCAGAATTCAGGAATTTGCATTACACTCATGTAATGGAGGGAATCAAAACTGACCTTCAGCATTGTAGCAAACTGGGGATGGCAGAACTTACAGCAGCACTAAGAAATTTAAAACTGGAAGGCTCCTGCTGTCTTTGCTGACCTTTTTTCCTCTTCCCTTGTAATCCCTAGATCATTCAACACCAGCCAGCCAGTCTCCTCACTCCTCCAATCCCAGCAGTTTGCCAAGCTCCCCTCCAACCCATAACCACAATTCTGTTCCTTTCTCCAACTTTGGGCCCATTGGGACTCCAGACAACAGAGAGCGGAGAGTTGCAGACCGCTGGAAAACAGATAAGCCAGGCAAGTGCTGGGTTCCAGGTTAGCATGGGGCTGTCAGACACCATCATCTGATGGTGTTTGCTTTGCACTGTTTCTGCCATGTCACGTTGAACTTGTCTTTCTGCCATTTTAGCAATGGGAGGGTTTGGTCTGGACTATCTCCCAACAACATCATCCTCTTCGGAGAGCAGCTGGCACCAGTCCAGTGCTCCCAGTGGTACCTGGGCAGTCCAAGGCCCTCCTGCCATGGAGGACTCCTCAGCTGTGCTTATGGAGAGCCTAAAGGTGGGTTTGGCTGAGGCTGTGCTCAAGGATGGGTCTGCAGGCTGGACAAGCAAGTGATGAGCATTAGCCTGTTGGAAGCATCAGAGTTCAGTGCCAGAAGCCCAAAGTTTTTCCTGCAGATTCACTTACACAGGCAATGTGGGAGGTGCCACCAATGCAGGAAGATGTCACAAATTTCCAGTTCTTGCTGGTTTTGAGATTTTGTGGAACAAGCCCAGGCTGGCAGAACTGGAAGAAATTCTAACATTAGCTTTGACTAGTCTAAAATTAGTAATAGTTAATGTGGGATGAATTTTTATGGTAATGAGGATTCTGGAGGAGGATAAAGTTCTTCCATGGAGCCTTTTATTAGAAGGTCTTATTTGAAGCCTATTTAACTTTCCTGATAAGCCAGGTATGAGTGATAAAGAGGGAAAACATAGAACATGATGTCTGCTTTCCCATCTGGCAGAGGGGCTGTGCAATGCAAAGAGGTGCTAGTGTTGGCTGTTTGTTTTTAGTCCATCTGGTCCAGTTCCATGATGCACCCCGGCCCCTCGGCCCTGGAGCAGCTGTTGATGCAGCAGAAGCAGAAGCAGCAGCGCGGACAAGGCGCCATGAATCCGCCGCATTGAGACACAGGAGGCAACCCTTCCAACGATGGCTCCATAAACCATGGCATGTTGGGTCTGTGGGACTGGCACACACAGTCCTGTGCAGGTGGCAGCCCTCTCTTCTGTTCCTTGCTGTCAGGAGGGCGTAAGTGCTCCACCAACCCACTGAGTGTGCACAAAATGTCTGCAGTGCAAGCAAACAACATCAGGAACTCTCCCATCCCCCAGGCCCTTCGGAGGGAGAGAGGAACTGCTGTTTGGCTCACTCAGTAACCCAATATCACCGCCTCTCACCTTCTCCATTGTGCATGTCCCCAGCCACATGGGAAGTAAAAGCTGAGAGCAAAGGGCAGATGGGAGAAGCCAATGAGAACTTCTCAATCCTTTTCCTCTCTTTGGGGAGATACAATAGGAATCCATTAATGATTGCTTCGCTGACTGAGAATGTAGTTGAAATTACTCCTAAACATCTTTGTTACTATCTCAGTAGTAAGATCACACTGAATTCTGTACACAGACGTGCTTCATAGTCAGTGTGTAGCAATGAAAGCCCCAGTTGCTGCTCTGGTCACGCTGGTGATGAGGTGGGGCTCTGTATCCTGGACTGGCAAAGGAGTTTCATGAAAGAGAGAGAGAGTCTGGCACTTGGCACACTTCACCCAGAGGCTTTGGGTGGGTTAGAGACTCCAGCATGAAATGCCCTTCTCTCAGTAGGTGTTTGAGCTATAAGGGGTGACATGGGGCATCGCAGCACTGTGTTGAAAAGCAAGTAACTGCTACGGGGTTTTAAATTAATGTGTGATTCCTGTACATTTTACTGTAGCATAGTGGCTAGCCCCACAAAGGGCAGGCTAGTCTGTGCATTCACAGCCTGACTCATTTTAATAGGTAGGTAGAAAGCTTTCACTGGGGTTTTTTTTTTGTTGGGTTTTTTTTGTTTTTGGTTTTGTTTTTGTTTTTTTTTTTTTTTTTGGTTTGGGTTTGGTTTTTT
>JAOTQP010000403.1:6983703-6994518 GCA_026413545.1 Cichladusa arquata | reverse complement strand
GAAGGGAAGGGAAGGGAAGGGAAGGGAAGGGAAGGGAAGGGAAGGGAAGGGAAGGGAAGGGAAGGGAAGACACCTGCTTGCTTGGGTTTTGCAAGGTACCAAGAGAGGCTGGCTTAGATTTCTCCTGCTGGAGATCAGACCTTTGGGATCTGAACTGGTGGCCAGGTGTGTCTCACCTCGCAGGCGAAGAGCCGGTAGCGCAGCCCCAGGATCTTGTAGTCGATGAGCTGGTTGCCTCGCAGCTGGGCCAGCGCCTCTTTGAAATCCTCAATGGCCTTCCCGTGGCTGTGGAGCAGAGGATGAAGGTGTCACCAGCTCGTGGTGGCAGCCTGCCTGCCTCTAAGCCTGTACTCAGACTTGGTGAGTTCAGTCGGGTCTCCCCTCTATCTTTGCAGTGTTTCAGACACTCCAAGGAAGGAGAGAGGTTCTGAGGCTCATGCTAATCCCAGGACTGCAGTGCTGAAGGGTAGGAGCCTGTTTGACCTCGAGGGGTTTCAGTCTGGGCTCTGGGGCACCAACCTGCCTGGGATCATCCTCAGGTGGAGGCTGTCATCTCCATAAGTGGCAAAAAATGAAACTTGAAACCCTTCCACTCACTTCTGCCTCCGGTAAAACACGGTCCCCCGCTGGAAATAAGCCACTGCCAGGTGCTTGTCACAGCCGATGCTCCGGGTGAACGCCTGCAGAGGTAGGAGTAGGGAAAAGGGGGGGAAAGGGGACACCTTAAAAAAACTGAGGGCACAGAGCAGCTGTACCTGTCCTGCCTTAGCTGAGCTCAGCTCTGTGTGCTGTCTCCCGGCAGCACTGTGCACTGGGTGAGGGAGAGCCTGTAGCAGGCTCCTGGGTTTTTTGAGCTGGAGCCTCCTGCCAGCATGGTCACCTCCTGGAGAGAGGGACAGTGAATCCCGTGTATCACTGCTGCTGCCTCGCCTCTGATTCACTGCCAGAATGGGTTTGACAGCCTAGGGCTATCCCCTTCCTGACAGCTTTAAAAGGCCCCGAATCCATCCCTTAGACCCTGATCCTTTTAATTCCTTCCTTCCCCACCACGTCCATGTATCTGAGCGATCCCAGAGGTGAGAGGATGAGCAGCCCTAGGGGCTGTCCCTTACCTCCTCCGCCTCCGCCAGCTTCCCCAGCACCAGCTGGATGCAGCCGATGTTAAAGCAGATTTTGGCAGGGGGGTTCTGCACGGCCGTGAAGGCAGCCAGGGCAGCGCCCCAGTCCTTCCTGTCGGCTGCACACACTCCCTCCTGCCACAGCCGGATCGTCTCCACCAGGGACATGGCGTGCTGCGGTGGGATGGATCCCGGTGCCGGGTCTCGCCCCTCTCCCTGTCCTTCCTCGCAGCGCAGCTCGGCCTCTCCGGCTCCCTTCTGCCGGCACTTTGCCTGTTCCCCGCTGTCACGGACCGGCAGGAAGTTGCCTCGCCCGCATCATCAGCTCATCAGCCCCGGCATGGGGAAGTGGGGCTCAGGCTGCTCTGACACTGCGGGTGTTCATGGGGTGCATCCCTGCTCCTCTCGGGCAGCCCTCCTCGCCTACTCGGGATGCGATCTGCCGGCTTTCACATTAAAAGCCACGGATTTTGTCGGCTGGGTGATTCATCAGGTCGAACTTCAGGTCGCAAAACCGCAGGATGAGCGCTGTGCTGAGCCCTTGGTGCCCGGCTGAGCGCGGTCTCATCGCTCAGCGGCTCCTGCAGACAATTCCTGGCAGGCACAACTGGGCTGGGCTCCCCTGTGCGGAGGTGAAGCAGAGCCCAAGGACCGCCTGGGAAACCCTTGGTCCTTCCCGGCCCCACCGTGTTGTCCAGTGTGGAGTTCCATGTGCTGCTCAGGGCACGTGGAGCTGCCCATGGATGAGGTTCCTGGGTTCCGTGCTGCCCCATATCCCGAGGGCTCAGCCCAACATCACCCTGTCCTGGTGTTTTAGGGCCAACGAAGCACAACTGGCTCTGGAGCACAGGGCCAAGATGATCCTGGGGCACGCAGTGACAGCAGGATTCTGACCTGCTGCTGACCCACGGGTTTGGAGCAGGCTGCTCCACACATGGTTTTTAAGCATCTTTGGAAGTACTTTGCCTCTGCCCCATCTACCAGCAATGTGATATGTATTTTGTAAGAACTTAAAATATGTCAGCAAGACTCAGCCCTTGTGCCTTTACCAAAACTTCCCTAGCACGTTACATAACTCCAGCAGTGGGAGGGAGGCTGGGGAGGTGGCTTCTGATGGAGAAACCCGAGCCTCTGAGCAGCAAAGACTGGGGTTTTAATCCAAAGGACCAAACAGAACTCTGAGCTGTGTGTGTGCCCTCAGCATCCCAGCTGACTCTTATGGACTTCCCAAGGGGGCATGGAAGACAGTCTGACCTCCAGGAAAGCAGAAGGACATGCAACCAGCTGAAGTGATGGTAAAAGGGTAGGAATAACATGGTGAGTGTAAAAACACCCCTCTAGGGGCCTCTTCTGATTCCTGAGAGGGATGGGAGACCCTGTGGAACAGCAAACGGTTCACCTTTATTGGAGGCATTATTTTCTGCTCATTCAATTATCTGAACTGGTGCACTGCTTGGCCAGGTTTATCCCAAAACCACTACAAGGGGAGCTGGAGGAGGATGAGAGATCATCCCTGCAGCAGCTCTCCTTCTGCCTGGGTATTTGTCATGTAGCAGTGAGGAGATTTCAGAGCTGTGATAAACACAGCCCTTTCAGCAAGAGCAACTCTCTTGTTCCCCTTTCTCTGCCCAAAGCTGACTCGGTAGGTAAACTTGTTTCTTCTATGCTAACGTCCAACAGGAAGTGAGTAACTGAGATGGTGACATTTCCTGTGGAAGACTTCTTGGAATCCAGCAAACCCAGATTGCCAATAGGTGGATCACAAATAAGAGAAATGTCCAAAATCCAGCTGGGGTGCAGTGCACGTTTTGACTTTGTATAGCAACAATATGTACAAGTTCATAATTTCTGAAGAGTCAGAAAAAGACTGATTCAGGCACAAAGAACCCCCATTAGACACAAGGGAAGACCTTTTTGTGAGGAGTTTTATTGGGCAGAAGTGGAGGAGCACATCCAGCTCATTCCCAGGAAGGCAGGTTGGAGCTCCCTACACAGGACCTGGGGGTTTTGGCTCTTTTCCCAAACGGTGGCAGACACTGAGGTGGATGTGAGGCTAGCACAAAAGCAAGATGTCACTGAGAAGGTGCCATTGCCACGTGCTCCAGCTAAAGCTGAAGGCAGCAGAGCTCTGCAAACTCTGTCATCCCTCCCAGCCTGACCTGCATGAGGCTCTCCAATGAAGGCTTCTTTCTCCTAACAGGAATTTGAACCCCTGTCATGGTGTCCATACCATCCACCAATACAAGCAAGGCAGGATTTGGAGCAAAGATGCTGTTTTTTAAGACTAGATTTACTTTTTCCCTTCCTCTCATTACCAGCAGAGCTGCCCCTGCAAATCCTGCCCTATTCACACATCAATGCATGTTTTAGCACAGAAACACAGATGTATGTGTTCTGTAAATGTTCCTAAATCCATCACAGCCTCACCCAAGGGGATCTGCAGAACCTTAAGACCACTCTTTTTATTCATTTATCTAACGCCATCTGGAGGCAGCTGATCTGCTGTGGCATCAATTGCTTTGGAAAATACTTTCCACTTCTCTGGGATTATTTCTTTTAAATGGGGTTCATTGATGTCTTAACCCAAATCTGGGCAAGTGGAAAGAACCAGAGAAGCCAATCACAGTCCCTGGCAGAGCTGTAATGACAGAACCCTCACTGCACGACCAGGAGAATTTCTGTGTACACCTATGGGTGAAACCTGGATGTTTTTTGTAGCTTCGGTAGCAAGACCTGGTGATCCCAGTGCTTCCTGTGCTTGTGGCTGTGTTCTTCTGGAGGTGAGCAAGGAGAAGCATCCTAGGAAGAGAATTAGGGAGCCTCTGAATTGTTTAGGGGTAACCATGCTGGTTTCTGTCTCCATTGAAGGCACGTCAGACACCGAGTAAATATTCAGTGACGATTTATTGGTCTTTATTATTATTATTACAAAAACAAAGCAGATATCAAAAAACAGCAAAAATTTCACAAGGTCCCCAACAGTTTTACACAACTGAACTGTGGTAAAATAGTGAAATTAAAACATGTATTTTCAGTCCTGGCCCTAAACCTTCTACGGTGATCCGTGGTCTGGGATGCCCTGGGCTTTCCTAATTCTTTAAAATGCTCCTCTTTATTTTGGAACCTGACTGGCCCACTAGCTAACATGATGAGGCACAATGCAACAGGAATGTGAGCTGTCTGGTATCCTTACAGATCCTACACAACCAGAAAACAAAACAGGAGAGGCTCTGCAAGGATGGTGTTGATACCAGGATATGTTTCTCAGACTACCCCAAGCAGCCATTTAGTTGTGCTTGACAAAACCAATCACTTTCCAGTTGCTGAAAGGTGATTTACTGTGTAAAAGCTGCTTTTTCTTCTTTTCCTCAGGATCTTTGCTCCCCAAAATAAGAAGAGTTCACTGGGCTGGGTTCCAGTGTAAATGGACCATTAACCTTTTAAATTCCACTTTCCAAACTGCATGATAGACAACCCCATCCCACTGTGGACCCAGCACCAGACTGATGGCAAGAACCTGAGCAGGTTAAGGAAAATGCTCAGCTCTTGCTCTTTGGAATGATAATTGGGGTTGGAAAAGAGCTTTTTTTCTCTCCTAGTCACGGGTGTAGGGTCAGAGGCTGACCAAAGGCAACATGGTCCAGTTACCTGTGTTAATAATAGTTGCCCCACTTCTCAAATATCAAGATTTCAGCTCAAAACATTGCTTGGCTAGCAAAAAATTAAGACATTGCCCTGTGTCCCTCAGCATTTGCTCAGAGAGTCAGGCACAAATCTGCCACAATTACACACAAATGCAAATCACCCTAAACACCAAACTGTTTACATCACTGAATATGTCACTGAAAGGCTGGCGAGCACCAAATATTCCTGTTAGAAATAAAATTCCACCTTCATAATTTTCCAGAATGGACAGAAGAGATCACGAAGCGCATCATTGGTGGGGTATGACAGAAGCAGCAGGGCGAAGGCAAAGCTGGGGGACAGGGCTGCCCAGGAGCAGCCATGCCAGAGGGGCAGGGTTGTACCAGCAGCTCCCTGCTGGGGTTACACTGTCACTGCTGCTGGAGTTACACCGTCTTCCTGGCAGTCAGAACTCGCACAATGGAGCCAACCCCTCCTGCAGCCAGCGCCTGCCAAGGGAAACACGGCAATCAACAGCAGGCCAGGGAGCTACAGCCTGCACCTCCCTGCCAGGACCTGAGCAGGCTGACAGCAACGATGGAGAGGGACTCTGGACATGCCTAGAGTGACAGGACAAGGGGGAAGCGCTTCAAAATGACAGGGAGTAGGGTTAGGTATCAGGAAGAAATCCTTCCCTGTGAGGGTGGGGAGGCCCTGGCACAGAGAAGCTGTGACTGCCTCATCCCTGGAAATGTTCAAGGATGGGTTGGACATGGTTTGGAGCAAGCTGGGATAGCAGAAGGTGTCCCTGCTTTAAGCTTTAAGGTCCCTTCCAACTCAAACCATTCTGGGAGTCTTATGAAATTACTGGGATCATATTTATATTGCACATGAGCATCTGCCTGCCCTCCACAAAACACCAGCAGCCAGGGTGCCAGGGTACAATAATCACACTCAACTTCAAGTAAGCTGTTTAATTAAGCTTTCATTTCCCTGCATAACCAAGCTGCAAATTTTACTTCCCTCCAGGAAGGAAATTCTCCTTCAGCCTACTTGAATCACTGGATGAAACCATTTTGTCTGCCTCAGTCTAAGAGGCAAATTTTAACTGCTGGGTGTTTACCCAAGGAAACAGCAGTGGGCAGGAGATATAACTCAGCTCTGAGTTCCTAGTCACAGCCTGAATCTGGCACTTGAGTCTCACCAGCCAGGAAGGGGGTTCTTGCCAGGCTCAGGGCACTCTGGCAGGAGCTGTCCCAGTGCACTCACCTTCTCATGCCACTGCAGCAGCACAGCACTGCTGTTGTCAGAGGGGCTCTCAAAGCCCTTGTAGATGTACTTCATGAGCAGGTCCACCCCGTTCTTGTCCAGCGACTGCACTGCCTTCTCAATGTCATTGGCTTTGAAGGAGATGAGCACCTTCAGCACGATGCTCTCAGCACGGTCCTGGAACACACAACAGACACAGCCATCCTGTGTGAGGGGCAGCCAAGCACTGCTCCTCTCCCAGAAAACAACTGAATTAGAGCATTCTTCTCTTCAACACCCCTGAAGAGAACTGTGTGTGAAGAGCTTGTCATAGTAAGATACAACAGACACATCCTCCCAAGGATAAACAATGTGAAAGAGTTTAACACATTTGCCCTGCTTTAGTTCCTCTGCCTCTGTTTAGTGTTTGCAATTCTCTACCCCTTAATTATGGCTAAATAGTAAATGCTCATATGGAAGCTCAAGATCTACCAAGTTCCAAAATAATTATAACAATCAAGTGCTTGTCTGGCCCCCCCTTCCCACCAGAGCCTTTTCCATACCTCTGTAGTGTTTAATGTGACACAACCACTATAATCCAGGGAAATGCCATTGGCAGCCTGGAAGAGGTGACTGCTGGAAGCCACATGTTTCCCAAGGAGTCAGCTGCTGTCCCAGGCACACTGGATGCAGACTGGTCATTAATACTGAGCATTAATAAACATTGATCTGATGTCATTTCAGGCCTGGGAATGTGTGTGGTGTGCTTACAGTAGTAATTAGCCTGTAATCAGCAAGGAGTAGCTCTTCCTGTTCATCCATCACTAACTGAGGCAGAATGAGAGAAGAATGTCTTAGGGTTGCTGGACTTTTGAATAATTCCATCACACAAACACTTCGGGCACCTTCACCCTACAGAAACTATGGATGTCAGTTTTCCTGCCTAATTTAATATCCCATAATCACTTGGCTTAGCAAGACTTCTCACATGACTGTAAGTAAAATTATGTAAGTTCCAAAGATAACCAAAAATTAAGGCAGGTATTAATGTTCAGTCATTCTGCCCTCTTCAATTCCACCACCAAAGGTATTCTTACATCCTTCAATAGAGGGCTAATGGAAACAAGTCATTAATGTGAGGACAAAGCTACACAGCTCTATTTGTAACAGCTGGTTCTCAGAGCTCTGTAAAACCCTTCAGGAAAGGGCTGGGGCTGCAGGAACAGCTCTGCCAGGAAGCACCAGCAGGGAACCATGTCCCTGGGCCTCTCCTCGGGCAGGGAGAAGTGACTGCAGGCACTCACCAGCTGGGCAGTGCTGTATCTTACCAGCCTGTTCCTCCCACCACTGCAATCATGGCCTATTCAGGATTCATCCTGGGGATATTCAGAAATGCATGTACCCAGCAGACTCCCACACTCTGTCACGGATGGGGGAGGGGGAAGGCTCGCTTTTCCTGAGGTTTTAACAGCTTCATTTTGATTGGATGTGATAAAAAACAATTCTTCCTTTTTTGTAGGCTCGCTGCTGGTGGTTTCATTAGTCAGAGGTGACAACTGCAACCCTGGTTCCCTGAGCACAGGGTGATTACATCTGTGTAATCTGTCTGGTCTGAGTCAGACACAGGCACCTGGTGATCCCTGGGTACACACAGCACAACCAGCACCAGAACCACTCCTGATCCAGCACCAAGGTAAAGGCACCTGGACAGGGGACACCTGAGCTACAGTGTTTTGAACAAGATTAAAACACTTGTGATCACAGATGTTTCAACACCAGGGAATACCCTAAATTCTGCTTCTCTGGCCTCCTTGAGGTATGAGTGGCACAGAGGTAACAGAGACAGGAAAGGATTTTTAGGAGTAACCCATGAGCGAGCAGTCGCTATTTTACCTTCACTGCCTGGTTCTTTGTGTTGATGGGAGGGTTCTTCAGAGCTGCCTGCAGTGCAGCCATCATGTTCCCTGTGCCAGATGGTTAAGGACCAGACATCAAGTACCAGGACAGCCATACCAGAACAGCTGGCTTGTGCATGACTGGAAACACTCCAATGCAAGGATTTCCCCACCAGCTAAGAAGACATTACAGCTTAAGACAGCACTTTTCAGGCCATTTGAGGCAGGAGCAGCATCAACAAGCAGCTGTATAGTTCCAGGACTGTTGAATAACTTCCTAGGCCTTTCCTTGAAGGAGGGTCCAAGTAAAAGAAACCATTCTCCATCACTTCTGCAATCTGTAGCCCCCGACAACAGGCCTCAGCCTGGCACATCCAGCCCCAGCAGCAGCCCTTGGGAAGAGTGACCAGGGGCCAGATGGGCAAGGCAGCGGGCACAGGGAACCCCCTGTCTGCATCCCCCCGGGACACCTCCCTGAGCACAGCCCTGGGGCTCTGCGGCTGCTGCGGGCAGGGGAGGATGCTGAGCCGCCTTCGTGTGCCAGCCCCTTCCCCCTTCAGCCCTTCTCCCTTCAGCCTCTTCCCCCTTCCCTCTGCCAGCTCCTTCAGCCTCTTCCCCTTCTCCTACCAGCTCTTTGAGCCTCTTTTCCTTCCCTCTGCCAGCCCCTTCCCCCTTTTCCCCTTCCCTCTGCCAGCTCCTTCAGCCTTTTCCCCTTCTCCTACCAACTCTTTGAGCCTCTTTTCCTTCCCTCTGCCAGCCCATTCCCCCTTCAGCCTCTTCCCCTTCCTTCTGACGGCCCCCTTCCCCGTCAGCCTTTTGCTGCTGCCAGCCCCTTCCACCTTCGGCCTTTTCCCCTTCTCCTGCCAGCCCCTTCAGCCTCTTCCCCTTCCTGCTCCCAGCCTTCTCCCCTTTCAGCCTCTTCCCTGTGCCAGCCGTTTCCCCTTCAGCCTCTTCCTGCTGCCAGCCCTTTCCACCTTCATGTCCTCCCGTGTCCGCCCAGCCCCTTCCCCGCCCCTCCTCCCTTCCTCCCCGGCGTGGGCTCTCGCAGGCAGCCGGCAGCCCGGGGCATCAAAGGTTGGGAAGGGCTCCATTCCTCGCTTTGATTCTCCCCCTCTCACCCTGCCTTTTTGCTTCTTCTTTCTCTCTTTTTTTAAATTTTTTTTAATTTTTTTTTCAAGCCGGGGGAGGGAGAAGAGCGCGGCCACGTCCCACCCCTCCCTTCCTGCAAATCCCCGCTCGCACTGCAAACAATCTGCCTTCCCCATTGCATCCAAGGGAGATAGCAACAGCAACATCATCACGGCAAGCCGGATGGGAGAGCGGAGAGGAGGCTGCTGCTGAGGGAGGAAGGCACACACGCACACACCAGCTCGATGTTGCCAAAGCGGTAGGAACCGCACGAAAAATAAGCCATGCTGCCCCATGTGTCTGGCGCATTGTGCTCCATCCGAGCCTTTTAGGAGGAAGAAGAGAATTATCTGCTCCGATTTTTTTTCCCTGCCAGCGAGAGTGCGACAGACTTGCGATGGTTGAATGTCAATGCCTGTGAGAGAGAGCAACAGTCAGAGCAGGAGGAGGACAGAAGGGGAGGAAAATGAAGGTGGGGACGGTGGTGGAGAGAAAGAAGGAGCCTCGTCCAATGCATCAAAAGGAGGTCCCTGCAATTGCTGATAGAGCCCTGACCGCCTCGCCATCCACAATGGTCTGTACAAGCTGCCAATGCGTTTGATGACGTTCCTGTTTTGTGAAAGGAGGAAAGGAAACGTGACCATGTAAGATCCACGTTTGCCCGGTCAATTACATGCGAAGAATAGATCCGATTTCGACGTGGGTTTTTGGTCCAGGATGGTAACAGCTTAGGGAATAATACAGCCGCCTTCCCTCATCAATTTCGCTCTGATTTTTTTTTATTTTTTTTTTTTTGGTGTGGTGTCCAGGCAGCTGCTGGAATAGAGAAGGTCAGAATATATAAATATATATAAAATATATATGATATATATATTATATATATAAAAATGTATTTGTCTCAGTACATCTGGGATTAAGCTCACTGAATGCTAATTATTTCTTTCCGGACTTTTAATATTTACAATTAAATCTTTTAAAGGCAACGGTAAAATCTGAAGCCACCTGGGAGTACAGTGTTGAAAACGTAGGGTGTTTTCCCACAAACAATGTGGAGGTCTTTTTTGTCAAAGAGGCAATTTTGATAATAACAACAGCTACCAATTTTGCATTTTGATAGCCAGACCAGCTGCTATTTTGTCTGGATGCACACCGGGATTCGTGTGATCGGGTTTTATTTTTTAATTGAAAAAAAAAAAAATAGAAGAAAAAGGAAAATTACTTGAGATGCCAAATACTGTCGAGAGAACCATATTCTCCCTCCTCCCCACACCCACCGGAGACGTGGACCCTTCTTTTTTACAGGCTTAGGAGTTGCGAGAGCTGATCGGGGGCTTTCTCCCGAGACCGCCGCCTGCGCCCCTGGACCCTCGGGCGTGGGAGATTTATTTCCTCCTCCCGCTGATTTCTAAGCAAACTTGTGGAGGGGGGGAAAGGATCCCTCGGCAGCACAGAGTCGTTTTTCTTTCTGGCGTGGATTTTTTTTTCAATCGCCGTCCCTGCCGGGTTGCAGCGGGCTGCCGGGGACTTCTCCCCCTCGCCCTCCGGCCGTGCTTTTGTGCGTTCCCCGGCGGCCAGCGCAGCCCCCCCGGCACTGCGGCCGCCGCGGAGCCCCCCCCCGGCCGCGGGGCGCCCGGCTCCTGCCCTTTTCTTTCCCCCCGTGCCCGCCTGCCAAGGAAAGGCACATGTTAATACCACCCGGCGCGGGCATTTTCTGCTACTGCTGCTGCGGGCTCCTCCGTCCGAGACAGATGTTGCGAAACCAAGGCCTCCTCAAGTGCCGCTGCCGCATGCTCTTCAATGAC
>JAOTQP010000403.1:6942778-6974976 GCA_026413545.1 Cichladusa arquata | reverse complement strand
CCGAACAGGAATTGCTGAGCAAAGAACATCATTTCCCCAGAGAGGTTTGCTGGGGTAGCACAAAGGCAGTCTGGTGTTTTTTTCTTTAATTAGAAGTTCCTGCCAAATACTGTCATCAAGGGTTGGGGGAGGAAGGGAGAGAGGGAAAGAAATACATGAAGTCTGGAGTCCACTTGGAAGAGCAAAAAGTCTGCCTGGGAGAATAAGAGCAGTGCTTTCTCTACAGAACTCTTGCTTCTTAATTTATAACATCTTATCCAGAAAAGATGGCTGGGATTTTTTTTTTTCCTTCCCTCTTCTGTGGATCTTGGTTCTGACTGTTATTTCTCCAACAGAATTGGAGGGATTATGCAACTTTGCACTCGGTTTTGGACTAGCCAATGGAACAAAAATAAGCAGAATTCCTTTTCTTAAGTGGGTGCCAAATTCTCAAGTGACACATCATGCCACGTTGTGGTGATGAATGCACGGCTGGCTGCTTGCACGGCTGGAGCTTAAATTCTCAATTTGTCTTTAAAAAAAAGATAATAAGGTTGTAGCTTCTTTGCTTTCTTTTTGCTCTGCAAAGGAAAGGTTTAGAAAACTATCCCTAAAGAATAACTGGCATGTGTTTGGGGGAAGAGGAAGATATGGAGCCATTTCACTTCTTGTTGCAGCTTTAATCCAGGATAAATCTGTGATAACTGAAACATGCTGGGACCTGATGCTGTCTGGTGCTGGATGGGGAATGCACTGGGCTGTTTATTCCACTCCTCAGTGCACTGGTGACCACTTTATCTGTACTTTTGTATTATTTTGTAATATGTGACTGTTTCTTGTGTTCTTGCTGGCACTATTACCAAAGAGTTGCCTTGCAGTTTGAATAGCCCTCTCTAGCAAGGAGGCCTCAGGTCAGAACTGATTTGTGGATGGAAGATTATATGTTTAAATTAATTCTTTTTGAGGATGTTGCAAAATCCCTCTAATGCAGAAGGCAGATGTAGGTACACCAGGATTGAAAAATTGCCTATCTAGTGGATATATATGTCCTGAAAATTCAACTGTGGACAAGTAACAGAGTAACCTAACCAGAAATGTCCATCCATGGATCTGTCGGTGTTCATCTTATAACCCAAAGTGAAATAACTTAGTATTCCTTTGACTTTTTGGTGTGTGGATTAATGGTTTTTAATGCATATTTTATAATTATCTACTCTAAGTTTTGATTTCCAGCTCATCTCCCTGAGCATAGTAACATATTGCACAATTAATTTGCTGTTTATAATATGCCCCTGGAAAGAGGCTCTTCCATCCTGTTTATTCCCGTGTTTCCAGCTCATCTCCACAGAACAAAACAGTGGCTTCTGTGCCAACTTTTGTTAAAATTTTGCATAACAGTGTTCAACTTTGGCCAACTTTGAAGGTCTTGGGTTTCGTTGAGGAAGTCCTTCTGTAAAACCTTAGAAATACAAATTTGTCATCCTAGTACAATGGATAGGCTTTGAGTTTCCTAAGTAAGTTGTCAGGAGGCTAGATGCTAGACTTGAATTTTCTCTAAAATTTTCCACTCTGTTAGCACCTATACAAGAGGATTTCCTCTTCACAGGGTTTTGGGGTTTTTTTTGCTTTTTGGACTTTGTCTAATTCTTTGTCTAATTCTTTGATCGTCTGGAAGAGAACTGGGGGAACTGTCAAAACACAGGTTGTTTCCTGTCATTGTCTAGAGCATTGTGGGCTTCCATCTCCTTCCTGCCTTTTGTTCCTGGGTTGATAATGTTGTCTTTAAATAAGTTCAAACAAAAATAGATGTAATAGAGCTGGAAATAGAAACGAGTATCCTTAAATTAATGTCTTTGCTGCCTGAGCACAATGTGCCAATAATAATAATAAAGCCAGGTAATCCCAGAGGGGAGAGAAGTGTTTACAGCTTGTGGGTCTAATCCTGTCACCTTTCCCTCACAAGTGAATCTGCTGAAGTCACCAGCAGCACTTCAAGGAAGTGAGAGATGACAGCAGCAGCCAAGTAGCAAGAGGGATTTCTTTATAGCTGGAGTGGTTGTTCCCAGAAATGCACAGCGTTTTTAATAGGTGTTGATCATTTGTTCAAGTGAGTTGTGCTCTATTACTCTACATCCCAGTGGAACCAGTTGAAGGAGTGTTGGATGTTGGACTTGAGAGATCCATCATAAACTCTGTCCTTGCACTGTAACATCACCTAAAGGTCACAGCTCTGGGTTTATGCCCTGTCCTGGAACATCTGCGAATGGGCAGGAGCCTGTCTCAGAGCATGGCATGAAAATCAAAAGACAGAACAGAGGTAGAACAAACAAGGGGAAGGATGTAGGGCAAAGTATGAAGGTAAGTACCAACAAAAGAAAGTATTTATAGATCACTAGTGATATGCCTCCAAAAGGGCTGTGCATTTTTTAAACATCTGTTAGTAAAGGAAATATTGCTTCTGTCCCATTGTTGTGAACTACAGATGCATTTCTGGCATCAGGATAAAGGTGCATCTCAAAGCTGGGTGTATCATTTTGAAATGGGTTACCAAGGGTACAGTGTTAGTGTATAAAAGACAAAGCCTTTATCCTTGGGGAGCTTCTGGTAGGCTGTGAGAAGAAGCACCAATAGGGACTAAAAGCTTCTAAAATGAAAATAAGGAGAGTCAAAAAGTGAGATTGAGTTTTGAGGGGTTTTTAAAGTGAGTGTAAAATAAGTGAATGAGAAAGTAAGTCTAAATGCTGCATTTTTGCTGATCTGGTGGGTAGGAATGTGAGCTTTGGAAAGCTTGGAATCTGCAGTAGGTAGAAGACAAGAGTCACAGCAGCAGAAAAGGAAAAAATGGGAGTTGACCTATGGTGATAAAGGCATTTTTGCCTCCCCCAAGCAAAATAGGTCACTTCCAGAAGCATGTTTAGCACTCATATATTAAACCAGAGTGCCACTGTGTGTGTGGCTGGCACGGCATCTGATGGACATGACTGAGCCTCTTCCTCATCCATGTTGTGACTTTACTCAATTGTTGCATTTCATGAGAGAGAGAACATAATGGACATTAGAAGTAAATGTGTTGCTGTCTGCAGTTCAAAACTGCCTTTGTCTTGTTTTCAAACAGTTACAGAATTTCTTCTCCAAGGGGGGAACTTGGTGTAGAGTTTTTAGATGACGAAAGAACAACTCCCCTGAGAAAGATTAATGGAAGCTGAAGAAGGAAAGTCACTGTTGTACAGACTTTTGTATGTGATTGTAGGATATTTTCGAGATGGAGGAGGTAAAACCAACCAAAGAGAAAAGTAACTCAAAACCCCCAAACCCCAGTCTCCCCAAACCTGGATTTTATTGCACTGTACTCAAAATATATAATTTCTAATTGAGAGATTCCTGTGTTCAAGGCTGCAGTAGTTAGTAAAACCCCAAAATTTTAATTGTTTGAGGAGTATGTATGATGCAAAAATATTATGTGGTTGCAGAGAGACGACTACATCTATTTCTAGAGTTATCTGTTACATATTTGTTTATGATTTTCTTGTTTGTAGCTCCTCTTTGCTCAAAGTAAAGCTGTGGAGAAGCTTTCTGATTTCATAGGAGTCTGATTTAATAGGGCCTCTTGGGCTCTGTAGAAGGGCTATAAAATCTTTGTAGGATTTGGTGAAGTCAGATAGAATGAATGTAGCATTAAAAAAGAGACCTGTTGATGAGATGAATTGTTGCTTCCTTTTAATTATTTCCCTTTCAGCCCAATGAAGAGAAGAAAACATAATGACAACTCTGGCTTACTGTTGCCTGAGTGCTGAGAATAATTGTGGATTGGTAAAAAGCTTGCAAGACTTTGTTTTAGATTTGGCTGAGAAAATTGTCCATGGTGTGTAACCATCTCCAGCATCCAGAAGATCTCTCTGATATGACAGGCATTCAGCAGGCTCCCTAAATTGGGGTCTAGGAACTTCTGAGTATCCTGAAACATGTCTCACAATAAAGAGGAGACACAGTTCTTAAGTTTAATATGGATCATTTAGACTAAAAAGAAAATAACATAAACTATGGTAAGATTACAAGGATTTATGATTAATTGATGCCTGTTATTTCACTCTTAGAGGTCAAGAAAATGCAAGCACTAGGGTTTTTTGTAGGAACAGCATTTAAATTCAAACTTTTCATTTACTTGTTGTGGAAACTAAGTGTGTGCATGAAGGGAGTGAGTCAAACCTAAGACATGTTGCCATCTGATTATAATCCAATGGGTGGCAGGGACAAGGTCCTTGGGCTTTGAACCAGTTAGATATAAATACAGAGCTCACTGGGAAAGGTCTGCTCAGAGGGACAGGGAGCTCCAGACAGAAGGGGGAGTAGTCCCAGCATCCTAAATAACAGACACTCCAATAAAATTAATAAGCCCAGAGTCTTCTGGAGAGTGCTTGGATTAAAGGATACTGGAGTGATACAGGCTTCTAGGGGAGGAAATAGTTCTCTTTTAAGAGGAAAAATGAAAAAGACTCTGTGCCAGAATTAGGAGATGAAGATCCTCATAACCAACAGAGATTTGTCCTGTTTAAACATATTGTAACAGGGCCATAAAAGGCATATGTGCAGTATATCTGTAATCAAAGCAAAATGAAACAGGGCAGAAGAGAAGTTTTGAGAACTGCTTTAATCAAATAGTTAAATTTCTTATTCTGCAAACTGAAGCTTGCTCAAAAAGAACAAGAATCATGGCAAGTAATTTGGGAATGAGGGGGAGGATTGAATACTAACTAGTCAATAATATAAATGATAAATTTGTAAATGTACTGAAAGTGAGAAGCTTCTTATAGAGAATCGGCCTGTGCATGGAGACGAGAGCAGTGAGGCAAAATCAGCATTGTGCTAAATCAACCCAACACATGTTTGTGCAATGGCCAATTTCATTACTACACCTGACTTAGGTGCAGAAAAAGAGATCTGAAACACAGTGAAGACAATCTTTCAAGTAACAATATGAGAGCCATTTGATTTATTTTATGTGTGACATGAAGATTTTGGCTTAGACATTTTGATATGTTCTGTTATGGCACTGTTGTGTTACTGTACAGATGAAATATATATATTGCTGGATATACCAGCCTTCTGTTCTCAGTCTTCGATAACTTTTCGTTGGAGAAGGCAGGGATAATTTTTATTAGTTCTGTGTAAGCACTGAGGTTGATTCAGGTCCCATGGCAATGGAATTAGTGTCAGGAGAGTTACCCATAGTCAAATTTGTAATTGAGCAGTGCCTTTTTATATGATTAAACTCTTTGGAGACAATTTTTAAATTGTTCAAATAAGGCCCTTGGCCTCTGCTCAAAGGTAAACTTTTTGGAAAGTCTGAGTGAAAACATTTCATCCATGTGTGAATATGAGGAGAGTGGAAAACTATTTTTCTCCTCCATAAAGACTTTTTGCTGCCTTCTTTTGAACAGCTCTGCAGTGTGAGTAGTGGAGGCCTGTGGGCTAAAATTTGGCATTGAAATAGCCATAACTATGAAGTGCCTTAGTTTTGGCTTTGATTTGACTGAGTTGTGAGCCTCAGAAAACAATGTTCTCAGCATGCACTCCAGGGTGTTGTTTCTTCCCTCAAAGCTGCTGAAATGTGCAGCAGAGAGGATTTACTGTGAGCAACTGAGGAGCTCTGCAGCACAAAATTAGAGAAAGATATTGCTCTGAAGCTGCAGGGTCATGTGGCATGGAATGGGAACGAGACCTCTCAAAGCACTTAGGGTTTTCAAAAAGTTTCTGGGTGTTTTGTGATCCGTGAAACTGGAAGTCTAGGAGTTCTGAGTGTGAGTTCCTGCAGTCTCTGCTCCTGCAGGACCGCACAGAGTGAGTAGGGATAAGGTGTGGGTGAGTGGGGATAAGGCTGAGCCCAGGCTCAGGCACACAGGCACTCCTCTGGAGGCAGAGGCTCAGGGAGTACAATACACTGCTGTACAATATTCCCCACAACACGGCAGGGCTGCACTTCCCCAGCCATGTGCCCCTGGTTCTACACACAGGATTGCTTTGAAGGCTTTCCCAACGGGAGTCCAGGGACTCGCTGTTCCTGAAGGAGATATGCCCCCCAGATCTGAGATTATATCCCTTCGGACAGCACAGCCTGTGAAACAGTGCATGCCTATCTAATCCAATCACATGTGAAATCAGAGGGCCAGGGATGGCTGGATGTGCTTCCTAGACTACGTCATTTTTTGACTTAGCATAGTTAATTATGCAGCCTTATGAATCATTAATTTAGTTTTATGTATGGGAGCTCTGATGCGTTTCCTCTGGCATTTTACAATGAAGCTGGTTAATATTTGCAATTACTTGAAGGCTACTGTTTAGTTCTGGTGTCCAGGAAGACAGATTATGATGGACTTGTGCATCTGGTTCTTTACTGAGCTGCAGTGGCATTTTCACATCTTTCAGAGTGAGGGGGAGCAGTGTTTTCCCTTTTGCACAGGGGTGAGGCTTGCAAAGGTTGCAGACAGTCAAAAAGCAGACATACAGTGTGTAATGTAACATTTTGTTTACTTTGATTAGTTAGCAGTTTGTAATAGAAATTCAATGTCTGATCCTAACAACTTTTCTGACTGGCTGATGTGTAAGGATAGTGCATCTCAGTCATTTAAAGAATATATATATCCACTGTATATAACCAGATGAGGCAGATGGAAGACCTGGCTCACCTCTGCTCCCTCTGCATCAGCTCACAGCACGTGCAGAGCACTGCCCGTGCTGATGGAAATGTGAGGTATGTGCCTGTGAGGTGCTTTGGGCCATAAAGGACCTTCAGCAGATTGCAGTGCACTGAATTTTAAGCAGCTCTAAAGCAGCCCATGACAAGTAACTGTGTAATGGAGAGGGGAGCTGGAACTTGGGTGTGCACAATGTAAAGGAACACTCCCAGGTGAATCTTCTGTAGTGTCTATGGGGAAGAGCTCTCTGCTGTTAAGCTATATGTCAGAGTGGGCTGTCAAAGAAACACAATATAAAACTTACTTGTGTTTGGATTTTTATAGTGTCTGCATTATCCAGCTTTTGTGGTTCACCTGCATATGATTTTTTTTGAGTTTCAATCTCCAGAACTGTAGGCCACGGCACCTGTTAGTTATCAAATTGAGAGCATGTGCCATAAACAGAAAGCAAGAACTAAGTATGGTTTAAAGAAACCAGATGAATAACAATTAATTAGATAGCCTTAACAGAAACAATATTTACTTTCTTTTGTAGGCACTCACTTCAAAGGCATCATCCACTGCAGTGGTGTCTCTTTGGACAGGCTTTATTTTATATGATGGATTTTGTATTTCCTATGGAATGAACAGAGTGTCCCATGGAGTTTTATTTTTCAATTAACAGTTAGGTAATGCCCTTGAGGTGGCATTGCTTTGGAGAAAAAGGTAATACCATAAAAACGGTGACAACAAAGGCATGGTTACTAGGAAGTGTCTCACACAACCAACACAAAACCAGTTCTGGCTCCTGGCCTACCCAAGCACCAAGGACTGGAAATGGCTTGAGCTGGTGCTGCTATTCAAAGGATCTTTTTGAAACCATGGCTTAACAGTGGTGTGGTTTTTTTCCCATCTCCCAGGGAACATCCTTGCCCAGTGAAGGTGGGCTGCACACACACCTCAGCTACATGGTTTTGTCCTTTTGGGCTGTGTGATTTCTTTCCTGGAGAAGCTATCAGGGATCATTCTTACATCACCTTGTTGCTTTGCCCTTTTCCTTTGCTCTCCCAAATATTTCCATATTCGGGTATCTCTGACTTCTGTTCTCTCCTCTCCTCCTGTCAGGCCCTGACAGGGGCAGTCAGACGAGCTGTTCTTTATTTCCAGCTGCTTTATAGATCTTGTGCTTTGTCTTCCCTTGCAGGCGTCTGCGTGCCAGCTGTAGCAACAGCTGAAACCCAGGGAAAATCATCACTCTGCCACTAACTTATTTCTCTGTGGACAGTCAGCCAGCTCTTGTTGGGCTGTAAGTGGTCAATGATCTGCAGTCTGAGAGCTTTCCAGACCTCAAAGTATTTTCTTATATAACATTTCACTGTGAGAAGTGTAAAGTTGCATTCACAAGTGGATTTGTGCTTCTCTCTTGTTGCGAGTGGGAGGGAATGTGTGCTTAGATGTATTACAGGAACAATTCTGCTTCAGTAGAAAGGGCAGGCACAGGGCTTGGTCATGGCAGGAATGTAGTTATTGCATGTGAACATGATTTGGAAAAAACCAAATGTTAAACACGGTGTTGACCGCATGGTTCATTGGTGCAGATCAGTTTTGTGATTAAAGTCTCCTGAAAGTGCAAACCAGCAGTTCTACTAAACTGAGTTGTAGACTCTTCTTCCTCCTTTTCAGGCTTCCTTCTATCCTCAAAATCTTTACAGAACATCTTTTAGATTAATCAGAGCCTGGTTGGTCTTCATGTTTTCCTGTGCATTCAGCTCTGTCTCTTGGTCTCAAACCAGTGGTTGTACACTACATAATGGACTTTAAATCTAATTAAGTGTTACACATGCTTTTTCTCTTTTCCAGTATTAAATAATCAGTGTTTGCATATATAAGGCAGACTTTTAAAAGCCTTGAAATATCCTTTTCCCAAGGCAGACAGTTATCAATAGAATGTCTGATTACTGCCCCTTCTGCAACCTTTCACTGTGACATAATTGGATTCAGTGATCTTAGAGATTGTTTCCAACCTAAACAATTCAATGATTCTAAAGTCTGGGAGCCGTATCCACCTAAAAATAATCAGTGAATAAAATCTAACTCTGTGCAAGACTAATGGCAAATCCAATGAGTAAAAATGATAGCTTTCTGCTGCTTGCTAAACTGTATGAGGTCATCTGCTGCTCCTACCCGATGGAGGTTCTCTCTGTCACTTGTCAGTGGCCAAGAGGATTCAGGAACATCATTTGTGAGAGGGCTTGTGCTCTGCTTTGAATGGAAAGTCCTGAGCTTGTCTGTCCATGAGGTGATCTGTAAGGATCCAGTCTGAAATATGTGATTCAAGAGAAGCTAAATTGAACATCATTGCACAAAAAAGCTTTTATTTCAGAGTAAAATGGCTTTAGTGTTGTATTTCTTGTGGCTGGATATGCATTTGCATATGCTGGTATGTTGGTCCTGTTCAATGGCAATTTGCTCTGCAGGTACTCACTCACACACCTGCTGGGCTGGCCACGAGGGATTCGACGCACACTCTGCTTTCTGCACATTAAAATAACGATGTGGAAGAGTGGTTTGCAAAATCTAAAGCATTCAGAATGCTCTTTGCAGTTTTACATGAGAAGCCACGGGACTCCGGGAAATCTACACTTCGATTTGCAGGTTCTTGATGTCTGTTTATTCTAGATCACATCAGGATCACACAGGTAAACTAACAGCACAGCCTGGCAAAGTGATCAGATCAGGGCACCTGTGACCACACAGCTTAGTCTTGGTTTTGTAGCTGAAAATAACGTTCCTTGCTTCTGTTATGGTTCCTCGTGTCAAGAGGCAGAAGTGCTGACAGCCCCCGAAGCCTGCAATGCTCCTCAGAGCATCGATACTAACACTGGTGAAGATAAAAACAGGAACATGCTGGAGGTTAGTGTGGGGCTTTGGGAGGTCTGAGCTCTGTTTCAATTCTCAGCACTTTCGTTGCCTTGCATGGGAATTTGTGCACTTGAATCATCCCTATTTTAAGTCTCAAAAAGTAGGTAGCTAAAGACAGCTCAGGAGGCAACGAAGTTACTGCGGTTTTTAGGGTGTCTTGAGATCGTGGTGTCAGCCTGCAGCACTACAGCTAGAGCATCCACAGAGGTGATCACGGGGGCTTCTTTGAGAGCGAAATAGAATAAAAGTGAGGAGAGTGTCGGGCAGGGCTTACTAAAACCTTTAACTTCCTTACTTCCCAACTGGCAGAAGTAAGTTTTTAAAGTTAAGCATAGCTTAAAATTCCTTCCTTACGGCAGCCCAAACACCTGACCCGCGGTTGCCCGTGCTCCCCTCCGCCCTGCCCGGGCACCGGCAGAGGGGAGGGAAGGAGGGAGATGAGGAACAGGCGCTTCCCTGGGAGCCGGGCAGGACGCGGTGACGAGCGGGGATCGCCGGGGCAGAGCGGTGCCCCGGGCCGGGATTGCCGGGCGGGCACTGCCGGGGCAGAGCGGTGCCCGGAGCCGGGACAGAGCGATGCCCCGGGCCGGGATTGCCGGGGCAGAGCGGTGCCCCGGGCCGGGACAGAGCGGTGCCCCGGGCCGGGATCGAGCTGTGCTCCGGGCCGGGATCGCCAGGGCAGAGCGGTTCCCCGAGCCGGGATTACCCGGCTACAGCAGCGCTCCTAGCGCGGCTCCGGCCGTAAACAGGAAACCCTGGGCGGGCCGGGCCGAGGCGGCGCCAGGCACGGCCACCTCCCCCTGTCCGTCCGTCCGTCCCCCGGCCCGTCCCTCCCGCGCAGCCCGGGGCCGCTCGGCTCCGCTCGGCTCGGCTCCGCTCGGCCCGGCCCGTGGCGGGCGGCGCGGCGCGTCCCACCAGGCGCCCGGGAAGCCGCCGAGGATGAAACTGCTGTGGAGAGCGAAAATGGTAACCGGCTGTCCTGTCCCCTGCCCTGCCGCGCTCCCACTCGCTGCCCAGCGGTGCCCGGTGCCAGCGGTGCCGTGCCCGGTCCCGGCGATGCTGTGCCCGGTCCGGTGCCCGCGGTGCCGTACCCGGTCCCGGCTGCCTTGCCCAGCGATGCTGTGCCTGGTACCGGGATATGCCGTGCGCAGCGATGCCGTGCCCGGTGCCGAGTGGAGCCTCTACATCACACTGGAAATTCGGGAGACATTGCATTCTGCTTTATTCTCCTCGGCTTTTTATTTACGAGTTTTCACCTCTCTCTCCCCCCCGCTCTCCTCCTGTCTAAAGCTGCTTGGGTTTTTTTTTTCTTGTGCTTAAAATAATAGGTTTTTGGAAGAGCAGATCACAAGCGCTTCAGATCCCTCCTTCTCAAGAGAATTAAAATGTAGCTGTGTTTGAAATGCTCTGTAGCTTCAAAGATTCAAGGCTGCGGAAGTAATTCACCAGTTTTAAAAGTGCGAATCCTTCCCTAAGTGAAAGCCAAAGAGATTAATTGCTATAGAAAAGGAGAGACGAAAGAGACGACTGCTAATCAAAACCAAACTCTTTCCTTAGAAGACTTTATGCAACTATTTAAAATATGTGCTAGTCTGGGAAAAACAGTTAAATGGAAAGTCAGGGTACCTCGATACCACAGGAAAGGACAGCTTGCCAAGAATATCTCCAGTGTTCCCTCAACCTAAGGGTATCCTGGATTGCTTTGATTGCTGTGTTTACTTTGTGCTGCCCATCTCCTCTGCTCTGTCTGGAGCAGCAGAGCACCTGGGATAGATTTCGGTCAGCAGAAGGGGGAAAACAGTCCCTTTCATCTTATTTCTCTTTCTCCTTTTCCTGGCAGACCACATTTCAGGATGGGGGTGAAGAGGTAGAAGATGGAGCTGTCTACAATGTCACCCTTAAAAAGGTGCAGATTCAGCAGGCTGCCAACAAAGGAGCGAGGTGGCTGGGGGTAAGTGAGGCTAGCACGGGGGAACTGGGGAGGGCTGCTCATGGACTTCGGAGCCGTCTCCAGGCAGCTGAATTCCACGGGAATTGTTACAATATTAACTTTTAGCACTGACTGCTCTCATTATTAAAAAAAAAAAAAAAAAAAAAAAAAAAAAAAAAAAGAACAAACCAAACACTGAGCTAGTCTGCCTGGGTCATCTGAAATAACATTATCCTTATGTTGACTCTTCCTCTTTTCTTGACCTGTAAAAACAATTTGACCAGCTGTGGCCATGTATCAGGTGAGTCTTGGTGGAGAAATAAGGATCCTAGTTTATGGCCCGAGAAGCTGAACATTTAACAGTTATTTCAGACTCGTTATGGCTCGTTTCTGCTGTTAGGAACCTATCTCAGGTCTTCAAACAAATACTTATGTTATTTTGACTGGTAAAAGTCCCTCAAAGTCAGCAGAACTTCCTCTGAACCTAAGGGAATATTGACTTGGGTCTTATTTCTGTATTGCTTTCTTAGCTAGATGAGAAATTAATTGCGTTTCTGCAAGAATTACAGCAATGTACTGTTTTTCAAAGCATGAAGGCTTTAATGGGAACTAAAATGACCTTAAATGCACAGAGTTGATTTGACATGCTGCTGAGTGCCTTCACCTTTATCAGGCCAAGTCCCCAGTTGATAAAAAATGTCCTCACTTCGTTGGAAGCAGTGCAGCTGTGGCACTTGGGGCCAGGTCTGTGGGAGATGCCTATAACTTTCATAGTATTTTGTTTATTTTTTTTTTCTGTGGGATCAAAGGCAGTAATATAAGAAGTTGGCTTGGTGTAGTATCCATGTTGGTATTTTAAAGGCTTTTAAAACTGCCCTGAGATTTATGTCCAGTCATTTTCTTGTGAAGCTCCTGTGACATGAAGCAATACAGCAGAGATGAAACCAGAGTTGGGAAAAATAAGCAAATTCTGTCCTGCATGCAGATACTGCTTAGAGTCTCCCCTTCCAGTGTTTCCAAAAAGTACACAGAGTACTAATCAGAACAGATAATTTCAAATGTGCTTCCTTTGAGTGGCAGATTTCCCATTTCTGCCTCCTGTTTTTACCAGGAAAAATACTACCAAGTATATTTGAGCTCCTGCAACTTTCCCAGCTGGTTTTGTGTAACAGGTGAAGATCATTTTGAATATGTCAGTCCCATAAAAGTAGTTTAGAAAAGTAGAATTTTTTTCCTGCTTGGGCTGTGTTGTTCTTGTAATAGAAGGAGTTTGCCAGGCCTTGGTCCTGTTCTCAAAGGAGGGGAACATGTATATATGTATGTTCCTGTGGTCATCCTCACAGCTGATGCTGCCTGTCCCCATAGGAGGACCAGGGACTTTAAGGTCAAGGCAATGACTGTCAGGTTCCTGTGGCTGTTGTTGATTTTTTCAAGTTAGAATGTTTGTGGGGAGGGAGACAATGTGTCAGAAACCCACACCTGTTCTGGGCATAAATCTGTGACTTTGGCTTCCAGTTGTCCTCTTTCATGAGCAAAAAAAACAAATCTTATGTATTTTATTTAGAAATGTTTTGGAACATATGGGCTGTTTGTTTCCCTTAAGCTCTTCAGAACATAAAGTATTTTAAGCTCTTCTTGTGATCTTGTTTTATTAATGGCTTTTTTTGTGGTCCTGAAATCAATAAATAGCCTCTAACCCAGAGCATTATTTATGAAGAGCCATCCCTGCCCCCAGCAGTTTGGCTTTGAAAAGCTGAATTGTCTCTTTTAGAACTGTCATCAGGTGACTTTTTTTTTTGTTTTGTTTTTTAATCTGGAGTTTATAAGGCTTTATGATTTTTTTTCTATGCTTTGAAACTCATTAACACTAAATTAACAAGGTGTTGGATTTAGCAATGTTGGTCTTAATTTTTTTGATGGTGCTCTAAGTCAGGCTTAGGTGGAAGACTCAAGGTCAACAACCTATTTGTACATCAGCAAGTATTGAGCCTTCACAGTAACAAACATAGTAACTCGTATCGATCATATGCATGCCTAAATTTACTTTTTAAAAAACTTTTTGTCACTGTCAGTTTGCATCCTGTAAAAGTCTCCTTACCAATAGGACCCCTTCTGAGGCACTGAGCTCCTGGTTTGTTGTGGCAGATCAAGTCTAATGAACCTTCCTTAAAATTCTCCATCCTAAGAACCCATCCAGGGTTACAGAATGGTTGGCCCTGTAATAAGAGAATGGATTGTTTAAAGGCCAATCATAAGATTCCAGCTAAAGTACCATAAACACTTGCCTACTGAAATACAGAATTGTCTTTCTTGTGTTCCAAACTTCTACAACTAACAAAAGGAGAAGAGAAACAGGCTGTGACTTAAGCAGGCATCAGCAGTTCTGAAACTTTCAGAAATGTGAAGCTATTGGATAATCACTGAATTTCTTAGCTTTAAATTTAATATTAGACATCAAAGGATGCCAATAATAGCCACTGCTTTTGTCACCACATACTTAGTCACTAAATATTTAGTGAAGCTTAAGACTTTAAGCACTGGAGTATTAAGGAATATTAAAAGCTCTAGTGGGAGCTCACTATTGTCAGAGATGCTGCACTAAATCACTGTTTTGACTTAAAAGAATGTGCAGACGTGGTATTTAAAGAGGATTGTCTGTACATATGTCTTAGATGATAATTGGTGTAAAAGCTTCAAAAATCATGTGTACCTTCTAGAAATATTGAGAATCCCTCCCAAACACAATGGATTCAACCAGAGAAAGCATGAAGGCATTTTTTTAAAAAACCAAGTGGGTTTTTGGTGTCTTCAGGATAGATTTTGAGAGGTCTCCACGGTCCTGGAGAGAGAGGAACAAGCTGCAAAAGCCATGGAAACTGAGATACATGGCCTGACATCTTTGTGACACAAAAGGCTGGAGAAGTAGAGTTTTGTACGTACGGAGGGCACACGCTCAGAAGAGGGGATGAGGAAGACTTGGGGTGGACAGTCGTCATCAGTTTGAATGGCATTATGTCAGGTTAATGAAAAAGACATATTGGTAACTGGAAGGGAAGGTTTGGAAGTGCAACAAGGAATTTGATATGGTTAGAAAGAGAATGTTGTGTTTTAAAACTTTATTTTCAGAAAGAGCCTGGAAATTCAGAGAGCCTGGGATTCAGCGTTCCTCTGAGGATGTGAATGCAGCCCATAGGGAGGCTGGATGTCAAAGAGGGTGGTGCTATTGCGAAGAAAAGGCACCAAAGCATCAGAGACAAGTGTTCTGGAGGGGTTTTGATCTTGAACTGACAGCCAGGTGCCCGTGAAATGAAACAGGGACGAGTTGAGTCATACTGTAGCCAGAAGTGGGTAAGAACAGCCAAACAGTGGATGTAAGAGTAGATCAGCCGCTAAACACCTGAATTTCTGTGCTCAGGAGCAGCATCCTGACGGTGCAATGGAATGGCACGGGGAGGTGAGCTCCAGCTGGTGATCCATGGGAAACAGTAAACAGTCCAAGAGAAGGGAAAAGCAGCGGGTGGAGAAGTACATGGAGAGATGGGGGAGCGGGAGGAGTGGTGCAGGAAGAATAGAGGCACGGGTGTGGTGTAGGCAGGTGGACAAGATTGCTAAAATAAAAGCAAACGAGGTTTTAAAATGCTGTGAAGTGACTGTTGTCGAGCCCCCCTGTTGAGCAGCTGGAGTGCTTTATCTCCCCTGCAGGAGTTAGGGAGGGATGGGCCACCGCTGTCCAGCCCTGGCGGAGGAGGGAATGGTCAGGAATGAACCCCTCAGACACGAGGGGCTCCTGAGTACCTGCAAATGTCTTTCCTGTAGAGTCCTTCAGCTGGGAAGGAGTGAGGAAGAGACCCACAATGAATGGTGTGAGTATTTAGTGGGGCAGGTCCCAGGAAATGCAGCCAGAGCTGGAGTTCCCCAAGCCAAGTGGTGATTCTCCACACCTGAAATGATTGCTGAGCTTTGAGAGGCCATCCTCACCATCAAGTGTCTTGCTTTACTGATGGATGACAAGGACTCCTCTTCCTTTGAGTCTTAAATATCCAAATAACAGATAAATAGTCTGCTCACTTATGGCCAGGCTGCCTGGCTTCATTAGGCATGGATTACACATCTAGAGATTTTAGGAACTTGGTTTTTACTTTTTGCTTTCTCTTTTTGGTTACAGCTGAACTTCTGTCTCTGGGGTTTGTTCAGGCAGAGATGGATGCAAAATATAGCTTGTCTTAAAATGTCTTTAATATTATAATGCTGGGTGTATAGCAGAACATGTTCTTCCAAAATTGTCAATGAACTGCTGTTAGAAGGGTGTTTTCAGTTCCTTAAAATGCTAAAAGAGGGAAAAGCTGAAAAGTAGCAAATCGATCACTTAATATTTGTGTTTTCTTAGCACTGCTGTTATTTGATAATTACCTTTTCTGGGAATTAATTTTGTGGTGTTTTAAAATTAAATTTTTAATTTTTCTAAATTCAATTTATTTTTTTTTTTTTCAAATTTAGTGTGAGTGATTGCCTTTCACATAAAACTGCATGTGACCACAAGCTTGGCTTCTAAACACTTCCCCAGTCGCATACATTGGCAGGAAATTTGTGCTGGAGAGTTCAGACAGAAAAACATTTGCAAAAACTTGTGGCTAACTAATCTGTATCCCAGTTGGGACCTGGGACACAACCATCTCTCTGCCTTGATCAATCTGTCAGAATAGAAGCTTTAGTCTGAATTTCTTTCTTTTCAGCACAGGCCGCTTAACTATGGGTTGAGATTTAAGTGGTGCCTGAAATCATCAACAGTTAGGAAGAAGCAAAACCTCACATTTTCTCTGAGCCTGCTCCTGCCCTCCCACGTACCCTTCAGAGCCAGCTCTGTGATTTCTTTTTCATCTTACCCTTAGATCCCAGATGTTCTGGTCGAGTGCAGTTTCCTGTGGAAGCAGCAGCCAAGGGCTTGGCTGATCATTGTCCTTGCTGCAGCTTGCTGCTTTGTCTCTTGATTTAGAGCATGTGTTGGTCACTTTTGGGTAAAGCACTCTTTAATCAGGTTCCCTCGGCCTGTCCTGACTGCCCAGACCAAGGCCAGGGTGTAGTTCTGGCCGTATATTGGGCAGAAGTGGAAAAGGAGTGACAGGCTTCCTATGGAAACTGAGCTGTGCTACTGTCCTCTCCAGTCTCTGAGGGGCTGTCTTGGAGAAGGAAGAAGGATGGGGTGTGCTCACACTGGTTTTGCTTGGGGGAAGATGCCTGTTGGGTGCTGGACACCCACAAAGTAGCGTATTCAGAGAGAACTGAATGATTTTACCTATAGACACTTACACAGTTATCCAAAAGAAAGCTTTGGCATCTCACTCAGCTTGTCTTTTGGTTTGGAGGAGGCTCTTTCCCCCTGTCCTTCCTTCAGTTGTGGGTGTAATAGTACCATGGTACTATTCACAGCCCTTATTAAAGACTTCTCATGGAATATTTTTCTCCTTGCTTCCTGGTTTAGGCTCCAGGGATATCCTAAGTAGCAGTCCTGGATACAGTCATCAGCTGGTTAATAGAGGCTGTGTGTGCAACAGACACTCAAAAATGGAAACTGAGCCTATTAAGAGTTTTAAAAAGGAAGCCTGAAAGATTACTGTCCATTACTTTCCCAGTTCCAAATCCAAAATGCATAATTAGAAGGGTGACTGGCTTTGTAGCACAGTGTTATGCTCTCAGTTGAGTGTAAAACCTCCCAATCCAAGCTGCCAAAGGGTGACAGGGTGGCAGTGCTTTAATCCTGGGGTGTTACAAAGGCTGAGTTTAGGGCTGGGATACCCTGGCACGGCCATGAGGAGCTAGGGAGAGACAGGGACAGCCTCCCTTCCTCGGGCTGTGCAGGGGCTAATGATTCTTACATGAAGTGGGATAACAAGAGTTAAGGGAGCCTCTTGAGTAAAGCTGCTGGAGACTGTTCTGTTGCTGCACTGGTTGTGTGTATCTGCATTTTGGATATCTCCCAGCCAGCCTGCTCATGGGCAAAACTTGCCCTTGGCATTTACCTGTGACATGCAGGATTAGAATGACATCCTGTGCTGTAATTGCTTTTCCCTGGGAATTCCTCTGACAGCCAGGATGACTGTTTTTTTTAAACTCTGCTACTTGGATGCTACAGGTTCTCCCTAAATTCCACTGCCTTAAGATCTTGCTGCTGACATCACTGAATGTTATCTTGCTTGCTTTTTAAAGCAGTAAGTGAAAGGAATAACCCCCAAATTTTGCTTGCTCTGCAAAGGAACTGGCACTTTCTTTCTGACTGCTAGATCTAGGTCACTTGTTGGGTTAAGGAAGAGTTGGCAAGGAATGTGGCTATGTGTCATTGGAAGGCCTGTGAGATGCAGCACATGAACTGGACTGAGATGTTTTACAGAGAACAGCCCTGGAGAAACCATTAGTTTCACTGTTTGGGTTCTGATGCCTTCATTTAAGGAACAGGCTGAAGCATTTCAAATGTGTTAGTCACACTTGGATTTAAATTTAACCTTGGTCAAGCTAATTAAAAATATGTGTGTAAATGCATGCTTTGAACTTGCATCTTTGGCCACTGGTGTTTTTTAAACATATAATTTCCTTTAGCCAGCACTGTAAGGGGGTGCACCCGTGTGAAGAAGCCAGCACAAAGTAGCCAGATCATGGCTTAGCCCCTTTGAGAAAGGGGTTATTTTGTGTAACAGGGTAAATAAATTCTAACTTGGTGTGGCTCCTGCTCTTGTTTGTCTTTGTGTAGTCACTGTGTAGTGTCTTGTAAAGCAGGGACAAAAGGTGTGTGATGTCTTAGTGTTAATACCACATAAGATAGTATCAGAGATTGTAAAAGACGATTCCTAAAGGGAATTGGAACCTCATTAGTGAAGCATTGAGCAGCTCACCAGCAGTTGTCTCTGGGAAGGTGTCACAGTTTGCTCCTGCAGTCTTCCAAAAGTACTTTTGCCCTTGATTCAGCCAAAAAGCACTATATTTAGTGGCCATACAGGCTCTTCAGAAGTGACTTGTAATTCTTCCTGGGTGGTGCATGTAGGGCTCAAGTATAAAATCTGTTTTAAGTTTTTATACCTTATGAAATAAGAATTTTATTGATATATGAGGATGTGTGGTTTGTGGTTTTTGTTTGTTTGTTTGTTTGGGGTTTTTTGGTGGTTTTGTTTGTTTGTTTGTTTGTTTTAATTTAAATAAAGTTTTAAAGCCATAGTGAGGAGTTACGTGTTTTGGACGTGGAAATCCATTTACTGTTTATGGATATTCTTTTACCTTGGGCCAAACTGAACTCGTGCTATTGCCTAAATACTGTAGTTCAGTTTAGCACCATGCCACCAATTGGTGACAATTTAGGGACTGCAAGGAAAGCAGAAACATATCCAAGTGAAGTGATAATGGTCTTACATTCTTACATCACCTTTCACCCAGATAACATTCAAAGCATGGCTGCAGATTTTCTCCAGACTGACTATGTTGGATGTTGTAATGCAACACAGCACGAAAGCAGGGTTTGGGTAGGGATTAAAATTCAGCCTCAGTGCTGTGACCTGGGTTTGGGAGATTCCCCTTTCATTGGGGAGGTGGGAAGGAGATGGGGGAAAAAAGTGTTTCTGGGACAACGTGACTTCAAAAAGACTGGGATTTTGAGGCTGCTGGAGGATTTGAACCATTAAAATAAGTCGGGGAGATGGATTAGCTGTCAGAGCTGCGTGGTAATATTTATTTAGTGGCTTCATAGTGTTATCACATGTTATCTTCTTCACATGTGAAACATGCAACAACGAGCAGCTGCTTAGCAAGGCACAGCAGCACATGGAAACAATTTAGGACCAGAAGTGAATTAATTCAAACCACCTGGGGAGAAGACCTGGACTTCTGAGAGTCCAGAGTTCTGTGGTAGCATTTGCCCCCCATGCAACAGCAGTTGTGAAAGGAAGCTCAGATATTAAGTTACAGCAAGGAACAGGAGAGTGAAGTGAACCTTAGAAAATACTGTTAGGGAGATGACAGTAACTCCTCACTAGTTCCTGGTGCTTGTTTCCTCATCTCAAAGGTAGGAAAACTAGAGAGGGGATCTACAGATGGAAAGGGATTTGGGAACACCAAAAATGTGAGGACTGTTATATTTGTGTCTTGGTGCAGCTGGGGTTGATGTGCAAGTTTAACAATAAATCCTCATAGGACTGAGACTCCATTCTGGCAATGAATAGGAGGATATAGGAAAAGCCTTCAAAATGGTGAGTTGAGAAGGGACATGTTACCTCCAGAGTGGTTTTGAAAACAAGGGGGGAAAGAAATTAGTGATTTGACATTGTGTGTAATTAACCTGAAGGGACTTGCTGCTGGCAGAAGTAATCGAGTCCAACCAAGTCCAGAAGGATTCAGAAAGGATCAAACATTTAAATAATGAGAACAAATGCATGAGATTCAAAACACAAGACATTAATTTTTGTGATTTAGGGATAAAACAAACATGTCCTGAAGCTAAGTATGGCCTTTTCCTTTAGACTTGTTATTCTGAATGTTATGGGTGTTATTTCTTCACCTTCCTCTATAGCATCTGGCCATTGTTAGAGGAGGGAAAAACTCTGCTTTAGTTTAAAATGACAATGATTATGTGTGGCTGTTTATAAAATTATGGTTTCAATTTATTTGCAGCAAATGTTCAATGAGGGAGAATAAGATTGAACACAGGTACTTATCAAAAGAATCTTGAGGATGTTAATGTCCAGGAGGTGTCAGGGCCATATTGCCACATGGTCCAGGAGTTTGGTGTTGGTTTGTTTTCCAGCAGCCCTGCAACCTCCTCCTGGTTAAGGAGAACTCTGGGTGCTCAGATCTTGCTCTTTTTTATGTGTGTAAAGCAAAAGTTTGCATCTGTGTAGTTTTAGACTCTGCAAAAGTAGGGATTGTGTGGGTTGTCCTTTGCTTTACCTCATTCAGCTTCACAATACCTGCTTTAAAAATGAGGCAGCTTGAGCAGAACATGGTACTCTATGTGTGGGCTCCTCAGACTTTTTTGTGTGCGTGTGTTGAGTTTGTGTTTGTGTTTGCTTTTTGTTGTCATTTCCAAGCATTGTGCTGAAATATGTAATGTTCTACCTACTGTAAGCCTTCAGGTCTTTTCTTAGATTTCTGTGTCACAGTGGGACCTCTGGGAGTGGGACTTTCAGCTGATCTTTTTTCTGGCCTCTCACATTTAACTCTGTTTAGTTGCACAAGCCATCTGTTGTACATCAGAGCATAGCTCACCTTCAGCAGCTTTGGCAATCAAAATGAGATTTTGGCAGCTCCACCTCAGCTGTGAAGCTTTGTGCCATTTTGCATGGTGGCTTTCACTAACCTTTTGATCTGGTGGGTTGCAGACTGATGGAGTTCTGACTTTTACCTCTGTGCCACCTCCATGGCTGTGACAGCAGCCACCAGTGCTTCCCCTGGGTCACAATGGCACTGAGGAGGTGTAGGCATTTCAAGTGCTTTTGTGGAGTAATCCTGTTATTATAGTGTATCTCATCTATTTTTTTCTCTTCCCACCTTTTTTGGTCTGAAAGCAGTTTAAAGCATTATTTTCTTTTCTCCCACCCCTTCACCTGCTTTGTACTGCCTTTCTCACTATGGAGACTCAATCTTTCTTCCAGTCAGTAGCTGTTTCTTCCTTTCTGGGGAGTCCACGGGCTCTTTGTGCAAGTAAAACAACATGTTTTTATTACTAAGTGGCATTTCCCATTGAAAGATCTCAGAATGATTGAACAACAGGGAATGACTAAGTGCTTTGAGATAGCCCTTGGACTTCAAACTGGAGACTTGTGGTAGATCTCATTAGACTGCCAGATCCCAGTGGCTCCTTGTTAGTATCTGTAAATCCTAAAGCAGAAATTCACCATCACGTTAGAGTTAGCTGAGGTTTTATTCCCTCCTAAATATAGTTTATGCCCCACACAAGCTTGCATGTATTGAGTAAATTGAGTTTGTTTTGACTCGAATTGAACACAGAATATCCTTCAGTTGTTTAGAGAATTCCTGTGGATAGAGCTTGTCAGCTGAGGTTTGTAACATTTCAGAGATGTGTTAGTGTTGGGATGCAAACAAGTCAGTACACCCATCCGGATTAGCTGTTGTCTTCGGTGCAAAAGAGATTAATTAACTAAATGCTCCTGAGATGCATTTGAAACCTGGTTTAAATATTCCATGCAAATACAGCAAGAGAATTATTATGAAACTATACCTCTGCTTTTGTTTGCTTGGTTTATAGTAATCTCTGGCTGTACTTCTGATGCATTTCGTGTTTCTTAGAGTAGAAACCCTTTAGGGCAGGGCGGGTGTTCTGGTTTGGAGATGGCAGCCATTGTGCTGCTGTTGGAAATGCCCCATGAGTAACAAGAACGTGTTTCACTTGGAAGGCAGATCTTAGGGCTTTGCATTCCTCCCATGGAGTGCTTGGGATTGATTCTGGCTGTGCTCGGGCTCCTGGCTCCCTGGAGCACAGAAAATGTGAATGAACTCTTGCACACTTACTTAAAGCATGAGGCTTGCATTCTTCCTGCAAAAACAGGCACTTTGTTCAGGAAAACATCAGGTGGTCAGGGAGAACAGGACAGGGAAGAGCAGAGGTATGCTATTAACTCCCGGTGGGTAGTTAAACAACAACTCCTTCAAAAAAGAAGAAAAATCAAACCGATGTGGACAGCTTCTGTTTTATCTGGCTTTTTAAAACCCCCCCCCCCCCCCCCTTACTTATAAGCTATACTTACTTTGCATTCTGACTCAATACTTCCACGTAATTATGTGTTTTGATTTATGTCCATTGCCTAAGGATTTCAGTCCAAGTGCAACGCAGCATTCTTAAACCAAAACACAGATATCTGCAGCGGGTCCAGGGCCAGCTCACACCGTTTGTGCTGGGGCAGAAGAGGAGGGTTCACGGCTGGTGCTGTAGTTAGGAGAGCACAGTCATTCCTGTAGGTGTGTGGTAGTGCAGCTGTCACACCCTTCTGTTGGTCCGGTGAAAAGCAGAATTCCTCACGGAGAAAATACCTGTACAGCAGGGACAAGGATGTTGCCATCCCTTGCAGACACACTTGTAGCCAAACACAGTCACTCCCTGGTTCTCTAGGGGGGTGCATGCAGGAGAAGAACACCAGGAGATACCATCCTCCACCCCTGTGATGTCTAGATAAATAATAAAAATGCAGTTTGGCCTGGACTAAGGCTAATATTTTTGGACTCTTTCAGCATGTAAATAAGTATTCAAGCTGGTAACACTTAATATTAGGAAACTTTAGCTTCCTATTGCTGCTTTTTCTCCTCAGATCCCACCCTGGAGAGGCCTCTTAGTTTTAAAACAAAGGGTAGTAAAAAAGAACAGCCATGGAAATGAAGTTTATAACACAGTTTAGGTATGTTTTCATGCTACAGTCATAAAAGTGGTTGCTGACTGTTAACCTATTTATTCTAAAAGCTTAGAAAAATTTGGCATTAAATATTGCTCACAGTAATTATTATGAGACATGTAACAGCATTTCTTGGGTATTTGTTGTTCCGCAAAAATACCTTGTTCCAAGTTCAGTTTACTTTAAAATATGAATCAGTCTTCTGCTAAGTATTTTCTCCTCTGTCAGAGGGCATTTCATCTTCCCTCACCTACAAGTTTAATTTCCAGCTGTTCATACTATTACTAATTTATCTCTTTTGCCTTGTTGTTTACACTGGATACAGTGGCAGTTTACACTGATTTCATGACTCAGTATACATTTAATTTCTGTGTACTGCTTGAGCAAGCTTTACAGTGTGAAAGGAGAGCCAACAATACAATTAGGATGAATAAAAGCATTTTGGGTTATGTAATATGCATTTGTGCTACTATTATGCAACAGAATTATTACTTGTGGCATCCTTAAATCCATTTTGAATTTAGCACTGTTGCCTGCTGCCTCATACAGGACCTTCTTTGTTTCTACTGACTGAGCAGAAAGTGATGATGAGCTCCACAATTAGTTTAAATTATATTTCTGGAAGTAGATAGAAAATAGTGTTACTTGTCACAGGACAAGTATTCTGTTGGTAGTCAAAAATCATGATATCATATGAAATCTGTCTGACTGTGTTAGTGCTGATATCAATCATCCCCTCTTTTTGCTATGCTTGATATTTATTTTAAAATGACAGTGCATTTCATCATTTTTCATGAAAGAAACATGGCAAAGGGTTTTGCTGACTGCTGTTTCACAAACAACATTTAAATAATAGCTTTCCTCTGGCACTTCTTAGGGTAGGCATAGAGTTGTCATTTTTAACATCAAGGTATCTTAGAAACACTGTATATAAATACAGAATTTGTTGTGTGATGAGGTTGAACCTCTCAGTATTTGTCAGAGGGCAGGTGCACTGTACCTATCCCTGTAATCTATAACCAGAATCACAAGAAGCTGTTTCAGACTCCAGTGAAATGTTTGAGCTGTCTGCCACCTTTTATACTTGTTTTCTTTGCTCAGCACCTCTTCTCCCTTATGGTTCCAGTAATGGTTCCTGGGTGCTTTGGCACCTCCAGATTTCCAGGGCAGGCTGGAAGCCGTGAGAGCGTGGGGAGGAGGAAGAGGAGTTAAGATAAAGGCTGTGAGCAGGAGCAGTAATTACAATTTCTGGGGCACAGGGGAGCTGTCTCAGCTGCCTTACCTCCTTAGGGACCTTCTGTAATCCATACCTGGAAAAGCTGTTAGTTGTTTTCGCAATTAATCACTGCTTGCTTTATGCAAGTCCCGGGAGATTTTGTAGAGATTTTCTCTCAAGGAGACACAGTGTAACACTTCCTTTGGCTTCAGAAGTCAAAGTATTTTAGAAAACGAGCTGATTGTACTGCCAAAATGGGCACTAAAACCCATTTCCTCACCTTCATCCTGGTGCTCTGCTCACTCAGCTGTTTATTATTTCGAATATTTATTTACTGTTTGGTTTGGGGATTGGACATTTTGGTGTTTCTGGGCACTGAAGAGAGGAGGATACTGAGTTTTACAAATAATTTTCTTCCAATACAGAAGAGCTTTGAAAAGATACTTAGTACGGGACATATTTATTTACTGGATTATAAGAGTGTAGTAAATGTCATTTGATGACAGCTGTTCCTCCAACAATGTAAGATGCACATGACTAAGAGTCTTACCTGACTTACTGGTTTCTTTTTCTTGCTTTTCAGTTTTAAATTAGGAACTTGCTAAGCTTCAGTGTCCGATCAAAACCACCACAAGGAATATTTAATAATACAAGTTATGAAAATTATACATCCCTGGCATGCCTAAGAGGGAACCGTGTTATGGTGAACTGCAAATGTGTGAAACACGACAAACGAAAAAGAAACATCAATAATCTGATGATTCAGGTTCAGTTAACTCCATGATGATACCAAATTACTCAAGAGAAGAGAGTGAGAGGCCTTGTATTGGTTTTGTTAAAAGTCTTTCTAGCAGGAGAGATGATAGGCAGGACGAGAGGGAGCATTTGTAGGTAGAAAGCAGCAAGAGGGTAAGTGCAAGGTAGAGATGGAGATCTGGAGCTGTTCAGGTGATTTTTTTTTTTTTTCTTTAAAAACCTTGTATGCTGCACAGTGAACCTCCTGGATGACTTGATTCTTTGTGAATAATATGGCTCCGTTCCTTTGCTGCACAGTGAACCTCCTGGATGACTTGATTCTCTGTGAATAACATGGCTCCGTTCCTTTGCTGCACAGATGTTTCTGAGTGGGTAAATTCAGAGCAGGAATTTCTATGTTCCCGTGGCTGGATAAGCACCAACATTTGTTAGAGCTGCACAATGCCATTTTAACCCAGACCTCTTTGAAGATTCAATTTAGTAATGCACTTGCTAAAACTCCTTTAGATGCATGCAGGGAGAGGTGATTTATGAATTAGGCTTCTTTACTTCTGCTTTGATTCACATAGAGCTGGTCCCACAAAATTCGCCGATATCTAAATGAGTGTACATTTGCATCACTTCAGAAGGTGAGAGAATGCGCAGCTCAGCACCATGGAATGCCTCTTGTTTCTTATTTTCCGCAGAGCGGCTTTAAGTAGCTGCAAGGTGTCCGAGTGAAAAGGTTCTAACTGAGCAGCAGCATTTCTGTAAGAGGCTTTTTTCCTTTTCTCTTTTCCCCTCTAAATCTGCCCCCCAGCTTTTGTGACTGCCAGCGCTTGGGACAGACACCAGCCAGGCTGTGAGCTCTGAGAACAAACAAGAATGCCTTTTGTGTCATGATCGTGGAATTAATTGGTCCTGGAAACTCTGGGTCGCTGCCAAGAACGGGTATTTATGTGGCAAGAAAGGAAAGGAAAAGGGTGGAGCTTTGGAAATCCAGGAATCCCCCTCCTTTTGGGAGCTTAGCAGAGAGTTCATAAACTTATTTTGGCTTCTGAGTTTGGCGCAGTCAGTATGCAGAGTTCTGGTTTTCGTGGGTGTTGTTATTTTTATTTTTCTTTTAAAATGTGTTTGTTTGTTTGTTGTTTGGTTTGGTTGTTGTTTTAACAGTATCCAAAACGAGGAAAAGAGAGTGAAGTGGAGGGAGTTCTGTGGGGAGCTCTGGCGTAACTTTATTTCATTTCATCTCCAAGTGCGCTGCAGGATAAAAGCATCTGCCTTTGTCAGCGGGCCGTGCAGCGCTGGCCACCCCAGCCCTGCAGTGCCAGCCGGGCTTTCCGAGGCTGAAATTCATTTTTAAATCCGCATTCTCCCGGTGCCGGCAGCGGGACCCGGAGCTCAGGCCTGAGGGCGGGCGGGGAGCGGCCTGCCCAAAAACACAGAAATACTTGTGACTCTGCTCGATAAGATTAACCCCGGCGCTGCTTGTGGCATTGTTTGGGCAAAATCGGCGCTTCTCAGAGGGTTTTTTTGTTCAAAGGTCATGTAGTGGAGTTGGGAGTCTGTCTGTCTGTCTGTCCTGCACAATCCCGCGCCCTCCCCTCAGCTATAAACTCCATCAGCGCCTTTGCTGGAAGGAAACGCTGTGTCAGAAAAGTTGTCCATGTCTTTGCCGTTGTTCTTTATCTAAATACTTGACTAAGACAACCCGATTTCATCCGTCTTGCTGTTTTCTTTAATGATGTGTGTCTGCATGTTAAATGAAGGGTATTTTATGACATTATGGATGCTTGTATTTCTGGAGCTTTTCAAATTCAATCATTCTATTCCATTTCCCCTATTTTTTTATTTCCCCCAAAGATGAGTGTAGATATCAAGGATATGTGTGTGTAAGGAAGCAATGTGAAAAAAATAAACTTTAAATCACAAAGAGCATCTAATTCCTACTTTCAGAAGGTTAAAGTAGACTCATATTTAGATAAACAGTGACAATCTTGATTGGAGTGCTTTATTTTTAGTTAATATACATGTTACTGCACTTCAGGCACTTTTTTTCCAGCATAGGATGCCTGTCCAGTAAGTTAATAAAAACAGAGTGGAAAACTCTCCATCTGGTAAAAGCTGTAAGTTTCAAGGAAAGTGAAAAGCATTTAAAAATCTGTCAAAGTTGGTAAAAATGTATTTAAAGTGTTAGATGCTCCTAAAAATAACTGCTGAATTTCTGAATAAAACAAATCTTTAGAGGGGTGGTAATGTTTCAAATGACTGAGCCTGAAGAATATTTGCTATCTCATTTTCTTACTGTTCATCCCAGTTGTTCTAGTATTTTTTCCAGTCTGCGTAATGAAAAACAATTAGATTGATTTTATTCCATGAGTCTCACTTCCAGAAATCTCAACAGATAATATTTGCATTGGAAAAAAACCTGCACAGCAGTGGGTTTTTTTGGGTGAAAGCAATTGTTTCCAGTGCTATGTCTAAAACAATCACTACAGTTCTGTATGCCTGTTTGGGTAGCAGCCTGGTTCTGTACTGATCAGAGTTTTAACTTTCCTTTTTATCTTGAGTCTCTAATCCCTCTTGCTAGGCTGTAGCACTTATTTAGGCAATGGTGGCCTTTATAGTTAATTTATATTCCCACTGGAGCTTAACAGGTAGTGTTTGGGGGAAGCTTTTCAGCCTGGATGTGTTTTGGTCTGCACAGAGCTCTCCTGTTTCAGCAAGAACTGTGTATGTAGGTAATGCTGTAGAGCTGTAAGATGATCACCTTAAAGACAGTGGGCCCCTCCAAAGGTACAGCATTGCCAAGGGTTAGTAAAGTTGTTGGAATTACACTGCATTAGTACACACGCAGCCTCAGAAAATAAGGATTTGCAAGGATATACCTCCATTTAATCTTCCTACATTTGCTTTTGAAAGATGCTGTCTGTCTTGTGGGAAGCTACTTGCTCATCACTTACACTTGCAGATTATCAAGGTTAATCTGTTGCCTGAGAAATCAAAGTGAGCTATTAAAAGACATAAATCAGACTAATAAATGGCCGTATCTGTTTGATTTATAGGACCAAGAAAATGTTACCAAGGCCCTGAAGTATTGAGGTCTCTGTTAGACTTCTGGAGACAGTGCTGAAGGAGACAAAGAGGAGCTAGAGAGCATTTTTTTTGTTCTTTAGATGCTGAAAACAATGCAAAACTGGTGTCATTTGTTGGTACCACTAACAGTGGTCACCCTGCACCGCTGTTAAAAATTGCAAAGAGCTTTAGGGATGTTTTTTCATGACAGTGAGTGGAGTGTTCCTCTGAGCAGAAAGCTCTAAAGCAAACACGAAAACTCCTTTGCCTTTGGGTAGCCTGGTTGTGTCAGTGAAGAGATGCCCTCTTGATTAAATCCAGACTGAGCAGTTTCCTGTTAGCATGAAACTCAGCCCACAAGGTCTTATTCTCAAAGCCTGTTATTCAGCTTGTCTGCCAAGTCCCTTTTCCTTTTACAGGCAGAATTGCTGAAATAATACAAATACAAGCAATCCCAAAACTCTCACAATGATTTCTAACAGTTTGATGTTTTGCTGACGAAGTTTTAGATTTTTCAGAAACTGGGTCAGTTTTGTTTTGCTTTGGTCGGATTTTTTTTGGGTTTTGTTTCTTTTTAACATTCTCCCAACATGATGTCTTGGGGAAGTTGTAGTGTTTCAATTAATGGAGAATTTTGTGCATGTATCAGTCTTGGAAGCAGATTCTGCCCTTGTTTTGGATGTATTTACATGAGAGAATGAGAGGGTTTTATGTGCCCATAAACCATTACACTGTGAGAGGGGTAATCTGCTGGATCAAAAATAAAGAGTTAAATACAGTGGTGCAGACTTCCTTCCCTGTCTGAAAGTGGTTGTATTGTGTAACTAGTTATTTTCAAAAGTGTATCATAATTGTAAGAGAAAGAGTTAGCAAGAAAATTGCATTTTTTTTTTTAATGCAACCAAGTTTTGCTTAAGGAAAAGTTTTAATATAAGAGAGTTACATAGTGGCGACAGCATATCCCGTTAATAATGTTTCTTTAATGACAGTGTCATACATAATTCCAGGTACACTTTTAGTTAATTTTTATAATTCATATATTTCCAGGTGCACCTTTAAGTCAGCTATATTACAAGTTATACAACTTGTAAAAAGCCATAAGATCCATAGAACAAAATGTAGCAAAATATTTCCCTGTCTAGTCTGTTTTGGTTTCTTTATTTTTAAAATACAGACAGTAATGTTGTATTTTAATGTTGTAGCGAGGGTTTGTTGAATCTCATTAATCTGGGACATGAGACAGCAGAGCTTTTTAAATAATATTAGAGACAGAACCTTAGAATAATGTTAAAGACATCTATGTTGTTTAAAACTGAGAAGGATGTCTATTAGAAACAATTCCAAAGCAGTGGAGGGTAGTGATGTAAATAGGAAGTGGGTGGGATATATCTTTTTAATTATCTTATTAATAGATGATTTTTTTTTTCCTTTGTCTTTGGTCAGTGTCCTGAGCTGGGGTTGGTAGTGACTGTTATTAACATGCTGTCTTCGATGTTTGAGTAAATACTGGATGTTGTTTATCCCACATACTTTACAAAAGAGGATTTAAACCAGTTACAAAAATACTTTCCTGAACTGCCTTCTAAATAATGGCATAATTTAAGGAAATGTTATTTCAGACTCCAAGGAGGCTGTAAGCATTTAAAACAAATGGTGTTTAAAAAACATACCCACACACAATCTCAAACTCTAGATTTATGAACAAATATTGTGGCAAGTGGAAACTCTAAGAGAAAAGTGGAATGTTAGAATGCCTTGTTTGCAAGATGAGTTTGACACCCTCCTTGCAAAAGTATCCTGAAATGTTTTTGCACAAAATGTGTTCTGACCTCAGGTCCTGTGTGACACCCCAAAGTTGGTATTTTCAGCAAGGGAATCAAAAGTGCCAGTGCTTAAGATATGGTCAGTTTTCATGTTTATTCAGAAGTTAAATAAACACTGAATTATCACTTTTTTCCCCTTCAGTAATATTGTGGGATAATGGACTGTCTTTTAGATAATAATATATGATGGAATTATGACTTAACTTGGTAGTGGTCACACTGTAAAATGTTTTCTTGAGCATGTCAAAGAAATGTTTTAAAATAAAGTAATTTAAAAACTCCATTATTTGATACAGCATTTGGTGCTTGGAGAGCACCAAAAATTGACAAAATCGTTTAGTAACTGGTGATGGCCAATTCCTGTGCAAAGATTGGATTCCATCTGCGTCAAGGATCTGTCTCCTGCCTGATTTTTACACTTTGTTTTTGTTTCCTTTTTAGGGTGAAGGAGACCAGTTACCCCCAGAGCACACTGTCAGACAGTATGAAACATCCAAGATCAGGGCTATAAAAGCTGGGACTTTGGAGAAACTGGTGGAGAACCTTCTCACAGCTTTTGGAGATGCGGATTTTTCCTACATCAGCATCTTCCTTGCAACATACAGGGCCTTTGCTTCTCCCAGGGCAGTGCTGGAACTTCTTCTGGACAGGTGAGAGCCACTGCTGTGCAGTGGAAATGGACCCATCATTTACACAACAGGGGAAAGTTGTCAGGAACTTCTTCCCTTGCTTTTAGTGGGCATGGATTTAATAATCTGTTGTCAAGAATACTGCAAAATCCAGAATTTCAGCATAAACATCCAGTCTATAAATGCATTGCTGCTCACATGCCAACACTCATCAAAGCATGGGTAAAGGAAAGTGTGCCATGTCTGGCTGCTAAAGAACCTGCCTGGAGCAACACAGCAAAATTAATATAAGTTTCCTCCAAAAACCCCAACAGAATGCATGAGCTGTGAAGTCATACCTAGAATGGATTCCAAAATTTTGTTGAATTACCAGTATTTTCAGATCTAGCTCTTCTGTTTGGGGGCTGCTGATTTGGAACAGGGATTGTACAAACACAAGAAAGAATTTGCTCGTGTTCTACTGTGTCACATGAATATGCAGCCATAAATTTTTGCAGACAGCCCAAGAACTGCTAAATGTTGTAGGAATAGCTTTTATGGTCAGACTGTTAAATCATGGCTGCTGTGTCTGCATAAATGCTTGGACCACACAGCATTAGTTTCTCACACTAAATTCTAACTGGCTGGGTCAGGCGTGTTCTTATTTTGGGAGTGTCATATTTATATTTGTTGCATTTTCAGAATCCATGATTCACAGAAATGGTTGCTCTGGCAAGAAGTAATTAGAGCAGAGAAGTGGCATAAGAACTCCTAATTTAATTTTGGGTCTCCCAGTAGGTAGATAAAGAACAAGGCATGGATAAATTATCTGTGCTTTTCTGTCTGAAAAAGATAATCCTGGCTGCTTTGTAGGAATGTTACATTGCTGGCTCAATTAGTAAAGATAATAATAATAACCTGACAGTAAGGTAAGCAGTCAGCTGAGAGAAGAGCAGCCATCCTGGAGAGCAGACTTGCTTACAGTTACATTGACTGTTCTGTGCTTTATCTCTCAGTCCATCATCCCAGTTCTGGTTCAGAATGTGAGAAATTATAAAAATTGATAGTGAGTATGTACAAGAATATAAAAACATTGAGGAAGTTGCCCCTGCCTTCCTCCTTTCACACTGATTTAAAGAGGTGAAAATGGCTGGAGAGGGCAGGAAAGGCCAGGAGAACTGTCTCCATGGAACAGAACTCTCTCTTCTGAGCCCAGTTTTGATCTTGCTGGCTTGTGTACCTCTCTGAGCAGGTTACAATATCCCCTTCAGAGGATCAGGCTGCCTGATCTTGTCAGCATCATCCCCAGCCTTTTTTAATACAGGATCCACAGGAAATCCTAGGAGGTTACCACTTCCTTCCATTCTCACAAATCATAGGAGGGTAGTGCTTAAGAATCCATGGATGTGATGTTTCTCTTGGCTTTCTGTATATCATGGATAATCTAGAATTCTATAGCTTGGGAGAAAATACAGATTAAACTTATGCTATGAAAGTTGGAATGATTTACATGTAGCTGAGGAATATGGACTTGTGAAGAAAAGCAGATGTTCTAAGGGAGAAAAAACTGAAAAAAAGATGGATAATAATTGATTTTAACCAGCTTGGTTTTTATCTCTAGATTAGTTGAGAATAAGTAGCCCAGAGCCTGCATTTTTGCAACTTTGTTTTTAGTGATACTTGTTAATAATCGGAGTACAGAGACTAAAGTGGGTTTTAGAAACAGTTTTAGAAATCTGGTCGTTGCATTTTAAAATTTTCTTTCCTCCAGGACTTCACCCTTTTGATTAAATTTGTGACAGAAACCCCATTAATTTCTTTTAGATTCAGCCTATAATGGTTTTCTTTTAAAATAGAT
>JAOTQP010000403.1:6920012-6942678 GCA_026413545.1 Cichladusa arquata | reverse complement strand
TTTTCTTTTAAAATAGATTAGAAGTCACTAGCCAAAATATTGAACATAGGCTGGTATGTTGAGAAGTGAGTGGGACAACTTGTGTTTCCAAAGCTATTTAGGAGTAATTGAACATCCACATCCCTTTAGCATTCATGGGAGTTTGGCATCTAAGTGCAGCAGACAGCTTTGGAAATCTGCCAAGCTTTTAACACTGTATGTTCTGATATTTTCTAGTTGTTTGGTACAAGTGGGCAGGGAGAGTTAAAAGAAAATGATCCTGGTGGCATTTTGATGTGGAAGCCTTCCATGAAAGCTCCTAGAGGGAAGGAGAGTGGCTCCTCCTGGCCCTGGATGTGAGGATACAGTGTGGTATTCCCAGGGGGATATTCCAAAGTGTGATGGAAACCAGAGTTGGTTAGCTATCCAGATGAGGTTAGAAGGAGGCCAAATTCCTCTCTTCCATAATGTATTTTGCCTGATAACTGTGTTCCTCAGAAGTGGAGCTGTGCTGTGCTTGGCACAGGCACAGAGAAAGTAGCAACCAGTCCTGTCTGGAGCAGTTTACAGAGGAGGGAATTGAGACTGGAGGGAGAGTTGGAGCTGGGTAATGACAGTGAAGGGCAAGTAAGATTGATGTTTCCCATTCATTCCTTTTGCAGAAGGATGGTTTGCTGGAGGGTAGATGGAGAGGACAGGGGAGGTGGAGCGTTGAAGGAAGGGGTTCTGCAGTAGCAGAGCCACATGTTTTGGGACAGCAGCTTTCTGGTGTTTGACTCACTGCTCTTCCTGTGGCGTCTATTATTTCTTTTTCCTTTATGTCACGTGGCTTATCTCCTCAGCTGGAGAAGTGATTTCACTTCCATGACTCCATGTGTGTAGGATTCAAACCACCTTATCTTTCCTGAGGATCTGGCCTTCCAAATTGCTTGTTTCAATGCTTACAAGCTTGTTTAAGGCTTTGTTTGGGGCAGTTTCAGAGACCACCTTTCCTTATTATTTCTGAATTATTCGGAGTATTTTCCTCCTTCCTTCTTAACAGAGATGCAGGGATGCATTTTCCACTCTGTTTTCCAGTGTTTAAACATTCAGTATTTCCCATTACATTCTGGTCTCATTTGCTTAGTCAGTCCCTTTGAGTGCAGTCTGTAACTTCCCAAATGCCAAGCAAGGCTGAAAAGTTCTGTGGGCTACAGATCCTTTTGTTTCTTGTGCCTCTTTTTGTATGCAAAGCATTCCTACAAGGCTGGGCAGTGAAAGGCTCTTTGTCCGGGAGCTGGTGAGAACAGAGCGCTGGAAGGCTGCAGAAAGGCTGTTCTTTACATCAGTCGTGTTGTTAACTCCTCCTAACCCGTATTTAATGACCTGTTGTTCATGGAGAGATGAGAGATAGGCAGAGATTTACATCTGGCAACTTAAGGAAGCCTTATATCCTTTTCCAGTTTTGCACAGAAAACTGCCTGCTCTTTATTGCCATCCTACAGATTTCTCCTGTAAAACTCAGCTTGTGTCTCTGGTGGGATTTAAACACAAGTGCTTAATGTTCTGCAAAGACATATTTAATATTTCACGCAATAGTAGGACAGTGACGTTGGGACTCATCCCAGTGCATTTTCCTCAGAAAATTAGTTTTAAAAACTGAGTATAAAAATTTAATTTTTATTAAAAAAATATTCCCCAGCGGGGGAAAGTGCCTTTTGTCTATTGGCTGTGTTTTAGGCATCTTACAGAGTAGATGGCAATGGAGAGTGAAATACTCTCCCTTTAACAACAGGTCTGTGATTCTTATATACAAAGCCTCAGACCAGTACTTGAGCATAAAATTACCACCACTTCCATCCATTGAAATGTTTTTGGATGAGTTTGTGACACTTCTGACAAGAACCTTCGGGACAGAAACAGCTCACCATGTTCTCTCTGTCTGATGTTACTAGGTTGTAGCACAAGCACTTAAGGATGCACTTGTTTTAACTCTTCTGATTAATTGAGATATAAAAACCTATATGGATAAAATGAGCGTGTCTTATTCTGGACAGTGAGTAATTGTTCACCTTCATTAAACCTTCCTGTAAGCAGCCATGGAATTCTTCATGGATAATTATGGAGCTGTATATCTCAAACAATAGGCACTCCCGCTGAAAATGAAGTGCATGATCCTGCCTGCAAGGCACAGGGTTGTGCCTTGTAGGTGAGAGATTTCCCTTTGGCTCTGTTGGAGTTGTGCCCATGGTTCCCTCTTTCCCAGTGGTGTTTTCACAGCATTGTGGGCTTTTCTCACTGATATCGGGAGTTTGGGCACAAAGTGAGCACTTGCCACCAGGAGACCTTGAAATAACGCTTGGAGCTGTTAGGAATGGCAGGTGCTAGAGACACAGAAGCTGTTTTGGAGAAGGTGGTTGTGTTACAGTCTCGTTGGACACTGGAATATTGCCGTGGGAAAGATGGAGTGAAAACAGGCAGAAGGGTCTTGGAGCTGAGAGCAAAGACACTGTTTTGGTTGGTTCCTCCTGTGTCCAGGTTGCTTCATGTAAATTAACAAATCAGGTTGGAAGATACTGGCTGTTTCTTTCAGATTTTTCCCTCCTAAATGGAATAATCTTCAAGGTCCTTAATTCTGCCCACCTGTTAAGATTCCATGTAGTTTGAGCTGGAAGCACTTTGCAGTTCTTTATGGTAATTGTATATGAATGATGCTATTTGGGATTTTGCTTTTATTCACTAGAGTTTCTTCTAAACATCCATCTCCTTTTTCAGGTTTGGAAACCTGGAGACCTCAAGCCATGGAGAAGTGGCAAACCTGAATTCCTTGGAATCTGAGATGGTACTCAGGGCGTAAGTATGGATTTGCACTGTGGAGCAAGCCCCAGACAGGGTTTGGTCTTGGAGGAGGATGTGAGCAGCAGAGCTGTTGATTCCATTGAAAACTCACAGCACTGTTTACATGCTTAAACAAGCTTGTGGAAAGGCCAAATACCAATTGTCTTGTAACATATCCAATAATACAATCCAGGCATCTTTTGCAGGGAAATTGTTTTGGAGTTAAACATGAGATTAACACATCTAGGCAAACATTTTGCTGATTAAACAGACAAGGAGTGTTTGTTTCCTCTGCCTTATCTGTGGCAGTAAGTGGTTATTGCTTATGAGTGATTTTATTGTCATTACAGCAATGCCTGCAGAGCAAAGCTGATGGTGACTCAGGCAATGTGTGTGCATGGATCTTTTCCATTAGTGCCCTGTGATTTACAGTGCTGCTTTTAGAGTGAAATTTAAATTCTGAGGTCATCCTCATTTGCAAAAGAAATAGCAAAGCTGTTTTGAACTGCAGTTTAAATGAGAAAAAGGCAGTTTGGCTATCCTCCTAGGGTTTTATCTTTAGACATTGGGTGTAAAATGTGCCTTAGGTCATCAACATTTGTACTTTGACATCTGTGGTTTGCATGCACTGTGGCATGTGTGGTTATATTTGATTACAGAATGAAGATGCTTGCTTCTTGTCAGCATTACTGGTTTTCTGTTCCTCTTGCCCCATGGGGCTTGACATAGGAGCTCAACACTCAGTCTTTCCTGGCTGGTAAAATATTTTGCTCCCATTTTGCCATGAGAACTCCTCAAAGAACAGGTGGCAGTTAAAACTTGGTTACAGGCATCAAGGAGGCAGCATGATGTCATGGGCAGAAGCAATAACAGCCAGTGGTTCCCACACTTCAGTCTAGACTGAGCTCTAGGAGCTCTTCTAACTTTGGGCAAACCATTTGACATTCCCTGATCTCAGTCATAAAACATGAGCTAAAGCTGTAGCCTTCCTGCAGAATAGCTGAAGGATTTATTCTGGGGGTGAGGAATTAATTGCACCAGTATAAACCATGGTGGGATTAATCCCCCATCTGCCTTTTCGTGGACCCAGAGGACTTTGAGGATGAGATGGAGAGAAAAAGGGTGAAAGTAATCTTGATATTACCTGTGTCACTTGGGCTTTGGGCAAAATGCATCAGTTTCTAGTTGTACCTGCAGGTGAGTGTGCAAGCAAATAATATTTAGTAGGAGAGTGTTTGTTTTGGTTGGTTTGTTTGTTTTAGTGCAATTCTTTTCCTCCTGACATATATACAGTTTACCAGTCTTGTCAGTTGCTTTCTCCTGCTCAATGCTTTCTTCCCTCTTGACACATAACACCTTTGCACCTTTGAATGGACAAATGGATGAAGCCTGTGGTCCTATTCCTGTGGTAGCTCAACTTCTGATAAGTTTTCTGACAGATTTTTCATTAATGTGGTTCAGAACAGCTAATTTTGATCCTTTGGCCTTCATAAAATACCTTTTGTATGTGAATTTGATATCTTTACTCAAATCCGTGTCTATAAAAAGTTCAACAATTAAATTGTCAACAAAGCTATTTGTCAGGTATATACACATGTTTAAACAGACCCCATATAAATATGAATTCACTTTCCTTCCTTAAAAATTTCCATTGCTTTCAGTTGCTCTGGCTACTTGTCTCTTAGATACAATTAATGGTATCTGGGAAGTGTTTGGCTTTGTAGTTCTGTTGTGAAACGTGTACTTCTGGTAGTTCAGGTTTTCTCTTGTCTGGAATAATTCCAATATAATTGCATTTGCCCTCTTTTCTCATAGAAGAGAAACATGATATAATTGTGCTTTTGGTTTTATATGACTTGGAGAAATAGGAGGAAGCAGCAGCAAAGCCTTGTTATTTCTTGCCATTAACTCTGAATTTCTCAGAGGAAAAATATCTCATGGGGAAGCCTGTGGTCTGTGGCCAGAGAGGGACCTTCTCCATTCATGAGACTCCTTTGTGACAGCTCAGAGGCTTTAAAAAGCCAGTTGGGCCATTAGAAGTGGGATGCAATTTAAAGCATTTCCACTGGTTTGTCACAAAAAATTGCTGCAGAAGTTAAGAACAACTGCAGAAGGAGAGTTTATGACTCCTTAAGTACCTCATGGAGCCTGAAAGAAGGAGGGGTGCAAAAACTGAGGGTATGTGTGGAAGGAACATTGTCCTGTGGTGTACTATAAGCCCACAGGTTACTGCCTTTTACCTTGAAATTCTCTGTTCTTTTTGTGCTCTTGAATTATAGAGCTGTGGTGTATTTTGAGAAGAATGCCTGATATAAATTATCTTTTTTTTTTTTTTTTTACATTATGTGAATGTTCCACGTAGTGTTTATGTACCTGCTTCAGTGTTCAGAACCTGCAGATCCTAAACTAGGCTTGAGCACATTTGTGGCACAGGCTTGTTAGAAGGGCTTGTGGGAGCTTTAAGCCTGCCCTTCTGTTCCCAGATTCTGCAGTCATTCCAGATGCTGCAGTTATGTGTAATTGTTACTAACCTAAGATCACTTCAGCTGTGTTCAGAAACATGCCTTCCTAGGACCCCTTCTGCCAGGGGGATTTTCTCCTCTTCACTTGAACATCACTCCTATCATTTTTTGGGCTGCTGGAGTGGTCAAAAAATTGTTTTTCAACAGGGATCTGACTTAGTTAGATCTAATATGTGGTTAAACAAAGGTACTGTACTTTTCAAAATACCTTGGATCTTAGAGTTGTGAGTAAACTCATCAAAACCATCAAAAATTTTGTAAGCTTCAAACAACCTGACTTTTTCGTTCCCTATCAGGACCCACCTCAGCTTTCCATGTTCAGTAACTTGCTTTCCACACTTCTCACTACTTTCAGTCAGTCAGACAGTTCATGATCACAAGCAACAGAGGAATAAAGTCCAGAAAAGGTCATATATTCCAGCTAAACATCTGAGTTAGATGGACTTCAGCCTGTATTTCCAGAATTGTGGTGCTGTATCTCTTAATTGTCTGATATAAGAGTTGAAAGGAGTAGCTTGTTTGACCCTCTACCTCCTATAAGTAATTTTTTTGTTCTTCCCATTACCAAATCAACAAGATTGCATTGTGCTGTCTCATGCTGCATGTTTTTGTGACAAAGGATGATAGACTTCCCTTCTTATTGTAGGTTGTTTTTGTCTTTGGAGTCTTCTGTGTTCTCCACATGGTTTTTAGCTTAGGACTTCTGTTCACATTCAGAAAAATGTGTAATGCACCAAGGTGTGTGACAATTCAGAATAAAACCATATATGTGTTAAACACAAACAAATTATCAACATGATGAATTGCATTAAGATTTAAAGAGAGGTTCATAAAATTTCTACTATAATTTGTTTGTTCTTGCCTTTTAAATGAGGTTGTATAGTTCAAATGTGTTGTTTGGTACATGCCACCTGATGAAAAACAAATGAGGAAAGAAAGTAAAGCAAGAATTAGTTTTTTCTCTTACTCATGTCTGATGTGAAGGCTCTTTGCACCTTATTAGGCAGAGCCATGGAAAACCTGAATGGGATAGTCACCTCCTCAAGATCTTCAGCACCTTTATATATTCTGGAAAGGGGGTCAGCAAGCCAAGCAGCTGATGCAGTGTGGGGCCTTCAGTCTTCCCCAAATGGCCAAGTGTACTGCCCAGGAGATTGAAATAATGCTTTTGGTGATAGGACCTATCACCTGATCTCTCTTTGGAGCAGACCAGTTCCTCAGTTAACTGTTAACTCTCTTAAAAGGTTGGGTTGTCTATGCAGGAGGATCTGTGGAACAACTCGTGCCATTTTCCTCCTCTAGTGAAGGACAGTGTTAATTCTGATTTCTGGGATTTTGATTTCTGGGCAGTCAGTCCACTTGTGGCAGACAGCTGCTCCCAAGGCATAGGCTCCATGAATTTGAAGAGGTGATGTGTTGAAAGAGCAGCCACTGCTTTTCCCCAAAGGTTGACATTGAAGACCAGGCTGAGGGCTGGAACTGAGAAAGGAACATAAAACCTTCACAATTTAAAATATTGTAGCTGCTTGCACCTTCTGGGATTCAGTGGCTCTGCAGGGTCCTGAGATATCCCTGGGTAGTGTGAGGGTCCCAAGCCAGGCTGTGGCACTGGAATGCCTTGCTAAGCCTGTGACACCTGGGAGCTGAGGCAGTACATCAACAAGAGGTGCTGAGCTGGCTGCCACCAATTTTAAAATTTGTGTCAGTGCAGTTCCCAGTAGTGATCCATTCCTGTCCAGACACACAAAGAGCTATCCTGGCAGTCCAGGCTTGCCTGTGATGTTTGCATTTGGGGAAGCCTAGTTTAATGTTAACCAAATCTAGTTCCTTGGAGATCTTACTCAAAAATACAGGAGTACAAACCTGATATTACCTGTAGGAAAGGTTTTTCAAAGAGCCAGACAATGTTGCCATGTTGGTCTGTGGACTTGGACCATGATTATTTCTTTGTTTACTTTCCAGAGGTCTAACATTAGTACTGCCATGGCTTTTGAATCCTTGAGTAACAGCAAAAAGTCCTTTCAAGCCTCCTCTTGGACTACAGGGCTGTGGTTTCCTTCTGTTACTGGCTTTGGTTTGCTGGTTTGGGGTCCATTGGTGGGGCTTTCCCTCAGATGGACGACAGGCCACAGAAATGAATCAAAATACTTGGGGCTTTTTTGCTTGTCTTGAATGTCAGCTCATAGTTGCATCTGCTTTATTATCAAAATGTGGAATTTATTTGTTATTAAAATTTGGAATGGGGCACAATTGAAAACCGCAGACAAAGCAGCTTGAAGCTAAACTGAAACCTTGTTTCATTCCACAGCATTTGGGGGAGATAGTTCAAATAGAGAAAATTAAGGAATTATTCAGTGACCACATGTCTCACATGTTCACTTCCCCTCTTTTGCATTAAAATAGCAAATACCAAAACCTTCAGTGTACTACCACAGCATTTGGAGTTTTTCATAGTGACAAGCAAACATTCTACCATGGCTTTTTGTTCATTCAGATCTTCCTGACCAAAACCTTGTCTTTTGGTTTCTTCTGAACCAAACAGTCCCACTGAAAAACAATGTGCACAATTACAGCAGTGCAGAAGTAAAACTGGACCTAAAACATTGTACTCCAGGACAATAGACACCAAAGGAATGTGAGACAAATGGAAGAAAATTGGCTGGAAGCTTCTGGTGCCTGGGAAATCCATGATGGGGAGCAGTTAAGATGCATTTGGGAGAGCAACAATCACTCATTCCAGTAAAGCAAATTAAGCTTTAATTAAGCCAGTGTGGTTACATGAGAAGCAGAGTCAAATGCAGGGCAGTGAAAGAGTGGGAGAGTTATGAAAACAACCAGAACCAAGCAGAAAAGAATAATTAGAAAGAAAAATAATGATTGGCATCTCAATTAAAACAAAGAACAGCTAGCAGAGCTCTTCCCTTAGTGGCTGCACATGCATCCCAGCAGAAGTCTCCCATATGTTATTGAACAAGTTTTTTCCAAATCAAAAAGACCTGATAATTTGCTGGAAGTCATCAGGACAGTATTTATAAACAAACTGGGTGTGAGAAGCCACTGTTGGAGCAGCCTTTTATTGTGGTTTACTTACATTTTACCCTGATTTGACTAGCAAAACCAAGAAAATGTATGTGAGTTAATTTAGTTTGTGTGAGCAAGCCTGAGAGTTACTGCCTTGGACAGTGGAGGAAAGGGAATAGCCATCTGTAATGAGTATTTTTTCAATAGACTTGAGTATGCATTTGGCAAATTACAGCTAGTTTTGTGCACATTCTTATAGAATTTCATAAGAAATTAATAATTTAACCTCTTTTTGCTCCTTAAGTGTTGAGATTCCCTTCTCATTCTTTAGAAATAATTGTGGTGGGAAGAAAACACTGCTTTTTCCTTTTTGGTCAGAAATTGAGGTTTAACAAGTCCAGGTGCCAGGTCTGGCATTTTGGCCACAATAATCCCCTGCAGCATTATAGGCTGGGGATGGTGTGGCTGGACAGTGCCCAGGCAGAAAGGGACCTGGGGGTGCTGGTCATGAGCCAGCACTGTGCCCTGGTGGCCAAGAAGGCCAAGGGCACTGTGGCCTGGATCAGGAGTAGTGTGGCCAGCAGAATCTGTAGTCAGCAGCACAGGAGTTAAGCATTGAGGATTTTTTGTATAGGCAGGAAAGGAAGAATTTATAACTCATAATCAACCCATGAAAAGTGTGGTCTGTAGTGTTTCTTTCCTGTCTGAGCTCTTCGAAGGCTCCTGTCCTATCTGAGTCTGTTGAGTACAGAGAATTTCTTTGCAAGGGCAGCAAATATAAAGCTACTGCAAGATATGGGCAAGTGTCCAGCCCATTTCTGGAAAGCTGCATTATTCCCTGACACTCCAGTAGAACAGCCGGGCAGCAGGAGGTCACGAGGGCACAGTGTACTTCTTCTGTCTTTCCTATTTCCCCTCTTGACTGAAATGATTTTGCTGGCAAATTCAATGTCTGTAACAGCTGTGAACTCTTCACCCTGCTCTGGGACACTGTATCTGTCTTAAACTCTGTTTATTGTTCAGCTTAAGAAAGTGGCCACCAACCAAATCTCTGGAAACTGAGCTTAGTGTAGAGAGTGTGTGAACAATATTAGTACAAGAACTTGCCCTGTGGAGAGGCTCCTCCTTCCAAATCATGGCTGAATTGGTAAATGGTTGTAGGAATAGAATACCTAGCCTGGCTTTTGGTGCTGGGACGAGGGGGGTGATGGTTTGTGATGTGGGTGGAGCATGGAGCAGGAAGGAATGCACTGTTTGGGCATGGAGTGAAGCACAGTGTTCCCTGACTGTGCTGGGAATAAGAGGAAAATGCTGTGGGCATAGGACAGTGGTGATTGTGACTGTTGGTGCTGCTGTGACAGCAATTCTGGGTGTGTGTGGGGCTAGAGAGAACAATTGAAACTGGGAGGGTGGTGGGAGAGTCTGGGAGCATCAATGGGAGCATCTACCTCTTGTGGTCTTTCCTGTCTGTGGTATGTAGAGCTGTCTGGCACTGTTGGCTGTGCCACAGCTTGCAATGGAACCTGAAATCCAGAATGTGTTTGCATGCTAATTTTTGACTGTAAATACTTTTTGTAGCTCTGAAATTGTAATTCCAACATTTCTTCTGTCAGCAAGCCTAACCAAAGAATATTACCAACAGATTTCCAAATACTTCAACTGAAAATTTAAAGTTGCCACATTATCAGATCAAGAAGGGAAAGAAACAACAGACTTAAATGGATGCAAGTTGCATGAAGTCTCTCTGGTATTAAAAGTTAATTGAGTTTTGAGGAAAACCTCCACAATTCAGATGAGACACAGAGAGTGGGAGAAACTTTATTGTTTCTTAACTATTGGTTTATTTTGGATGCTGCTGAGCAGCTGAGTTAACCAGAGACTGCTATGGTTTCCCAGCTTGCAGCAGGAATATGCCAGTATTTGTATATAGCTCCAATAGAGAGTTTCCTGCACTGGAAGACTTGAGATGCAGGAGTGATTTTGGACACATGGAAAGTTCAGGGCCTTTTTGTCAGGAAGTTTAGGTGTGTCTTGTGCCTTTTATTCTGAAATAAGGAGCTTAAAGTTTTAAGAAAAGTGGTTATTTTTTAGTAATTTTCTGTTTTTGCAACACTGAGTTGAAAATTGTCAACAATGTTGCAAATTATTTCTGGAAAACCATAGCCTAAATTGTCTTATTTTCTTACAAAATCAAGTTGAAATTATAATAAATCCATGCAAATATAAGATCTAAGGGCATTCCCACAAACATATATTGTGCAGTATCCAAGTACCAATCTAATAGATGGGTGTGGATGAAAACCTCCATAAATCAGGAAAAGCAAACAGATCACTTCCCCCTCTCCCCCCAGCTTCAGGTGGGGTGGAAACCACACTGAGTCATCAGTTCTGCTTTCCCCTCATCCCCCTCAGTCTGTAGGATTGTCCATGGGTTGGTGTTCTTTTAGCTGCATGTATCTAAAAAAGTCTGGGATAATTTCCCTGAACAAGATCCAGTGGTCCTACAACTCCTTGAGCATCCTTTTCCTGCTCTGCCAGCATGAGTGTGGCACCCCTTTTGTGTGCTGTAATTTGACAGCCCCTCCTTGGTTTGTGCTGAAGATGAAATCAAGACTCTGCTGATACATTTTTGATAACTAAGATTAGCAGTGTCTCCTAGGCTCAGCTGTCTTGGCACTCAGGCTGGCTCTGGCATGGGCAGCCTTGTGCTGCAGGGAGGGTTTTATCCTCCAGGATGAGGCAATCCCACTGTGTGCCTGTGGGGGTTAGGCTCAGGATTGTCTCCTCTTTCCTCCATGAAAGCCTCAGTTTAGCAGGCAGGCTTTGTACCAAGACTGTAGGTAAGGAGGAACATGGCATGGGGGGATATGCAGCTCCAGTATGGTCCCCAGACTCTGCAGCTGATGAAAAGCCCCAGAGGAAGCATTTGATTTAGCATTTCCACTGGGAAGTAGCCATGAATACCTTGTTTCCTCCCTGCTATTTTCCCACAACATCCCAGGGAGTGGTTATGGAGCAAACATTGAGCTTTTCCCAGAGGCCAAGAAAGAATGAAGAAATTATGTTGTGCTGTTGATGGCGTGTGTTATGTCTGATGGTTGTTAAACATGGCTGTGGTACAGCTCAGCACAGATACTTCAGGTGGCTGTGAATGTCTCATGTGTTTGTTGTTCTGTTGGATACAGGTACACTCAGTTCCATCTGGATGCAAACACTGTTCTCTCTGTTTACTTGTAGTGAAATAGCATCAGTCTTACGGGCCTGGCTCGATCAGTGCTCAGAGGATTTCAGGGAGCCCCCTGACTACCTGTGTTTGCTGAAGTTGCTGGATTATCTGAAGAACAATATGCCCAATTCTGACATGGAGAGTAGGGTGCAGAACCTCTTGAAGCAGTTTCAGAACCAAGAAGTAGAAGCTGTTGGTGAGTTACCATTCCCTTCTTTCTTTCTGTCCTCCCAGACTGCAAGATGCCCCAGGGATTTATGTGCAGTGTATTTCACCACCTCTCATGCTTGTCAATAATACTGTGAGGCTCACCAGTGGCTTTTGTCTTGTTTTTTTGTTTTTTAAAAGGAAACCCAACCTCTGTGTGAGGCTGCAGGCTCTGTGAGGGATGAAATAGTGTTACAGTGTGAGGTGCCTATGTCTGTTCATCCTGGGGTGGCTTGGGAAATCTAACACTTCTCTAATATTTAGCCAAAGCTTTGAGATTGCTGCAGCAGCCAACTGGTTAATTGTTAGCACACTTCCCATGCCACTGAGTTAAAACACACAGCTGCTCTCTAGCTGGGCTTCTCACTTAACCTCTTCCCCGCTCCCCCAAAACCCCAAACAAATAAAAAGCAGAATACAAAGCTGCAACAAAATACAGCTTGAGTCACAAGCTTTATCCTGCAGCTTTTCTTCCTAGTTACCATCTTGTCAAAGGAAGTGCCTGTGGGTGTTTTTTCCTATTGGAGTGGCTGGCTGCTGGTATCCAAGGACAGAGGAAAATCTTACGTTATTGGGGGTCACAGTCTGCTGGAACAATAGTGAACTGTAGTCACACAAACCTGACACATCCCCATATCCTGGTCAGAAAGCTTCCTGTGGCAGAGCTGGGAGGTGAGAGCTCACATAGGATGTGAATGAGCACTGGAATCAACTTCCAGCTTTCGTAGAGGGGCGAGAGGGAATAATTCATGCCATAAATGATAAAGGAAATGCCAGAGAAAAAACCTGCTTTCATTCCATGAAAGTCGTGTCTGCCAGATGCTCCAGAAATACCATGTCAATGCATAATACTGTGAAATGCCAAAATTACTCAGTCAGGAACAGAAAGAGGAGTAATGGCCAGAGCCCAGGCCTTTATTGAGCACAGGTAAGGGAACAGTATGGCTAAGATGTCACTAGTGCTCACATTTTCTGGGTTTGCTTCCCCCAGCTCAAACGAGGAAAACTCATGAGAACTATATTTGGGTTCATCTGTTCTTCAGGGTGAACAGAAGTTCCCAGCAGCCCTGCTTCTGTATTTGTTTCCTCAAGTGACAGCTGAAAATGCTCTTTTTTAAGTCATAGGTGGGCCAATAGGAATGATAACACTTTCTAAATTGTGGCAGAATAGAGGCTGGTTATTAAGAGGAGGGCAATGAAATTAAGCTGTGGGGTCTGCAAAGAAGAGTTTTAGGATTGCCTTTTATCAGAGCTCTGTCTTTGTACATTTTCTTTCAAAATTCTTGATACATATTCTGCAATCATTGCTGATAATTGCTGTCCCAAAGCATTCCTGCTGGGCTTCAAATTTTGAAATTTGGGCTCTAATCCTACTATCATTGCTTTAATGAAAGGATGGAACTACAGTTGTGCTAAAGATGATTTATTGCTCCAATTTACATCAGCCTCAAGGCGTGAGATTCAGAGAAGCAAGAATTCAGCCACAGTTCAAAAAATAGTCATGGGCTTCTTCGTTGCAAGGCCTTATATAACTTTTTAATCCAATAGAAAGTTGCTATGAAGTTTATTTTTTTTTCCTAACCCATCACCTTTACTTAATTCTGCTGCATTGTGTATATTTTTGTCCAATGAACTGTCACATGAACACACATATGCTTCTATAACACTTAAACTCTTAGCTTACCCTATTCAATTACATTACTACACTACAAAACCCTTCACCATCTTATCTAATACAGTTTCTTACTTACTTAAGGCATATTCTTACTTTCAGCTATAGAAACATAAATTTATAATTTTTCTGCTTAATGTCCGTGTACTTCTATTTTACATCAATCTAAGCTTCTTCCAAGGCTGCAAATCAAACCCTTCAGTATCTGTGGAAATTTCTATCTTTCTTGTTTCCCACATAATCCTACAGCTTGATTTGGGTAATCAAACCTCTGTTCTGTGCTGCCATCAGCCATGCCAGTAGATTAGATTGCAGTACCAGATAGGAAGATAAAAGCTGCTTCTGGCCTCAGTTCTTGCAGGTTGAGCAAGCAAAACAAGGAGAGGCAGAGGTTGCAGGGTCAGGAGAGCCACGTGCTTGTTCTCCATGCAGTCAGACTTTGAGAGGGCTGAGTGGATCAGAGGGGTCCTAAGACAATGAGATACCTGAGCACAAGGGGATTCCAGCTTCTTGGAGAGTAGGGAAAAGACTGCTTACACATCTATGAAGGAGAAAAAGAGGGACGAAAAAAGAAAAGAAAAATTTACACTGTCCTTCAGGACCTTGTTTTAAGCATGCTGTAAGGTTTGGTTAGGGCTGCAGCTCAGTGGTGAGGATTTTCAGTTGAATTTCAAGAACCAAAAGGAAAAGGAGGTTTTACAAAGCCAAAAGGAGTGAAATTCTTGTAGCAGTCCAGTCCAAGTCCATTTAATTATGCAAATTGTTACAAAACAGCCATGGAAAAGTAGCTCTACAAGAGAGGTCTCCATTTACCCCACTGAGTTCTGCCAGTAAATTGTGCAATTCAAATGTACAGATGGAAATCAGCCTGTAGACATAACTTGTTACATCAAAACTGTAGCAATTTACATTGGTGATTATGCTCTGTTAATTACTGGAGGAAGGAACAATGAAGTATTTTGAAAAGTAATGATTCTCTATCACGTTATCTGCTGTTGTTGCTTTAATGCTCTGCTTTAACTGGATATGAAGTTTTGCATAACACTCTTTGTTTTTGTAAATGAAATCTTACCAGTAAACTCAGTACTTTGGTTCTTAGTCTTCGCCTATTTTTTTTCTCCCTCCTTACGGAGTTACTGTTGCCTTTCAGTAAAAGGGATTAGGATTTATTTTCAAGGAGTTTCTGTTTGATTTCTTCCTCTACCATGGGAAACAAGAGCATATTTCTTGGTGTTTGAACTTCTTGTTCCCAGCTTCTGGGAGCCAAAAGGTAACATGGCAGCAGCTGTGGAACCCTTTTCTTTCTGCACTGGGCCAGGTCCCTCAGTGAGGACACTTCTGCTATTCCATTTCCTGGGAGAAATTCCCTGAGAGAAAAGGTGAAGGCTGCTGGAATAAACTCTCTTCAGTATAGCCCATGAAGCCACAAAGGGTGCCAGGAAGTCTGGTATCTTCTTTTATTTCTGGATAGAAGAGCATTCCTAATGCAGTATTTTGGGGGTATACCTGCAGCCTCATGCCTTTGTAGTTTGAAGGGTTTTTTTCAGATTATAAATACTGAAAAGTAGATGAACAAAACTCTGCAATGTCAGTAAGGGATTTTTGTTGGGATGGTTGTGATGTTTTTTCTTTCAGAAGAATAGTTAGCAAATGGGTCAAGCCACTTCTGTGCTAAGATATGTTCTCTCTATTTCTTTTTATTCCACCTTTTCTTTGCCAGTTTAATCTTCTGGTCATTTTTCTCACTCAAATGGCACAGTGGGGCCATTACATCAGGCTGGGCCCTTAGGGTGTTCTGCTGTAATACAGTGATGTTGCAAAATAAACACCTGCTTTGATTCATTGTTTGCTGTATAAATTTACTGAGTGTTGTTTTCCATTCTGGCCAGATGGGTTTTGTAGCACTTCCTCCAGTGACCTGGTTGATGGAGAGGAACTGGAAATCAGCAATCCAGAAGAATTCTCCTCTTTTCAAGACCACGTTGTGGCAGAACAGTTGACATACATGGATGTGGTATGTAGAGTGTTGCATATAATATAACTTCATAAAATAATACTTTTTTTTTTTAAGTTACATTGCTTTAAGTATATGATTCCAGAACAGGACTGCTGCTGGGACACAGAACACAGGTCTGTGGTTATCCCAGCTGTTCCAGTCACTGGGCTTTTTTCCTTTTTCCTTCTATCATTTTGAAGGTGTTTTGGTTTTTTTTGATGGTGGGTTTTGGGGTTGGTGGCTTTTTGTTTGTTTTTTGTTTGTTTGTTGGTTGGTTTTTTTTTGTTGTTGTTGTTCTTGTTTGTTTTTTTGGTGGGTTTTTTTATGGGTAGCCTCTTTTGCAAAAGTAGTTGGCACTGAGAAAGAGCATGTTTTATCTCTATGGTTACCTGGCTTTAAAGATGTCTAGGTACTCTGGACTGTAATGCTCAGATTTTGCTTCATCTGTATGAATTCCTTTCTAAATATCATTATATTAAAAAAAATTATCTTGGTTATGTCCTGATATAAAGGCATCCCTTGTTTTCCCAGTATTGTTTAGCTAACAGTTCTTTTGGGGCATCAAGCTTATAAAGAGTATCTCAAAGTATATTTTAAACTAAGAGAGAACCAATACTTAACTTTAAGTACCATATTAGATTTAGATAAAATTTGTCCTCTAAACCTGTATTTCTTCTTGTGGATAAAAGAGATTTAGGAGAAACCTGCTGGCTTACCACACCTCTGTTTCACTCTAGATGCTCTTCAGAAGAGTTGTGCCCTACCACTGTTTGGGATCCATCTGGTCTCAAAGGGATAAGAAGGAAAACAAGAACCTGGCTCCAACTGTCAGAGCCACCATCACTCAGTTCAATGCAGTCACCAAATGTGTCATCAGCACTATCCTGGGGACCAGGGATCTCAAAATCCAGCAGAGAGCCAAGATCATTGAGAAGTGGATTCATATTGCACATGTAAAGCATTTATTTTGTTTAATGTTTTTTGGATGGATGCCTTGGAGTGAAGGAGTTGGGAGAGGAGAAAGGGGTTGTGCATATTGGTCCCAGGCAATCTTAGCTCTAATTCTTTCTGGTTTTAACTGATTTTTTTTTGTGATACCAAATGAATATTGCCCTTCCTCTCCTCAGTTCTTCCCCACCATGGAAATGGGGTTGATACATGCCAAAGCTTTAGAGAAGTCCAGGTAGCTGATATCAGTAGCTCTTCCCTGGTCCACTGATGGAATCACTCCATCGTGGGAGGCCACTGGCCTGGGGAGGCAAGACTTCACCAGCATGTGGAATCACCTCCCTGTCCTCCATGTGCCTCAGCAGAGCTTCCAAGAGGATATTGTAGCAGGTTCCATGTTTTTATCATGTTTTTCCTAATCTTTGCAAGAAGGGGTTTTTTTTCCATGTGTGCTTTACTTAACTCTAGTTTGCTAATTTCCTAGGTTTTAATATTTTACTGTAACCTTCCTAATTCCCCTCAGAGCACTGGGCAGCTGGCAATAAATGGGACCTCTCTGGAAGTGACCATTTCAGGCACTTCCATGTGGATGTGTGTTGACTTCTAAGAATCACATGGATTCTTCTTGAGCTATAGGGAACAGTCAGACAAAGCTGAAGCCAGAGGCATTCCAACCTTGGCAACTTCTGTGCTTCCAGCATTCAGTCCTGGCACCTGAGCTCTGGCAACTGCATGGTTCAGGAAGCTGGTATGGGGAAGGTCTGGAACCTCTCCTGTGGCACTTAGATCTGCTTGTTTTTATCATTATCTGATGGATGCTTTATTGCCTGTGTGAAGGGATTAGGAAGTTCCAATTTCTGCATGCAGCTCCAAGTTGCAGAGGGCACCAGCTAAAAGGCCCTTCTTCCTGGGGCAGGCTGGACAGAACTTTGTCATCATCCCAGGGCAGAAGGGAGGCCTGGGGAAGTCAGGAAAGGCACTGCCCTCATCCCACTCACTCCGTGGATGGAGAACTTTATTCTACACCCCTGCTGATTCTGTGCTTCTCCCTTTACTTTTAATTCATACCTTCTGTGCTTCTGCCTTTACTTAATTCATTAAATGCACCAGTCGTAGCATGAAACACATGAAAAATGTATGTGCACACTCTGCAGAATAATGGCACATGTACAGCAGCTGGGTGCACATCTACTTAGCTGCCCACTTCTGAAGAAAGCTGCTTGCTTTGTGCATGCAAATGAGTGTTTTGAATAGTTAGGTGCCTGAATCAGAAAATAATCCACTCATTAAAGTACAGTTATTCACTGACAGCTAAACTTAGCAGCATAGAGTTCCCCATTTGTTATCTCTTCATGACTTTTGGATCCATTTTCTTGGTTCAGAAGATAAACTGAATACTTTACCTACTGCCAGCCCTCTGCTCCACCTAGATCTAAGGTTCCTGAGCAGGAGCAGCCAATTTCACTCAAACAATATTTTCTTTAAAAATAAAAAGTAAAAATGAAATCGTTAATGTCCTGTTATGCTTAAAATTTTTAAAATCAAAGCTGTTTCTGCACAGGATTCTTTCTGCTTTTCCCTCTGTGAAGGACACAGCATGAAACAAAGTTATTAAAACCAGTCTTAAAAATTCTTCATGCAAATGAAAGCTTGCTTAAGTTTAGTCTGCAGTCAATTGAATCACTGAGAACACTAAATCCAATATTAAATTAAATTCCTACTGTGCTCTAAATTATACAGCGTGCGGTTAAGTCAGGATGGTTCCAAATTGGATCTTCCAGTTCAAACTCCTGCTGTACTGTCAAGAATGAAGAGAAGCTGATAATTTGTGCCTCTAAATCCCTGTTCTCCCCAACCTAAATTTCAGGTTGAAGAAAAAGAAAGGTCTCATTCTTTAAGATGTCAGCCTCTGGAGAAGAGCTGTTATGTGGCTTTTTTTTTGCCCCAAACTATGCGAAAATAGCATTCAGGTCTAGTGAGTCGTGCCCTTTGATCTTGAACTTGGTCTTTATCTGACCCAAGTGTCCACCTGCTTCAGGTGCTGTTGGCCCAGGCTCTCTGCTTAAGTCACACTTTGATAAATGCAGTCTCCCCATTAGCAGAGTTTTCTGTAGGTCAGTAACTGGGAGAGCTTGTACTCTCCTTAGCTGTTCACTCACTTTTAATGCAACTCATGAACAGAGATGCCTTAAAACAGAGATGCTGATAAATTAAGGTCTGACTTTTGCTTATGCTGAGGTTGCTTTACATTTGCTCAGTCCTACAAAGGAAATAACAGATTTATAATGAGCATTATTAGGGTAAGAATCAGATTCATTAAAATGTTGATAAGCAGAATTGGAGTTTGAATACATTCTTGTCTCCATGCAGCAGTCAGATTTGACAGGTGTTTTGTCTGCTGGATTTGCATGTACAGACACCTGTGCTGAAGTTTGTGGTATCCAAGCTCTTGTTCTTGAGCCATCAAAAGATTTCCAGGAGTCACAGACCAGACTTTCCCTGTTGCTTCCTTCTATGAATCTACTTGAGTTTTTCATTATCCTTTTCCACCCAAGTCACAGAGTAGCTGTATAAGAAATGTCCATGAACCAGTCTCTGTTCACATTCGATCCCAACTCGGGAAAAGCAGGGAATGTTTTTCTCTTTAACAGTGTGCACATACTTGAATAACAGGTTATTCCTTTGCATGTCTTTATTTTTAATTGACACTGAGATGATTGAGGGTTTACATTTTAAATACCACATATAAAGAGGCAAAGCCTGGTTTTCTCCCTAAGGGGTAAAAGGGATTGGTAACTATAAAGAGCTTTTTAAGAAGTATAACCTTTGTGCCTTTTGCCATGGCTTCCTGGACTCAGTTTCACTTTTATTTTTACTTGGAAAACTGGAAGCTGTGACACCACAAATACATGAAAGTGAGGAAAGCAAGATCTAAATGCCAAAGCTTGTGAAGTGTTTGGTGGCTGGAGCAGGGAGTGATATTTTTGATGCTCAGTATTTTCACAGCTGCTGCTCAGCAGTGAGAATGTGTAGCAGGCATGACAGGGCTCAGAGAGAAGTGCACTAAGATCTGTGTGGTGCTGACATTTAATGCTCCTGTGTTTCCAACCACTCCTTTCACAGGAATGTAGGATCCTGAAGAACTTTTCCTCCTTGAGGGCCATCATTTCAGCTCTGCAGTCCAACTCCATCTATCGGCTGAAGACCACCTGGATGTGTGTTTCAAAGTAAGCCTTGTCCTCAGTTCCCAAGGGCCACAGGGCTCAGTACTCCTTCTTTTCATCTTCTCCTCACTCTTCTGTTCTGTTCCTTCACTGACATGGGTCCTGTCAGAAGAACTTCCCGTTCCTGGGAGGCTCAGACCCCTCCTTCCTGTTGAGGAGACAATCTGCCCTTGGGGATGCTGGATTCTGTCCATTTCAGCATACTGAGTCTTCCACAACCTCTCTAGAAAAACTGTGGCACTGGCTTTTCTCCCAGCTCATGCTCACCACTCCCAGGTCACCACGGTCTTTGCTTGTTTTCTTCTCTCCCATGAAGTTTGAGGAGATCCAGCTTGCTACAAATCCTCCCAGCTCTTCTCCTGGTGCTGATATTTGCATAAAATATATTCCCAAACTACAAAATCCATTATTGAAGATAGAATTTCTTCCAGAGGAGCACTTTATTGTGTTAATAGTACTTACTGCCTGCCCTACAGATGCCAGAAGTTGTTGTCTAGAAAAAATGTTGTTCTGCTCATTCCGTTTGGGGAAACCAGATTTCTTTGCCTTTGATCAATTAAAATATCACTCTGTTAGGCAATATCCTTCTGTATTTCCTCTCCATAGAGATGGGATTTTCGTTCTTCTGCTCTGTGTTTCTGATCAAAATACTGCCCTATCTTGTGTTTATAGTGCTGGGCAAAAAACCACTCCTACACTTAAATGCTTCTGGCTTTCCAGAATGCATGGAATAGGGCAAAAATCAAGAACTTTGGTTCCCTCTTTTCTGTTCCTTTTAATGCCCTCCCATTCTCAGGCTGCACAGACAGTTCAAAGGCCTGCCCAGGGGCTGCTGATGGTGTTTCTTTGCTGTCAGATAAGGCACAACTTTACTGGGAGCACCAGAATATCCTGCCAAGGCTCCCAGGACATGTGCAGCATCTCACTGGATGCATTTTGGTGCTGTTATCTTTTATAAGTTGAACTGTTAATAATTGATGAGAAAGAAACAGAAACTTGATTGGATTTTGGAGTGCTTGCTTATGATATAAATGATTTAATCTTCTCCTGTGCAGGGACATCCTGCTGATGTATGAAGAGCTGTCTGAGATCTTCTCAGACCATGACAATTATCTGACAAGTAGGGAGCTGCTGATGAAGGTGAGAACCAGTGTGAGTTCAAAACTTGTGATCTCAATGAAATCTGAGGTTTAACCCTTTTTGAAACCAGCTGCCTAAGATCATCCCTTCCTCCAGGATCTTACGTGGTGCTTTAGGGAAGACCAGGCTGTAAAACCTGAAATTTTGCTGGGCTGAGAGTTGATTTCCTTGTTCCTGGAAGAATCAGTAGCTTTAGCCTGGATAGCCACAACCAGCAGGCTTTGGCAGCATGATCTGGGTGGAGAGCAGCTCTTGCAGCCCCTCAGCCCACGAAGTCACTGGAACACTGCCACAGCTTCAGCTGAGGAATCAATCCAAAATGTTTATCCCACTGTCCTGTACCTTTCTTAGAACTAGGAAGCAGGGCTGGGAATTCTGAAGGAACAGGCTTCCTACTCTGTGTGTGGCCAGATGGACAACAAAGCAGGCTCTGTGTGGAGCAGTTTGACTTGTGCACTCTCCTGGGTGAACCCAAGTAAGCTTAGGAGCCTGAAGGAGGTCAGGAAGAATGGCAGGGAAAGGTTATGTTCTGCAAACACTAAGGAATGTTTGTGGCAGGTTTTTTCCATTTACATAAAATAGTTCCTATAAACTTGCTAACTATTTCATTCTTTGGCAGTTCTGTCCAGCCAGTCTGGCATTTGTCCCTCAGCCCCTTGCCTTAGGATCTGAAATGCTGTTTTGCTCAGGAATGGTGGGTGAACACACTCACATGTGTCAGTCAGCTTTGTTTATCACCCATTTATCAACATCTGTAGGTAAATTTTAAAGCAGGTGAGACCATAGTAAGAGAGAAAATGTGTTTTCAGAGCAGCCTGTTTAACTAAGTATTGAAAGACAAAACAACTCAGGCTGAACCCAGACCTCTGGCTCCCAGTAAATCACCCTCCAGCTGCCCTAAGCAGATCTGAAAAACATTTTTGGAAGCAGTGAGAGGAGAAAAATCCCACAGAATAAGTGGAGCCTCTCCCTTACTTTTCATCTTGGACCATTTGGAGGATTAATACCTGCTGAATCCTCAAAGATTTAATTTTCCTTCACTATAAATAGCCCCTGTAAGGGAAGCCATGTTTGACCTTGCCTGTCCATCCTGCAAATCCAGGTGTTGAGCAAACAAAATGCCACTGAAAACAGATTGGGTGGCACAGAGAGGGAGCAGCATTCTCTCCTCCTGAACATTGATAATGATTTGTGACACATCTATGCCACCACTGGAAGAAACATGCAACTCCAACATCCCCTGTGCATCCAGGGAAATAAAGGTTTGAAGAACTATGGTGAAATTCTCATCCATTCATAGGAAAGCTGGAGATGTGGGGATGGAAACCTATTCCTTTAATTTCCTGCATGGTTTTGGATTAGTCAGTAAGCCACAGTTGCTGGATCTTGGTGTTGCAGCATAAGAAAAACAACACAGCATTACATAAGATGGAGATGTTTACTTGTAGCAGGCCTGATCAGGGAATTATCCAGAAATCCTGACGTCAGCAGTGTTGGGATAGAGCATCTGGACACCTGAAGTATGTCTGAGCTTCTCTGATTTAAACTCCCAAGAGTTTTTCAGCAGCACTTGGCTTTGGCCAGAGCCATTCTACAGAAAAATTCCCTCATAGAATGTGATTTTTGTATAAAATTCCCAGTCAGCATCCGAGCCCTAGGAAATCAACATGTATGTAGACACATATGTATCTGCACAGCAAGTATTTTTTGCTGGCTTGTCTGATTAAATTTACTTACTATTTTGCATGCATGTAGTTGCCATTTACCACTTGGATCCTCCATTAATTGCCCTTAATTCTCTTTCACCTCACAGGAAGCAACATCCAAATTTGCAAATCTGGACAGCAGTGAGAAAGAAAATCAGAAAAAGTCACAGAAGCGACTGCAACTTCAAAAAAACAAGGTGTGTTTGGG
>JAOTQP010000403.1:6907150-6919912 GCA_026413545.1 Cichladusa arquata | reverse complement strand
CTGGACAGCAGTGAGAAAGAAAATCAGAAAAAGTCACAGAAGCGACTGCAACTTCAAAAAAACAAGGTGTGTTTGGGGGTTTTCCTCCCCTTTTTGAACTGGTAATATGACTAAGCCTAATTGGTCAATTCTATAAGAAGCAAAATCTAGAAGGTCTTCACCAGAGTGAGTGGTTAGGAGGAGATTGATAGATAAAAACATGGTCCTCACTTCCAGCTCTCTTGTTTTGGTCCTACAAGGAAGAGTTCCATTATCTACTCCTGTTACACTTCAGAGAGAAACACAATTTCCATGTAGTAAAATATGTGCTGCTGTAAATACTGGAGTTCTTGTGATAAAGAAAATCAGCTCTGGCAGAGCAGAAGTCTCATTTACTTTCAAACATGCTGTTGAAGCTTCTGACATACCAGCCTGAAAATTGCACAGGCTTCTACAGAGATTGCTTTGTGAAATGTGCCTGGGTTCCAGTCTGCTGGTGAAAATGGTTGTTGTCTCAAAGATGGCAAAGATCTAAAAGGATAGGAGGAGAGAAACCTGGAATAGGGAGACAAAAGTGCTGAATATGATTTTTGTCTGTGTATTTGTTTGACTGGAAAAAATAGAGATCCTTCTGGATGGCAGAAACAAATGTTTCCTTCCCAAGTGTAGGGCCAGCCTGAACTCTGCAAGTGCTGGCAGACTAGAAGTTTAAAGTGTGAATAATTAGCATTAAAATGCAGTGGATGGCTGGGAAAGATGGTCGCTTCTTGGAGAGAAAAAAATTGTGACTTGATTTGATTTCACCATCACAAGGTACAGTCACACATCATTAAGTAAAAATCCACAGGGATGAAGCAGAATCTGCTCACACAGGCTGGCCAGGACCAGCCCCCAGCTCCTCCTCCTGCAGCAGGTGACAGAGGGACCCTGTCCCTGGGCCTCAGTGCTTCTCCCAAAGGCAGGCTTTCCTGGAGAAACCACTGGTGGGAGTCAATGGTGGCAATACTGTAATACAAAACCACTGGGTGATACCTGTGAGAGCATCTTGGTCTCACTGGAATTGAATTTAAATCCTAGATTATCTAATGAAAATGATGTAATGAAAGAAAACATAATTATAAGACTGATGCTTGGTTAAGCAGATTACTTTCATTTTGTTTTCTTACCCAGGAGTGTTCTGGAATTCTGATTATTGTCATTTTCCAGTTAATTAATGAAGCACTGCTCTGCTCACTTGCAGGGAGTGATGCAGGGCACAGTCCCTTACCTTGGCACCTTCCTGACTGACCTCATCATGCTGGACACAGCCCTTCAGGACTATGTTGAGGTAACTTGGGGCAATTTTTTGGAACCCTAAATACCCTCCCTGCTTGCCCAACTGAGTTTACTTGTTTCTCTATCCTCTCTTTCTACAGCTCTTAAAATAGGGAAGCAATATGCAGTGTTATTAACTAGAACTTGTGTGAATTTTTGTGCATTTATCTCAAGGTGCAAGTCTGGCTCTTCTCTGATCCCTTCTGTTTCCTTCCAACAGGGTGGCCTGATCAATTTTGAGAAGAGACGAAGGGTAGGTTGAATGTTCTGTGATTTTTGGTTTATTGATACCCTCTGGGCAAGGGCATTTGTCTTCAGCTGCTGAATCAGACCTGGTGGCCAGAGACCTTTGCTTTCCAGAACACACAATTAGTAAATATCTTCCTTCTCCTGCAGGAAACTCCTTGTAGGTAAAAGGCTGCAGAGAGCAAAACAGGTTCAGAGGACTGAGAAATAAATGCTGTCAGTCTCTCCTTTCAGCTGATCCTTGTTGGTCAGAGATGAGTAATGTCCTGTAGGAGTAAAGGTGCTGGGGTTACTTTGGGCTGAATGAAGTCAGGCCAAATCTCCATCCTGGGGCTTGAAAGCAGACCTGGACTTGGCTGAGATGGAGCCATTTCCTCCCCTTAACTGCTCAATAACCTGCCCTAAACAATGCAGGGTGATTCTGGCAAAGTCTGTGTACAAGTGCAGTTACAGAAGGGCAGCACTCTGGTCACATGCCTTAAGGGTAGCACTTTACATTCCTCTGGAGCAAGTGTGAGGGCACATTATGGATCCCAGGGGAAAAATCCCCCACCTTTATTGCTAGAAAACTGATTCTTGAATAGTTACTCAATTGAAACTGAACTTCACATCAAGCTAAGTTTGTCCTGGATCCCTTGTCATGTGTTTTTAGAGTATGAATGAATATAATCTTGTTTTCTAATTAGACTTCCTATTTGATTATTTCTTTTCTTAGGAATTTGAAGTCATTGCCCAAATCAAGCTCCTGCAATCTTCATGCAACAGCTATTGCCTGATACCAGACCAAAAATTCATCCAGTGGTTCAGGAGGCAGCGACACTTAACAGAGGAGGAGAGGTAGGTCCTCAGTGCAGCTGGCAAACCTCTGTTCACACCCCCACACTCACCTGGGCAGGTCAGGGCAGGGACATACAAATACTGGAGAGCACTAGTTTTAAAACCTATTGTAAGGAGGTGAAAAATCCCCTTGGCCTCAGTAAAATGCAGGCAGAGCAGTGTTCCCCTTTGTGGCACTGCAACCTTCTGTGAGGTGAGGATAACTGAAGGGTTCTCAGATTTCTTGAATGTTGCTGCTGTGAGATGCACAACTAAATAACATTGTACAGCTAAATAACATTGTCTGCAAATGTTCACCTGCTGGCCTCTGCCCTGCAGTTACAAACTCTCCCGTGAGGCTGAGGCAGCTGCTGACACCAACATCCTGTCTCCAAAACCCCAGAAAAGCATGGTGAAGAGGATCAGCACGTGAGTATGATGGGGCAGAGGGGTTTTGGGGTGGGAATATGGACCTGGATAAGTCAAACAAGCAGTGCTCATTTCATCAGCTGCAGAACCTGGCTGGGGATCCACAACCCTGCATTGCTTTCAAGGGGAAATGCAGCCTTGTGGCTGAAGCTGTCTCTTTGTGTTGCTAGAAACAGTCATGAGGATTATTAAAGATAGAAGAAACTAGAATAAAGAATCCTTCCTATGGTGTCAAAAAAGGGAACCATTTTAGTGCTGGATTATAATTCAATACCTACTGTGTAACAGCTTTGCTGAATGCAGCAGGAAAACAGTAAGTGAGGATAAAGTCTGGTCTGTTATTAGTCTAAATTGCTACAGACATGCAAAAAGTTCCTTCCAGGATTTTAATATGAAAACTAAGGTTAGCAAAAAGGCATTTGATAGTGGAAGCAATCTGCCTTCCAGCTGGAGAAAGAAAAAAAAAAACAAACCTGGGGACATGGTCCAATTTGGTGTAATACCACAAAGATTCAGACAGGAGGTGGGTAGAGGACAGGGCCATGCAGCTGGACATTGGAAACGAGCATAAAGCAGAGCTCAAACACTGAAGTAAAAATATCTGCACTCTGAATGTGTTGTGCAAATGAATACTGTAGAACAGCAGTGAGTGACACCTCTCTAAGCTGTATTAAATCATTAACTGCACGCTGATGCTCCCTGCTCCTCCTCTTGGTGGGTCAGACCAGCTTGTTTCCTTTGACACTCCTTTCAAGTCACTTGACCTGCATTTAGAAATGAGTCTTGGAGAGGGAGCACCTTTAATTTACACTTTATAATCTCCTTATTGTGTACATCTCCAGCCTTCTAGACAGAACTTGGTATCTGTGGCACCGTGGCAGAGGGCAGGAATTGGCAGCAGGGTGAATTTACCCTTTGAAGCCCTTTTTTTTATTAAAATGAAACCCTGAAAATATGAAGAGACCAAAGGGGGGAGTGTTGTTCTAGTGGGGCACGAGCTGGTTGTGAGATTGCAGCTGTTGGCACTCTGGGTCAGGAAGGTGTTGTGTTAGTCTGTAACAAAGCCTCTGGACAAACCACAGAGGAAATGAAAATAGCAGACCACTCTAGAGAGGAAAAAACTCCAGAATGTAAGAGCTCTGAACCAAGGGACAGCTTTGCTCAGCCCAGCTCTCACTTACTGGCTTTTATGCTTTCTTTTTTTCTGCACTAGGCTTTTTCTGGGCACTGATGTGTTCACCCCACCCAAAGAACAGCCCCTGAAGAGCTCTCCTGTAGGAGGGAGCTCTGGGGAAAGCACGGATTCAGCCAGTGTTTCATCGTGTGAGTTTAATCACTCTGAAACTGAGGATGTGTGTGTGACTCCCGTCTCTAGTCCTGAGGACCCTCTGAAAAAGGTACAGCTGAGGCTTCTGCATGCTGCAGGCAGGCCCAAGACACTTGCCCAAGGCTCTTGGTCTTGACTAGAGCATTGGTTTTAGTGAAATGGAGAGAGAAATGTGTAAAAATGGAAGTAATCCAGTCAGGGCTCTTGCACAATGTTCTGTGTTGTTCCTTACAGTGGGTTTGTTCCTGTCAGGGAGCTTTTGAGCAAGGTAGAGGGAGACAAAGCTGAGCAGGGGAAGGAAGGGGGCAGTTTCAAGGAGAATGGCAGAGAGGGAGGGGTGTGTGTGTTTCCAGCTGTGTAAAGGCTCTCAGCGGGAGCAGGAGTGCCTGTGACACCCTCTGCTCCTTCCCAGCCAGTCCCAGTTCCTGGCTGGCCGCCTGCAGCCTGGTGCTGTTCCTTGGATCTGCTGCCACCTCCTGGGCTGCTCTCACTGCGAAGCCAGAGCAACGCCAGCAGGACAGAAATTGTCACTACAACGCTGTAATCGATCGAGTTCAGCTGTCCTGGAGGCAGGGAATCCCCCTGCCAGCAGGCTGGGCAGAGTGGGTGACTGAGGTTTTGTCTGTGCCTGCTGCCTTCTCCCGTTCCTCTGGCACAGTGACCCCTCTGTGACAGCCCTTTCCTTTGTTGTGCAGATCTCTGGCTACCCCTTATCCTCCTGCTCTCCTGACTCTTCCATGAGCACACCTTCCTCAGGGGTGTCATCTTCACCCTCATTCCTGCTGCCCTCCAGCGACGACAAGAGCTCTGTGGGCTCTGACAAGGGCTACGACTCCGACAAGGGCTCCGTCAGCTCCGACAAGGGCTCCAGCTCCAGCAAGGGCTCCGTGTTTGAGGCTGGCTCGGGCTCAGACAGCAGCTCCATCCCCCCCAGGGAGCTGGGCTCGGTGCCAGGCAGTGCCCCCAGGGCGCTGCCCGTGTACAACCGGCAGAGCGAGGGCTCCTGCATCATCCGCGTCAGCATGGACGGGCTCCACGCCAGCGTCTACAAGAGCATCCTGGTCAGTGCCACAGCCCTGGGCTCAGACGTGTGTCCCTGGGGGGTGACTGAGCCTGTCACTGTGCTCTGACAGCACCCCTTCACGAGCTGGCTCAGCAAACCTGGCTGCAGAGGGAACAGGGTGCCACGCAGAATGTGGAGCCTGGTGGGAATGAGATGTTTGAGAATGGCTTTAGGGGAGTTTCTGGTCTGGAAATTGAAGTTTGTGTTTTATCAAAAAGCTCCAGGTGAAGCACTGTGAGCACACTGATGTTTTGATGTAAGATGGTATGTTTTCCCTGGAGCAGCTTTCCCCAGGAGCTGGTTTCTGGAAGCAGGGAGCTGCAGGGGAGGGAACTGCCCTTTAATTCTGCAGCTTCTCCCTGCGAAGAAGGGAGACTGTCCCTCCTCTCCCCAGACCAGCAGTCCCAGAATTCAGGCATTTCCTTCTCTGCTTATTCCACAGACCTATCCCAGCAGTGCCACTGGTGCTGGACCTTGGGTGATGTGGCTTAGCTCAGCTGGGGACCCTCAGGGCCTGCTGGGGGGAAACAAATGCAGGGTAGTTCTTAGCACTTTTAGTTTGCTGAATGGTCTCCATTCCCCAAATCCAGCAAGTTGTTCCCTGAGGGCCTGATGGGTTTGGCTCCTGGTGAGACTGCAGGGGGCTCTGGAGGAGCCCTGTGTCTGCTCCAGGTGCACTTCCACAGCACACTGCAAACCCAGCTTCAAGGCCAGAAGTGCTTAGCACAGGAGCCTGCAAACAGCTGCTGGGGCAGCTGTGGCTCGTGGGAATGAGGTCTCTCCAAGGGAGCAGACACTGGGATTTACTGCTGTCTCTACTAGTATGGCAGCTGTCAGCTTGATCTAAAAAGCCACCACCTCCAAATATCAAAAAATAAATACTAAGTTTAGTGTCTGTCAGCACCTGCCTCTTTGTTACTGTTCTTTCAGTTCTCTGACATCTCCTCCAACAAGAAACAGTCAGATTTTTCACTAACTGCTACATCATGAGAGTGAACGAGCAGAATCTCTCATTGCACCTTATCTCTGCAGATAACCAACCAAGACAGAATCCCTGATGTCACCCAGCGAGCCTTGCTGAAGCACAACCTCGAGCCTGATGCAGTTGAAGATTATGAGCTGGTGCAGGTCATCTCTGAGGACAAAGGTAGGGAAGCAGAACTCTGCTGCTGCCTGGAAAGTTCTGCTAGATTTCAAAGGGAAGAGTAAAACAGGAAGCATTAGAAATGCTGTTGACAGGTCACAGCAGCCAGTAGGAACCCCCTGCCTGCTGAGGGGTGGTTTCTGTCAGCACAGCCCCCTTCCCACAGGCAGAGCCAGCTCCTGGCTGCCAGGCTGACTTTGTGTGACAGGATCTTGGGTGGGGGTGATGTTCTGCCTCCCTGGGACCAGGCCCTTGGATCCCACCCATCATCAGCCTTCTCCCAGAGAGGCTGCCAGGGCCTCTCTGAGGCTGAGCATGGTCTGGGCCTGGCCTCCCCTCCTGCCCTCTCCCTTTCCTGCAGGAAGCTGCTCCCAGTGCTGCTCTGGCAGAACAGGGAGACTGCCCTGCCCACACCATCCTGCTCCTGCTCCCTGTCCCCTCTCAGCCTTCCTGCTGCTGTGCAGCCCTCCTCGTTAATGCTGCTCTGGCCTGTCCTGCAGAGCTGGTGTTCCCCCGTGATGCCAACGTGTTCTATGGCATGAACAGCCACGTGAACTTCGATTTCATCCTGAGGAAGAAGGCAGAGCTGGTGGGCTGAGGCTGCACAGGGAATCTGATGGAATTCCCTGCTGAAAATGTGCAATTGGAGCAATGGGCAGCCCTGGTGCAAGGGCTCCAGGCTGCTATGTTTGCCTTCAGGACATCCCATGAGCCAAGTCTGTGAGAAAAGTCTCCTTCATGCCAGTATTATACAGAAGATGATCTGAACTTATTTTTATAGAACTGAAGCAAGTCCTGAGTATGTCTGCCTGAACCAGCTGAAAACTTTTTGCACTTGTTCTACGCCAGAGAATGACCCATTTTGGCTCTTGTTTCCAAAGAACTTCAGAATGAATGAACTGCACTTGCCTTTGTATGAACACCATGAATGAGACAGACACTGCTTTGTGTTGGATGGAGGTCTTAATGTCACGACAGGATGGTTTCCCTTGGACTTGGTTATGCCATGGACCAGAACTGGATGCCTTTTGTGTGTACTCCCATGTGATGGATGGATGGATGGATGGATGGACATCCTCCCAATGTGCAATTCCTCTGCTGGAACTGAACTTTGAACCTCTTTAAAAGCCATAAGTAAGACATTGGATTGTAAGCAGCCCTGACTTGAGATACATGAAATACAGACAGTATTTCTTGTTCTGGTGGTAGCACTGTAAATCCCTGTGCAGATCTAGGAGTTATTATCCAAATAGATAGCTTAGAATTGATAAGGATCATTAGTTAAAATAATTTTATCCATGCCTGGGCCTTTTCCCCCCAGTTCTGTGGCACTAATTTGCAAAACTGGGCTCAGGTAAGTTTTACACTACATTTGGATTTGTCACTTGTGTTTACAGGTAGGTAAAGCAGACTGACTGTAGGTCTGCTGTACATCCAAGAGTTCTATGGCAGGTCCCACAAGCCTGGTGTAGGTCATAGTCTGAACAATTTATGAATTCCAGTTGTTTGTTTGTTAGTTTAGAGGGTGACAGAGGCAGGGGGTTGTTACTGAGCCTTAACCTTTGCCCAGAGTTAGGGCAAAACTACAAGTTCAGTTTTCTCTGCTTTTGATGTCTGTACAGTGCAGTTCCTTTGTACATAGCATAGCTCCTAATGTATATAGTACTGCTCACTCAGAGGGTGGATGGCAGTGTTAAGCTGAAACATTAATGTTCTGGATTTTAAAATTACACTTTCCAAATGTTTATATATGTTATGTTTTTAACTGCTTACCTGTAATCTTTATATGATAAGTATAAAAATTGTTTTTCATTAATATTTGCCTGGACTCAGTCAATTTCCTTTTATTAGTGCATGTCAGATGTGTAAAAACATCTCACACCACTTCCCTTGCTGTCACTTCCTTCAGCTTCCCCACTTTTACTGTTTACTGTTACTTCTCAACAGCAAAGCCAAAGCCCTCCCAGTGCATCAGCCATGCACACAGCCTGTGAAAGATATTTTGTGCTATTTCTTGAGGTTTCAGCTTAAAGATTTCTGTAACTGGGTAATTTAGATTGCACACCAGTTTTCTGTCTTCTGAAATCATTCTCTCTCAAGTCACTGAATGACTTCTGAGTTAGATGATACAAAATAAGTGCTTTTGAGTGTATCCATTTTTCCCCATTTTCTCAGTCATAGTGGTTTCCTCCAGCTCTCCCAATCATTACCTTGTTACATTTTTCCCTGCCTGCACACAATACCAACATTCAGATAAACAGTTTACACACTACAGCCCCCTTCTGCCATTTCATAAATCACTTCAGCACAAGGGGAGACTCCTAAAGCTGCCCAAAAGTCTCACACTCAGTCCCTGAGCTACAGCTGCCCTGGCCACTTAAAGGCCTCTCATGTTACACTAAGGAAGACAAAACAAATAGTACCTGAATCTGTTTAAACTACCTCAGGCCACAAAACCCAACTGCAGAACCTCACTCCATTTCCTTCAGGAACAATACAATCCATTGGTGAACTTAGAATTTCACATGCCATACTGAGAGCACAACAGCACTTTCCCATCCTTAACCCAAAGCAAAGACCAAGGACAGAGCTGGGGCGTTCCAAGCAGTCTTAGTGCAATTAATCATTTTGAGCCTGCCTTGTGAAGAAGCTGGTTCACAGCCCATTAAATGGGTCAAAAAAAAATAAAAGTTGTGTCAGGGACCCAAGTCGTGTGTAAGGCACTGCCAGATTTGGCCCATGATTGTACATAACAAGATAATGAAGAACACTTTATTGTTTGATGGTGGGAACCTGACCCTTGGAAGAGAAACAATGGATTGGTCAATTGACAGGAAGGTAACCTGTGCAAGAGGAACAATACTCACTGGAGCTGTGGTCAGCATGGAGGAGGTATCATAATGACTGTGGCCTTATCTCACACACTGACCCCATGAGATGATGCTGTAACTGGAAAAATTCCACTCCAGGGGAGGAGCTGCAAGGTTCTGGGGTGGAGGGGATGAGGAGGACAAGATGACATCCACTTTGATCCAGGGGATGCCCTGAAGGTGCACAGCCTGCCTGAGCACCGTGCTCCATCTCCCCATGCTCAGCAGCTTTTCACTCATTCAGGGGTCAGTATGTGTTATTTGCTACCACAACTAATAAAATTAATTTGCTTTGAAACCACAATTGTGTCTCAAGTTTTTTGTGCACAGGCATCCTCCTGAACCTGTAACAAAAACAAGTACATGGAAAGTACTTTCCACTTCCACAGGGAAAGTGGAAAAACACCAGAAAAATACTGAGGTGTTTTAAGTGACTCCTACTTTTCCAAAACACATTTAATTCTGGGAGAGCAAAACTTGAGCAGCATCAGCCAAGGAACTGAAAACACAGGCAGGGAACAGAACTTGTCACAAGGGTAGAACCACTGGCATCACCCAGATCTTGCCTATATCAATAGATGAAGAATTGTGGATTTATAAATACACACACACACAAGGTAAATGACCAATCAGCAAGACTTGTCTGCTCTGAAATGGACACAGGCATTTAATTCCTATATCCTTCATTTTTCCCCCTCCCCTGAAACCACCACCGAGCCCCCAACGCTACTCACTTCCCGAGTCAGCTAAAAGGAAAAACATTCCCAAAATCCCCAAGCTAGAAACCCCAGCCCTGTTGTAAGGTGTTTTTTCATAAACTGCTACCTCTCTGCTTAAGGAAATCCCAGTTAAAGTAAACCCAGGCTCCCTGAGCACCCTAACCAGCTCCACCTCTCAGCAGTTCCGTCCCAGGCTGACACATCCCCACATGCACACGTCCCTGCCCTGCTGTGGCTGCAGGGCTGGCAATGAGGCCAAGGAGCCCAGAAGCTCCAGCTCAAGACTCTGCAAGTGATGCAGAGACCTTTTCCACCTTTCATTATTTGAATGAAGTTAAAAATCCAAAACAAGGACAACTCAAATACCTTGTATGTTTTAAAATCCCTGCTGTTTTCTGGTGAGGAGCACCTTGTGCTGATGCAGGGAAATGATGTGTCAGCACACAGGGAAATCCCAGAGCAAGGGGGAAGGAAGGAGAGGCTGCTCATAGGCACTGAGGTGTCACAGAACAAAAGCATGAGGGTGGAAGAGATGTGGCTCTCGAGTCCACAGTGACACCTGACAGTGCTGGATGCTCACCTGGTCACAGAGCCCTGCTCCTGCAGGAGCTTCTCACCAACACCTCTGGGACTTCCCACGGTGTGCACACAGGCCCTGTGGGCTCATGAAGTGAGAGACCTGCGGAGGAAGCAAGAGGGATTGTGAGGAAGGAATGACCCAGGCTGTGTGTGGGGCCATGGAGCAACCTCCATACTCACCATGGGCACCTGCTCCCACATGGACACCAGCAGGAACCTGGCTTCCAGGTGGGAACTGCAGAATGGGCACCTTTATATAGCCAGTGACTCCACGGGAGAGGGACACAGCCAAGGATCCCCTGAGCTGCACTTCCACTGACCTCCAGTTAACATTCAGGGTCAGGCTGGAGGGGGCTTAGAACAACCTGGTTTAGTGAAAGGTGTCCGTGCCCACAGAAGGGGGCTGGACTGGGTGACCTTTAGAGGTGCCTTCCACAACCCAAACCCTTCCAGGACCTTCCCACACAATGAGGAACACACACAGCTGCTCATCTTGCACCAGGTTCTATGTATTATCAGACCGGCTGACAGGTAATAACATGTCTTCTGCAGCAGAAAGCACAACATTGATCAGTAATTATTCAAATCAAACAAAAATTAAAACCAAAACTCCAGCCACACATACTCAATGCACAGATCTGCCAGCAGGTGAGTCCCCAGATGGCAATTCCAGGAGGGAATCCTCCCACTGCCCAGAAGCTCAGGGTCTGTGCCAGTATAGTCCATGATCATCTGGCCTCTGAGAAAAGTTTTTTTTAAAAAAATAAACACCATATCCTGCTGGCATGTGGGCCAACAGCAAAAACATCAGAACTCATCCAAAACACAGAAAAGTTTGCTCCTCACATGAAAAAATATCCAGGCAAGTTGCCTTTCCGTCCTGTAACACACAATTCTATCAGGCTGTTGAGAGAGTAACATTGCTCTAGGCTCTTTTGGTTTTATAAGGAGAGTTTTTAACTTAACTTCTTGTATTTCAAGTTCCCAAAACTCCTGCACTTGCTTTTATGGCCTAGATGAACAGGCCTGCCAAAAGGTTGTGGGGTTTTGTTTTCCTGAAGGACCAAGTTGAGGTGGGGGTGAAGCAGGATGTGACATGGACCCACTCTGCCTGCATTCCCTTCAGGCAGTGCAGAGACAAATCAATCCAGCCACCTCCTCTTGCATGGCTTCCGTGCCTTCAGACATTCCAAGACATCCGTTCTGGATCCAGGGGCCTGTTTAGATGGGATGCAGCAAGATTTAGAAGGAGCTGATGGGAAGCCAGCACTGGTTTTGTACAGGAGTGTGACAGGGAGAAGACATGACAGAGGAGCACTGCTCTCCTGCATTGATCATTTTGGGGAAACATCTTGATTCTGCTAGGGATCCCTTTGGAAAACAACCCCAAATCCCCCAGATGCTCAGCAAACAGGGTGGTAAAAGCCTACAGACCTACAAGGAGTAACAGTGAGGCAGCAGCCCAGGTACAGCCATCCCAAAAGGCACTGACATTTGTACACCTCTATATATTAATCTTAATAAATACAATGTTCTACACAAGGAACTGTGGACCGATGTAATTCCAGGCTGGTTTCTTCTAACAAAAGCTTGCCAGGGCTTTTGCTTGGATCTAGAACTCTTGTTCCTCCTCCTTGTCCCACCCTGTCCTCGGCGGCCTGGGCAGCTGTCCGGCCCAACCCGCGCACGGCCCCTGCAGAGGTGGGAAGGAGACCACATGAAGAGCTGCTCTACAACTTTCAAGGGTGAGAAGCTAAAGTGTGAGGCAGGTTCAGCTGTTCAGGGTCCCAGGAGGTGGGCAGTCATAGCTCATCCCTGGCTGAGGGCGTGTCCAGGGACGTGGGCAGCGCGTCCTTGTTCTGGGCGTCGCTGTGGATCTGGCCCTGCTGCCGGGATTTCCAGGAGTGAGTTCTGTCCCAGTCCGTGGACACGGTCTCGTTGTCCCAGATGGTGGAGGTCTCTGTGTCACTGAGGTAGCCTGGCTGCCCCGTGTAGTGCGTGGGGTAAACAAGCAGGGGCTCTGCTGAAAAGGCCTTCAAGTCTCTGGACTCGTAGTACTCCATGTACTTCGTGCTGCAGAGGAGAGAAACACCATCAGCACAGAGGAACCTTCACTGCTGCCAAGCTTGGGAGACGTGGCCAGTCCAGGGAGCAGACAGGTGTGTTGAGTTGATGTGGCCAGAAATGTGCATTCTGTCACCATCTGTTGGAGCCGGGTGGGGCAGTGACCCTTATCTCCGTGGCACATATTATCTGCTAATGGGCCATCTTTAAAC
>JAOTQP010000403.1:6863175-6905884 GCA_026413545.1 Cichladusa arquata | reverse complement strand
CTGACGGGTGTCAGCTTGGATTCTGACTCTGGCAGTGTTTTGGGATTGTTCTTTGTAATACTGTATTTCTATTTTAACTTTCCTAGTAAAGAACTGTTATTCCTAATTCCCATATCTTTGCCTGAGAAACCCTCAATTTCAAAATTGTAATAATAATTTGGAGGAAAGGGGTTTACATTCTCCATTTCAAAGAGAAGCTCCTGCCTTTATTGGCAGACACCTGTCCTTCAAACCAGGACAACTGGTCTGGGAGTTGGGGTAGGTGCTGGGGTACAGCCAGAACCTTAGAACCATGTCCTTACAACCACACACACCTGTACAGCCACAGCCTGCTCCCAGAGACACACAAGTGCCTCAGACAACCAGCCCACAAGCCCTGCCCCAGACAGGCACAATTCCCCTCTGTCACCTCCTTCGACTTGTGCCAGGAGGACTAAACCAAGCACCACAAGGAGTCCTCACCAAGCAGGCTGGTTTAAGATCAGCCAGCAGGACCCAGCCCGTGTCCCCCCGAGCCCCAGAGGGACTTACACAGGGTGCTTGTTGTACATGATGGGCAGGAACTCATCCACAGGCAGCATCTTGCTGAAGGGCTCGGCCCCAATGAGCTTCTGGGCCCCGTGGAGGGAGATGGCGTAGCCCAGGGTCCAGTAGGAGTAATCAGCTTCCACCAGGTTCCGCACGTTGGGCACGGCGCGCTCGGGCTCCTGCACCTGCATCCTCTTCCGGCCAACGTAGCTGCAGGGGAAAGACCAAGCAGACAGGAACTACAGAGAATCCACAGCTATTTGGACAAGACTATTCCTGCCAGCCAGGCCAGGGCAAAGGTCAATCCCAGGAGCAATCCCTGACCCAGCTCACAGATTTCTCTCCTGCACCACTACCACACATCCAAGTCTTAGCCCAGTGGGTGGGACAGCTGTGAAAGGGAGTGATGCCTTAAGTCCTGAGTTTTCTGCTCTGCTTGGATATGTTTTTCCATTGTGCTTAGGGTGATGAAGACAAAACAGTCCGATTTCAGCTACTGACTCAAAGACAATTTCTTCAAACTCCAGGCCCTAAGCATAAACAATGTGAAAAGAGGAGGGCAGGCCAGCAAGCAAGCAAGGAGGATGAAACCTTACAGTTTGAGACTATTAATTGGATGGTTGATTCCTGTATGCAAGTGGACTAAAGTCTATAAAGATGTGAGATCATGTGACCAAGCCCTCTTTTGCTTCCATCTTGGAGCCATCCAGGCAGGGGCCACACTGTGGCACTGGCACTGCCAGGGTGTGGCCTTTGCAGGCCTCTCAGTAAATACCCATTTTATTCCCCTTAACTCTGTGTGGTCTCTGTTCCAGCTCCTCTAGGCATCAGAACCTAAGATGACACAGTGTGAGGCTCAGGACTCTGTCAGCATCTCCAGCACAGCTGAGGTCAAACAATATTGTCCACCATGGGCAGGGATGGTGCCCACGGGGCCTCCCGGCAACACTCACCCCAGAGGTGGATCTGTCCTGATGGGAAGGGCCACCAAGAAGACACTGCCACCCTCCCCTGCACTGCAGCACCAACCTGCACACCTCTGCCAACCTCCCCACACATCAGCAGCTCCCAGAGGAGCAGGAACTTACATCAGCTCCCAGTCCAGCTGGGCTTGCTCGATGTCGCCCATCAGCTTCACCAGCTTCCTCTTGAACTGGTGCTCGAAGCGCACGTCGTCCTCGATCACCAGGGTCTTCTCCAGGCCCCTGCTCACCACCTGAAACACCGGGGCTCCAACGTGAGCACAGTGCCCCCCCGGGTGCCCTGCTGTCACTGGGGCCACCCTGGCCTGGCACTGCCCCCCAGACCATGCAGGGAGGCTGCAGAACCACTCTCTGACATACACATGATATGCCAAGCCACTGGAATGTGCTCCTGCTCAGATGCAGAATAAAGGGAAAAAAACCAGGAGTGTTTCTTTTTAACCCCGTTTGATTTTCAAAACCTTCTTGCCTTTCTTCTAAGCAAGCTTGCCCCAAACAGGATATTGGATGGACTGCAAAAACAGCACAGAAAACGTTCTGATAAAAATCACCTGGAGCTGAGGGCAAATGAGTCACAGAATCCCTGAATGGTTTGGGCTGGAAGGGACTTTAAAGCCCATCCAAGTTCCCCTGGCCTTGGACACTTCCAGGATCCAGGGGCAGCCACAGCTTCTCTGGGCACCCTGTGCCAGGGCCTCCCCACCCTCATAGGGAACAATTTCTTCCCAATATTCCTCCTGACCCTGCCCTCTGGCAGTGGGAAGCCATTCCCTGTGTCCTGTCACTCCATCCCTTGTCCCAAGTACCTCTCCAGCTCTCCTGGAGCCCCTTTAGGTACTGGAAAGGGGGGATGTGAGAGGTGAACACTTCACTCAAGAAAACCCCTGCAATCCAAGGAAATCAGCTCTATCCTACACTTCCAGTAACCTGGGCTGGATCCAGTGCTCTGGGTGTGCACCAGGACACAGCCCCTTCCTGCAGGACCCCCGAGGCACCCCCAAATCCTCACCTCCTTCCAGATGTAGTAATGGCTCAGGAAGCAGCCAATCTCCCCTCTGGTGAGGGGCCTGGAGGAATAGGGGTCCCGGTACCCTGGCAGCATTTCGATGCTGAGAGCTTTGAGCTGACTCGTGTTCAGTGCTCTGCAAACAGAGAGTATTTATCACCCTTGTAAAAAAATAAATCAGTTCAAGCCAGACACAGGCACAGCATGAGGAATGCTGCTGATGTTCAGGGAAAAGCCACACCTTGAGAAATTCCTACATTTGTTTTGCTCAAAAACACAGAGGAAAATTAACTTCTTCATTTACATCTCTAAATCAAGCTGATAAATTGCATCCTTAACTCCGCCAAAGACTTCTCATGGGACCATCAATTATCTTTAACTCTGCCAAAAACTTCCTGTGGGACCATCCACTTGCCAGGTGCTTGGCTTTGATTAATTTTCTGAGGCCTTGACAGATCCCAAGTCTCCAAGACCACTAAATGGTACGTGGGCTCCTGTCTGCTTGAGGCCTTTTTGCAACTCACAGGCTCAAAATTTCTGCCTTCATTTCTCATTATAAAAAGGTCTCAACAATATCTTAAGAGTCATAGAATCATTAATATTGGAAAAGCCCTCGAATATCCTGAAATCCAAGCATTAACCCAGCAATTCTCCCAGGGATGGGGCGTCCACCCCTGCCCTGGGCAGCCTGTGCCAGTGCCTGACCACCCTCTGAGTGAAGACATTTTTCCCACTTGTCCAGCCTCAACATTCCCTGGCACAGCTTGAGGCTTTTTCCTCTTGTCCTCTCCCTTGCTTGCTGGGAGCAGAGCCTGACTCCCCCTGGCTGCCCCTCCTGTCAGGGAGTTGTGCAGAGCCAGAAGGTCCCCCCTGAGTCTCCTCTTCTCCAGGCTGAGCTCTTCCAGCTGCTTCTCAACGGATTTATGCTCCAGACCTTAGAGTAAGCTTGGAAAGGGCTGTGTCAGGGTTAATGCTATAGCACCACAGCTCTGTAGGATGGACAGTATCCCCAGGAGTTAACTCCTCATTCACAGAAACCTGTGATTTTAACCCTAGTCTGAACCCCAGGGCCCTGGTTCTCTCACAGAGATTGAGTAATTGCAAAAGAGGAAAGAAACAGAGCAGAATTGCCCCAAATAGATGGTCAGGGACATCCAAGTGGTGTTCAGCTCCCCCACAGCCAACCCTGCCCTGCTGAAAGCAGGTCAGGGCATCCAAGGAGATGCTGTGAAGCACATCCCACTCTGAAAACATTTTCAAGCCCAACCAAAACTCACTTTCCATCCACAGCCTCCACTACCTTCACTGCAATCTCCTGCTCATAGAGCGTCCTCAGCATCCGATCCCGCCGGTCCTTGCGACGCTTCAGGTTGATCATGAAAATCTGGGAGGAGAAAGACATCAGGACATCAGACTCCAGCTGGGAGGGAGGGAGAAGGGAAGTCCTGATCCACCCCTCCCCAGCAGCCTCACTGTAAAAGCAGGTCTTGTGAAAATATCACATGTGTTCGCTCCAGGTTGTCTAGAATTTGTCAAAAAGCTAAAGTTGGTTTTGAATTGAAAGTGCAGAGGCTTTTTCTCTAACAACTACTTTTAATGGATGTTCACAGAGGAAACTTGCTCTTTGAGAATGAAGAAAAGTGAGGGAAGACCAGTTAGAGCTAAGTCTGTAATTTCCAAAGATACAGGCTATTTAGGTTTATGTCAAATAGAGTAACATGACCACCTGCAGCATCAATCCTAGAGGAACACTGACCCACAACACTGCCACTGCCTGGATTTAGGATTATCAGCAGGGCCACTATCCAAGTACAAGGCCATGGTAAAGAAAGGATTTTTGTGATTACTTCAGGCACTGAAAATCCACTGTGATCCCTGCCAGAGCAGAGAGCCAAGGCTGAGAACAGAGGTGTCTGGGCAGGGCTCCATCCAAAGCCTCAAGAGACTGGTGGAGGGCTGAGGACTGAAGCCCTCATTGCAGGTAACCCTCAGGGTTTCAGGGATAATTTTCAGTCCCAGGCAGGCTGGTACAAGCACAGCCTTGTAGTCTGTGGAGCAAATCCTCATCCCAGTAAGAAGCAGAACAAATTTCAGCTCAGTACAAATGAAAGAATAACAAACTGGATAAATAAAGCACAGCCACAAAGGACAACATGGAAAAAACCTGGACCAGCTGTGCCTTAAACACAGATGCTCAGAGACACACAGCTGGATCAGGTTCAGCTTCAGGAGCCCCACAAACAGACAGAGCAGAGCACACCAAGAAGACAAAGGCTCCCCTGATGCCCACATGTCCCTCTGTCCCAGAGCCACCCTAGCAGCTGCACACAGGGGCTGCTGGCTCTGGGAATAACAAAGACACCAGGCAGTCACAGCCTGGCACATCCCTCTCCAGCCTTCTCCCCAGGCATGGTTTGCATCCCTGGGGTACCCAAGGCGGGCAGAACTCAGCTGTGAGCCTGGGTCCCCCACCTGCTCCCGGCTCTCCAGTGTCTGGTGAGATAAACCCTTCCCTCCTGCCACTGGAAAGCTGGAGAGCTTTACCAAAGGGCCAATTTCTGTCACAGATGGAAGGGAGGCCAAGCTGCTCTGCAGAGTCATAGCTGTAGAGCAAACAGCACAGGAACGGGGGAGTTAAGCTGCTTTTCAGCCTCCCTTCTGCCTTCTCTTCCTGGCCAGATTAAAGCATAAGAATCGTGGCATGGTTTAAGTTGGAAAGGATGTTTAAGGATCAGGTGATGAGTGAGAAGACAGGACAGTGAAGAGCAGAGCAGGTTCCTTACTTCATCAAAGCCCATCTTGTCAGGGTGCTTCGGTGGGACAGAGATGTACTGGGAGGGCTCCACGGGAGGGCGATCGACTGGAAGAGAGCAGAGCCCCAAGGTCACCCTGGTGCACAGCCTGCAGTGACACCACGAGCCTCAGGGGGTGTCCCTGCCCAGAGCTGGGATGAGGGGCCACTGCAGGATGGGAACGGCAGCACAGCATCTCAGAGCCAGCAGCCATGTGCCAGACAGACACCAGGAACAAAACAAGGACATGCAGCACCCTTTCCACACAGAACATGCATTTGATCTGGGCAAGTTGAGGGATTTTGTGGATGGGGTTGACCTGACCATGAAGCAATTCCATCCCTAGGTAGGAAAGTGGTGGAAAATTTCAGAGCACTGCGTATCAAAATAGGATTAGAGAGGGTAGGTCAGGATGCAGACTCCCAAGAGAATGAGAGCTGGGCTGCTGGCAGGAGAGCTCTGTAGGCATTAACTTGGGGGGTCCATCATGGCAAGGGCACAGCAACTCACTCATGGCCTCGATCAGGGTGTGCACAAAATTCTCAGCCTCCTCCTGCAGTGACTGCTGTGGCTTCAGGGGCATGGGAAGGAACCCGTAGTGCTCACGGTTGCAGATGAACATCTGTACTCCTGGGGATCACAGAAAAGCAGAAACTATCATCAGGCTGCTGCCAGGGCATTTCACTGCTCTCTGCCTACACAGCCACAAACACGCTTGTGCCAGGACCTCAGCTCCAGAAAGTTCTGCTTCATAAGCAAACATTTCAAAATCATTCCAGTTCCACTTTCTGTTTTGCCTGGCTGGCAACAAGTGGCCTCTCATAAAACCAATCCTTACTGGCTGCCTAAATAACCCTTCAGGGCTGTGGCTGACAGGACAAGGGAGAATGGCTTCCCACTGAAATAGAGTGGGTTTAGATGGGATATTGGGAAGGAATTGTTCCTTGTGAGGGTGGGGAGGCCCTGGCACACGGTGCCCAGAGAAGCTGTGGTTGGATTCTGGATCCCTGGAAGTGTCCAAGACCAGGATGGACAGGGCTTGGAATAACCTGGGACAGTAGAAAGTGTCCCTGAAGCAAGATCACCTTTAAGGTCCCTTCTAACCCAGCCCATTCTATTCTTTATCACTGCTTCCTTTTGCTTTGGATAGGAAATAAAGGTGATACATTTTCACCTGTGCTGGCAAAGGACTTGGAGGAATACATATGACACCTTTGAAATGCCAAGTCACCACCAAACACAGTCCTATCCTCTCCAGAACTAATTTTTACTGTGCCCTGAAGATTAAAGGAAAATCCCAGAGTGAGACACCAGTGAGGAGAACGGATGTGACAACACTGACACCCTTCCACTCAAAAGCTTTTGCAACTGCTTGTTGAAGATGGGAAACAGAGAGAAGGTGCAAAGCCTGTCCTTGGAGCAGATGCATTTGCAGGGCACAGACTCACCCAGTGGGAACATCCCAACATTTCCCTCTGGGATGATTTGCTCACCATTGGCTGTAACTCTGCCTTTCACATATGCTCAAAAGCTACATCCAGGGAAGTATTTCCATTGTTTTTCATTGAGTTCTGGTAAGGTCCTTCATTAACTAACCCAAATCAAAGCTGCTAAAGCCCAAGCAACTGACCAAAAACTGCCTTTTTTTTTTTCTCCTTTAATGAAACAAGCTTAACCAGCCCCCTCCCTCGAGGAAATAAATGAAAAGCAGACACTACCTGGTGTGCTGATGCTTTCATCTATTAGTGCCCCTAATCCATGGTATTTTTAGCAGAGTGGAACTGTTGGCACTAATGACTCTGATGTTTCTCTAATTTTAAATTCTACACTAAATTGCTGGCTGTGCTACTTGCCAAAACACATTCAGCTGTCAGCTGTAATTTAGGTACATGGCAGAATAAAAAATCACTACCTGCTGACATTAATGCATTTGGCACTGATCTAATCAACTAATCTTATCTGGCTCACTGATCTCAGTTCTTATCTTCCGCTGCCTTGAACATACTTAATCTGCACAGATTCACACCAGTGCTCCTTTCTGTTTGGGATAAAAGGTACTTGAAAATGGTAAAGCTAAAGTGGGGAGGGGGACTCACTTTCCAGCTCTGTTTTTATAATAAATGATTGGTACAAGGGATAGAAAAATGACAGGTATTTATATTACTACTCTTAATGGGCTTTAAAGGCAGTGTCTAGGATTTAGACTCATGTCCTAAAACCACAGCTACAGTTAAGGAACCAAAATTGCCCCTGCTTCCCTGTGACCAGACCTTCCTGCTGGCTGGCTCTGAGGGATTCAGAGACCCAGGCTGAAAGGCAGCTCAGGAGATCATGGACTCATGGAATGGTTTGGGTTGGAAGAGACCTTAAAGCTCATCTCCCTCCACCCCTGCCATGGGCAGGGACAACTTCCACCACCCCAGGTTTCTCCAAGCCCTATCCAACCCAGCTTTGGACATTTCCAGGGATGGAGCTTCTCTGGGCAACCTGTACCACAGCCTCTCCACCTCATAGGGAACAATTCCTTCCCAATATCCCATCTGACCCTGCCCTCTGCCAGTGAGAGGCCATTCTCCCTGTCCTGTCCATCCCTTGTCCTAACTCCCTCTCCAGCTCTCTTAGAGCCCCTTTAGATACTGGAAGGGACTCCAAGGTCTCACCTGAGCCTCCTTTTCTCCTGGCTGGCTAAAAGCTCTCCTGTGAGTGCACGGGGCTCTGCAGAGCCCAGTGCTGGCAATAACACACCCACTCTGAGTTTTGTTCAGATTCAGGACTCCCACACAGGCCACATCCTCTCTCAGAGGTGGGACCACCTCTTTGGAGCATCACAGAACAGCTGCTTCCAGCAGCAGACTCCCTGTTGGAAATCAATGGGTTGATCTGAGGTGTTAAGCACAGCTCTTGGCCTGGACAAAAGCCAATATAATTTCTGACTTCAGGGAAAGTAAGTGAAATTACTCCAAAAAGAAGTTTACCTCAAAGTTCATACATTTTTCACATTTCTGAACTTGGATGTCATCCTTTTATCCTGGGTGACAAAACTCAGCCCAGGACACAAGTCAACAATCTGAGCAGATCAACAGGCCAGACATCTGGAGCAAAGCCTTTCATGTCATGGGTCAGTCCTGGAAAAAGCTAGTGTTCTAGGACAGAAGGAAAAAATGATGGCTTTGAATTCCTGAAATATCTCTGAAGCAGCAGTTACCACATGGGTTGGAGGTTGCACTTCTGGGAGAGCTGTCAGAGGAAGAAGTGGAGGGGCAGACTTTAAGCAGCCTGCTTTGCTCTCCAAACTTAAACCTCAACTCTCCTCTGGACTCACACGTGGCACTTGGGGACAGGGCTCAGTGATGGATTTGGCAGTGCTGGGGAAACACTGGACTGAAGGGCCTTTGGGGACTCTGTCATTCTGCACTGATGTCCTGACTCTGAAATAGGACCCTGAAGCTGCTCTGCAATTCACTCCTCACCTCTGCTTCCAAGGGTTCCAATTCCAGCTCTTGCTGCCTCTCCTCCATCATTCATCTTATCTGACACTCCTCACCCACTCACAGCTGATTTTGAGAATGCCCTGCTCAGTCTGCCAAGACAACAACATCATTTTTGGTGCTGTCAAGACCTGCCAACCAGACCCAGCACTAAAAGGGAAGCTACAGGCAGCTGGTGGCTGCTGTGCTGGTCTGGGAACAGTGGGAAGGGAGGCTCAGCCTGCAGAACAACAACCCTTCTTCCCTTGGCTTTCTCCCTGCCTGCTCCCAAGAGCAGCCCCTCCTGCTCTCCTTAACTTTACATCTTCTGCAGAGGACAGGGAGCACCAACTGCACATCATTCAGAGGATCCATGAACAACTTTTCCTTGATAATTCATTCCAGCAAGTCACCACTCATGATCTCTGAAGAGAAGACACTTATGGGTGCTGCAGAGGTTTCACTAATCCCTTTTTCTTTAAAATGCCCCAAACTTTTCCCTTTTGCACACAGCAGGCAAAGAAAAACACAGATGGCCACTGCAGTTCTGGGAATCCCCTTCAGCTCTGCCACTGCTGCACACAGGTCTGCCAGCCTGGACTCTGCTGGAGACAGAACACTCACAAGAGCCACTCTCCAGAAATAAACAGGGCTAAACATCCTCACCACAAGCATGAACAGCAGCAGCACAAGGCAATTAAGAGACAGTGATGTGTCAGTGACACCTGGAGCTCTCTTAAAACATCAACAGCCAGAGATTTCCTCTCCCTGGAAGTACCCAAGGACAGGCTGGACAGGGCTTGGAGCAACCTGGTCTAGTGGAAGGTGTCTGTGCCCATGGCAGGGTGTGGAGTGAGATGAGCTTTAAGGTCCCTCCTAACCTGAACTGTTCTAGGATTCTGTGTTTAAGAGGAGTCTCTTGTCCCCACCCCTTTCCTCATGGATCTTTTGGAAGAGGTAACTTTAGACACCTCACCCTCAGACCACCTTCCACCCTCCCAGCACCCACCTGTGCTCACCTGCTGTGACACAAACCAAGCGTGCATTACACGTTTTGCCTCTGAAATATTGTCCCACCCCAAGAACAGCCCCCATATCCTTTGAAACTAGCAGCAATCCAAAACTGCCTTTCCAGTCACTTGCTGACTGGATCCCAGAGAGGAAAGGGAACAGGGTCTGAACTCCACATGTAAGCCCACCCAGGACTGGGGGCTGTGAGCCTGCAGTGGAGCTCTGTGTGTCTCCAGGAGTGACCCCTCCCCAGCAGAGCCCTGGACACACCTGCTTGGCGACTGGAGAAGGCAAAGACCATGATATCATCAAAACTCCAGGTGTAGTCCTGGTGGGGGGGGTAGAATGCCAGCCTGGCAGAAGCCTCCTTCCTCAGGTCAATGAGGAACGTGGAATGGACCATGGGGACAGCAAAACAGCCCATCCTCTTCCACTCCCGAATCAGGGGATACTCCAAGGTCCTCTTGTAGTAGCCCTGAAACCACAGAGGGAGCTCTTGTTACAAGAGATTCCTGTTTCAAAGCTGCTCCTCAGCAAAAGCTCACACCCTGAGCTCTCCAGCAGAGGCTCACCAGGGCTCAACTCCCAGCTTTTTCAGTGTCTCCCATTTGGAAATGGTTCAGTCAAGTATTTAGAAAAAGTCTTCATCCCAAAAGTTAAAGATTGACCTCCTGCCTACTTTTTAGGAGCTCTTGGAGAGCCCAGCCTTTTCACTGCAAAATTCCCCTGCAATGGAGCTTCAAACCTCAGACTATTTTCTCCTAGTTCTTCAAAACCCTTTTTACAATTAGACTCTTCAGCTTGATCCTGGAAGCTGCTGAGCATCCATGACATCCTCCACATTCAACAGGCACAAATTCTATTTAGTAACTCAGAGAGGAGGATCTGCAAATTAATTCTATCCATGCCTTTAAAAAAAAACATTTGTTGTCACTGCAGTGAAGGCAACATCTCAGTCTCCATCAGCTGTGTAGGAATCCCTGCTTCCTCCATCCTGGGGCAAGCAGGTTTGATACTCTTGACTCTGCACAGGAAGGTACTTCAGTCAGCTCCTGGGTAATTCCCTGTACCCAGGAGCTCTGCCAGCCTTCCAGCACTCTGAGTGCAACACCCACTGTGCATGGCTCATGTGGAAATAAATATAATTCCTCCAGGAAGAAAACTCTAGAGCATCAAATTGCCATCTGGTTGAATCCAGAGCAGATTCTGGGCTTTACAGAAACACTGAGTCACTAAAAGAAGTTCTATGTTCTATTTTCCATGAGCATTCAGCACTGGCTGAGCAAAAGCCAGCAGAACTGCTCTGCCCTGGGCTATGTGGGGCTATGGTGTGGTGCACTTGCCTGATTAGGGATCTGCCACCTCCCTCTGCCTTCAGACACACTGTGTGCATACTGTGAGGATGGGATATCCCAAACACAGCCATACTGTGAGGATGGGATATCCCAAACACAGCATCCCCCCTGCCACAGGAAGCAGCAGGTGGGAAGTGATGTGACTGGCACTCCCAGCAAAGGAAGGGTTAACACACCCACCCTTTAACAGACACCTGACAATGCCCACAAGGGAAGATGCTGGACACTCATCTCTCTCTCTCCAGTGGCTCACTCAGGGTTTTTTGGGGCTCATAAACCAGGTGCAGGCAAGGAGGGCTCCACCTGCCCTGCGCTGCTGCCTCTCCTGGGTTTGCTTCATGACAGACAAATGCCATAAATGTCTGGAGCTGGGCTTGGCTCACCGTGGCTCTGTGCTGGGGGAGGCTGTGTGTCAGGATGTGCTGCAGCTGTTATTCCCTCCCCAAGGCCCCTGGGAGAGCAAGGCTGAGCACACAAAGCCCTGGGACTGCATGCAGAAACAAGAGAAAAGCAAAAATAAAGGGAGAATTCTCCTGTTCACTCCAGCACGATTATTTTTAACCAAATTTTGCAAGATGCCATTGCTGGTTTTCCTCTCCCCTTTTCTCAGACAGTGCTGAGAGGTAGGGCTGGTGCACATGGGCAGAGATCCACTTCAGCCTGTGAAAATCCTGTCAGACTCAGGACTTAGCCTTAAAAACTTCACAATCAATACCTTTGCTATGAAGTTTATATCTCCATTTTCAAACAAAGTAAACAAACCCAAGTGAACCAAGTAAACACACCTTGTAATACCCTCTTTCTTATCTCTATATTTACTTCCCAAGAATTTGGAAAGTTCAGGACCTTTTCCTGCTATTTTTTATCCAATTACTTAGTCTGAACTGTGGAACTCCTTGCCAGAAGATGGTATGGGTGCCAAAAATAGATTTGGACATGGATTTCTGTAGAATAAAAAAAAAATCACTGAGAGCTTTAAAGACAAATATATTCCTCAAAAACCCAGAAGGGGATTGCCAGAGGAAAGAAAAGTATTTTGGGGAAATAACACTCACTTTTTTGCCCTATCCTTATACTATTCCCTAGACATCTGCAGACGAACCTGTGCCCTGACTCAATGCAGTTTTTATGTGGATCAGAAGTAACATGAAAAGGCAACATTGAAAAGGCAACATGAAACTCTAATTTTTAGGCTCAGCACCAGTACCTGTTACATGCATACTTCAGCACACACACTCCCTACAAGGCAAAGGATGTTGCATCACCTCAAAAATCTTGTTCACAGATGAGAAAGATAACTTAGGCACAATGGAGATCTGTGCAAAGAAAAGTAAATTCCTCTTGGATTAGCATCACTATACAAAAAAAAAAAAAGCCTAAAATTATGCACCAAGGGTTTTAAAGCCCTTACAGAAACATGGAAACACCTTAAAAAAATCCTGATCTGCTTATCATTATTTTTTGTGTGGTTAGTGAGATCATACCACATGTTAACACCACCTCAGAGCTACAGCAGCTTCTGTTCAGAGGAAGGCTACAGCAGCAGATGGGAAAGCCCAGAGAACAGGGAGGATGCCTGCTGAGACAGGGGCAGGAGCACCTGGAGGACACCACTCCCACAGCCCAAGCACCCTTCACCTGCCTGGGGAGTGATGCCACACCAGAAGTTGGAGTAGAGGGAGCGGGACTCGAGCATCGGTGCCACCAGGGTCTTGTTTTCTGCTATCAGCAGGTTCAGGGTCTGTGGGTTGGTCAGTAAATTATCTGCATCAACAAACTAGAGAAGGAAGAGGAAAAACAAAATTGTTAATAGATGAAACAGTATCATTCCCTCGATGCTTTCTAGGGAATGAGGCAGCCAGAGGCACATGAGCAGCCCTGGTGTGGCCAGAGCCCCAGGGCAGTGCCTGTCCCCTGCGCTGCCACTGCTGGGGCACCTCTGACCCTTCCCAACAAGAAAGGGGCTGGAGCATGTCCAGGGAAGGGAATGGAGCTGGGGAAGGGGCTGAAGCACCAAGAGTGGCAGAGGGAGCTGGGAAAGGGGCTCAGCCTGGAGAAAAGGAGGCTCAGGGGGGACTTCAGGCTCTGCAGAACTCCCTGACAGGAGGGAACAGCCAGGGGGAGACACGGCTCTGCACCACAGGAAGTTTAGATTGGATATGAGGAAAAATTTCTTCTAAAAGAATAGCCAGGCACTGAAATAGGCTGTCCAGGGCAGGGGTGGAGTCACCATCCCTGGAGGTGTCTGAAAAATGTGTAGATCTGCACTTGGGAATGTGGCTTAATGGTGAACACAGCAGGTCACAGCTGGACTCAGAGATCCCAGGCCTTTTCCAACCTTAACAACGTTATGACTCCATGAGGTCAGCAAAAAAGCAGTGAGCTGGTGGGTTTGACTCTACAGGGCACAGGGCTGTCACAGGGAAACCTGGGGGCAGCTGCTCCCGGGCACAGCAATGAGATGGGCACAGAGCTTCCCTGACTCCACACAACCTCCTGCCAGCATACACTCTGCACAACTATTTCCCTTACACTTCACCAGGTGAGGGTTCCATTTAGGGGAACCTTGCAGGTTCCTCCCACCACCAGGACTGCGTTCAATCCTGATTCCAGTGCAGAAAGCCTCAAGCTTAGCCAAGGACTCACCTCCCTCACTGCAAAGGCTCACCAGACCAAGAAATGACCCACGACATCTCAACTTGTCTTTAGATGGAGAGAAAACTCTTTGACAGCCCCCAGCATCCAAGTGAGCATCTGGAAAGCTTCTGCCTGAGGCCAGGTAATAAATCAAACTTGGCTCTTACCAGGATGTAGTCTGACCACCTCTCCCGGGCAGCGCGCAGGGCAGCCTGTCGCAGCTTCATCACGTGGGTGAATCGGGATGTTGGCCAGTGTTTTGGGCCAATTTCTTCTGGGTAAGACCTAGAAAAGAAAAAAAAAAGTGACTGTAACCCATGTCTGGCCATAATTACACTGAAAAAAGAAAAAGTAAGAAAAAGGAAGGAAGGAAGAAGAAAAAGGAAGGAAGGAAGAGAGGGGAAGGAGAAGGAAGAGGGAGGAAGAGGGAGGAAGAGGGAGGAAGAGGGAGGAAGAGGGAGGAAGAGGGAGGAAGAGGGAGGAAGAGGGAGAAGAAGAAGGAGGAGGAGGAAGAAGAAGCAGGAAGAAGAAAGAGGAAGAAGAAAGAAGAAAAAGAAAGAAGAAGAAACAAGAAGAAAAAAGAAGAAAAAAAAAGAAAAAGAAGAAAGAAGAAGAAGAAAGAAGAAGAAGAAAAAAAAAGAGTTCCATTGCTGCCCTCATTATGAAAGCAAAACAGCATTAGAGTCACCTCAGGCAACCCAGGAGAGGTTTTGAGGGAGAGTAACTCCAAGTTCTGTGCTGGCATGAGCACAGAAAGCACCAGAGAACAAGCAGTGCCACAGTTTTCTGCCAACCCAGTAAAGCAGCACCATCCAAGGCAGGAGCTGCTGCAGAGAGGGGACCCCTCCAAACTGGCCTGGGGCTCACTGGCCCTGCCTGACCCTGGGTACAAACCCATCTGCCCTCTCTAGGCTGCAGGTCCAGCTGCCCTTGGCCCAGCAGGACCAGCAGAGCTGGGATGTGAAGGGGAAGGCAGCCTGGCCTCCCCCGGGCTCTGGGCATTACTAGGAACTGTTAACACATCCCAGGCACAGCTCCTCAATCTCCCAACACCCAGCCCCACAAGCCCCAGCATGGCAGCAAAGTCACATGCATGGCAGGATCAGCTCCAAAAGGAATGGCTTTTTAACAAAGATGGAAGGGAGCTCAGGGGCAGATCCCAATGAGGAATAAAAATCCAGAACTTTGAAACAGTGCCAGCATAAGTCAGGGAAGGAGCTAAGAATTTCAAAAGCTTTTTGCAGAACTTAAGCAAAGTTTGGCAGGATGAAGAAAACTCAATTCAAATGAAAGGATTAAATATGTCAATAAAACCAGCACTCCCTGGGGGGCTTGTACCACAAGCTTCCCATCACTGCAGTGAGGAACTCGAATATAAAAGCAAGCCCAAAGGAAGGGGAAACTGATGTAATTTTCCTTGATGGAAGAAACTGAAAACAGAAAAAACCTAGGAACAGCTGATTTTAAAAATAAATAAAAATTAAAGTAATAAAAACCCAACACACCATATTTCAAAGCAATGGTCCTGCAAGTCATGCAAAGTTATAATATGTGGAATTAAATACAGTTCTCTGGCTCAGCACTTACTTAATATTTGATGTCTCAGGGCTTTCATAGATACTATGGAATGGGCTATAATTTCTCTGCTTCCTTGTAAATAAAGAATGATTACTTTAATTCCCTGTAGCTCCTGATGTAATTTGTTTACCATGCAAAGAGAGCAGCTACAGCAGCTAAATAACTGAATGTAAAATACTTTCTTCCACAAAATTCTGCATGAGGTACTTCACTGAAGTCAGAGACCTTTCTACAGAGACCTTATCTCACCTTTTCCCCTAAGAACACAATTTTTATGGGACAGACTCCAGAAAGCAAATAATCCACATTTTAACACTTGGACATTTGGTACAACTCTTGGTTTGGAAACAGGAGACCTCAGGAATTTGGGCTGAGCAGCCCAGAGCCACCCCAGGTACTCACACAGGTTCCTCCATGGGCCTCCACTCCACATCATGGTACAGGTGCTGCACATTCTTCAGCCACTCCCTGAGGATTGCTGTGGTGTTGTCAACGTTGTGGTCAGTGGCTGCCCTGGCAAAGCAAGAGCAAAGCAAGCACGTTAGCACTAGGTTTGTGACTATGCCTAAATCCCTGCTTTACCATGGAGTGCTCTGTCCAGTCCAGCCACCAAAAAAAACCAAAAAACAAGACACACAGTGGAGGTTTAACCCCAGCTGGCAACTGAGTACCACCACTGTGGAAAGGGAACAAAGCCTGTGGGGTGACACAAGAACCATTTAATAACTAAAACAAACGACTAAAATGTGGCTTTAGTGGAGTGAAGTGCTCACTGGACACAGTGCTCGCTGAAGAATGTTTTTTTTTCTTCAGGGTTGAGCTGAACAGACTGGAACAGGAGGCAAAGATTCACATCCCTGACAGCAATCCCATGGAAATGCTCCCTCAGGGGCCACACACTGCTCTGTGCCTGGGATGCTCAAGCCTTCAGGTCACAGGACAAGTGAGCCAAGTCCCATCCCAGCTGCCCTCCCTGGACCAAGGGCTTTGCACACCCAGCATGGGGCTGCGCCAGATCCCACCACAAACTCCTGTCACTGAAAAGGGCTGCTCATTTTTCCTAGCTCGAATGGGCAGGACAGCACAGTCCTGTGGCAGTGCACAGCTCAGCAAGCTCCACTGGGAGTTTATAATCCCTTCATATTCCTCTGGGAGTACAAACAGTCCCACAATTCTGGTGCAGACAGTAAAGACAGTGTGAAACACAGTGATCACTGAGGGGAGGTTGCTGGAAGCTCCCCTCAACTGCTATACATTTCTTGTTCCATCCTCCAGCTCCAGAGACCCAAAGGCACTTCCCAGAACATCTCCCACCTCACTGAAAGCCAGAGCTCCCTGTAGCCAGGGGAGGACATGCAGAAAGGAGCCACATCCCAAACCCTAATAGCTACTCCAAAGCTATTTCAGGAAAATACTTCCACTCTAAGCCACCATATGACCCCTCAGATGAAAATCAGGACATGAACCCTTTTCAGTTTGTGGAACATACCATTCCCATGGGGACTAGCCTGCTTTAAAGGGAAAAAGAACCAGGAACTTGGATTTTCAGTTTATTTATAATCAGAACACCACAATCACTTAAGGCCAGGAGGCTTATTTGTTAAGTATTTATTCATGTCTGCTGAAATAATAAATAGTGAAAGTTCAGCAAGTATGAGAGACTGGTTCCTGTGTAATTCACTGCTCTCCTGTGACACCAAGGCTGGGCTTAGCCATGGCTTCAGGGTTTGCTTTTGATGAAGACCCTGGCTCATGCTGCTCTGTAGATCCAGTTTGCAATGATGCACAAGCTGGACTAAAACAGTCTCAGTGCTGACTTGGTGTAAATCCAACTTGCTCCATGTGTTTTATGGATGGAGTTCATCCCCTAGAGCCCATTTTCACACACTTCCTTGGGCTCCCACAGCCACCAAGGCATTTCACAGGTCTCACTCTGCTTTCCTCCCACGTTCCAGCTGCACAGCCAGCAAACAGCCCCAGAATTCCTAAAATACCAGAGAACTGGGGAAATGCCTTCATGTTCACGGCCATCACTGGAGCTGCAGTGGCACCAAGAAGGTGGCACTGGGGCCACAATGCAACTGGGCATCACACAAACAAGGCCACCCTGGGGAATGCTGCAGCCCATCCCACAACATCCTCTTCTCCAGGTCCAGACCAGCCTTAAGGACCATGGAGACCCTTTAAAGTCAGCACTCAGCTCTCACAAAGTCAGGTCCATGTGTCTCTTTCCCTCAGCAAGCCTCATCCCATTCTTCCTCACCTCATCCCAGCCCTTCTAACCTCACACAGTACCAGGGGGGACATATGAAGGGATTTGCTGCAGTCTGGGCAGGGAAAGGGGAAGCTTCAGCTGCATACTTGTCAAACTAATCTGTTTCATGCTGTCTACTCCCATCTCAGCCAGGAGGAGATCCTTCTCCATGCAACTTTCAAGCCCAAAATGTTTTAGATGGGGGCTGTTTGCAGGGCTGTGCAATAGAAACCCAGAGTTCTCAAACAAAACACAAATTTCTGTGACAACATGAAAACATAGAGTCATTCAACCTCAGAGAAAAGGATTTCCATGATGGAAAGCTGTTTCCTCAGCTGCCCAGAGTTGCTTCACGAAGCTCCAATCTCTGATTAGCAGAGGAAACCCTGATGTTGAATGACAGTGACTGGCAGAGTCAGAGAAGACCTCTGCCTCCCTAAGCACAACGGGGGATGAAGGATGTTCTTCCCATCACACCTGGAGTACTCCATCCTGTTCCTGGTAGGGCAGCAGGCCCTTGACAAAATTCCCCCTGGATGACACCATCAGCCAACATCCTCCAGCCAGAAGTGAGATGAGCGAATGGGAGCTGAAGGGATCTCTAGATCTACCCACAAGGAATCTGCTGGAAGAAAATGGCATTTTCTAATCCAAACCATATCATGGTTCTATGACTTCAGTGCCCAGGCTGTCATGGTGATACACAGAAGGTAAATTCACATCCCAGCAGACCTCTTGGATCAGCCAAGGCTCTGGCAAAAGGAGGGACAGCTCTCTCCAGGACTATCCACCCAGCAGCACTTCTAAGCACAAAAGTCCCCAAAGGCAATAAAGTCTGTTCCACCCTGGATGAAACATGCCCTATGACTAGTAGTTTGGCAAACCTTTGCTCTTCCAGCTTTGAGCTCAAAAAACCCAACAAAAAAGGCCCAAACCAAATCAACCCCCACAAAAACCTAAACAACCCAAGCCATTACAAAAGCAATTATCACTATTAGTTACAGAATAATTAATTTAAGATCAAACAGCATCAGCACTGACTCCTTTTGTAGTATCTGAACCAGTCCACCTTTCCCCTCCAGAAAAAAATAGCAGCTCTGGTGTTTGCAATAGCACTGTGTGGAAAAAACAGGCACATACTTTATTTTTCCCTCTTTTTTTTTTTTTCTTTTCTTTTTTTCTTTTTTTTTTTTAATGACAACCTCTGTACAAGAAAAACAAGCTAATTAAAATGTGAGCAGGACTTCTCACTGGGAGCAAGAACTCCTCAAGCCCTGAGAGGCACATCAGGACACTCCACATCATAAACACTTCTGTAGCACTCTGTAGCATTTCAAGAAGTGAAGTACACAGCTAAGACTTCAGTTTGGTGGTGAGAACACGTCACACAAGAGATGCTATCACCTCCGCCCACTTTCCTGTCCTGGAAAAGTGGTTTTACTCCATGCTCTTATCCTTAGTGGTCCATGATGAGCACTGGACAGGATGAAGAGAGTGGATCACTGCAACCCAGCTCCACTCAGCTCACCAGGAGCATGGCTTGCCCACATGGCCCTTACATTAAGGCACTGCCTGGATTTTTGGGTGTATTTTCTGAAATCAAGTTGGTGAGCACAGCACCATTATCTGTGTGGGAGTCCATCAGCAATATTGTTGACCTGGCACCAGGTTCAGATTCTGGTTTTTTGAGTGGATCAGCAACACCATTTTCAAGAGTTGATTAAAAACACCTAGGATTTAATTAAAGAGAAAAGGTCCCCTACAAGATTTACAACCTAAAGCCTGTGCAACACAACCAGGAAAAGTCTGAGGAAAAAGATTCTAATTCCTCCCGCTCTTTTCAGAAAAGAAAGTTTAATAAATAGACCAGAACACACCTCCAGATGGACACCTCTATTCCAGTACCACAGCAGCTTTTCCCACTCAGATTTAAACCCATTTCCAATAAACAGAAGGTAAATTTTTTAAAGGTTTGAGTGAGAATGTTAGTATAGGGGCTTATGTTGACAGAACTACAACCACTTCAATATTTACTTTGGCTTTAACCAGGAGTCCTACCATGGACACAAGCCCTCACTGTTCATGCTCAGCAAAGTACCCCCTCCCAAAAAAACTCAGTGGAAAATCAAAGCATGATGTTAAGCACCTCCTGTTTTAATTAAGTAATGTGAGAGTAGCAGCATATGTAGAAAAAAGCTCCTTTTATAAACTGTCATATTTTTAGCTTGATAATGTCTCCTCAAATTATGTTTGCAAGGGGGAGTTAATTTAGGCTCTGATGGTTGCTCTCCTCTTTTCCTCTCCAAAAAGGGAATTAAAAATAACAATCCCCCCTTTTCACTTCTTCACATTCTGGCCTGTTCTCCCATGCTATTTAATTCATTTACCTCAGGCATTGGGTCAGAGAAGAAAAATTTCATCTTCACCATGTGTATAGGAAAAATACTAGAGGACAAAATGCATCCTGTGTGCTGCTGGCTTGTCAGAGTATGGGGTCATCCTGTGCCACAAGTTGAGGCAAACACAGAAATTAGTGACAAAAGCACCAGTACCTCCTCTTGGCCATTTTCCTAAGAGCTGAGCAGCAATAAAACATCCAGAGAGAGGTAACAGCTCACACCAAAGTGATGGAGGAAGCACATTTCTGTGTGCTCTGTTCCAGAACTCGTGCTAACAGAGGTGTTCAGATGTTCTAGGACAAAGCTCAGCCCCCAGAGCAGGACTCAGCATGCTCCTGAGCACTTTCTGAGCCCAGCCAGCAGCAACAGGCACTGCACAGGGGGTTCCCCCAGTGCTCTGGGGAGACTCCAGGGATTTCAGACCCCAGAGCACTGGAAAAATTCTACACCACTTCATCCAGCCCCAGCCGCTATTCATAATTTACTCCAGCAGTCCCCTGTTTTCTACCCAAACACTAATGACACACAATGAAAAGAGCACAGGATGGGAGTTTTAATCTCTCAGTTGTTTAGATCCTGCATAAAAGCCTTTGGCTTTCAGTGCTTTGAGGCAGCCTGGACTGAGTGGAGCTTAGCTCCTGTCACCAAAGCTGCCCTGCTCATGCTGGGTGTGAGATCAGCCCAGCCAAAAATAACTGAAAAAGCAAGAGTCCAGCCACAGAGCCCTAATATGAGTCAAACATAAATTTGGATTTCGATTTCCCAAAACAAGTGGTAAATAAAGTAACAGACAAGTCATTTTTCCCTGCTCTTTTTGTCTGAAAGCTGCCAGGCTTAGAAAACCAAGTCAAAACATAAACACCCCTGAAGTGGCAGTTTCCACTGTGAGCCAGGGATGAATTACCCTGACTAGAAAACAGTGCAGCTAGAAGAGACTGGAAGAGAAGGGATGGATCCTAAAGAGGAAGGAAAAAACTCAGGACACAAGCAAAACATTTCTGAAGCACAGTAAGAGGGATTTAATGTCAGCTGTTAAAATGTCTTTTTTTACCACCTGGAAGTGTCCAAGGCCAGGCTGGACAGGGCTTGGAACAACCTGGTCTAATGGAAGGTGTCCCTGCCTACAGCAGGGCGTGGAATAAGATGAGCTTTAAGGTCCCACCAACTCAAACTATTTGATTAGTCTATTGTATGATTTTAAATGGAGTTACTGACAACTACTCTGTGTTCTCCTGCTCAGGATCTTCTCAAAAAGCAACTAACCAAGCAGGGCTCCCTGTATCCTTCCAAACACTCCCCCACTAACAGGTAAATATGGCTCTTGCTCATCCAGCAGAGACAAGATTCAGGTAATAGATGATTTTCTTCTTCAGGTCTGCCAGACCTACCTCACATCTGTGAATTTGAGAGTTGGTATCTCAAATATCTCATGGTGTGTTACCAATGGCATCAGGGATAACACAGCATGACAGCTCCCAACAATGCAGTCCAGAAACTCTGGACAGATCCAAACCATCTAAATCACTGATTTTAGCACAATTGTGCTCACACACTTCATTAACAGAGCCTGAACATTCAGCCCAAGTTCAAAGAACTGTTTAAGCATTTAAATAAGTTGCCAAAATTCTAATGTATGTATAAGACTTTTTGGCTTCGTAGAGACTTGGCGTTTGTTCTAGGGTTTCCTTAATTAAGGACAGACTTTTGGAAGTACCGTTTTTTTTTGTTTTATTTTTTAATTTTAACTTGGTCCCCAAGCCACCTGGGCGCAGATGGGTGGCAGGGAGCTGCGTGGGAGCGTGGAAGCAGCAACAGGAGCAGCGCTGCTCCCCAGGCTGGGCAGCTGTGCAAGAACAGGACCTCAGAGCACAGGAATGCAGCACACAAGGCTCCCCTCTAACTCTTTCCCAGTGCCCTTCAGCAGCTGTGGATAATGGATTTTGCTGGCAGCAGCATCGGTTTCAAAACCTTCAGTGGTCTTCCAAGTCCAAGTGAATGACTCACAGATGTATGTGTGTACATACTTCTGCACACACCAGGATCTGTGCTCTTTTCATGCTACCTCAAGGAATCACTCACTTTCTTGTCCCTCACTCCCCAGGACAGAATCATGGAATCCCAGAATGATTTGGGTGGGAAGGGACCCTAAAGCCCATCCCATTCCACCTTCTGCCATGAGCAGGGACACCTCTCATGATCCCACGTTGCTCCAAGCCCTGTCCAACCCAGCTTTGGACACTGCCAGGGATCCAAGGAGCAGCCAAAGCTTCTTTGGGCACCCTGTGCCAAGGCCTTACCACCCTCACTGTAAAAAACTTCCTTGTATCTAATCTAAATCAACCCTTATGGCTCCCTCATTCCAAAAGTCAAAAAATCCCAGTGTAACAACTTCCCTGGCATCCATGCAATGGGAATTCTCTTGCAATGCAAAGGAGGTTCCAGCTGCTTCAATCCCAAGTGCTCTGTCTTGTTTTAGTTCCCCCATGCTCACCCTGCTGCTAAGCTTTAAAGAAACAAAAAAAAACAGCTGCATCTTGTGTGTATTTCCAAACAGACTTGGCTTCAATGAAACAAGTCCCCTAAGGGAAGCCCAGGAAATCCCATACGTGCAGGATAAGGGTGGTGACTGGCCTCTGAAATCAATTGTTCAAAGGAGGAATTGATTGCAACAGTTGTGTAATTTCTGAAAGGATAGCTTAATCCCAGCAACTAACTCAGACACCATCTGATGCAGCTGTTTGAGATTAATGCAAGTGTGTAAGCCACTGGGAAGGAACACTGGGATTTAGAAACATTCTTGTCTCTGCTAACAAAAAAATGGATGGGTTTCATATTTAGATGCTCAGCACCACTGATTTTTCCATGGTCACACTGAATATGGGCCTGTACCACATTGCAAAGGGTCCCCCAAAACAGAAACACCTGAAAAGCTCTGGTCTCTGCACCAAGCCTGCAGATAGAGCAGTGCAAAGGTGCCTGCCTCACCCCTGGTGAGAACACCCACACCATGGACGACCAGATATCCTGCAGGGAGGGAAACACAGACCTAAACCCTTTAGTAGCTTACTTTTTTTAATGTATGGGCTTTTTTTTCCCCCTGGAAAAAGTCAGAAGCTTGCCCTACAAGTACCAGTAAGCACCCAGTGCCTGCCTCCCTGTCCCACACCACCCAACAAGAGCTTTCACCAATTCTACACAGAATCACAGAACTATTGAACTGTTTGGGTTGGAAGGGACCTTGACCTCATGCCATCCCACCCCCTGCCTTGGGCAGGGACACCTTCCACTAGCCCAGGTTGCTGCAAGCCCTGTCCAGAGACAAACAGGATTAGCTGAACACAACCAAGTTATGTGGGTAGGCTGGTATGTTCCATTCTTCCCAACTGTATAAGAATGCACCCCTCCAGGCAGGACATTTTTAAGAACTCTTGACTTAAAATATGAAATATGACTTCATTACAAATCAATTTTAATGCTAAACATCCTACAAGACTAAAAGTAATTTCAACATACAGAAACATGTTCTTGCTGGAATACTGTATAATTAAATGACCACAAACAAGTGATTTTTCATCTCTTGTCCAGTGTTGGCTGAAATAAACAATATAAGAAATTAGGGAATGAAAATGGAATATTTTAATTCATGTCATTAATAAGGAGTTCAAGCAGCAATAAGAAACACACTAAGCTAATTCTGGAGCAAAGGAAAACTTCTTTTACCAACTGAGATTCTGCTCTGTGATCTGGAAACTGGCAGAATGTTTTGTGGGACACTGGAGAGCTTTACACAGTAACTGACCCTTTCATGTGAAAATTTTGCTGATAGGCAACAATAAAGCCATTCTTCACAAAAGTTGTCAGACAGCTTTTCTTTGAGGCCATCACAAACCTAAAATAACAGAATAAGAGAACAAGAAGAAGAGCTCAATGGGTGCCAGCAACAGTGTTCTCTGAGATGAACCCCAAATTTAGCATTTGGATAAGAGGTCCAAAAGCATTTGGAGTAGAGAAATGTAAGAACAGGCCATAAACTGCTCTTCCTACAAACAAAGTGGCAAAGGATGCTCGGCTATCCAAAAGGATTTTGCCTCTAGAGAGAGAAAAATGGCTATGTTTAGAAGGGTAGGAGATGCTCAAAGTTAAACAGCTAATGGAGACCAACACTACTCCATATTTTCACACCAGACTCCCTGGAACTTTCAAATTTATCCACAGCTTGATGCAAAGGTCACTGAAACACAGATTCTTTTTTTCCCCCTGCAGCACTCTCCAGCTCACTGGAAGGGCTGAGGGAAGCCCTTCACTCAGTAGTTTACAATTTTTATTAGAAGGCTTTCAACAGCCTCATTGTGCAGACCCTGCAACAGGACTGCCACCCCAGCAGGTCTGTTTGAGGTCAGCTCTGAACTCAGGGCTGATCTCCATCTGTGCTTCTCCAGTGGACCAGGAATTCCTTTGTTGCTGCTGCAGGCTGAATAGGACTGTCAAGAGGACAAGAGCAGCGAGCCCTCCAGAGCTGTCTCCAGCAGGCTGCTACCTGCCTACATACTCAGGTGCACAGAGAATCCTGAAGAAAACCTCGACAGTAAAGCATTCGGTGTATGCGTGACGATTCCTGAAAAAACGTGGCACAAACGCTGGGAGACACCTTCCAGCTCAGCAGGGCTGGATGTGTGCATCCAGGGATATGCTCACTTAGTGACAGCTTGAAAAATGCCATCTTTGCAGGCTTTGCAGTCACCTTGCAGGAGCCCACACCAGACCTGCAGAGCTGACTGTGGTACCTCGTGCTTTTCTGTGCCCACCTCTGAGAAGGTGCCTTTGATCAACACAGAATATGCTGAGTTTAAAGGGACCCTCAGGATCATTGAGTCCAATCCTGTCCCTGAACAATCCCACCCTGTGCATCCCTGGGAGTGCTGTCCAAACTCTCCTGGAGCTCTGGCAGCCTCGGGGCTGTGCCCATTCCCTGAGGAGCCTGGGCAGTGCCCACCACCCTCTGAGGAGGCACCTTTCCCTGATCTCCAGCCTGACCCTGCCCTGGCACAGCTGCAGCCATTTCCTCAACCCTGTCACTGGTCACAGAGAATGAAGAGATCAGTACTCACTCCTTCCCTGCCCCGTGTGAGCTGTACAGCCAGAGAAAGCTGAGGTCCACATGGAACACATCCATTCCACCAAAATAACAATCTGCCCTTGCTCACAAAGGCTTGGAAAGCAGAGTTAGAGGCAGGAAGAAAGTCTGGACTCAGACAGGGTCCCAAGCTTGGGGATGCCCTGGTGCAGCAGCCTTACCATAGAGTGACCCAGTGCATCCAGCAGTGCATCCCAGGAGCATCCCAGCAACTCCCAGCAGGCTGGGACAGCTCCTTGGCACTCCTGGGGCGCACAGGACAATGGGCCCAGTGTGAAGCACTATATTCCTGATGCACCACCCTATGGAAAAGTCCAATTGTGAGAGACAGCAAGTCAAACTGGAGGACATTTGGCTGCAGGACACGTGGCCCTGTGTGTAAGCTGTCCCCCAAGAGACTGGGGGGCCAGCCCTGGGCTCCCCCGTCTGCTGGCAGCACACACGGGGTGTCTGCCCACACCTTCCCTGCTCCAGCACCAGAGCTGCTCACAGAAACGAGCTCAGCCAAGCCCACACCACTAACAATCCCCTGGCTAATTTGCACTCAGAAATATGACTCTGCATTTCTCCATGAAAGGGCTCGCTGTCTGGGCACCGAGAGGGCTGCAGCAGCAGCGTGTGCCAGATGAATGGACTGTTACAGGCACATGGAGGAATCCCAGTGCCGCCCTCAACACGCACAGGGCTGCTGTCAATCTAACAGCTCTTTCTGCCGTGCTCTCACACAGGGAGCCATGCCAAGTCTAAAGGTTTGGACCCCGAGAGAGAGCTCCAGACTTGCCTTGCACAGGCAAAAGCAGTTAAAACCATTTTTTTTCACTGTGTATGCAGGGAAACTCTTTCCACCCTAAGTATCTGCAATGCTCCCACCAGGAATGGATAATACAGAGCGCAGACCAACCTAAGCCCAGTAAGGAAGGGTAATTCCATCCCTGCCCCTAGAGATTATTCCAGGTATCTTATTACCAATGTTGCCCAGAGCTGTGGCTGCCCCATCCCTGAAAGTGTTCAGGGCCAGGCTGGACAAGGCTTGGAGCAACCTGGGCTAGTGGAAGGTGTCCCTGCCCATGGCAGGGGGTGGGACTGGATGGGCTTAAAAGTCTGTTTCAACCCAAACCCTTCGTGATTCTGTGATTACAGAAGCAGACAAAGTCAGTGAGACTTTTTCCAAAGGAATTCAACCTCAGGGTAGCTTGAGAACAGTAGTTTTCAAACTGTGATCAGCAGCTGTGTGTGAACTATTTCTAGTTTGCTTGTGAAAGGTAAAAAAAAAAAAATCTACCATACCCAAGTCAAAGTTTGCTATGCTGCACAGGAAAAACGTTTGGTTCACGCTCAGCTGACGGAATACCATTCCCCTTTCACTGCTGCTGGAAGGGTCAGAGCCAAAATCCTCCCTATCAAGACTGCCTGCTAAAACCTTACTGTGTGATCCCCAGCACTGTCTCAGAAGGCAGCACAATGAGCTGTCTGTGCACCCAGAAACTCACAGAGCTTTAGACACTAAGAATAACTTCAGTTTATTCTTACAGAGCAAGATAACAGGGCCAAGGCTGGCACAGGCACATCATAAACACTCCTGCTCTCCTCAGCAGGCTGTGAATTACTGGCTGCTTGCAGGAAAACTGGGCAACTTTACGGATGATAAAATCCCAGGTGTTTATAACATGTAGTACAGACACAGAGGAATAGAAACAGAAGTAAATTTCTTGACTGCTTCTTCTATAGCTTCTGTACAAGCAAGTCAGTTACCCCTGGGAGGAAAAACATTAGCACAGAATCTGCTTTCAAAATACAGTCAGAAAGCACAGCAAGAAAAATCACCCATGGATCTATAACAAATTCTTCACAAGGAGAAGAGCTGCCATGTTTTACATCTTGCATCTCTTAAGGGACCCAGGCACTGTCCCAGAACACAGCAAGCCTGCAGGCAAGGCTGCCCTTCCTCCTGGGCTGTCCCAAGGGGCAGCAAGCTCCACTGCTGCACAGGGGCTTTCCAACATGACCCCTGGACTGGTAATTCAGCACCACAAGACAAGAATCAGAATGAACCCCTGGAAGTCATCATGCCCCACTTCCTCTAGCAAGGCCACCAAGACCAGGCTGCCCAGAATGATGTCTGGATGGCTTTTGAATGTTTCCAAGGATGGAGACTCCTTCTCTAGTGACCAGTGATAGGACATGAGAAAATAGAGTGAAGCTGCACCACGGGAAGGTCAGGTTGGACTGTGAGAAAAAAGTTCACTGAGAGGGGTGTCACTGGAACAGGCTCTCCAGGGAAGTCATGTCACCCTGTCTGAGTTCAAGGAGGTTCTCAGGGAAGTTTAGTTTTAGGTAACACTGTGAGGGGCAGGGATTGGGACTCTGTGACCCTTACGGGTCTCTTCCAACTCAAGGTACTCTGTAATTCTGTTTCTGCAGGGATCAGTCAAGTCTGCAGGGAAGGGAAAGGTTATCCTCACTTTTACTGCCAGACCAGAGTGTCCATTAAGTCTTTTCCAATTTTAATGATCTATGATTCAAGGCTTTGCCTAGAGCACAGCATGAGGTGAGGCAAGGAGTGGGACTATCTGTCCATGGCCAGCCTGACCCCTCACCACACAGCCCAGCAGTCTGGGCACCTGAGCCAGCCTGTGGGCCAAGAGCAAAGAAACAAGAACATGCTGGTAGAAACCAGGAGAAATCCTGGTCCAAGAGCTCCTGGTGAATGCTGGGGAGAGCACAGCTCCACAGCTCAGACATGGATCCTAACCTCCTACACAGGCTTCAGGTGCCATCTCACAGGCAAGTCACATCACAGCCAGTAAGAGATCTGCATTATTGATCCCACTGAAGATTGTCACCTGCTGAGGCTCGTTCTTAAGTCACTCAGGTACGTGGCTGATGGGAAGCCAGAGAATCCTGAATGGCTTGGGTTGGAAGGGGCCTTACAGCCCATCCAGTCTCATCTCCTGCCATGGGCAGGGACACCTTCCACTAGACCAAGGCTGCTCCAAGCACCATCCAACCCGGCCTTCCAAGATCTTACAGGGCTAACACCTCTCTCCAGCAAAGGAAAATAATTTCTGCTTTAAAAAACACTTTTCAATCTGACCCACAGTATCAAAAACAAGTAAAGAAACTTCAAAACACAGTAGCAGAAGTTAGCCATATACCAGATGCTCCTGGAAACAGAGGCACGAAATCCACCCATGAAATTCTCTCCAAGTTCATCCAAAGACATCCAAGGTACTGCTGCTGGTGGGAGCCACCTGAAGGAAGCTAATATTGTCCACAAAACACATATCCCATGATGCTGCTGCCTGCCATATGGTCAGGAAATGGAAGGAGATGATGAGTGCAGGTCAGGACAATCTGTCTTTAAGTCAAGCCACATGCAGCAGCTTTACGGTTTGCATTAACATTAAAAAGAACCATACAGAAAAGGCAATGCAAGAAAACTAAAAATAAATAAATCAAATGCTCAGCATGGTTCCAAATGATTTTCCACTGTCTCTGAATGATAAAGTGGCAAATGGCTGCAGAGCCATTTTTTTCAGGGATATCTGCTCAGGGATATCAGATTTTTGCCTTTTCAAGGATCACCAGAGCTTCAGAGAATACCCATGAAAAGTAACCCAGACAGAAATACAAAACTCATTTAACCTCCCATATCCTGGGATTAAGGAATCAGCCACAAAAAAACAGAATTAAAGTGTGAACACTGGAGATCCAACCAGCTCTCAGAATCAGCAGCTTAATAACCCAACCAAAGCATAATCCCTACAAGACACACCTAGAACAGAGTATTTAACAACATCAGACCAGACATTTCCCCTGCTCCACTGCAAACTCACAGCACACAAACACAGCAGGTTTCATTACTCTCCCACTGGCACAGGTTTCTCTTGGCATAAAGGAATTTATGGCAAACTTTGCTTTCACCAACACTAAACTAACACTTACAGTCATCAGTGAGTTATTTTAGAGTTTGACTTTGCTGAAGCCAGCATGGAACTTGAGACTTCATAATTTTGGCCTAATTTTCCTCAAGTAGTCAGTTACCCTGGAAAACAGTGGTTCTCTGAATTGCATGGAATGGTACACTGCTTGAAAATAAATGGATTACATCATATTTGCTGGCAAATGGCTGAAAATGTTTTATACGTAGTTAAGAGAATAGAAATATCACCATTGCAGCCAAGCAGAGAAAAATATGTTTAACCTTTACAGATGAAGTAGAGAGTTTTCCAGGATGTGATTTTATCCATCCCATTTCAGAGGAAAAAACAGCTGAAAAGGTGACAACCTCATATGCTGACAGAATTCTGAATACGGGGGGAAGGAAAACACAACAAACACCACCCTGCTAGGATGAATTTATCAATTAAAATCTTCTGAAGTTTTTCCACATAGATTTTACAGTGTTCCTGCTTTAAATGGCTAAATGTACTCATCTGCACTGTACCTCTGGGAATGGGGTGATGTGAATCACAGAGGTCAGAGGCCCCAAAAACCCACAGCAAGGGTCTCAACCTTGCACACTGAGGCAGCACTATAGCTTCATCTTACAGAGAGAGAAACAAAACCAAAAAAATTAATGGATTTTCACACACAAAAAAAAAAGGAGTGGGTGTCAGGGCTGGGAATGATAAAAAAAGCTAACACTCCTTCCAAAATACACACTGAAATAAACTACAGATACTCAGTTTTTATAGAGCAGTTTACTTAGTGCATTCACAGAGTACTTGTCAGGCTAGTGGTAAATTTGTGGCCATGGTAATATCAAGAACAACTTTTCCTTTGTGTTGCTTTTAAGAAACTCTTGGAAACTCACAGACAAAATCTCTCTTCCCATCCAAGTGTTCTGCCTCCAGCATTGAAAAAAAAACCCACTCTGGGTTTTTGGATATGGGGTTCCTGATTTTTAGGGTTTAGAGTTTTAAAGCAGTGAAGTACTAGTACTGGAGAGAAGGAAAAAAATGAAAGGCAAAGTATTTCTACTTCAAATTCCAAATACTTTGGGCTAACTAAAATTTCTGGATCTGAGTCTCTTCAATTTGTGATCTCATGTTTCACTCAGGAATACAGAAACCCACACAGCTTCTCCTATGGACACACATGTGCTGGACACATGGCTGCTGTGGGGTCAACACACAGGACATACTACAGACGCCAGGGTCAGAACACATTCTCTCTTGGAAAAGACTGACTGGACTCAAAGTGATGGAAAAGTGGTGCTGTGCTGATGGCTGACTTAATGCTAAAGAGAAGACAAAGAGAAACAGCGAGGTCTTAACTCTAATCTTGTAAGCTAAAGGCTCTGCAGCCCTCTGTAAACAATGCTGTACATTTCCCATCCCCAGCTAAGGCAATGGGACCATGAAAACAGGGGGACACTTGGCAGATGAGATTGCTTCCTCTGCAGTACATAACATCACAATTCTCCCTTCTGCTGGTCTGCTCTCTTTGTGTGGATTTCAGGGAGCAGTCACTGGAGAGGAAGGAATCTCAGGGAGCACCCACTGAAGACAGGCAAATCTCTGGGAGAGCCAAGGCTGCATCAGCAAGTGTGGTGTGGAGAAGAATGCAAATGCACAATTTATCTTTTTGGGGTTTAATCCTGACCACAAATGCACAGTTTGAGGAGAGGTAGTTTTTCCCCCCCATCACTGCCTGGATGTAAATAAAGAGAGGAAATGGACACTTAGGTCTTCCAGTAGCCAGTTCCCAGGAAATTGGGTAAGTGGAAACCCTGAAAAACACATACACACATGTGCCTTTATTCTGCAGAGCATGGCTCCTAACCATGCTGTTTTCCAAAGGGAAAGACTCCCATCTTAGCTATCTCCATTCCAGGGGATGAAACACAGCAGACAAAGTGTGTTCCTGCCCCAGCACACCTGCAGGTGTGGGACTTGGCTGCTCCCTCAGGGGACAGGGACATGTCAGGGACACGCTCTGGCCCAGGAGCCCTGCACGCATCACAGCACTTGTCCAGCAGCATTCCCAGGCCTGGACATTGCAGCTCCCTGGGGCTCTGAGGCCATTTCAGAGGCTGGAAAACGGAATTTTTGGAATACCTCAGCACAAGGCATTGCTGTGATAGGAATGAAAGAGCAGAAAATGTCCAGCTTCAAGGAACCCACAGTCCCTCTGCTGAGCATGCAGGAATCCAGCTCTCCCTTTTCCAGGGGCAAACACCATCCTAACCCCAATCCCAGCACTTCACAGGGAACAGCAGATAATATGCCACAACTTCTTATACACTACAAAACATTCACCCACCTACAAAATAACACAGACTGTCTCTGAAGACTTTGGGGTTTGCACAGAGGTGTGATGTATCAGCAGATAAATTGAAACCTAATGGCTTACTTTATTTGCTCAAGCTATTAAGTTTCTTGGGAGTTATATTCAACAGATGATTTAGTATGATCTACTGCACAGTGCAGGTAAAGCATCAGCTAATGGCCCCATATGGAATTCAAAGATTTACCATCACCTGCTGACCCAAAAAATCCCCCAAAACAAAAAAATTGACCAAAAACCCCCAAAAAACAAACAGAAAAAAAAACCCCAAAAAAACCAACAAAACAAAACCCCGCTCCCCCAAAAAAAACAAACCCAAACCAAAAACCCACTGAAAAATCCCCACCAAGCCCCAACCCAAAACAAAAAAAATACCCCGAAACTCCAAAACCCCTTTTTAAAAAAATTATTTTCATCTGAAACCATCTCAGATCCTTCTTCTGAAGCCTTTCAAATAATCCCTCAACAGCTCCATCTCAAATCCACAGAACAGCAGTTCTGATGTGCAACATCAGCTCGCAAGGGAACAGTTGATATACCATAGAAATACCAGGCCACTAGAGGGATTTCTTAAATACATGAAATAAAGATAGTTCATGGAAAAACTGACAGGCTGGTTCTGTCTCCTTCGAGAAATCATTCTGCTCTTGAACTTCTGCCTGTTTATCAGGCAGATTGAGCAATTGAGCAGAACTCTTGTTTTTAAAGAGCTTCATTAACCTCTTCACATCATGTAACCCAATACAAGATCTAATGAGCTGAAATCTAGGGGTTTGGGCTCTTTACTTTGGTTTCTTCCAAGTATATTCTTAACTTCTATACTAGCACAGAACTGGAAGAAATATACCTTTGTTGGGTCAGCAGACCTGGAAGAAATACATCCTCCTGAGGAGGAAAGGCTGGAGGTTTGATCCAGCTATATGTCCAAACTATTAGGACCAGATATTTTCCTTAACCTCTGGGTTATCCCAAAGGTGTAGTACCAAACAAGCCACACATCTGCAGGAGCTACAGGAGCCTGGTCAGCTTTGTCAGGTGGGTGATTACTGCTGGGAGATGTAACACACCATCACTTCTCCTTGGAGATATCACTCTGTTGGAGAGGTAAAAGACCTGAAGCTCATTCCCCTCAGCAGATCTCTGTGGGACACTGACTTTATTCTGGCTGTCATCTGTGATTCTGATCCACATGCTCCAACAAGTTCTCCACCTTGCAATAGCACAACAGAGCAAACCTGAAGGTGACTGAAGCTCTCCACAGGCAGATCAACCAACATCACTGCACAACTAATTGGTGAATGCAGAAAAGAAACTGCTGCTTAGGCCCAGCCTAGCCCCAAACACACATTCCTCCCCCCTTAAATCTGCACCACATACACAAAGACGGGCTCATCCAAAAAGCCAGATGGGAAGTTTGTAGGCAAGGCTGCTGGAAGCACCACTGACAGCAGCTCAATTCTTGCTCTGTGAAACAGAGCTTCCTTCAAGGCTCAGGTATTAAGCAAAAAATCCTGGCAGCAGCCTTCGTTTGTATTAAGTCAGAGCAGAGTTCTGCCAGCAGACAGCCATGAGCTCACTAGTCTGAAAAAACATCTCATTGACAAGAGTTTTTGGGGAAGCAATAACTTGTTTGTGTCTGACTGTATGTCAGGAGTGATAAAACCTGTACCACAAACAGACAGTAATTTAATTTCCATTTAAAATTACATAGGCTAATTTCCATTTAAATCCTGCTTCAAGCAAAAAAAAAAAAATTGAATTAAAAAGAAATCATAAATTAAGAGACAGTATTTAGCACCAGTGACATTTTCATATTCCAGTCACACACACTGAACTTATTTCAGACTGGTGTTTTGAAAAATGAGTGCAACCATAGTCTCTGACAGCCAGAACCAGAGGAAGAAAATATTTGAGGAGGCAAAAGACCCAAAAGCAATTATTATTCTCTACCAACCAATTCAGAGCAGTCTGGGTAGGCTCCTCCAAAACCCTGGAGCTCATCTCAGAGACAAATAAATGGAAACCCCATCTAGAGCTCAGTACTGAAGGAGCACATATTGTCTGGAGCAAACACCAGCAGCATCCAGAGACTGATTTATGTGAATGAGTCAAGTAATGCTGAGGGAGTAGGACTGGGAAAAATGAGCATGGTGCTGGGTACTGCTCTGTTGTTCCAGTAACTGGTTGTGCTAAACCAGATACAAAGTACGGAGCACATGCAGTGCTTGGTCCCCACCCGCAGCTGGCTTTTCTAAACCCCCAGGGCCTGAATAACCTGCTCATATCTCAGTTTACAGCAGCTTGGAACTCCCAGCCCTCACCTAACCTGTCCTGTGCTGCAAAAGGGAACAGAAAGGATTCACCCCACCCCAGTCTGAAAGGAGCTGGAGCCAAGCCCAAACTAGAGAAGCTATCGAGTTCCAGGCACTAAAAGAACAAACTCTAGCTAAGTGCTTCCAGAAACCCTCTGCACATGCTAAGAGAGAAGAAATGCCATCCAGCCAAGGGAACACCAATCTGCTTCCCAACTCTGCCAGCACACAGAATCCACCAGAAAATTCACATCTCCAACTCTTACTCCTCACCACAACCCTCTAAGGAATCCCAGTTCAATCCAGGGCCATCACAAGGTTGTATCAGACACTCCACTATCATCAGCCCTTTTCTCCATCTGCAGGATCTGCAGAAGTAAATGGAGATCTCAAAATCTTCCCACTCCCAAGACCTAACTTCACTTTAATCCCTTGGGCACCAAGAGATCCTGTCCATAACACAGGAGAGATTATCTGACCTTGCTCCCTACTGACACCACTCCTCCTCCTGACTTTTTAAGGCTGTACAACCCATCAGTAAAACAGATCCTTGAAGATTTAGATTTCCAAATGTGAAAGCTATTCCAGCTACTTCTCCCACTGGTAATTCTAGCCAATTACAGCCTAGAATTAAGGAGAAATAAATGCAGACCAGCAGTTCCTGAAGACACTAGAACTCCTTTTAATCCTTCCGTTTAGAGAAAAGAGAAATATCTTGCCTTTTACTGTTTTTCCAAAATGCAAACATAAATCTTTATCCTAATCATGCAGCTCCTATGCTGACATATCTTTCAATGTCTTTTTTTAAATTAGGATTTTTGTTAAGTCTAGTGTAGTGACTTTTGCATGTGACTGCTGTTCTTTTCACTGAATTATAAATATTTTTGTCATTGTCTTTATGAGTTATGGTGTTAATTACAAGTTCTGATTAGACTACAGGAATGCATTTGTTGTCTTCATTTAAAAAGAAGAATTTGCAAGAGTAAAAACACACCCTCAATGAACCACAAGGGGGGCTCCCAGCATTAAGGTGCAGTGGCCAGGGACACACCCTGGAACACCCCAAGGAAAAGGCAAAGCAGCTCCCTGGAGCAATGCAGCCAAGGACAGAGCTCAGCACCTGCTCTGCTCCTCCAGCACACACCAAACCACATTTCAATCTCACTCACACACTTGGTTTTTCTGGTTCTTTTTGATGCAAAGAGGATGTAACACTTCTGCTTCCCCACTGAGGAGTGCTGATGATTGATGGAGAGGAGAGTCTTGCTGCAAAGCTTCACAGGTCATGTTCTTTGCCTTCTAGACATAAACTGTGGAACAGAAGAGCTCTCCCACAGCTTTTCCTGTCCAAAATCACACTTCCTAACATCTTTTTACAACTTGCCTGAAGCAGGCTTTTGGTTACCTAATGATACAGCAGTCCAGCTACAGGAACTTGCTTAAGTCCACTCAGCTGAAGTCTGGTATTCACATATCTGAGCTAAAAAACAGAAGAAAAAATCAACCAACCAACCAAAACAAAATCAACAAAGCTCTTCTGCTTCAGCATGAATTTAGATCCTCATGGCTGTTCTCCAGGGTGGACAGCCTCAAAATCCTGATCAAGATCTGCTTATCTTTGGAACAGGTGTGTCATTCCTATCAGTCCATCCAGACAGAATGAAAGGTAAATAGCTGGAAATCTATTTATTCCATGTATTACAACCACTCAGGCACCACAGATAATACAAAAATCCCATCAACATCTATGTTTTAATAAATCCCTGGAAAAAGAGTAAGGACAGACTTTGGTGAAGGCATATTCCCACTCCAAAACAACACTATCAGCTTTCATGCTGTTTTATCTGATTCTACAGTTAGTTTCATGTTAGTAAGGGGAAAAAACTGACTACTTGAATAGTTGGTCAGAACGAAAGCAGCCTTCACTCATGAGTAAGATTTCACTTCCCAAAATGTCTAACAGCTACCTCAAATAAGCAACCACTTCTCCCAAAGAAATAAAAAATTCTGCTTTATAGGCCATTAACAAAATTTCAGTCCTCTGCAGTGAATTCAGTCTCTAGTACAAAATTTAGCCTTTTTTTAGCAGTGCCACATCATGTCAAGACGAGGAACAATGTGTTATGTTGCAACACTTTATCACGACCTAAGTGGCTGACATAAAACTTTAATGACTGAAAGTAGATACCAGATTCACAGTCAGATGGAAAAAGTTTAAAATCAACATGTTGCTATTAGTCTCCTGTCAACTTTTTCAGAAAGAAAACTGGTGTCATTTTACAGTAACAAAAGTGCTCTGGCCCAAGGACACTAGATAGAGATATACTGACAAATGTATGTGCCTGCACATACAACCAAAACTAATGATTTAATGCTTAAAAACTGGATTCAGGCATTGTATGAAGCACATTGTACACAAAAAAAAGGAAAAAAGAATTGTGTTTTTCTTAACTGATGAGTGTATTAACAGTGCCACACGCCTCTATGAAGGAGCCTGGAATTTTACAGAACAGGGCAAAAAATCCACTTCATAGAGAACACCAAATTTTTTTTTTTATTCCTATCTTTCTTTACCCCTGAAATTTTGGTGCATGTGGGTCCCATTTAGCTGTAATCCACCCTTGGCCATGAGCACCATCAACGTGCACAATGCTTGACCAGAATAAAGGAAATGAGATGCACAGAAATAGACTGCAATAATACCAAGTCTGAGACATCATCTCACAGGAAGGAAATTCCAGGTTCTGACAGACAGCACCCCACATCACCTCTCTCAACCCTGTAGCCCAGATGAGCCTTCTGGGATGTGAGACAGCAGCAGTGCTGGGAGATGCTCTGCACATCATGTGCACCACAGATCTGGTTTTACAGAATCTTGACCCAATGCATGAACACTTTTACTCCCAAGGGACTCAGATAAATAATTGCAGGTATGTCATAATTTACAATAAGAGATAAAAAAAGCCCTTTAATCTCTGGCTCAGCACAAATCCCTGCTTTGGTATCCTCAGGAAGGGCCCTGCCAAACCCAGGGACTGACCCCTCTTCAGCTGCACTCACACCTGGGGGTCTCTTCTTCAGGAATCTGATGGGCAGTGACCAGGCATGCTCCATTTAACAGAAAATATGAAAGAAAAAGCAGAAAAAGTGCTTGGAACAACAGCCTCTATCCCAAAGGTCTGCCACCCTCAGCCCATATGAATTTCCAAGTCCTTGACAGTGACAGGCTGCCCAGGGATTGTAGAATCAAGTTAAAAACCTGAACTGAAACAGACTGAAACAGTGCTAGGCAGCCTTCACCAGAGCTGCCTGAGAGCAGGGACCAGCCAGCCTTTGGAGGTGCATTCCAGCACTAACCATTAGTTCAGCTGGGGAAGGGGACAGGGCTTTGTAACATGAAGGTGACAGTGGGAACTGGGCAGGCTTCCCCATGGATCAGACCTAACTGATGCCTGCTCCCAGATTTGTCAGAAATAAGGAGCTGAAATAGCTGGTGTGCCAAGCACAGGTGAACTAGACCATTTCATTTTTAGGGGCAAATTAACGGGAGCACTTAACAGCCAGTACTGGCTGCAGCTGATCCTTGGATCCACAGCTGAAGGTGGTTCAAAAGACAGGCCAGTGCACAGCCTGGACTGCATGAGGAATCCCAACCTTGCAGGAAAGACAAGTAAGGGACTAAGTGGGATCCTGTCCTGGGCAGGAATGAAGCAGATGACTCCTTGAGGTGTTTTCATCCCTACTTTGTACTTATGAAAAAAGACAAAATAATCTTGAAAACTAGATCTTCCTGACCCTTGACAATATCCAAAGGTTTATCATAAACAACAGCCTCTGCTATTGAACTCTGTCCTGCTGCTTCTTTTTAGGCAACAGATTATTTTATTGGATTCCAGTCTCTAAACCCACAACGTGCACTACATGGCACCAGGCAGGCTATGACACAAGGGACAGACACACAAATAACAGGGTAGACCCCTGTCTCAAAAGCTGGGTGCCAAAAGACAGCAGCCAAAATAAATGGTTGCATTTTCAGAGATACAGATCATGCAGAATTCATGCAAAATAATTAAACAAACACACACAATGTACTGTGCTTACTAGTATCACAGAACTCGTACACATTTCAAGAAACCAGTTTTATGGTATTATCCCTGTACCTCTGGAGGGCTATTTATTCATTTTATGGTGATGCCAAATTATTTTTCCCTTTTTTCTGCTATCCCAATATTCTCACTGCTGTCTAGTAGACCCTAATATAAACTGTGGGATGAGATGCTCTTTAATGTCATCAAAAAAGCATCAGAATCTGTCAATCTGTGACCACAGCAGGGAAACATAAAGAAACTCCTGCTACCCTGCACATTGCCATCACAGAGCTCACGCCTCTTCTATGGCTTCTCTGCAGAACTGCACAGTTTTCAGCTGATGAGTGATTTGTGTCTTGCCATGCAGACCTCAGCAAGGCACAGCAGTAATTTCTGACTTCCCTTCAAATGTTTATACTGAATAATTTCATGGTGCCATTTGCTTCAATTTGCCAAGACTGAGATGAGGAAGAGAAATCCAAAGGACAAAAGAAAAAGTGATTATGGATATTGGGATGGGAACTTACCTGGTTTTCCATTTTTATGTAATTTTACTGCACCTTGGTGTAAAAATGACCTTAGCAAGATAGAATCAAGAAATGTCAGTTATGAATGCTATCTCCAGTCTTGATAATTCAAGAATCTCGTGTAGGTTACTCTACCCTTCCAGCCCAATTTCCCCAGCTAGAAATTGGAAGTATTTACTCCTATTCCCTCTTTTGATGCAGTCATCTAAAGGCAAGTTCTCTGGCAGAAAGACTCTCTGCAACATCTTGCACAGCAGGAACGTCACCTGAATTGCAATTCCAAAGCTGTGCAAATCCCATCTCACTCCTGACCCCTCAGTCTATGACTGTTATTAAAACTACATAAAAAATAAATTTAAAGTATCTACAAATACAAACAGAAAACAAACTAAATCCCACTAAAATTTAAACGAGGAGCCAAGCGAAAAGTCAAGTTAATTTCTAAACCTGTGTTTTAATCTTGCCACGTGGAAGTCACAGCACAGGTGAGCACATCTGAAATGGATGCAAAACACCAGTGGACAGAAGCAGGAGAGGCAGAGCCAGCAGACTGGAATGTCAGCATTCCTAAGTGATTAAGAGTGACCATGAAAATTAAAGTGACCTCCTTGCTCAAATGGCAACAAGGACAGAAAACAGAGTTTGAAAGCCAACACTTCCCTGTGAGTAATAACAGCCATTAAAGTTTTAAATGATCCCTGCATCTCACTGGAGTTTGCCCTCTATGTGGAATTTTTTCATATTTGAAAAATAAACCATTAAAGAATAAGAAAATGCTCAGATATCATCAGCTAGTTCCAGTCTAATCATATATAATTATGAAATTTAATTATTACACTGATCTCATCAGCTTCTATTTTCAGCTTCAACCCGTGCTTTTAAGTTGAAACTATTCCCTCACTGGAGCTGTGTTACAGTACATCCACTCATCTCTCAGCTGGGATTTATTCCAGCTTTTCCACCTGTCTCACTATTGTTCACATTATCATTTCTGAAACATAAGCATACGCTGATCCCCAAAGCAGGCAGAGATTTTCAAGCACAAAAGGACCTAATTACCGCTCCCAAGCACCAACTCATTTATGCAAGCATTCCATCCCCAAGTTACTGAGACAGGAGAGAGCAGATGACCCACTAAGATGAAGCAGAAGATGAAATTATAGGCAACTTTCTCTGCTATACCATCACTTAATCTGAGACTAAGGGAAGTGTAAGGCAATGTGATAAACTGCTGAATACACACACTTTTCGGCTGTCTATTGCAGCCAAGATGAACCTGCCCGACAAGCAAACACTGTACCTGTAAATGACCAATCTGAAACAAACAGTCAGCATTGATACACTCAAAATAAAACCCCACCACCTCGGCCTGCTAAAAATAAGAGGGTTGGGGCACACTGACTGTGTGACTTTTGGGTCATTTTTGTCGGAGATAAAGATCCCTTTCCCTCCCTTTGCAGCTCTCCAAGTCCAGCACAAACAATGCTGTGCACTTTTTCCCTGCAAGGCTCCCAGCTGGGCTGGGAGCACGGGGAGCCCTGGGAGAAGCAAAGCCACACCATCAGCACGTCAGAAGAACCCTCTGTGGTATAAAAAGCTGGAATTGGGTCCCAGAGCCAGGTTTTTCCTTCAGGCTCTCTCCTGCTGTGAGCCCCGGCCCGCTCCCCACAGCACTGGGTATCTGGGAGCGATGGCTGCAGCCCTTCCTCCTCCGCAAAGGGACAGCTGCTCCTCCATGGAGACAGCAGAGCCAGCCTGGATCTGTGGCCAAAGCAGGGACACTGCCATTCCCCCTGGGATAGGCGGCTCCAAAGGCTCCCAGAGCGCCTACGGCCGAGTCCGTGCGGGAAGCTCCGCCGTCCCTCAGAAATTCCCACCGCGCAGCCACGAGCACAGTCCCAGGGTGAGCCGGCTGCTGTCCCGGGCGAGGACAGCCGGGGTTAACACAGGCCAGCTCGGGTGGAACTTCCTGATTCCCGGCGAGGGCAGCGAGGGAAGGAAGGGTTTAGCTGTGACTCCTCCGAGCCAGCTGGCCCCACACCAAATGGCCTGCCCGCCTCATTAGGAGCCAGCAAGTCCCTCCAAAGCTGCTCGCAGCCACGCTCGCAATTAAGGCATAATTAACAGCACAGGTAAGACGGGAACGCAAGGCTGCCCAGCGCACACCTTTTGCTCAGTATCGGGATAACGAAGCTTGAGATTGATACAGACTACACAAAGGAAATTCTGCTTCAAACTCGTTATCTCTTAACCCATCTTTACTGTCACTCAAAGCTTTCCCCTCAGAAATCCATCAGAGGAATCCACTGCTCAATTTCGGCCCTCCAGCTATGCAGACAGAGCATATGAGACCTTGAAATATGCTTTTAGTTTTCATTCTCACGATCTACGGTTGGGCATTTTAAAATGCTGCCTTACTCAAGAAAATGCTGAAGTAGAATGTAAGTGGCAATGGAAGAATGCAAGTCTGTGACAAACACCACTCCCCTCCCCTCCTATCCCAGTAACACAGGTAAATCTTGGAATTCTTCTGTTGAAAGGACTCTGTCTGAAACACAAGGTGCTTCCAGAAATGGACTGAATGGTTTCACTTGTTCTCAAGAGACTTTACAGATACTGTATGTGAGCTTGCTCTGAGTGGGAACTTCGTGTCCTGAACGTTCCCAGCTCTGGAAAAACTCAAGTCTTACTGAGGAGCAGAGCTAAACCTCTCCAAGGAACCACTGCCACCCCACCAGTATCTCTCACTCTCTGCAGCAACTCAGAGAATCCTCAGAACTTCTTTTCTAGTGGCTGTGGCAATTTTAGTCATTCTCGCTTTACAAATCTTGACATTTTCATCAGCAGATTTTCCAGCTTAGCCATGCCTTGTGTCTGTGTGCAATCCTCTTAAAAAGGGAGTGATTTCTTGTAAGAACCTTAGTATATCTTAAATTAAAATAAGTCCCCACAAATACTTTCACACAATATTGCAGAGACCTTCAGTCTAGTGAAATGTACTGAAAAAGTTGTAGAGCCAACTAATTATCTGCAGGACTTCTTAAAACCCCCCCAAAAAAACTTACTTTGCATTTGTGCATCAAGAGGCATTTCGGGATGTGCTCTGCATTGGTGATCAGGACTGCACTTACAACTCCCATGAGTTTTTATAAACACCAAGCTGAGCTGAATCACAGGCCATGTGGGGTCTGATAATATCTGTTTTTATACACATCTGCTATAAGGAAATCTCAAATGGCAAAATTCCCGCTGATACAAATGAATGAGGAGTCACAGATCTACACAGAGAGGAATGTGAATTTACCCACTGCCACGCAACAGCTTGTGATTCCACACCACAGCTGTGTGGCACCCCGAATTTGGCCCCACTGCACGACTTGCTTTATACACCTGCAACACGAAAAGAAGGAAAAAAAAAAAAATCTATGCACTGATGTTCTGCAGAGCCCTGCACGTGGAGACAAATTACAGCCATGTTACTGAAACACACATGTTACTGAACATCTGTTTAATGACACTTCAGTGATATGACTGGGGGAAAGGTCCTCCCCACGCCCCTTCGAAGTAAAAGGAAACTTTATTGACTTTTTAAGTTAACAGGAGTCTCACCGCGGACTTCAGCGAATTTTGGATCAGGCTCTATAGAGAAGAAAATCTGTTTGGGGTTCTTCCAAGCAATCCTATTCCTCCCAACACTTATGCCAGGTTGAAAGATGTTTTTTTTTCCTTTGTCCCCTTGCAAAGGCAGATTGAGCAGTTCCCAAACTGCTCTAATTCCTCCCTCCCGACCCCTGTTTGACCGCCGCAGCTGCCCCCATGCTGCGATTTCTGAATACATCTTTTAATCCATCTTCCAGCCTCCAGCCTGGCAACAATGCTCCTTTCAATGCCCACCAGCACCTACCCGGCCCTGCCGCTCTGCAGCCCTGGAACATCCCGAGCGGCTCCCACAAAGCCCGGGATTTACCAGCCGGGAGCCGGCCCCACGCTCCCCGCCGGAGTTCTCCGTGCCTGTGGATTTGGACACATGCTCCGGCGGTGAATGTTCCCAGGCTCCAGGCCAGCTTTGCTGGGATAACTCATCTCCCTGCGGCTCCCGGCGCTGCCGACACGCGGGGGGACCGCGGAACGGGGGCCGAGCTCTCAGCCCAGCCCAGCCCAGCCCAGCCGCGGCTCCCCGGTGGGCACAGCCGCTGCCCCTCGGCGCTGCTCTCAGAGCCCCTCTCCGCACCGCCCCGGCCCTTACCAGAGCGCGATGCGGCTCTTGGGGTGTATAGTTTGACTTACACATCCCATTTCAAAGGAGAAGAGACATCATTACAACTTGGTAACTGTGCTAATTGCAAT
>JAOTQP010000403.1:6839125-6858950 GCA_026413545.1 Cichladusa arquata | reverse complement strand
CTGTGGCTGCCCCTGGATCCCTGGCAGTGTCCAAGGCCAGGCTGGATGGGGCTTGGAGCAACCTGGGATAGTGGAAGCTGTCCCTGCCCGTGGCAGGGAGTGGCACTGGGTGAGCCTTAGTGTCCCTTCCAGCCCAAACCATTCTGGGATTCTGTGAGGATGATTCTATGGAGCAGCAGCTTGTGTGGAGGCTGCAGGAATGCAGATCTGCAGGGGTATGGATATACCAGTTGTTGCCCACTTTGCCATCTGTTAGCAGAAACCCAAGATTTTGGGATGTTTCAGTCCCTCCTGACTATCTGGATCCTCCACAGCAGATTTTTTCAACCCAGAGCTTGGCAGGGTGTGAAGGAAGGGCAGATTTGCCCAAAGTTACAGCAAAACACCACAAAAGAGTCTTTCAGCCATCCAGCAGTGCTTCCTGTAAGCCTTAGACACTGCAGTAGCCTCCAACTGAAGAGCCAGCTTATCAGGCTTCTCGAGATCTACCCAATTCCTCACCTGTTCCCATTTAATTCCCTCTCATATGATATAAAATTATATCCTCTGTGTTATGAGTTGACCCAGCACGATGGTAATGCCAGCTGCCCACCCACCTCCTGCCCAGAGCCTTGCAGCTCTCTTAGATTCAGCTGCGCACACTTTGAAAGCCTAGACTAAATATCCAGAGGGAAAACTGCAGCTTGAAACCAGCCATAAAAGATCATATTCACTATAAAAGAACATAGGATGACATAAATAATACAGTATTATACAAAAGAAGTGGCTGAGAGAGATGAGAAATACTTGCTGGGCTTAAAAATATATTACATTCTACAGGAAATTCTAGAGTGAAAAAAGAAATTGGTTGTTCTCCCAGGAAAATCTGATTTACTGAAAAAAAATCAAAATTGGAAGTAGAAGAAGTGTATTAAATCACTTAGAGTCTAGCATTTAAAATAAATCCTTTATTTTCCTGAGAGGCAGGTTGCTGCTAGTCAGGCATTCATAATCATCCCTAGAAAAGGATGGGCTGAGCTGGTGCCCTGACCAAGGTAATGGTAAATTGAAATTATCCAAACAGAGTGATTCTAATTATGGGCAAAATGGGTTTAGAAACGAGAGAGTGTGATAGATGAGAAAGTGCTTAGGAGAGAAATAATGAGTCATAGATAGCAAGGGAAGCATCAGAGTGGAAGGAGGTTACTCATGGACTTGTCCAAGGGTTGATCTTGGGTCTGGTGTGGTTTGTGTTCTAATTGATGGTGTTGGACTAAACCTAAGAACAAAGCTGATGAAGTGACAAGGCAGAAAAAAAAAAAAAAAAGAAAAAAAAAAAATGTAACTTCTGTGTTGCAAACTTTGGGTTCCAGATTGGGACAAATGGAAACCAGGCTTTGAACGTATTGGCCATGCACAGCAAAGGCCACCACATAGGGCTGTGAGAAGACAAATCTAGGACTTCTCAGGCAAATCAGGTGAGTGATTTCCACTCTTGTATTTCCTCTTGAAGCTCTACGTGAATGGCAAAGGTTTGCTGGGAGAGCTGAGAAGAAGGGTCAGTAGAGTACTTGCATTTGGGAATTTGGTTTTAAGATTACCATGAGAAATACAGGCTGGGATCAGAGCTGGCTGGAAACAGTTTCAAAGAGTGTTTTTTTAAACTCAGCTATGGAAATGTGTTGTCAAAGTAATGCATTCGGTTAGAAGAGCCCTAGCAGAGCAAAGGGAATTTACATAGCAGCACAAAAAACTCAAAAACCTCTGGGTGGTAATTTCCCCAAGTCAGAGTAATTTCCATCTATCTTGTTCCCCAGCAGCATCTTTAATTGCTGGAGCCTCACAAAAAGCCTAAGTGAGGAAAGGAAGAGAATAATTAGCTAAGCTTTTTTTCTTGCTGTTGTTGTGAGCCTGCAGGGACTGGTCTCTCCAACATTTGTTACTGGGCTGAATTATTTTGTTCTAGTGGGTTGATAGAAGGAGAGCTGGGACAGAGGAAGGGTGTTGTGCTGTGCAGGATATCTCCAGGGTACTTCAGGGACATGAATTTTGTGGGCACATGTCAAAGAAAAATTTCACAAAATGATGGCTTTTTAGAACTGTGGAAGGAACATCCTGATGGTAATGTAGGGCAGCTTGGGCTTTCAACTGAATAGCTTTGAAGGAATGAAGGAATTTTTCCTAATATCCAGTCTGAACCTCCCCTGATACAACTGTGGTGGCTGTAAGGAGCAGGGATGTCTCCTCAAGAAAGGTTCTCCTTGCTTGGGTTTGGTGTCACAGTACAAGAGGGAGTTTGGGTCTGTTATGGGAAGTTTCAGGGTTGCAAATCCTGGCACTAGGAGATCCCAGAATACAGGCTGTGCACCCTGAACCTGGTCTTCTTGTCATCCTGGTCTTGATCTTCTTGTGGATAAGTGTTGAAAAGTCCTTCGTTATAGATTTCAGTACTTATTTTTCCACTTGGTAAATGTGGGATCACTTAAAAGTCTTTCTTCTCCTTCTCATTAGCATGTTACTTTATAAGTTATTAATCAAAGGGTGTCTGGACATGACACTGAATACAGAAGTCCTGCCTTTGGGGTGTTTCACCAGGATCTCAAACAAAGCATAAATATTAGTGAGCTCTGTAGTCCTGTGTAATTAGATGGGGAAATTAGACAGGGGTGATGCTGCCTCCTTTTGCAGCCAGAGATCTGAGGAACAGAGATTAAGATTGTGTCTACTAATTTCCAGTGTTCAGTTTCAGATAATGAGAGCTTAACTTTTTAATTTGATTTCATTTAATTGCTCATGCCTAGCAATTATACTGCCCTTCACTGGTTCAACCTGCTGTGGAAGCAATAGCTAAACCACAGAGTCTTCACACCTTGAAGAAAACTTCACTTAAGGAGGCTAAACTGCCATCTAAGGAGGAGAAGGGACCTCATCAGGGATGCAGCATGGTCCTGAGGGTCCTCAAGTCCACCTGGAAATAAACTCATCACAATGATAAAGCCCTGCACCTCCTTATTTTAGTTTCATCTCAGAAATAAACCCTGTGCATTAAGCAGTGTTAAGACAGCTACAAGTCCCAGGGCTCAGCACAGCTCCTGACACTTGGTGCTCCTGGGATGGAGAGTTGGGCTCTGACTGAGTGTTGCCTCTCTCAGCACTTGGCCTTTCAGCCCGACAAACTGGCAAAAACTTTTTTTTTTTTTTCCCCTTGGTTTGTTTTTCTACCTATATATTCAAATCTTAGTGGGTTTTCTGTTGGATTTACTTAGAGGGAACGGGATAACTTGCCCAGAGAAGTGTGGAAGCACTGGGCACCTTCCCAGCTCTCTGTGCTGCAGTTTGTCAACTTCCTCCCCAGGCAGTGACTCCAACAGCAGACATTTACTGGGTGTTCTTCAGTGTGAAGAGCCCTTTCATGACCAGGTGATGTGTCAGCCCCATACAGCCCTGAAATGCATCACAACAGCTTGGCTGGGCCTTCAGGCTGGGAAAGGGACCTAAATCTCCCATTTCTTTCCATGTCTTTCATGCAAGGCTTTTCAAAGGCTTTGCTGTGAGTGGTATCAGGATGGACCCAGACCCTGTGAGGGTCCCACAAAGCCAAGAGAGGAAAGGGGGAAAACTGATGTTCAAAACACAAACACTCTTCCTGTGGTCCAGTGGGGTCCTTGTGGGGTTTCTCTCTGGTGCAGCATCTCCTTGGCCTGAGAATAACCTCAAAAGTCTGAGCTTGTGGTCAGTGGGCTCTGGCCAGGTGTGCAGAGCCAGGAGAGCCTCTCATTAGTGCTGAAGGTGAGCCTGGGTTTCCCTTTCTCAGTGCTCAACAAGCAGCAGCTTCCTGAAAGAGCATCTCAGCTAAACCTGCTCTTCTAGGCTGGCACTGTCCCCCACAGTCAGAGGTATTCCTAAATATTCCTAAATATTAGATATGGCAGCATAAGCCATGGAATTGAAGAAAGAGGGGGAAACTTTGAGTTGGTGACTTGGGTTTGCCACGCAGCACCTACAATTGCATAAAAAGAGGCCAACCACCTACATTGGACCACCCAAAGCCCATTGTCACCCAAACACTTTGAGCCATCTAAAGCCCTTGTAACCCAACATTTTGGTTTTTTTCTGAATACCTGAAGACGTGATTGAAAAGGCTATCACAGCTTATCAGCATGGGGACAGAGTTTGGAGGGGAGGGTTTTGCCTCAAGGAAAGAAAATGGAATGCAGGTTTTTCTCACTGCCTGTGGGTTTTTTTTTTCAGATGGAGTGCTGGGTCTCAGCAGGGTAAGGTAATTTACCCAAAGTCTGGATTACAGAGGTGGTGCTGGGCTGGGGCTTGAGAACTGGAGGAACCTAACTAAAAATACAGCTCAGTGACTACTCCAAACCCTCTTGGGCTGATGGGGACAGCACACAGTGACAAGCCACCACCTGACCCTCATTATCACCCAGACAAACCAGAGGACAGAAGCCACCCAGCTGGATCTGAGCACACAGGTCTGTTTGCAAAAGCTCATTTGTTCTTTGTGCCTGGCAGTGTCAATTCATCCACACACACAGGATGCTGAAGATGAGCCACTTAACCCAGCTCTCTGCTGTGTTTAGTTTTTATGCTATTTCACATGGGGAGGTGCACAGGAGGTCCAGCTGTTTGCTTGTTGAGTTTACAATCATTTCAGAAGCTGCACATTCTTGTAATCTGATTTAGCTGCAGTGAAAAATGGAGGTGGGGAGGAGTGAGCAAATTCTGCCCTGGATTTTTCCTTCTTCTTTGCAATAAACTGTACATTCTGCTTCCAAACTGATGTGTCATCATATCCTCTCCAATTGCACTCTGAGGTCAGTGCTCCATGGTGTACCCACGCTTGAAGCATTCCTGAATTCCATCTCTCATTTGCTTTGATGCTTTTTTCCTTCCCAAATTATACTCTGGGTTTATGACACTGCTGAATGGTTCTAATATGGGGATAGAGCAGATACAAGTGTAGTTACTTTATTCTGTGCTTATAATAGAAAGCTGAGCCCATAAATTATAATATTTATTATATAAACTGACCCAATAAGTTATTGTTGTTTCCTGGACCCAGACAAATTCTACTTGTCCACTTCTCCATTACTCACAAGCCTCTGAGCTAGGAGAAGTTGTTCTTTCTCAACCCCAGTGAGCAATACATGGAAAAGCCAGAAACCACCTCAGTATTTAAAACTGGGGAGTCCATTGTACCTTCCTCTGCCCATACAAACTTCTTTCAGGCCTTCTGCTTCTCCTCAGACAACATTCTTCTGATGTTATTCCAGGGCTGATACCATGCTCCTTTGATGCACTGTAATTCTCCAAAGAACAATACCCAACACTTATCTGCATGCATATATTCCTTTTCTCTGCCTCCAAGTAATACTTTCCTATGATCTTCCAATGTTTATTTAGGTCATTTTTGTCTCAATCCAATTTTCTCTTTGGAGAAGAATGCCTATATGTTTCTTCAGATGTCACTCTTACTCTGTGAGGTCACTGTAAATATGCAGCTATGAAGTCTTTCCTCTCTGTAAACATTGAAATATAGGGAAAGTATCCCAATTATCTCCAAGATTTACCCTTGGGGTACCCCTTCCCCTTGAAGTCTGTATTAGCTTTAGTGTTCACTTCAATTAGGAGCATTAACCCAACACCAAGGCAATTTCCAAAGCCTCCACCCAAGTTTCTACCACCAGGGTTTTCTTCTCCCAAAGCTCCCAAGACATATTCTGCACATTTCATGCTAGTGCAGAAATTCACTGTGTCCATAGGAACTTAAAGGACACTTTTTACAGGTCTGATTTCAGCTAATTTCTGGATATGAAATTGTTTGAGAGCAGGAGCAGCCCCAGTTGGGAGGCAGCCCCGTCCTGCCTCTGTCTGGGTAAGGTGTCCTGCTACAACCAGCCACCACGGGACTGCAGAAGAGGAAAACAAGGCTGGTTTTGTGTCTACTTATCAGACAGTGAAAGAGGTTTCAAGGCTGCCAAGCTGGCATTAGAGGGATTTGCTGAATTTCTGCTGGTTTCTGCAATTTGCCATGGCCCAGGTATCACTGGCACACACACCACCAGGTTGTTCTGCAGTAAAACAGCCCCCAGCAACACCCAGCTCAGCAGGAGCAGGGTTTGCTTGCTCCCTTTCCATCTCCCAGGCCAGAGGGACTGGAGCAGAAAGGGGCTCGAGCCAGTTTTTCCCATGGGGGACAAAGAGGACAAATGAGCATCGGCACCACTCAGCTCCAAGGTTTGGGAGATGCTGAATGTCTGCCCAGGGCTGCTGCTCTTTTGTAGGCACTAATCTGCTGACATGACAACTGGATCCACTGGGGTGGATCCTGGGATAAGCACAAATTTCCAGGGGACTGCATGGGCAGAGAACAAAAGCTCCTTCTTGCCAGCAGAGCCAGGTGCCAAATTCTGCTCGCTGTAATCTCTGGGTGAAACCACTTATCTGAAAAGGCAGGAGGAAGCTGGCTCCAGTCCTTTGCATAATTAAAGGCCTGGTGCTCTGGGCACGTATCTTTGGAGTAGAAATCTTATTATCCCACTTCTCAGCTGCCAAGGAAACGTGGTTTAGCTGGAGTGACTTGGAGATGTGCACGATCAGAATCTATATCCCTCACTTGCCATCTGATGGGTCCAGAGCCAGCTCCAAACCAGGTGGGAGCACACCTGATATTTCAGGCATGGCTATGAGCCTGTGAGATGAGTATTTACATCTCATCACATGGTTTAAAAGCTGCTGTAAGTTTTGGGAATAAATAGTTATATATTCATATATGCATATTGTGTGGGGGGGGTGTGTAAAAACACACAGGTGTAGGTGAGAGAGAGAGGCTATTTATCTCAAAAGCAGATTTGATAAGGAAATAAAAGTGTTTTTGAGTGTCTGGGGATGTGTCACTATTGGCCTATCAATGCCTTGTCCACTGCAAGTTTTTTCTGACAGATTTTACTGAGAAGTTAATTTTTTCACTGAGAGAAAAGCATTTATTTAACTAAGCTCCCAGCAAAGAATAAAGGTTGGACTGTCCTACTTACATCAAATAATTTGGGTTTAAAGGTTTTTTTATTCCTCAGGTGGACACTAGTGGTCAGGTTTAATAATCTTTTTAACCTCTATTTATAACTTGTCACAGCAAGGTGAGCAAAGGTCTTTTTGTACTCCCGTGGAGAGCAATGCAAACTCTTTAAGGAAAAATATCCCACTGCTGTGTTATGGCTCTGCTTTCTGCTCAGCAGCTGCACCACAAGGGCTTCTGGCTTGTTCCTCACCATTACTTTTACTACTCATGGTCCTTTTTTTTTCATGGCTGCTCCCCCTGTGAGGGACATTCCTGTGCTTTTTGCCCCCTTTTCTCAGTTTTTTGCCTGGAAGCTTTCCTTACAACACCTGCCTAGGAGCAGGACACATTCCTGGAAGGCTGGGATGGGAAACACAGAAGTTATAATCAAATATAGTGCCAAATTTTGGAGGGGAGCTTTGAAAAGGATCACAGGATCCTAGGAGGGTTTAGGCTGGAAGGGACCTCAAAGATCATCCAGTTCTACCTGCCCTACCATGGGCAGGGACACTTCCCACTAGACTTCCAGCACAGAGCTTTTCCACAAGAGATGGAATTCCACCCACTGGGGTGAGGACCAGCATCTTCACGGCTCACCTGTGTGGTCCTGTCCCTATGAGTGCTGAAACTCATGCTATTTAATGTCCTTAAAATGCTGGACCAGCTGTAAATCTGCTGGATGACCTTATCCAGGCAGCAAATCCGTGTTCTGGCTCTGGCTGGAGCAGGGGGAGGGTCTGACCCAGCATTGCTGATGGGAGATGGGCCAACTCTTGGGCTCCTTCACGTGGCTCTGAGCTCCACAAGCAGCTCCCTGGGAGGGGTTTGGATGTGTCTGCAAAGACAGATATTCCTGAGGTGCTTCCCAGCTGCTGAGGAGCAGCCCTTGCACACTCACTCAGGCAGGCAAGCTATTTTTGCATGAGTAACCTCGAAACTCTGGATGGGATTGAAAGTCTGGTTAGAAGAAGGTTGTGCTCTGCATCCAAATGCAGTTATAATTTTGCTGCTGGGTAGTTTATATTCAGGCACTGCTGCTTAAGGATGTAGCTGTAGAATCAATGGTGTTAACAAAGCAGCAAATTAACCAACAACTCATTTATAATGTCAATTCTGTCTGGAAAAGGGACTATTACTGTTGGTGCTGGAACAAGCCTGATTGTTCAAGTGGGTTGAAATTTATCTCCCTTGTCCTTTGGTGGCACAAAGGTGGCACCTCAACTGATGATTTTATTTTAGACTAGCTTGTCTTATAATTGGGGGCTCATCTTTGTAGGTGGATTTGGGTCTTAATCTGCATTTAAAATTATGTTAATAAACAGAGATTGCTTTACAACAAACTGATGACTGATGTAGTCATCTTGGGGTGGGGTGAACCCTTGGCAGATGTGGCTGGTGCTGGTCCTTCCCTTGGTCACTTATGGCTCTGCTGTGTTGATACCTTGCAGGCAGTGAACACAAATACTTGCAGGGTTCCTCTTTCCACTGACACGCTCCTCTCAGGTGCTCAACTAAAGTCCTGATCCCAAATCCCTGCTAGAGCAGAAGGAATCTACTTCTCAACACTCTCCTCCACAAATCTGTCTGCTTCTGTGGTGCCTTGCAGGGTTTTACCCCCAGGTCTGGGACACATGTCTGGCACAAGCAGTGGATCTGCTCTGATCTTACAAAAAAACCTGATCTGCTCTGATCTTACAATAAATCTGCAAATAAACAAATTTTTTAGGGTTCACCCAAGATAAATGGAAGAAAAAGGTAACAGTACAACAAGCCAGCTCCTACTGACTTTAGAGGCAGCATGGATGCAATCCAACAGTGTTTCAGGCCCATGGAGCACCTTCCAGCAGCCTGGGCATGCTTTGCTGATCCATGCACTGTGGTGCATTACAGCACTGGAGCTGCTTATCTCTAGCTGCACACTTTGTGAGCTCCAAGGCCCTGAGGAAACCCAGTGCTGGGGACAATCCCAGTGGGATGAGAGCTCCTCAGCTCTGGGATGCCATTCCTGGGAGCCTCCCTGAGCAGGAGGGAGCAGCAGGAAGCGTGTGGCTCCCGACAGCCCCTGGCAGCCATGGGGCTGGGAACAGCTCCAGGATGGAATGAAAGCAGATGAAAGATGTTTGTTTCCAACGCCATCCAGCTCGGATAAGCTAATCCTTTTTGTCACCCCTCAGTCTCAGAAGTGACTGTGTGATAAGGCCTGACAGGGAAGCTGTCAGAACAGCAGGAAAGCAGACCACTGCTGTCAAACACTTGACTTCCCAGTCCCCCCAGGTCTCTATTCACTCATCATCATGCACTTGGGCCATCAGTCGTCTGCTCTGAAGAGCGGATGACAGAGTGTCCATCCTGTGAGCAGGTTTGAATGCCTGTCCCAGGCATTCTCTGTCAGCTCCACAATCCCAAAGGAATGTGTATCCTCTTGCAGGTGTTTGCCCACAGCCCCTGGTCCTGGCAGCCGACACGAGCTGCTGTGCATGGGGGCACAGCTCCCCACAGCTGGAGGGACAAAACAGTGTTTGCTCCAAAAAATGGAACAGAGACCTGTCCACACCAACCAGGCAGCACCTTCCAGCTCACAACTCCTCCTTTTACCTGTACTGAATTACAGAAAAGTCCACAAAACAATTCAGCCAGTGACAAAGATTTTGTATACCCACCTGCCCAGCTGGCTCTACCCACAGGGGAGCTGAAGTTCCTAACAAGTCCCCAGGGCTTTTTTACCACCACTTGACCACTGGAGCACGAGTCTGATGAGGAGCAGCTGAAGGAGCTGGAAAGGGGCTCAGCCTGGGGAAAAGGAGGCTCAGGGGAACCTTCTGGCTCTGCACAGCTCCCTGACAGGAGGGGACAGCCAGGGCGGAGTTGGGCTCTGCACCCAGGGAACAGCAACAGGAGGAGAGGAAACAGCTTCAGGCTGTTCTAGGGGAAGTTCAGATTGGATATGGGGAAAATTTCTTCATGGAAAGGGCAGTCCAGCCCTGGTACAGCTGCACAGGGTAGTGGTGGAGTCCCCATCCCTGGAGGGATCTAAAAGCTGTGTAGATGTGGCACTTGGGGACATGGGTCAGTGGTGGCCTTGGCAGTGCTGAGGGACACAGTTTGAGTTGATCTTAGAGGTCTTTTCCAGCCTAAAAGGGTCTGTGCATCCATGGCCTTTCAGTCTGGAGTGTGCTTACCTTGACTCAAGTTTCTGAGAGCTTTCATAATAACCTCATTCTTGGCTACTTACTGTGTCTGGGGACCAAAAAAAGACACCTTCCCAAAGCTGTCCACAAAACCCAGAGCAACACCTGCTTTGAATATGTCCCTAAGATGTCCCTGTTCTGTGCAGGACAGAGGTTCATGTGACACCCATTCCCACCCAAGAGACATCAGATTGGACCAAATTTTATCAAATTCTGCAGCCTAAGAAATTCATGGGTGAAGGCAGGAGCTGATGAGAGCGAGCCCTCTTACTGCCCCTTGCAGAAAGGATGTAAATTTAAGATTTTTGTTATTCCATTCCCTTGTTGTGTCAGGGCAGTGGAGCACGAGCACCATTCATCCTTTCCTTTTCTAGTGGATAATCCAGTAGGACCTATGACACTCCAGAGCAAGCCACCATGAAAAATTAAAGGATATCCTGCATCTGACAGTGAAGATATTTATTCCATGTTCTAGAACAATGCATGAGGATGTGTTAGACAAAGCAGTCCCTGCTGATTCACCCACTCCTCAGGATGCCCTGGCTGAAGCCTGTATTTCAGAGGTGGGAAGACATTCTCTGCACAAGTTTCAAGCACAGCAGAGTGGAAGGTCCAGTCTAACAAGCCCTGTAAAAGCTCTGTTGCATCACTGAGGGCTTCCTCCTGCTCTGTACCAGCTGCGCAGAAACATCTTCCTAAGAGGTGCATTTTTACTTTGATCATGTTTTGGTTTAAATAGCCTTTGAGGCCTCAGTTTGCCTCCTGTAAAGTCTGAGCCAAGTAGTCCTGCAGGCTCAGTAACCTCACCTACAAGGAAAGAAATGTCCTAAACAGCTTCTGTATGGGATGTGAGAGATTCCCAATTCATGAACAAACAAGGGGAAGTAAAAGAAGGTTACAAAAACCTACTGCTTATATTGAAGCAAAATGTTTCTGTGACTTAAAACCTATTTTTATGGCCTTGAATGGCCTAATGGGAAATTATCTTACTAGCTCTGGTGATGGGGGATGCAGAGGATACCTTACAGGTGAATTTATTTTCAGCTTTTTTCGGATGCAGACATTGGCAACACAGGAATTGGAGGCCACCTTGGCTTTGAAAGAAATCCTGTGCTCTTCATCTCAGCACTTCATCACTGCAAAAGATACACAGGGGAGCCTTGGAAATTTGGAAAGGCAGACTTGGCCCCCCTGAAGCCACACAAGTTCAGAATCAATGCTGGGGAAACCAGAGGTGATGATGTGTGCATTTTTCATCATATCCAGGGCACATGGCATCCAGGTGCAAGGGATTGTCTGCATTTCCTTGTTCACACAAGCTCAAAGCTCCTTGTTCTTTCAGCTCCAAAAAGCTCATCAAAGCCCATGAGATCATGGCTGGAACCTGAGCACTGAAAAGCTTTCAGCAGTGATAACTCTTAAAGAATAAGCTTCCAAAGGGGAGTGGGGAGCATGGAAATGAGACAAGGTTTCTTTCTAACCCCTGATGTGATGGACAGCATTGCCCTGCAACGTGTCTCGTTTCTGCAGCCCCCAGAGCAGAGCTTGTGGAAGAGCAGGGCTGGAAACCATTTATGTGAATTCTCAGCAGCTGCTTGGTTCAGCCACGCTTGAACCTCTCACTTATTCTTTACAAGTCATCTGTAAACAGCCAGGGAAAGGGCTTTTTGTTCTCACAAAACATTTGGGAAGTGCCTCTGTGTGCTAAATATCCAGAATCGTGCACGTACAAAAATCTGTTTGCTCTTCCATTGACAGAACCTCCCAAACATCATTCATAAATAGCAGCTGGCATGACTGCCTGCTTTCAGAACTGCTGAAAATGGTTTTTAATAGTTCCTATCTTCATACTTACAGAAATAAACACTTCAAAAACTAAGAAGAAATCTGTGAAATAAGGGATTGTTTTTTTTTTTTTTGGTCCTTTGTACAGCTGCCAGATACCACGTGGAAAAAAAAAAAATAAAAAATAAAAAATCATCATTTTAGGTTCCCTGTAAGGGTGATTCAGAGTTCATCTGCTTATGTCCAGATCCAACAAGTGCCCCTATGGCTGCACCTATGCCAGCATCCCTGCTGAGCCCAGTTTAGCAGTCTGACACAGCCCTGGTGTCCATTCAGAATCCTGTGCCTGTTTTTGGAATCCAGTCATGTAGGATTCCCCCTGCACCTCCTGCATGCGTCACCAGAGCAATTGCCTGCTGCAAACCACTGAGACTGCCAGGGCTGCTCCCAGCCCACCATGGATCAGCTGAGTGCAGTGGTTTGAGTCATGAAAACAGGATGTAAAAACCCAGAAATGCTGCAGAACAACAACAAAAAAATCACTTTATCCACATTTGTGCCTCATTATTCCCTGCCTAGAGCATAGATTCCCTTCTCCCCAGATTTTAGGGCGTGCTGCTCCACAGCCTCATCTCTTCTCATGCAAATAAGAGCTCCCTGTGCATGAATAAGCAAAGAAGTTTATGTTTCCCTCCTGCTTTGGAGAATTCAGCCTGTCTGGAAGCAGAAATGATGTTACTTAGGTGATGGCACAAGGCAGGAGGAAGGAATAGCAATGGCAACAGAGACGTGTCAGGAAGCTGAAGGAATACATCCAAACTATTTCACAAGCACTTAAAACACTAATTAGCAAGTCAAGATGCATCAAGGACAGCAGTTATAATTAAACAAATAATTTGGCTGCTGATGCTGCTGGGCTTGTTGTAGTACAAGCAGTGCCTTTTCATGGCACCAGACAAGAAATCTGCATTCATGTCCACCCTCTCTCTCCTTCCAGTTCCCTCTAAGCCCTGGGAGCAACTGTTTGCTTCCAGCATTTCCCACCTTTTTATGCAGGAGGGAGAAGGGAGGGAAGCTGCAGGTGGGCTTGGGCTGGCATCTGCCCCTGGAGGTTGGGTACCCTGAGGGGAGAGCAGGATGTGGGGTCACTGCAGACAGGGAAGATGCTCTTGAGACACGAATCCTACCTGCCCCCACTGCTGCTGCCTTTCCTCTGAGGTGCCAACCACTGCTCTTCTGCATTCGCCTTTTTCTTGTAGAAATGGTCAGCAAGGACAGCACTTTGCCTTATTTCCATGCAGAGAACCTAATTTGGAGGCTACTTCTTCCAATTTCCTTATCCTTGGGCCAGGGATACCCACAGTGCACATCCCCAGTGGCTTTGGTAATAAAATCCAGTGATTTGGCATCTCTTGTTGATGGGGTGAATCCCTCCTGTCTCCTTTAGAGTGGTGCCACCAATCCAGTTCCTTCTCCCTGGTTTCCCTCTGAATGCTCCACACAACCTGGTGTCTGCCTCATCAGGTCTGATAAACTTTCCTGAGGGACATCTGAACAACAAACAGGCAGTTTGCAAGGGGAAAAGGTGAGGAAATGTGCAGGACACACACTACCCCTGAGGCATCCCTGGCACCTGCACGATGGGAAAAATCCAGAGTTTCTCGAATTGAGGGAACTCTGGGATTTGATGGTGACACTTTGACAGCTGAACCTGCAGTAGCCACCCAGATCCAGGAGATGTTGCTGTGCTTTCAGCTAAAGGCCTGGAGGAGAACCATGCAGAGCATGGGGATTGCAAAGAGTTAGGGAGAACATTCTAAGTGCTCTTGGAGCAAGTAGAACTGGGGATTGTGACAGCATGAGTGAAAACTGTGTTTGGGCAGGTCTGCACTTCCCAGGCTGCTGAGTGGAGACAAAGGAGGCAGCTAGTAAAAACCAGATGGGTGTTAGCATCAAGGGTTGGGTCCCTGTTTCTGGGCTTCTTTCACACCTCAGATGGATCCTGCTTTTCCATACTTGCTGGTCTGACGCCACACAGGAGGCAGGTCCCTGCCCTAAATAAAAAAAAATCCAGTTCTTCCCAATTGCCTTTTGACATCCAGCAGGAAAAACATCCTATTGCATGGCCAGCTAAGCACAACTCTAGAGAACAAAACAACAAAAGATGTAAACACTTCCTCTAAGCATTTAGACAAGAGTCTGCCTCTTGTGATAGCACCAAGGCTGTGAGCAAAGTCACTGGGAGGGGCAGAGAAGGGCCAGGGCTCAAGTCAGAAAGGATCTGGCTGGAGGAAGCACTGCCGTGCCCAGAAGTCCTGGTTGGACTGGTTCTGTCCCAGCAGGACCACTCAGGGAGGTGCCTTGGGGTTTGCCTGGGGCAGAGCTCTGTGCTGTCTGCAGGATGCAGCCCTGGGAAGAAGCTGGCTCCCAGTGCCCACAGCAGCCAGGACAGGCATCCCTCCACAGGGTCACCCCTGTGATGTGACCACCCTGGGGGCCTGCAAACAGATGCTCACCCTGTGAGCAGAAACAGGGACAGCCAGGGAGAGCAGGAGCACCAAGGCTGTGCTTGTTCCCACGTGCACAGAAGGAACTGCAGCATGGCATTGGCAACACCCACACCTGGTCAAGGTGTGCTCACAGCCCACCTGAGCTCTGCTGGAGCCAGGAGCTGTGTCCTCCCCATCCACCATCCTCTCCTCCTTCCAAGAGGCTGCAGGACATCCCTGCAGCTCTCTCAGCAGTGAGGAGAAGCTCAGAGCTTGGCACTGCTGCAGGCACTGTCTCCAACCCAGACACAGGGTGTTTGTTGGTAGAGCCATGTCCCCAAGCCATGGCTCATCCAAACAGGAGCCACGGGAGCCAAATTCCCTGTGGGAGCAGTGAAAAGGGTGTTTGGGGTAATTAAACTCCTCTGTTTGAGTTGTGCTCCCTCCCCCAATGAAATTGCCATCTCACTGGGGACAAACACAGATGCTACAGCAAAAACTGAGAGATGATGATAACAGATAGGGACACAAGGGCTGCTCAGAGGGTTGAGTCAGCATGAGTTTGCCTGCAGCACAGGGGACAGGAATGCTGAAATAGCTCTTTGTGAGGCCAGCAGCACTCCAATGCCTAATCCCTGTAAAACTCCACTCCATCTGCACGGCTCCCAGGTGAGTACAGGCTTTCCCAGGTGGAGAGGGATCCAGGCTGTGCAGGTCCTGTTCATCCTCTCACTTGTGGGCAGAGTCCTGCACATGTCCAGGGCCATCCACACACAGCCAAGTACTTGAGGAACACATCAAATGCTGTTATTCTTAGAAAGGATCTGAGTGTACAACAGCTAATGACAAAAAGCCAATAGTGTCTAGACACAAGTCTGGTAACAGCAGCTCTTTGTCATGCTCAAGGCTGCTGTGGAGGGGATGTGTCAGGAGCACAAGATGCTGCTTTGTGCCCATGTAATTCCTCACTGCAGATGGGAGACAGTGCCTGAAAAATTCAGGGCACCTCCATGGCTTGCACAGAGCTTTGATCCCCAAATCCTTGAAACAGAGCCTTGCTGCTACTGCCTCCCTGTCCAGCCTGTAACCTCCTAGGTTTTACTAACAACATGTCAAAGATAGACCAGAATACAGCTAGGATATGTCAAAAAGAATGGACAGGAGGGGAAAAACGTGCTGGTTTTTAAGCATTCTGTTTTTCTGACTGAAGGCAGCTGTGGGCACAAGGGATTAGATGCTGAGCAACACAGAGACTTGAAATCTCAATTTGCTGTCACTTCTGCATGTCTCCACCTCGGGACATGGGCTGGTGCAGGAGCAGCTGGCTCCAGAAGCATGGCATGAGAAGGATTAATGGAAATATTTCCTTTGTGGTGACCCTGTGTTGGCAAGCTCTGCTAGAAAAGCACAACACGGAGACAGTGGTGGGCAAACACTGGGTCAGCCACGACTGCCAGCCTGGAGCAGCTCGGGTGCAGGCGGGTATCTGGATTGGGAATTCGTTTGAAAAGTGAATTTGCATTCACTGAAGTGTCTCAGAGTTCAAAACAGCCCCAAGGATGCTGCAGAATTGCAGCTGGGGCTCCAGGGGCTCCCAGTCTGTCCTAAACTAATTAGCTCTACTGAAATAGCTCTGAGCAACCTGGCCTAGTGGAAAGTGCCCCTGCCCATGGCAGGGGGCTGGAATTAAATGATCTTTAAGGTCCCTTCCAAGCCAAGCCATTGCAGGATTCTCTGAAATAGGGCCATTGCTTTAGTGATCTTTAGTGATGCTGAGGTCTCAGCTTGCACAAATATTGCTTTTCCAAGCAGCACATGAGAGAGCAGGAGCCCCAGGTTCACCCCAGAAGGCATCTTTTTCCTTTCTCCACGAAAAAATGAAGCTGATCCATGCAAAAGCATGCAGGGGTTTCCAGGTGTGGCTGTCCTGGCACCACTGACAGGCAGCAAAGGTCTGAGGCAGAGCTGAGTTTACACCATGACATTTAACCAGGGTGACAAAACCAGAAGTTGAGCATCAGCTGTTAAGATTAGATCCCGACGTCAAAGAGTTTGGAATTAGAAGCACAGGCAAAAAGGAAAGCAGCTCTACCTCACAGCAAGCTCCTCTTTCATTCTTGAGACACTCTAATTGCTGCTATTTTTAATTGCATATTTATACCACAGGCTATTTCTTTCCCTTTAACGAGACAGGAGTGAAATCAGCTTATAATATTTCTATGTCTTTTCATGAAGGTGTTGAAGTAACTGCCTGCTCATTTTTACTTTTTTAGGGCTGTAGTAAAAGGGAATTGATAAATGCCAAAGGAATGAAAAGTCAGAGTTTCTTCCCAGCTGGGAGATTTCAGTGTGGGTAAGGGAAGGAGCCCAGGAAAAGGGGGAAGGTGGCCCAGGTCTGACATTTGTGAACCCATGGCCACTTCTCCAAAACAGGCTCCACCTGGCAGGAGGGCTCAGTGGGGAACTGTGGCCTTGGACAGAGTTGATGAAACAGCTTCAGAGCAGCTTGGGTTTAAAAAAACCCTGGTGCTGCCAGGTCAGGGGGGTGGTGAGAAGGCTGGGACCAGTGTTCCTGCTCTTGGAAGTTCAAGGAGGAAGGCATGGCAAGAGAGGTGGCACTGCCTCTTTCAGGCTTGCTAGTCCAGATGTTCACCTCCCAGATGTTCACCTACCAACCTTCAGGGTGGATAAGCTGAGGGGGAGAAAGCAAGGCAGGAGGAGGCACCCTCCATCTCATAAATCACAGTGAATGCAGGACTAATGAAAAGGAATGAGAAAAATCACCTCAACCTAATACTTTAGCTTCCAAATTTTAATTTTCTTCAACTAAAAATACAGAAAATTCAAGTTTTTGCCATTCGTGCAAACAGTTGTAAATGTTGTTGAATCTTTTAAAGCTGACCTGTTATGGTAGGGATGCCCAATTACATTCAGGAGGGCAGGCAGAGAGACAAGGAAGAAACCTATTTGAAGGGATGCCTTGGGGATAAAACATATTCTGGGGCTGGCCTTTTTTGGGAATTGGCTAAGGCAGGCAGATAAAATACCTAGTGTGACCTGTAGAGTGGTAAAGCAAATTAATAAATGTGTTTGGGATTATTTGGAGTGTTTTTTGTGTCTTTGGAGTTTTTGTGTCTGTGGTTTTAGGGGTTTTTTTGTTTATTTGTTTTTTGTGTGTGTGGTTTTGTTTGTTTGTTTATTTGTGATTTTTTTTGGGGGGTGGCGTTTTTTGTTTGGTTTGGGTTTTTTTAATACCTTATGGGATCAGCACTTGAGGAAATAAACCTCAGAGGGGCTATTTGGGTACTGTAGAGCAATGCAAAAAGTTTATCTAAGCCTGGAAATCAAGAAATAGCTGCAATGGAAGTCCTGGATGACCTGACAGTGCTCATCCTTCCCAAACCACTTCCTTCAAAGTCAGATGCCTCCTTCCCAAAGCAGGAGCAGGACAGGGCCTGGGAGAATTCCTGAGTAACCCCCCTTGTAAGATCCTCCAGACAGAGCACAAACCACTGCTCTGACACACTGATCCTGGCAGTTTTCCCACACTTTTAGCTGTCCACCCATCCAGGCAGTAACATCCCAAACTGGATACAGGAAAATTGCAGAAAAAACTGCATCACAGCCTGACTAAAGAGAAAGCAAGTGGCATCCAGTGCTTTCCCTCCTCCACAGGTTCAGTCACAGAGTACCCAGGGTTGGAAAGGACCCACAAGCATCACTGAAGTCCAGCTCCTGGCCCTGCACTCTCCCTGAGCAGTGGGCAGCCTGGGAGCAAAGGGAAAAGGACCTGCAGGCTGTAAGTCAGGCTGTCAAGGAACAGCTACAGAAGCTCCCAGCCACAGGAGCCACTTGGAAGTTACAAAGAGCAAACTGAACTTCAGGGCAACAAAAGATGGACAACAACAGAAGTGCCCCAAGATGTACAGACCCTACAAGCAAACAGCAAAACACAAAGAAAACCTCATCCCCAGAAAAGCCTGCCTGTATAAATAATTCACTAATGGCCAAAAAAACAAAACAGGAACTGCCTACTTCCCCAGACTGTCAGAAATGGAGGGGAAAAACAACAACAAAGTCAACATCCATCCAAACAAACTGCCCAAACCAAGAAAAATAACCCCTCCCTCCCCAGCCTGCTGAAAAGACCCCCAGCAGTAATGTTCCCTGCTGAAAAGCTGTCCAGAAAAAAAAAAAAGAAAAAAAAAGAAAAAAAGAGAACAAAATAAAGACAGAATCCAAACAATAGTTTGTTGGTTTCTTGGAAATATTTATGAATAATATTCAGAGGAAATGTTCTCGAGGGGAAGTCACGTAACCAAGCACAGAACCCAGGCAGAGATTGGGAAAGCAGATAGATCTTGCTCTCCAGAGGGGATTTCTGATGCCTAGCAAGTCCAAAGCCACCCTCTCATTCCTACCACACACATACATCAAGGCTCTGACAAAGAACAGCCTCGTACCTCACTCACTGGCACTCCTGATGAGACACTGGAGCTGGCAAAGCTTTGATTTATCAACTCGAGAGCTGACTCGAGAGCCAGTGGAGTCATCCAGTTTTCAGAGGGCTTCCCAATCAATTCCCTTCTTCCAGATGAAAATTTCAGATGTTCTCTAACTAAATACCCATAGGATGATTTGCTGTTAATGGTCCTTGCAAGAGAGAATTTTGTACCAGGAGACCATTTTTGCACGGAAAGCAACAGACCACAAGACAGGTATCGATAAGTTTGAATAAAATAAGGCAATAGCCATGAATCCTTGTCCATGAAAAGATACCTTTGTCATTTAGCATCTATTTGAAGAAAATATAATTAAGCATTGAGTTTATATGAAGACTTTACTACTGTGTTGCTTTAATGCTTTGTTTGACCACAGGTAGGAAATAATTATTCAGAGGATATCACATTAGAGCACCTCTTAGTAAAATCCACCTTCCATGTTCCTAATCAATACTGACATTAAAAACCTCAATGAAAGCTCCTGAACAAGCAGGGGCTGTACTCCAGATGTCTGCTGGGGAAATAATAAATAAACAGATTCCACCAGGAATAAAATATCAGTCTCAACAGGAGCTTGAAGTCTCTGTTGATGCCCACACAGCTTCCCATGTATTGGTAAGTAGTGGTGTTTCTCCCAGACACAGAAGACAATTTATTTGCAGTTCTAATTGGCATCTTGTCTTGGGTTGCAATACAGGATGTGGCCAGAAATGTGTATTCTGTCACCATCTACTGAAGCCGGGTGGGGCAGTGACCCTTATCTCCATGGCACATATTATCTGCTAATGGGCCATCTTTAAACCAGCTGGG
>JAOTQP010000403.1:6784284-6837685 GCA_026413545.1 Cichladusa arquata | reverse complement strand
CATTTCTATTTTAATTTTCCTAGTAAAGAACTGTTATTCCTAATTCCCATATCTTTGCCTGAGAGCCCCTTAATTTCCAAATTATAATAATTTGGAGGGAGGGGGTTTACATTCTCCATTTCAAAGAGAAGCTTCTGCCTTTATTGGCACATGCCTGTCCTCCAAACCAGGACACATCTTTAGCACTAGTAATTGTCTCTTCCCCCCATCAGGACTGGGCTCCTTGTCCCCTCAGTGTCTCCTGTGAGCAGAGCAGTTACTGTGGGTCCTGGGACATGTTCCACTTCCCAGAGTGACAGATCTGCTTACAGGACACCCAAGACTTGTTTACAGTGAGCAAACCCAGCAGACCTGTTGGGACATTTATAATTGTGTCACCAGGCTATGCAAACCCTGTCCAAGGGCAGGACAGGCTGTCCTCTGCCCTTCCCAGCCTCTTACCCACATCCTTAATTGGAGGGTGATATCACTGCTCTGCCCTGCTCCTCTTTAGCAGAAGAATAGCATGCTTGCATCTGTCACAAATGCACCGAGGCAAACGTGCTGATTGTCACAAGAAATATTTGATTTGGGACTTTTGGCCTCAAGAAAGTCACATGATCTCCAAGGAAATTTAAATAAATTCCAGGCACATCCCCATATACAGGCAGCCAGTACTCATCAATCTTAGGAACCATTTAAAAGTTCTGCAAGAATAAAAATTTAGTTTTATGAACATTAAAAATATACTGTAAGTTTGATATTCTGCACTAAGTTTCCAGGAGACATTCCCACTATGTTAATAATCTTTTATCTCTAAGTAATTCTCATTTTTCATTCACAAGCTACAGTACTACTGAGTCTCTTACAGTGCATTTTTCTTAAGTTCCCCAAGTGTTTAAGCCAGGGAAGAAGGGAAGGTCAAAAGAAACTAAGCAACTTGCTGAAGGTCCCTAAAATAAAAAGGAGAGGCAAGAAAACCCAGGTGTCTCCACATTGGCTCAGCACTCTTATAAACAGATTCATTTTACTGTGCTTCAAAGGTCAAAGCCAAAAACAGATTGCAAGGAGACAATAAAAATATATGTACAGAAAACTTTGCACACCAAACCTAGATCTATGTAGATATTTAAAAAGCCTGGAAAAAAGCACTCTCACTTGTTGACCATCAGAGCTCAGAGCTCTTGTGTTTTAGGAAACACAGATCCCTTCTAGGTGCCCCTAGACTTGGAGTTTTACAAGTGCTGAGAGAAAAAAACCCCACCCTCCTCTTGAGTAGTACCAAAATTATTCTTTTGGGCAAATTGCATAAAGGCCAATGCTGTTGATGTTCCAGCAGGGAGTCTCAGGCACCAGATCAAACCTTGGCCAGATGGGCCATCAGAAATGAGCACGGAGCCTCAGCACCTCTGCAGGCTTCCAAATGCTTGCCATCTTCTTGAAAAGTTTGTTTTCCTTAAGAAACAAGAAGTTTACTCCTTTGCTAGGGTAAAATAAACAAATAAAAACTCCCCCAAACCCACCTTTGAGTCAGAAATCTCCTGTGACTCTGCTCTGGAGGGAGCCCAAGGCTCTGCACATCCCTGCTCAGCCTGAAGCTTGGTACCTGAGGGCACCTGTGAGCAGCACAGGAGCAGAGGGCATGGGGAAAAGCAGAGCACTTTTAAGCACTTTTAAGACTCAAGAGTCAATGACTCAGCCTGCTGTGACATGGCAGCAGCCAAATTCTCTGATACCCAGCAGCCCAAGCTCCACAGCACCAACTGAGAGCTGGGAGAGCTCCCATCCCAGATAGTGCACCCAGACATGCCCCCTGCAATCTCCTGACTTCCCAAAAAGCTCATGCAATTTTATTCTAAGCTTTCTCACACTTTAGGACTAACAGAGCATCCATTATTTTACCTCCCTTCCATGTCCTTTCTTTGTCTCCCCTGACAGGATGGGAGCACCTCCCATGCCAGGGAGCATTTCCAGCCGCTTTGAACACCCACACTTGGCAGCAGTGGGAGCCCACTGCACAAAGTCAGTGCAGCTGCTTGAGTCAGAGCTTGGCTTTCTGCAGGAAAGCTTCCTGCAGGCTCTAATCCCACTCTCCTTGGCCCAGCTCCTCAGAACCTCACAGCCCAGCAAGGCTCAATCCTCCCCAAAAGCCTCAGGAATCTGTGAGAGGAGGAAGCTGCCACCACTGTGAGTTTTAACAGGCCTGCAACACTCAGGGCAGCTCTGAGTGAGTGGCACAGCTGATGCTCACAGCCTGATCCTCTTCCCAAAGCTGTTCCAGCACTGAGGAACACCCCAGCTGAGTGGTGGGAAGCTTTCCCCCTGGGAGAAGGTAAAGGCATCTCATCTTTGACAAGATGACTGTGGCACTGGGTGTTTCAGATCCCTTGGTGCAGAGGTTTAGCCAGAACTCAGTTTATCAGAGCCAGCTGCCTCCATCCCACCAGGATCTCCGGGCAGGGACACGCTCCAGGAGGGGACAGTCACTTTGGATGGATAAACAATAAGGGTTGCCAGCAGGAGAGATTAACTGCTGAGGTGAAAAGGTTCCCAGCAGAGCTGTGCTGAATGTTTTCATTGCAACCTGAACCTCAGACACTGCCCTACAAGCCCAGGTGGGCACAGGAGGAGGCACAGCCCAGTTTGGTTTGGAGATGCACCATCTCCTCACAAATAGGGGCTTGGTTTCAAGAGATCAGCTTTGAAACAAAATGCTCAACAGCAAGAGAGATTCATGTCAAAACAGCAAAGTGTTGGATGGTTAAATGCAGCTGTGTCAGCTGATGAACTTGATCCAACATCACATCCAGACAAGTGCTGCACACCTTCTTCAGAAACCACTTTGCAATCCCAAAGTTTCCACAATATAAGGGCAACATTTCACAGAAATGGATGACTTGAAAGACTTTTTTTTCTTATGTAGTCTTCCAAGGGGGAAGGACACAGGTTGGTTTCTGTTATGGAACTTTATCACAGCTGAAGTTTGGAGCCCTCTGCGTGTGCTGGTCTTTCCCTACTGCAGCTGATCCAACACCAACAACTGAGCAAAACACTGTCCCTGGGTGCTTGCTGTACTTGCCACCACTCTCCTGGCAGAGTGATGGGATCAGTCCAGGGAGTCAGAGTTGGGAACTGGAGGAGGGAAGAGTGAATGGGAACAGATGCAGCATAATTCACATGGCTAAAATGTACCCACAAGTTTCCCATGCTTGCCTTCTTTTATGTACATATATATATATAATAAAGCTTGGCAGCAGTTCAGACCTAAGATTAAAATAATCTCTTTGTGTCATCCCAAAGCAAGAGCAGAGAGCACCTCTATCTATGCTTTGCCAGCTTCTCTGTCCCTGCTGCCAGCACAGACTGTGCAGACTCCAGCTCCTCCTGGACAAGCAGGAGCCAAGAAAGTTCCTTTTTCACAGCCATTATTTGGAGAAATGCATAGAATCAGAGAATCCAGAATGGTCTGGGTTGGAAGGAACCTTAAAGTTCCTTCAGTTCCACCCCAACATGGGCAGGGAAACCTTTCACTATCCTAGGTTGCTCCAAGCCCTGCCCAGCCTGGCCTTGAACATTTATGAAGTCCACAGATTCAAGCTCTTCCCTCAGATGTGCTTTGCTTGGTTGGGAAGGCTCAGTTTGGGAGATTTTTAAAACCAGCTACCAGTTCCTAAGCCCAAGGGTGATAACCTGCACTGCACACAAGTCCAGATGGAGAGGATCCTCCTCAGGTGGTACAATAACCTGCAGGAGTACTCAGTTTCCACAACTATGAGGGTTTGAGTGGTCTGAGTGTTTGAGAACAAGAACTCAATGTCTGTGGTTTTTTTGTATTAAAAAGAAAAAAAAAAGAAAACAAAAAGGAGGCATTGAACCCAGTATTCTGTAGTCTTTTGTGGATTAGGATGTTCATGAGTTTCTCTGTGCGTAGCTGACAGAAGTTTCACACAAGACTTTCAACCCCATTGCCGTGCTCCACGGAAATCTGTTCCATTGAATGCAGTCCAGGAAAACTGGTCTGTGACTTCCACAGGAGATGCTCATGAATTATACATCTAGCTGCTTTCAGCAGATCCAAACCTCTAATGAAAAGCAAAGGCATATTCCCAGTTTGAGCTCTGCTGAGCACCAGATCAGACCCTGGTGATGCAAACCCACGGCCAGGGGCAGAATGCAGACCTTCAGCCTGCCTTAACCTGGAGCACAAAGCAAAGGCTTCTCTGTAAATGTGCTGCTTCACCTTTTAGAAGTGGGATTTATAGATATTGGCTCATACTATCGGAGTTTCTCTCCAGCACAATCAGCACAGAGATTTTTTTTGTATGAACTGCTGCATAATGACTTTTTAGGCAAGATTTTTAAAATGCATTTTTTATGCGTTTAATTATAGGATCACAGACTGGTTTGGATTGAAGGGACCTTAAAGATCATCTTGTTCCACTCCCTGCCATGGGCAGGGACACCTTCCCTTATCTGGCTGCTCCAAGCCCTGTCCAACCTGGCCATTGAACACTTCCAGGGATGGGATGTCCCCAGGATGTCCCCTACCCAAAATCTCGGTGACACACGATGGTCAGCAGGACAGAGCAGCCTCAGTGTGTTCCTGGGAGCACACATGGTGGAGTAGGCTGGGTTTGGGGGTCTCTATCTGGGGACAGAAGCCCAGAATCAGGGCTGACAGGTTTGCTTTTCCCCAGGGGTCTCTGCTCCTTGCCCAGCTGCTGTTCCAGGTCCTGCTGGGAGCCATCTCCATCCCCACTGCCCAGCACTCTCCAGAGCCCTGCAGATTGATAAGGCTGCTCCATGATCTATGGCTGCTGGTTTTAATTAAAGCTGCCTCCTCTGCAGCACTCCCAGCCTTGTGCAGACAGCAGCACAAATGATTTCAGTGTCTGATCCACCAGATGCCAAGCTCATAGTTACAAGCTGATATTATTCAGGAAAATTCTCCCCCTGCTCCCACTGGCTCAAGTGAAGTTGGAAGCAGAGAACTGAGGAGGAGGAGGACACAATGATAGCAAACTAACCCTCCACTGGAAACCCTGACCAAGCACAAAGCTGGCTAGGGATGTCACCTTCAAAGCTCCCCATCTCAGAGCAGGGCAGCTGCACAGGGATGAGGAGTCAGCCCCAGTGAGCCCCTCACTCAGCCTCCTTCAGCAGGCAGCTCCTGCTCCCTTGAACTGACAAGAAAGGTCCCAGTCAGGAGAGCACAGTGTTTCCCACTTGTGAGAATCCATTCTTAATCCCTGCTGACACATTCTGGCAGTGGGGTGCAGGTTAGGGCTCCATGTACACGTGGAGTCACTTCTGGAATTACCATTCCCTCGTTCCAGGTGGGGCTGGGGACATTCACAGGCTGTGGCTGCCCTGGCCACTCTTCACTGGGACCCACAGCTCTCTGCCCTGCACCGAGGCAGGCCCTACACCTTCCCATGGGCACCACATGCTGTCCTCACTTTCATGCTGCTTTTACAGCAGAGGAGGTCATGCTCATATGTCAAACAAGACATTTTATCTTCCAAGTTCCATGGTGGAGGGGGAAAAAGAAAAACCCCCAGGCTCCTGACCCTGCATTCCAGGTGGGGATGTCCAGCATCGGGACCTTGCTTTTAGGACCACTCTTGGTAGAGATAGCACTTAAATTCTGAAGCACCAGACCATTGACAGATAATCTTGCTTGCACAGTGGGAGATTGTCTTCCTCCCTGTTATAATCAGGAGAGCAGAAGGCAGGGCTGCCACCAGCTCATTCCTCACAGGCTGCCTTCACCTCAGGGCTCCTAAAATTTGGATCAGAGGCACCACAGCTATGATCAATTCCTGCCTTGCTGTTGAGGCTGTTGGAGGGAGATGTCAGACTCAGGTGCTGTGCACCAAGACTACTGAGTCACAAAAACACACAAATAAACATGCATATTAATTGATGAGAGGGCTTTCTGGTCACTGCAGGATTGCAGGCAGCTTCAGCTCTTTCATGTGTGGGATGTGCAGTGTCTTATTTCTCTCATGTCTCCAGTGTTGTCATAGAAGCAAGCCACATATTTTCTGGTACAGATCTGCTCTGGTACATCCCAGCTGGTACATTTAGTGCTTTGTTCCTGTCTCCAGAGGACAGGAACAGCCATCTCAAACCTGTGTGAACTTTGAGGATGTTGCAGCATGCTGGGTGTTTTCAAAGGACCTGTGGTATCCATCTCCAGGAAACAGATTGGAATGGCAGGGGGTGAGTGGTTGTACCAGAGAGTGATGCTGCTCCACGGGTTTGGGCTGTCAATGCACGACTTAAGCTATTGATGTGGAAATACCAAATATTTTTAGAAATTATTTGTACATTCAGCCTTTAATAGAGGTGGAAGGAAAAGATGTTTCATGACTACAATTGATGTGGAATTTGACTCAAATGAAGAAGCCCAAATTCACACTTAGAATTTATTTCATTTAAGTTTCAAAAGCTACATAAAAATGGGTGCAGCTCTGAAATCTTTTCCCATCACGGAAATCGAAGTGATTCAAGCCCAGTTAATTCTCAGGTTCTGTGGCCAGTTTGCTCACACTTGTGGCACCCAGTGATCCCACAGCAGCACAGCTCAGAGCTGGGTGCCTGAGACTGAGCTGTGCTTCAAAGGGAAGCCTGCTGAGAGGGTGGATCTGGAGACACCTGGGAGGGTGAGACAGACCCTGTGCTTCAGCTGGGGACCAACAGCAGCAGCCTTTGCTCAGAGCTGGATGCTGTGATGACTCAAATGAGCATTTGTGCCTGCACACTGTGTGTGCTCTCTGTGTGTCCTAGCTGAGGAAACCTTTTCCAGAACAGACAGAGCTCCAATCCATGTTTATGACAAGGCATGTCACTTAGGAGTGCAGCACTTCCCCCCATGCCAAAGAGAAAACAACCACCCAGGAGATAAAATGCTGCTCAGAGCTATCTCAGAACCAAATGTTTTTCTTCCCAGTGAAATGAAAATGCAGCATGATCAGGACTGCCAGCCTGAGCACAGAGCTCCATGCAAAACTCACTCAAATTTGGTTTCTTGTGTGCCTTTCTTCCTTCTCACTCAGGCACTTTGTACAAAAGCATCAAAGCACAGTGAGCAGCACCCAGCTGGTCCAGTCCCTTCACCAGGAGCATCCCTCCATCCTGCAGAGCTCAGAAAGTGATGGATGGAGACTCTGGTCCTCTCTGGAGGCAGCAGAACAGTCTGCAAGCTCTGAGCTCTGCCTGGCCAGATATTTGCAGCTCTCTGGTGCCCTCAAAAAGACCCTGGTTCCCCTCTCACACTCGTGGTGTCTCTGCAGGCACTTATCAGGCTGTGCCATCCATGGGCTCAGCCTGGGAAGAGCATCCATCTACTCTGGCAGGAGTCCTTGGGAGTTCTGCTTTTTGCTCTCCTCCTCTGCCCATCCCTGGGGCCATGCTGGCATTTCCACATGGCCCTGAGAGCACCCACTCCCCAAATCACCTTTTCCTGGCTGGAAAGAACACTCTCCTGCCCTTGGAGGGGTGCCAGCAGCCTCCTGTCCCCAGCCACAGCCTGGGATCTCCTCCATCTGCAGCACCTTTGGGGTGAACCCACACTTGGGAAAAGTGCTCTTGCTTTTTCCAGGAGAAAGCTCTGGTGCTTCCCTCTGACATAAAAGGTGATGCCTGGGGCTCTTCTGGAGTCACAGATGATCCTAACTGCAGTTACAGCTCCTATTTTGGCAAACTTAACCTTGGTTCTCTACATAAATCCTCCTCAGGTCCAACCTCCATGTTCATCTTCTGTGAGGGAACTTTGCTTGTCTCTGTCCTACCTAAAAATAGATGGAAAGGGGTAAAGATGGAGCAGGGTCTTCTCAGTGGTGCCAGGACAAGAAGCAACAGGCACAAAGTGAAATACATGAAATTCCACCTAAACAAAATGAGAATTTGTTTGTGGATGGACAAGGCAGCAGGTTGACAGGAGAGGCTGTGAACTATCCAAGCCTGGAGAAATTCAAACACTGCCTGGATGCAGTTCTGGGCAAGCTCTTCCAGCTGCTCCAGCTTTGTGGAGGGCTGGATTAGAGACATCTAATGGATGGAGACATCTCCAACCTCAACTGCTCTGTGATCTGCTCACCTCAGCCAAAAACACCATTGTAACTTTATTGGCAGGTGCTGCCAACACATTTCTGTAGCATGTGGACATGCTTCCCCAGCCTTTTGGGGAAAAGCTTGGCTCTCCAAGGAGACACCAGAACTGTGCCCCTTTCCCTGACCCTTAAGGAAAGTCTTCCCTAAACAGAAATCTTGGTCATAGATTAATATTTTTTTCCTCATAAAATAATGTCTGAATATTTTTAAATTTCCTGCATGTGGCAGAAGGCAGAAATCAGGGGGATGAAAGCCAAACACGGGAGAACTGGGAAGCAGCATCAGAGGCACTGAGTTACCCCAGGGTTGCTGTCAAATCCATTATAATTCATTACAGTAACCTCCTGCAGACTAATGGACATGTGTCCTATTAGTCCTGCAGTCACCCTGGGTAAAATAAAAAGCTTTGGACAGTTCTAGGAAGGGCCTCAATTCCAAGCCAGTTTTATATCACAGCCTATTTTTGGTCAGTGCTGCTCACTGTTACGGGAACAGAATTTCTTCCTTAAAGATGACCATCTCTTGTTGACTACAGCTCATGCCCTGGGTGATAAAACTGCAGGGAGTTGTATCAGAGTCAGAGTGGAATCCAGACCTGAGCCCTGGTGAGTTCAATGGCCAGAGTTACCTAGGTGGCTGTTCAAACAAAAATATGTATTTGGGAAATTTTATTCAAGACTACAATCAATGTTTCAACATTGGACACTATTTGCTAGTGCAAACTTTTTTTTTTTTTAAAATAAAATAATTATTTGGCAAAAAACACATCATTTTTCTGCAAAGCTTGCTGACCTTGTGCTAATTAGCCACGCTTGTAGGCACACAGCATAACCTCATGCTAAGCTAAACAATGAGCAGCCTATAAATAAAAAAGAGCTACTGCTAAATTTCACATGTTTGGCTTTAAACTCAAAGACTTCCACGGGGGTGGGAGGTCGCTTCACTCTATATTTATCTCTTTAAAATTAACAGAAAGGAAAAAATAGTCCCCTTTGCCCTGGGACTGGAACATAAGGTCAGGATGATAAGTGGCACGGGCAGGGCTGGGGGTGCTGGCAGCTCGACCATCACCATGGATGTGCTGGGCTTGACATGCTGCATCCATCAGGAAATGATGTTCCCTCGTGTCCTGAGTCACTGCCCTGAGATTTTACACCCATGACATGTTAAAAAAAAAATTTAAAAAATAGTATGCTCAGTCCTTCCTGCCAGTTCCTGGCATGTGATTGCTAAAAACAGGAGAAAAATACTTTCCATTTGTTTCCAGAAGCCCTGGGGAACAAGGACGTGGAACCTGGGAGTGGCTCAGAGGCTGTCCTGGAGAATGGCCTTTGTCACACAGGCAGATATTCCAGAGATATTCCTCCTCCTGGGGCCCTGCTTGGCTCTGGCCAGGCTGGTGATGACCATCTCCACAGGGAAACTGGCACAGGACCTGCCAAAACGTGGGGATGCTGAGCTGAGCTACCCTGAGCTGCTGGTGGCTCAAATGCCATTCCAAGGCAATGCTTTATCTTGGATTTCTGAATTATGAACCTAGGCCTCCAAAATTGGCTATTTTTGTCTCTCTAATGCTGTGGTGAGGCACAGGGTGCCCAGAGAAGCTGTGGCTGCCTCATCCCTGGCAGTGTCCAACGCCAGGCTGGATGGGGCCTGGAGCAACCTGGGATAGTGGAAGTGTCCCTGCCCATGGCAGGGGTGGGATGGGATTTAAGGTCTCTTCCAGCCCAAACTGCTTCATGATTTTATGACATTTGGGCACTAAAGTGTCCCAAATGCTAGAGCTACTGGCAAATAAATTATTAGAAAGTGGATCCTGTTTTGATCACCTGATTTTGGTGTTAAAATCATTCTTCATGTGTAAACTCTGACTCAACCTCAGTTGCAAATCCAAGGTAGCAGGCCATAAGGGTCACAGGGAAAACTGGGGAAGAGAGGATGGACATGGACTGGGAGCTCTTTGACAGTAGTTACAAACACAAAATGAAGGCAAACGTAGAAGACAGTGACTTTGACAACCTCATTCCTGAGAAGAGCCAGGGAGCAGCAGGGACACGAGTCTCATATCCATGGATGGGAAGTTGCATGGCAGGATTTTTCTAGAAGCATCCCAGGTCAGTTTTCCTGCCTGCAGGAGCCACTGGTCAGCTCCTCTGCCCTGCTGATCTCAGCAGCACCAAAGGGGGAAGCTGACAACCCTGAGGATGTTCTGCTGAGCAAGAAGCATCAACTGCATTCTTTGATCACCTCCAGGTCTCGAGGACGCTGCTTTTTTCATCCCCCTCTCTTGCTCATCAAGTGATGCTTGCTGTGCTGGGCAGATCACTGCAGTGCCTCAGGCACCCAGCTCCAGTGGAAAAACCCAAGAAGTTCATCCCTGTGTCATGCTGAGCTCTGTCACTGTGAATAGCAGTGATGGCCCTGAAGCCCCCACGGGAATGGGAAATAAATATTCCTCCCCCTGGATAACTGGGCTAAAATGCATCATCCAAGGGCCCCACTGCAGGGAGAGATCCCCCCATGGGGCTGCAGATGAGGATGTTGAGTTTGAGGCTGCTTATTGGCATTTGGAAGGAATTTGTTCCACCACTGGAAACTTTTGTGGCCAAAGAAGTTAGAGGGGGGAAAAGCCAGTTAAACTTTGGCCTTTTTCTATGGAGGGTAAACTTAGAAACATGGCTTAGATGCATAATTTAGAAAACCAAGATAAAACTCAAGCCAGCTGCTTATCCCCAGAGCTTTTTTATGATTCCTGCTTACCAGGCTTAGCCACAGGGACTAAGTGCCATGTTTGGAGTGCAGACTCTTCTGGCTGGTAGCCATGACACCCACCAAGTGTAATTTTTGACCATATAATTCATCCTCCCTGAACAAAGTCAAAACCCAGTGAGGCAGGAAGGAATAGGAAGTGAATTGCAAAGCATTTTTGTGCACTCAGGCCTTGGTGTCCAGTGAGATCCGTGTTATGATGTGATGAAATTTGCCAAGGGGTTTTCTGATGATGGAATATCCGTGGATGATAAAGCTGAAAGCCCCAACACACCAGAGGAGCTGTGTTTGTGTATGGACAGTGAAAACAGGTTTGCCACTTATTTTGCCTTGGTCTAAACTAAATCAAAATTAATGACATGGTCTCATCTCACCCTAGACTGGCTTCTAGTTAACAGCTCTGAAAAATTCAGGAGAAAGTCTCTCTCCTGCCAATTACTGCTGCAGACAGCACCTCCAGCCCCTTCAATGTGCACAGCCCTGGCTCTTTGCTCCTCTGGCAGACACTGCCTACCCTGGGCAGGGGGACACTGCTGTGTAAACATGAGATTTCTGTCTGCTGTATTGGTTAGATGCTTCCATGTGATAAAGGGAAAAGGCAAAATCCAGATCTTCATCATGTTAGGGATAAACTGTTGGTTAGTGCCATGTGTAGCTTTAATAAATTCATTGCTGCAGTTAAAAAATCTCTCCTACTGAGTGAGGTTGTGGTTAACAAGACAAATTATAAAAATCTGTGCATTTCCACAGATGCAAATCAATAGTGGGATGCTCTCCTGCTCCGTGCTGCTCCTTGAGCACCTCTTGTGACAAAGAAGCTTTCTGCAGAGTTGCAAGAGCATGTTGGGATGTACTGAAACATCCACAGTCATATTTTGTACTGGTGCCTGACAACAGTCAGGTTTTCAGCCATTTCATCCTGCTCTCACACATTGCCCCACCCTCCAATATGAAAATATTGAAACCCTGGGATTTTTCAGACTTCTGTAGGCATTGAGAAATTGATCTCCCCAGGGTTCTGGGCACTGTGATTTCACGGTCCCACAGAGACATCATGGAAAAAATGGTGCATGTCCCATCTCTGAATGGATTAAAATAGGCTTGGAGGTACAAGGTAGGAGCAGAAGGTGGTGAATAGGATCATGCACAAGTTCTTTGGTTTCCATTGGCACCCCTTGAGCAGAAGCCTTCCACAGCAAAGAAGAAACAAGGAAATTCATGCCAAGCTCTTGCAATGACTGTTTTAACATCTCTCCACGGTGATCTGCACAAATGCAGGCAGTCAGAGCTGCTGGCAGGAAGGCATCCCTGCTCCCCTCACTGGGACTCAAGCAGGGCACCCCAGCCAGGATATGGGGAAGCCAGGGAAGGATTTCTGCCAAGCTGTTTGCCAGCTGGTTGGCCCCCAGCACCTTCTTGTGCCTGGAGCTGCTGCTCCAGAGGGGCAGGACCTTGTACTTCTTGTGGAAACCTGTGTGGCTCCTGCCAGCCCCTTTCTGCAGGCTGTTGAGTGTCCATGGATGGCAGCACATCCATCCGGGCCCATCAGCCATTCCTCCCACCTGCAGACTTGCTGAGGGTGCTCTCTGCCCCACCATCCACCACTCAGGTCAGGAAGGCAGAGCTCTGGGCAGCACATTGAAGGATTTCAGCCTTCTTGGTGGCCCAGGTTGGTTCTGATGAGCCCAGGGTGGGATTTCTGGATACAGTCAGGGCTCATCTTCCTTTCAAAAAGCCTGAACACTTGCAAACATTGGTGTTAAACTGGGGCTGTTAGATTTGCAAGTACAAGCACTTCAGAAGTGCCAGCATTAAAGTTTCATGCCCAGCTTCAGTCAGCTCTCCCAGCTGCTGCTCACAGACACTTTTCCCTGGAGCAGAGGGAGCTCAGGATCGTGCAGTTAACGCTCGGTCTGACACGACACTGCCCTACCTGCAGCAGGGGGTAATGGGCACAAAACTGCCCTCACCTGCTGGTCAAGGACTTCCTCTGCACCACAGTGTCTTGTCCCCAAGTGGTGCCAGGAAAACTCCAGGCTATCAGATCACTTGTGGACATTACCTGTAATGAGGAAGAAGCAGCCTGCTGTGTTGACTTGGCATTAAGTGCTCCTCTAAAGTTTAAAGCAAGGCTTCCACTAAAAAACTGAATGAACTTGCAAGGGAACTGAAGCTGAAATAAAGTTGTGATAAGCCATGCCTTTGTCTAACTTTTGAGTGGGTGTCTTTTTTTGGAGCTACTAATGAAAGTAAGTTCAATGGCCTGTGGCTCGCTTTCGGTGACTCCTCTTCACTTAGGGACCAGTTAGCAACAGATCAATGTCAGGAGCAGCCAGCATGTGTCATTGCCAGACACTTCATCCCCATGGAGATCTCCTGCCAATACCTTGTTTGCAGTGAGATCAATGACCTGGCAGTTCACCTTTAGGCTCCCTGGGAAAGCAATTGCAGAAGGAAGCATGGGAAAGTCTGCTTTTGTCAAACAGGTTCTGGCAGCTTGTCAAACTGGCAGCTTCCAAGTGCAGGTGAGAAGAAGGCTTTTAGCCTGGTTTCCTGTGGAAATGAGGCTGCTACCATCAGACTGTGATCAGCTTAATCCAAGGGAGAAACCAGGCTGCAGTAAAGAGCTTAAAAAAAAAATAAAGTCCTCTAAACTTCATAAGAATAGAGAAGAACATAGAGAAAAGTGATGTTATTGGTGCTGCCACAGAGGGGAAGACAGGGAGAACTTTCCTCCTGGACATTGCCTTCAGCAGATGCTGCTGGCCATGGATGTACTCACCAACTAATCCATGGGAATGAAACTCAAGGGAACAGCTTGTGCAGCCCTCTGGCTGGGTGAAGAGAGAACATTTTCTGTGTGGTCATGGGTGACATGAGAGAGAAACCGATGAAAAGAAAGATACAGGAGAGGAGGAGAGCAGAACTGAAGCTGTTCTGAAGAGATTGTGATTGTGTATTGTAGGGGCTTTGCTGGACCTGGGGCTATAGCAGTGCAATGAGTGCAGCAGTGTGTGACTGACTGCAAGAAACCAGGCTACATGGATTCTTTTTTATCATTTTGATAGCTTCCACAGTTACTTTTGAGCCATGGATTAATGTTTTTGCAGAGAAGAGGATCAGAAAGCTGGGTGACTTGTTCATGGGTCTTCCTGAATCAGCAGAAATACATCTCACATCCAGCCCCACTTGGCAAACCAAGTTGTGTTTAGCCTGTAGCTAGAAATGTTTATAATTTGTTTTAATATTTATAATTTGTCCCTGAAAACTGCACTGTGCATGCCATGGAAAGTGTTCAGCTGGTGTCAGCTGAATTAAGGGCGATGGGCAATTATCCTGCAAGGAGCCTGTGGACTCAGGTATTGAAACACCCACCACTGCTGCATGTGGCAGGCCCATGTGAAAGGCTCAGCTGCTTTTCAGTCTATTTTTACAACTCCTTGGGGTCAAATCATCCCTGCAAAGGAAGATTTAATGAGAAAGACTGACCTGTTCTGCTGTTCCTGCTATTCAGCAATGACATTTCACCCAGCTTGTCTTCTCCTCAGAAGACAAGTCAGGCCCATTTTGTATAATGGGTATTTCCATGAGACTGCCATGGCACCTCTGGGGGTTTCAAAGGCCTCTCAAGGAGAAGGATTTGCCTGGCACTTGTGTTCCCTGGCTAGCCAGCCTTGTCCCACAATGGCATCAGTGCAACCATGCCACCAGCCACCCTTCTCTGCCTCAGCAGCCTGTGCCAGGAGAGGAGAGGAGAGCAGAAACATTTCTCCCAGCAAAACACGTCCAACCCAGCAAGTTCACTAGGTGAAGGTTTGCCAGCAGCTGGGTTTGTGGCAGCTTCTCAGGATCCCCACCAGACAACTCACTCTGAAACCCAGCGATCCGAAGCCCCGGGAGGAGCAAGAACATGCAGGTAGTGTCAGTCTGCCTTCACCAGTGCCCTAAGCCTTGGTCTGAGAGCTCTGTGGCTCCTCTTACAGCCAAGCATTTTGCAGCCATCAGAAAAAAGGGAGTGGGAGAAACAGGTTGTAATTCCAGCAAGTCCATGAACTTCTCCAGTCAACCACAGATAGGAGCATTTTCGACTCAGAGCTCCGAGCATTTGGAGGTATCCCTCCTTCTTCTGCCAGGAGAAAGATGTGCTTGTTAATAATGGGGGCTGGGGTAGGGTACACAGAATCACAAAATCTTGCAATCATTTAGCTTGGAAAAGACCTTTGAGCTCACCCAATCCAGCAGCTGCCCCAGCACTACCTGTCCACAACTAAAACACGTCCACAAGTGCCACATCCACGGCTTTGAAATCTCTCCAGGGATGGGGACTCAGTAACTGCCCTGGGCAGACTGTACCAGTGCTTGACAACTGCTTGGACAAAGAAAAATTTCCAATATCCAAACTAAAACTTTCCTGGTTCAACATGATCTATTTTCTCTTGTCCTATTGCTTGTTATTTCAGAGACGAGCACAACACCCCCAAACCTGCCCCTAAACACCTTCTAGCCTCTCAGGACACTTGCATTTGAACCTCAGATGCATCTTGAGTTAAAAGGAGAAGCCCAGCACAAACCTTAAAACAGTTTGGCCAGGGGTCTGTGTTCCTCTTCCCTCAAACCCTACAACTGTGACTGGTGCCATCAGCTCTCCATTTCAAATAGTTAATTTTGCTTTATGAGATCAATCCCTTCAGTAATTTGTTTTCTGCCATTACTCCAAACAGCAATGATCAGAATATTTAAAATATTATACTGCTGATTTTCTGTAATGGCCAACAAAAAGTAAATCTGGAATACCAGAAGGTAATGACAAGGTTGGATGGTAGGGTCTTTTTGTGGTAGGCAGAGTTCTTATTCTTGGCCATGATTTGGTTTGTATGAAGCAGGGAAAATGAAGTTTTATTATAAAATTTGAAGGACTTGTGGTCCTGAAAGCTGAAAAGTTTCTTCTAACTCCATCTACCCTGAGAAAATATATTCTCCCCCAGTGTTTTGTGTTCCCTGCCCAAGCAGACAAATCTGAAGTTACCCAGACTGTGATCTTAGTGGGAGCAGATGGCAGCCCAAAAGCAACACTCATCCAGGGAGATGCACCTGAATAATTTAATTTTCTTTGGTACTATCTTTGCATTGCAAAATCATCCAGTCTCATCTATTTGTGGTCTATGGCTTTACATGGCCCAGGTTTGTATCCTCTGAGTAATTACCAGGATTTGCTCTGTGAAGCAGAGGAGCTCTGGGCAGACATTTTAATTTCCATCAGCTGTCATACCCTGGGAAGATAATTAAACACTCTCCATTTTCCATTTAAAATTATATACAAACGCTGGACATTAAACCCAGAGAGCTTTCCAAAAGGGAACATGTGGGTAGCTTCAAACTTTCCTTTGGCACCCAGCCACCAGCGAGGGTCAGCCCAAGTTCACTATTTCCCATTGTGTAAGGCTATTTGTTTAACATTTCTTTTGTCTGAAGTGGCCTTGTCAAATGATTTTCATTTTCATTTGGCCCTTCACTCCTATCTGAGCTGTCACTCCCATGGAAGCAGTTTGACTTTAACAGGAATGTAGGCACAAGTAGGCAAAGCTTTGAGAAACTCACATAATTTTGCAGCTTAAACATAAAGGTATCCCTAAAAAAATGGAATAGACAGCCTCAGAATCTCATTGTGTAAAAATCCAAAGACACCTCCCAGGACCAAGGTTCAATAACTGGCTTCACTCTGCTGTTGTAGACAGGCTGGCCCAGGTTCTGCAGCCAAATTTCAATCTCTGATTAAAGAAATAAGCCCCACATTGTTTTGAGTGAGGGACACATCCTTCTTCACATCCTGTCCTGCATGGCCCTGCTGAGTGGGGCTGGGAGCTCCCCCTCCTCCAGCACATGTGGTAGGTGCACGTCATCCCCGTGCCCTCGGGGTGCCTCTGACACAGAGCATCCGTGTGTTTGCTCTCTGGGATGCAAGGACATCCCCCAAAACAAATTAATGTCACCTCCTGGCAGGTCTGTGCCCCGGGTTTTAGCTGGGGACTGGAACTGCAGCCGCTGTTGCCATTCTGATTAATCCTCCTCTGCTGCAGCTGTATTCCAAGATTTCCAGCTGGGCACATGTACTTGCTCACCAAGCTGATATTCAACCAGAATGGTGGCATTTTCTCTTATTTTAAACCTAAATTAAACACAATATGGGGGTGGAGTTTTTTTTACCACTTAATTAGTGCCTTGTCTGAAGTTTCTTCTGTCTTCACTCAGAGCCAGGATTAAAAAACACACGAAGGAAACAAATTTTCTCATGTTCAGGCTTGGTTGTTTATTAAATCTTATCTAAAGTACAGAAAGTTCAGCAACACTTCTAGCCACCAGCTAGAAGTGAGCAAAATGGAGGTGAATCCAGCTAGCTACAAGGTCTCTTAAAGCCAAGCAGTCCAATAGAGAATTAACACCTATATTATTTATATTTTGACCCAATAACCAAGCTCCTGTGACCCATAGTGCAGCACTAATTATCCAACCAGAAACTACCACCTGAAATCATGAAGAAGAAGGAGGAAGAACATCAAAAGGAGATACCACCCAAAATCCTCCATTTTGTCCCATACCTATTACTATATTCTAAAAGCCTCGAATTTAAAACCCTTCACCATGTGAACTCACACACTTCTATTTAGCTACACACCTGTGATTTTAACTCCATCACTCAAATTTGGAAGCCTTCTCCAAGGCCTTAGGTCAAAACAGTGTTCTCTAGCACAGAAAGCTCAAAAAACCCCAGGTTTCTGGGATCCAACAGAACGGGATATTGTTGAGCACTTTTATAATTACAGGTGATATCACTGAGCACTGTACAGATCCACCTCTGCTGGTATTGGACATGCAAATGAAAGAGACCATTTTGCAACAGAGCCTCATGGGTTGGGAAGGGTTTCCAGAGGACCTCTACTCACTCCCAGTTCCTTTTCAGTGCAGGTACAGCCAGTTGCTTAGAACTGTGTCCAGTTAAATTTTGGGTATCTCCAAAGATGGAGCCTCTCTGGGCAACTGGTGTCAGGTTTTCTGTACCCTCATGGTATAGAATTATTTTATTCTATAGAGCTACACTTTTAATCTGACATGTACAACAAAAGGAAAAAGCATCAGCTTTAGCTGCAGCTAGAAGCTACTCTGATTTCTGGTGTGGTTTGTAAACCCCTCAAAATTTCTGCTTCCTCCTTAGCATTTTCCCACTGCTAACAAAATTACATTTCTCTAATCATCTCCATTGTCCATACGCCCCATTTGCGTCCTGGAAGCTGCCAAGGCTGTGTCTCATTTCAATTTCTTGATGGCCTTGCTCAAAGGCCAGTTGCCATTGTATGGAAGCCCAGTGTATTTAAAATAACCAATTACAGAAAATGACACAGTCCCAGCTGCCTTCCAGAAGGCTCCTTTGGCAGGAGTTAAACACTGCAGCAGGGGCACATACAGGGCTGTTTTCTCGTGGGTAAATGCACAGAACTTAAACTGATGCATGGGATGTAAACACCCCAGTGGGATCCCCTGCCAGCCCTACACTACACACTGAAAGAATTAACAACATTGAACATGTCTCCAAGAGGCTCCAGGCAAGGGCCTGATCAGCACAGACATTCCATGAGCTGCTCTTTGCCTCAATATTGTCATCTTTGATATCCTTAGAGAACAGAAAATAATGCAAATTGGCCATAACTTTGCTTTACAACAAGGATGCTTTAGTTCTTCCCTGTTCTTATGTCACTCTCCAAATGATACATACCTAGCTATACAGTATAAATAAGAAAATTACTATCTTTGGCACCTATAATTGGAAAGGCTCTTCCTCTAACAAAATGAGAAAATTCTGAAATGATGCTCCACGATGTTAAAGAGCTGTTGCTTCTACATTTCTGCAGTGGAAGACACTGGGAAATTGGTAAATAAACAGCTATTTCAAATTTGAGAGTTAAATCAGGAATACATATTATTTCAATGAGATTTTTAAAAGACTTTTTTTAGTTACTCATGACACCGCGGAAGAGCTTTGAACAATCCCTTCCCCACTCCAAATCCCAAGTCACAGCTTCCAAACGTGATGTGGAGTAACAAGGACGATTCAGATTTCAAAAACCTGAAGATATCTGAAATTGTCATTGAAAATGAAAGGTTTTATTCTTCACTTCTTTAACGGCGAAAATAAGATATTTTGCTAAAGCAAATCTTTAATGCAGCACATTTTTCATGTAACAATAAAAGCCAGGCAGTAGTTTCCATCCCAGTGGAAGAAGTGCAGCTCTTTGCACGGTTCTCCAGCAGGCTCCCTCTGTGTTAGCATGCACCACATGCTGTTTTAATGCCTCTTAGCTTCAGCATTCCTACAAGTCACTGAAAACATCCAGCTTTCCATGAAACAAATCTGTATTTTATGGAGGTAGCTGTCTAGAATACCTATTCTCCCCGTGCCATCAGGTAGGAAGTTTGGAAACCTTGCCCTGCAAATGAGCCATAGCTGCTTTCAGACTCAGCCTGAGGTGCCCTGTCCTGAGGATTTACGCCTCACATTCTGCCCTCTGCAACTCAGAAGAGCTGCTGTGAGAGCATCTCTGCTCACAACCTGCAGCCCACGTGGAAACAGGAGCTGCAGGAACTGTCTGCAGGGAAAACACGGCTGCTGGCATCTCACCAGCCTTACTCATTCCTGACGAGGCTCTGCTCCTCTGGGCACTGCTCTGCACCAGCACGTGTGCTCTGCCAGCAGCTCAAAGGAAGGCATGGGTAAGTTCTTCCAGTGCTGGGTGATCCGAGCCTGGAGTTTTATTGCAATATTTCTTCATTAAACATTCTTCATTTCACTGTGAAATCCTGACACCAGCAAGATAACAGTTGCTGAACTAAGTCATTGCTGACAGGGAATTTTTCATCCTGTGCCTAAGATATGGATTTTTCTTTATTTTAGAAATAAAGTTTTTCCACTATGTCTTTTTCACTAGCTCTTTCACTATGATGTCTTTCATGACATCAGTGTGGCTATTATCTAAAGAACTGAGTAGGACCATCAGATGCAGAGGTCAAAGTGTGTTTTGGTGGTTGAATACAAAGTTTGGAGTTAAGAGTCGAAATAATCTTCCTGGGAATTGTTTGCCTGGGAAATATTTGAAAAGTGAAAAACTACCATAGATGACTGATAGACTTGGTCCAGTGTAGATTAGCTTTCTGAAATTCATATGAATAATTTGTTTCTGTAATTTTAGATTTCACCTAAATCTCTGCCACTATGCAAAAAACCTGAATGATAAAATCACTTAGGAGCATGACAGAGGACTATTTTGCCATCACTTTTAAAGATAAAAAGCATTAAAATATGTGAAGTAACATGAGCTTAAGCCCAGTAACATACAACAGACAGAGAATGGCAATGGTTACTGGCAGGAAATTGAGAATTTTCAGCAGTAGAAGAACAACTTCTTTCTTGTGACCCTGTCCAGCAACCTCTGCAGTGAACAGAACTATTGATCCAGGGAGGATGTTTTGCTCAGAGGCTGGAATTCAGCCTCTCTGTGCAGGCAGCTCTGCTCCTAGCCTGCTGCCCAGCAGGGCTCCAGCCAAGTGGAGATGATCTTGTTCAGTCTCTGTTTTCTGACAGATAAACCCTGGCCCAGCTCAGGCACTGGTTTCCCTTTCAGCTGCACATGTACAGGGGCCTTTTTCTGCATCATTTCAAAAATGCAATTCCTCTTTTCCACATTGATCCAGATTTCAGGCCAGCTTTCAGTTGCTTTTCAACCTCCTTATCATCTGCAGCTGAGTCATCTCCCATGCTTCCTGTAGTCTAGATTAATTCCTTCTTTGGCAGATGGGATTTCCACTCCCACTCTGCCTCCACAGACTCCTCAAGCGAGTCATCTTGCTTTTCTGCCCTAGCTTTTCCATCTCTAACATGGCAATCAGGACACTTTCCTTCCTTGGACCAATTCTGAGAACAAATCCACTTCTGTTTACAGAATGCTGTGACGACTGCCACTGAAAACTGCAGTGTAACCAGCGTAATCTATGATGTGCTCTCATAGGGGCATCCACAAATAAAGAAATCCATTGTATTCCTCTTCCCAGCTAACTACACCCTAGGAATGGAGAATTACAGTCACATCAAAATTATAGCACAGATGCTGAAGGACAAGCATCAACTGTACCACACACAGGAGGGGCGTGGCAGGAAAAGGACAAAAAACCGAGATCTCCACGTGGAGCTGAGGATTTGTGGGGCTCAACCTACCCCATAGAGAAGGAGGAGGAAGAGAAGGTGCTTAATGGACCAAGCACAGACATTTGGTTTCTGGGACAGAAGCACCAATGATGGAGAATAAAGCTTGGAGGCTCTTTTAGCATCATTCAGGAAACAACCTGAGATTTTAGTAGACAGCCCTATAAGTGCCCTTCCTCCAGAGCCTTGGTCACACTCTGGTGACAGAAAACAAACTCCTGGGGAAATCCACAGAGCTGTAGAGTGCTGAAGTTAATGAAAACATCATCCAGCTCTCCACCTGGCAATATTGACCCAATGGCTGATGGTGTTAAATAGACTCCCTTCCATTTGAAATGCAAACAGGTAAATATTAGTGCTACCTCTAATGAGACTTGGAGAATACACACTCCAACCCCTGCTCATCACCCTTAGGCACAGCCTGGAGGCACAGAGCAATGAAGAGGCTGTGCTTTGTCCCAGCTAACTTAGACCCAACTGGAAGAAAGCTGAAAGCAGAAAGAGCTCTCAGCTTATGCCGGACATGAGCTTGTGCATTGGAAATTGTTCCAGAATGCTCTGTATTCACATTTCATCTGTATTTTCTCAACTCAGAGTAAGGCCTGAACAACTCTTCCTGCAGTCACAGGCGAGTGAGGACACTGCGAGATGGATGTGCCTGAGGAACCTCCCTGTCCCTCCCTGTGGAGAATGCGACCAAAGGACACCTGAACTCCCTTGGTTTCCAGTGATGCTTTAATTTATTTTCACACCCACACCAAACTGAACAGGACACAGTCCTGCACACTCTCTGTATACATTCTTTGCTATGAGTATGGACTCCTTCTTTGGAGAGCAAATAAAATATTTACCGTCTATAAATCTAGAGATATTGTTTCTCTTTCAGCAGCCAGCAGATCGACTTCCCTAGCCTGCTGCAGGGCAAACTGAGTGCCAGTCTCCAACTAATCTCCAAGCCTACAAGATTTATGTATTTTTAGAGTATCTTGGAAAAGATTTTTGTGATTTACATATGATTTTTTTTTTTTTTTTTTGCCAGAGAGGATACTGGGGGCTTCTCCTACAATGCAAACTATATTCTGCAACTATTGTTATGAGAGTCTTCTGTAATATAGCTCTAGTAGGATGCACACTTTCTTTTGTTGGCTTTATTTACATCTGCTGTGTTTTATGGGCTCTGCACCACTCACATTTCTGAATCATTTGCGTTGTTCCTCATGCCCTTTTGGCTGAGAGGAGCGCTGGGTTTTACACAGAACTTGAACAAGCAGGACATGCATGTTGAGACAAATCATAAGGCTTGGGATTTGTATCTTCAAAGTCCTCTTCAAATCCAGCCAAATGCAGCTTTGCACCATTGGGGTAGGGAACCAAGAGGAGTTTATTCCTGTTTCACTGGACATGCTATGTCCCCACAAACCCAAAATGTGCCCAGGTGGGACATCAGTGCTGGCCCCCACCACACTGAGGGAAGAACAGATTCCTTTTATTTTGGGAATGGTTAGTCACATTCAAAGGAGACCTAATGCTATTTTGAACCATAGAAACACAACCTTTGGTGTATTTCTGTGCAGTCTCAGAAGTTATTGGGGTGGTTTCCTCCCTGTTCAGAGAGGTTGGGCCACAGCCCATCAATAGAAGGGTTACCCATCAATAAACCCTGGCTGCTGTCCCATGGACTCGCTGTGTTCTGTCGTGTGCCTGTCTCCAAAACTGCCACAGGCTGCACCAAACCAGACTCAGGGAGGGCTGGGCAAGACATTCAGCCCTCTCCACACCATCCTGTGAACCTGTCCTGGTGAATTTTGTGATAACAAATAACACAGAAATGCATATTGCTACTGCCCTTCACATTTGAGAGTGGCCAGAATGTTTTCATACCATTTCTACCAGCCTCTCTATAGCCTCTCAATGGGATGTATAAATTTTTGAACTGGACACTGAATCTGAATTTCTAGGTCCACAATAGTCTCTATTGCCCAGATATTATGATGGACAGCACATTTTTTCATTCTGCTTAAACATACATAAATAACACATGAACAATGTGCCACATATTAGCACATTTCAATGGAAACTTATTCTGACTTGTTCCCAAACCACCTAAACTTACCTGGAATGAACTCCTAGGTGATTTGCAACTTTAAATCACCTTGAGTTTCTGTTATGACTTTGTAGAAGACTTGCCTTTTAATGCCTCTTATTGCCATCCCAGTTCCTCTCTGTGTCTAACCTACAGAGATGATTAAGACAAAACTGCTGGCGATGCTGTTCCTGCCTTTTTGTAGGGAACATCCTTCTTTCTACTAACTTTTTCCTTCTTCCCCACAGAGAGAACCTTTTGAGCAGCCTAGGGAGCAAGGGAGTTTGTTCTGATAACCAACCAGAAAACCCTTTTTTTCAGTAGGTACTGCTGAAGTGGGAGCATTTCCACGGATCTGCAAGATGAAAATGACAAGGAGGAAGAAGGACAGATAGACAATAAAAACACAGGAGAGAAAGAAAGGCAAGACTTTTAATATGTTTAATGAGAGGAAGCTCCCAAAAATGGTGAGGAAATTATTGTCTTCCTAAACACCATCATATTGCCCCAAGGGTGGATTCACCTTACATATCAGGACATAGGTGCCTGTGCTTGTGCCAGTTATCCCAGCAAAACACAAGCCTCTGGAAGGTCATTCACATCATTTCAACACAAACCAGCCTTTGGAGGTCCTTATTTCCCTTCTCTGACTCTAAAGGGATCCATGGAGAACTTGCTGCAGCACAGGTATCTGACTCTGAGATCCTAACCCACAGCTCTGTATCATCACCTATACATAAAAGCTGTGATGAAAATGCATTTGTGATTAATCACATATCCTTAAAAGTTGTGAAATTCCATGAAATAGTTCCCTTATGAACCATAACACACACTTCCTGCCAGCTTAATGTTTTCTGTAAAGGTGTGCAGCAGCAATTGCTCCAGAAGAGAGAGCTCAGTATTTTGGACCAAGTTACTGTTTCTAAGGGAATCATAACTTTGCCTTGATTTGAATGCAATTAAATTCTCTGCCATAAGAGCAGCATAATGACAAGAATATTTTTTCTTTACTCACTCAGTTTGGAAATTAAAAGGGAATAACACACATTGGTGCACAAGGAAATAGACCTTCAATTCCATACAGGCAGCAGTATTATCAAGCCAGTGTGTTCTCCTTTCTGGTATGCAAAGGGATGCAGGAAAACTCTATTATATATTTCTTTTTAATGCCCACTTCCAGTGCATAAAAAGGGGGAAGTTGTGCCAGAAGTTAGAACATGGACTCAGCCATGGCTTGTAGCTTTTCTTCTCAGCCCATTCTGAGCTTTAGGCTACTTATTGAATCCCTGTTTGCCTGCCTGAGACGCTGAGACCTGAGACTTGATCTGATAAAAGCTGTGCACAGGTTTAAGTTTGCACATGGCACACAGTCCCTTGCTGTGATGCTGATAAATGCCCTGGGTAGAGCACAAATGATGACTTCACCCATGTCAGTTTTACTGCTCAAAGCCATCCTTCAACTAGTTATGAACTTAGAATGTTTGTTGGGTTTTTTTGTCTGTTTGGGGGGTTTTTTGTGCATAAAATACATGAAAAAGATCCCCAAATTCTTCATTACTGTTATAGTCACCAGTTTTTGCTTTATGTTCTTGCAAGCAGTGTTTTTATGGCCCCCTGAAAGACTGATTTACATAAAATTTAACAGTGTTTATCTCCTAACGTAGGAGATACAGTTGAGATCTTATCACAACAAGTAAACTGCTGTTGTTGTACTCTAGCACCCTGCCAAGGAACCATTACACAGCCACTCTTACCTCCCATCACACCAACCCCATCCTTCCCCAAATGACCAGACAGCAAAGTGCAGCATCCCTGTATGAAGGGTGGCTTCCCAGCAACCCTCCCCAGCGGAGCAGGTTCCCTGGAGGCATTTGCACATCCACACAGATGTGGTCTGGGATCACCAGCAGCTGCAGGGGTTGGCAGTGCAGAGCCCAAAGCAGCGTGGTACAGAGGGTGTCTGGGTGGGACAGGTTCTCCTTCTGTCACTTAAAACTCTAACTTAAAACTAGGCTTTAACTTAAAACTGTGTATATTCCTGAGGGAGGTGAGGAGTGGGAGTGGTTCTATGCTTTGCAAACAGCTGTGCCAGAGAAGAAATCACCAGTGAGCAGTGTCTCTCCCAAAAGGAGATGCCCACCTTACCCAGGAGGAGATGGAGCAGCTCGCACAAGTGTTCCCTGTGTAATTTAGTGTCAGAACGAGCTGTGTTAAAGCATGAGAGGCTCAAAGAGAAAGTCATGCAAGCCTTTCTGGTACAGAGAAACAAATGTGCAACCCAGGAGAAAATGTTCTTGGCTTTTTTGGTGCTGTCAGTAATGAGCATAACTCAGCCTGTGCTTTGGATCCAATTCTGCACCTGGAAAGCCAGAAGGACCTTCTGCTGGTGCCCTGAGCAGAACCACAGTAGCCAATCCTCACTTGCCACTCCTTCCCTGGGGTTTTCAGACATATATTGTCTGTTTAGAGAAGTGGCATAATAAAAGGGGGAAGGGTTCTGGCAAACTGGACCTTCAGGCACAAGACAAATAAAAGTTGGTCTTAGGAGTTGGATTTGATGATCCTTGTGGGCCCCTTCCAACTCAGGGTATGGCATGATTCTGTGATTCTGTGATCTTTGCTGATCTATCTTATTACAGCACAGGCAGATGCCCTATGATTCCAGTCCCAGCACGAAGCACACTTCAGGCTAAACCCCAGTGTACTAACTTTGGCAGTGCCTGTGCTGCATCCAAATGTTGAACAGCTAACAATTAAAGTTCCTGCTTATTCTTTCCTCTCTCAGCCCTTGCCTGAAATTAACAGACAGCTTTGCTAAATTGTTAATCTGGAATTAGGACCTCAGGATTGCATGCTCTGCCATGGACCTTTTCTTCTTGTTTATATGGCTTCCAAAATGTGGGTGGTTTATTGGAGGGCTTATCTACCTATTTTGTCTAATCTTTCCTAATTGCAAGCTCAGGTATAAAGAGAATAATTGAATCTGCAAAGTAAATAAACAAGCACTGCACATAGTACTGGGATCAGTAAAGATTGCCTGAAAATTCCCAGCTGTATTTGTAGGTTTCTCCTGCAGCTTGGCTTGTTTTGTGTCCCAGGGTTTTAATGTAGGGCCTGCTCTGTGATTATGAAATTGTGAAACAGAAAACTCTGGAGAAATATGCAGTGTTAAGTGACACTGAATAATCTTTAACTCTTTTTAAATATTTCATTCCCCTTTTTGCCCTCTGAACAGGTGTAGTGTTGGGTGAGGTGAATGAGAGCAGTTCCTACTTCCAAGGGCATTATTTATTCAGACATAATTATTTATTGGTTAAAATGCATTCTCTCATATGCCCAGAATTTGCAATCCATGTTTTTCTGTATTGCAGATTAACATCCATTTCCATTTTAATAATGACAGTGAATGCAACAAGCAGGGCCAGACTGCAAAACAAACATCAGCTAATTTGTAGTCTTTTAAATATGTAAAGCTAGTCTTTGATGTTAATACACCATTAAAAAGGAGCTGGGAAGTTTACACTCTGTTCCTGTGTCACCTGTCAAGCAGCAGAACAGCTCAAAGAGCAGCTTGTTGGTTTGCAGCATCAAACTCACCTCAACAACTTTGGTATCCTGTAAAAAATGTTAGTACCTGACATCTTCAAATTTTATACAACATGCAAAATCCATGGGAGGAAACTGCATCTGCAGGGCTTGTGCTTTTCTGTGCCCATTCTTCTTTCTCCAGTCCTTGGGGATGGAGGAATAGCTACATCATCCTGGCACTCAGAGTCCCTGCACAGTGACCATATTTTCCAACCCTGGGAATTATGTGTACAAAAATCTTTGAATATCAGCACACTTAGGAAATAGTTCAATGTTTTGGGACTACAATACTTAAAGGGAAAATTAATTTGTCATTGTGGGGTTTACTTTAGCCAGGATCAAGGTGATAACAATTAATCAAAATCCTTCAACTGTTCCTGGCAGCAGCTTGTGCAGCATTTTAGTTTTTCTTCTGAACTTCTGTTAATTGCAAAAAATATGCAGCAATTTCACTTATTCTTCTATAAGGTGAGCAATGACTGCTCTCGTTTCTCCCATTTCTGAAGTGAAGAGCTTCACTGAAGTATGAGGAAACCAGCAGTGCCTTTCAGAAAATAAAACAGGTAACTAAGGAATTTGAAAGTTTTCAGCTTGAAACATAGACAGTTGTGCTGACAGCAGCTACCTGATCCAAATAATGGTCCATTTTTCACCCATAACAAGTAGGACAATACACAGGTACAATACATATACTTCTGGCATAGACAAGTGAACTGCATTCCCATTTTTAGGGGAAGACAGACATATCCTCATTAGCACTGCTGTATTGATATAACTGAGGCAACATGCAAGGCATGCACACACTGATTACCCTGCAGTACTGTGATGAAAGCCAAATTTTTTTCCCCTCATAAATAGGTCAAATTGGTGCTTTTATACCACTATTTTACCTTCTATCTTAGGAGGCTTGTTCTTTTCTTTTGGCACAGAGGTGGAGCTACTTTCAAAAGAAAACAACCAGGTACAAGCCATTGACTTTCCATACTCAATTATATCCTCATCTTTCCTCTCTCCAGAGTTTTGAGGGGCTTATTATTACAAAAATAATGATAATTTTATCTTTGCAAATATTTGTCTCTGGCTACTTTTAGTCCATGACTCTCCCAGATCCAAGTCAATTCATTCCCACATCAGCAGGTAAACCAATTTCTCTTCACATGTACAAGAATGTCAGGGTGAAATTTGTCCTCTTCTTACAGGAACAACACCCAGCACTTGGTTTTGATATTAAACCCATAATTTATTTGTGAGTTAATAAAATAACACCTAGTTTGAACATCACTAGGCAGGGACAGAGCAATAGGCACAGCTGATGGGTGCTACTCTTAGTACCAAAGTTGTCCTAGATATCAGAAATTATTTACACTGTTTATAATTTTTCAGCTTCTAAAAATAACTCTTGAGTAGGCACTGTCTGATCTCAGAAATGAGTAAAACAAACACCAGAAATAAGGGAAATAACTATTTTCTGCTTTTAGACATATCGTTAACTACATGAGAGTGGCAGACAACGACTCCATCAACAAATTTGTGCATAAGGAAATGGATTTTCATGTAAATAATTATTATGAATGTTAACTAGCTGCACACGTCATCAGGAAAACATCAGGGAGGTTTGTTTGTGGAGGCTAAACAAAATATGTTTGCTTCATGCTGTTGTTTTACAGTCATTTTTATTGGAAGCATAGTTTACAGAGGCATAGCAATCATATATGCTTCACTGTAAAAGCACCAGGTTTCTTTGGAAACAGTATCAGGCTCTCTGCAGAAAAACAAAGTTGGCCAAACTTCATAGTTATCAACCTAGAGTTGAAAATATTCCCTCTTCTGGAATGTCTTGATGTTGTTGATGTGCACCTTTCTGGTAGTGATTTCCAGTGCAGCGAAAAATAATTAATTACTAGAAAGTTGAAGGTAGCAATGACTTCAAACGGGATCTTGCCAAGAATTTGGCAAACAAACTGTTATTTATTCCAACATTTTCATCGTGGTGAAGGAAAAATGTCCTTAGGTGAAAACGTACCTGCCTGGATTATTGGATGATACTAAAACTCTCAATGATGAAAAGGATGTAGGCTTGCTGAAATCTTTCTAGTTCACATGGTAGCATTTCCTGGCAGGAACAATCTGAAACAGCTTTTATAACTCAATCTTCAAAGAGGCCTCACCTTCATCTCCAGTTTTTCAGTTGTTTTCATGAAAAACTCTGCCTCTACAAACAGAAAAACACGCGTTTCCAGTGAAAATTTGGGTGCATGGTGCCATAGAGCTGATAGGCATTGCATTCCTGGGAAAACAACTTCCATGCAAAGGAAGAGAAGCACTCTGCTGTCCCCCTGCAGAGTGGCAGGACACCAAAGGCACAGGGGGCTGTGGTTGAGATCCACATAAATACCTCCAAGGCAGGTGCCAAGAGGATGGTGCCAGACTCTTTTTGGTGGCGCTCAGTGACAGGATGAGGAGCAATGGACAAAAACTAAATCACAACAAGTTTAACGACATGGAACCATGGAATATCCTGGGTGGGAAGGGACTCAAAGGGATCATGGAGTCCAACCCTGTCCCTGCACAGACACCCCAACAATCCCACCCTGTGCATCCCTGGGAGTGCTGTCCAAACTCTCCTGGAGCTCTGGCAGCCTCGGGGCTGTGCCCATTCCCAGGGGAGCCTGTTCAGCTCCAAACACCCTCTGGGGAAGAACCTTTCCCTGATCTCCAGCCTGACCCTGCCCTGGCCCAGCTGCAGCCATTCCCTGGGTCCTGTCCCTGAGCACAGAGAGCAGAGAGCAGTGTCTGTCCCTCCTCTCCTGTTCACAAGGAAGTTGTAACTGCAGTGACGTCTCCCCTCAGTCTCCTCTTCCTCAGGCTGAACAGACCAAATTCCCTCAGCTGCTCCTCACATGGCTTCACCATCCTTGTGGCTTGCTTTGGATGCTCAACAGCTTTAGATCTTTCTTATATCGTGGTAATACTGAAGACAAAGCTCATTTTTACTTAGTTTTTACATGTCTCACTAAATAACTCATAGATGATAAAAATATGCCCCTATGTTAGATTTTATAACCTCCCTGTTCAAATATGCTATTATCATACAGGAGATCTGGACAATACTACAAGTTTCTGGACTTGGGATAGGCTGAAGCCCAGGGTGCTCCAAGATCCAGTGTCTCTCTCTGGTGTCCTTGCCTGAGCTCCAGCTGCATTTGTGGAGTGCATGGTGCTGCAGGTGCTGTCCAGAGAGGCTCTGGGCCACCATGGCACATGTCACCACTGCAAACAGAATGGTCACCAGGCCAGGGACAAACAGGAGCTGCCAAGCCCAGAAATGTGTCCCAGGATATATCCATATGTCAAGTAATTATTTTAAAGAGTTGACTTCCAAGCCTTGTGAGTCACTGGAGTGCTGGCTCTGATGTTGTCTCTGCTAGTGATTCATGTGGATAGGTGATTAAGATGTCTTTAAATCTGGCCTGAGGAAAAGTCCTTTACAGCAGTTTGGTCACAGTAAGAGCCAAAAGCAAGATTTTCAGTACTGTGCATTTACACTATGGATTAAATCTGCTGAATACTTTATAGCTGAAATTCCTTAGCAGCTTTTTCTTAACCCATTTTTATTACTATTATTTTTTGTTGAGTTTTTTTTGTTTTTTTTTTTTAACATCACATTTCTATAAAATAAAATGTTATTTTAAGCACCCTGTGTTTAATTTTTTTCAAATTTTCAGGTTGGTTGGATCAATTGAATTACAAAATTTGCCTCGGGGAAAAAAAAAGCAAGTTTGGGCATTTGGGTTAGAAACAAAGAGATGTTTTGGAAGATGGAAGGGACAGAAGCAATTTGCAGTAGTAGCAAATTAGTGCCAGTAAATCTGAAATAAATGAACACTCTAGAAACTCGTTCATGAGGGAGAAGAGGAAACTGAGCCAAAATTTCCACTTTCTCAGAACTGGACTGTAGAGAGGAAATTCATGTTCCAACAGAGTATGTGATTTCTGTTCTTATTATCCTGTCACTCAGAAAAGTGAGCTCACAAGAAAGTCACTCTCCTTGAACAGATGATTTCCTTGAGTCATGTTCTGCTGTTGCACTTCTGAATATGACTCCTTTGAAATGTTGTCTGAAAATCCAGCAGTCACAGATAATGTGTGGGCAATACAAGTCACATCTGTTATGTCCTTTTCAAATATAGGCTGTTTACCATGTGGTCAGTGATTCAGTAATCACATTTCAGTACTGCAAATCTCAGAACAAGGTGTAACTCACCACCCTGCAGTAGTAAATCAATATCATATCATATATCATATCATATCATATCATATATCATATCATATATCATATCTTCAATATCATTAAATCATATATCATACTGCATTGGTATAACACCTGTCATGTCAGATGAATCTTACTAAGATGATTTTCTGGTTTTTAAGATCCTGTGACAAAATGTAAACTACAATTGCCAAAACACTGCTTTTAGGGGACAGTAGCACTGGTAAGTTGTTTTGTAGTCGAAAAGGAGAAAACATTGGTGTGGACATGTGTTTTCATTGCATATATTGCACATATGGTGTTTCCAAAGCCAGAATACTCCTGCCCTGTGACATTAATATAAATTCTCTACTCATTTCACTGTCTGACATATTGAAATTACATCATCTTAATCTTGCTATTCATCAAAAAAACCAAAAGTGGAGTTGAGGAGCAGCTGGAAAAATTGTCATGGGTAGCAGATGGTCAAGAACAGACTCTGTGAATGTGCAATAAAGTGCTGCACCATTAGAACCCCAAATCTCCTTGAGAGGAAAGGTATTGCAAAGATAGGTGCCAAGAGCAGGCTGCCCTCAGTAAATACAGCTCCTAAACCACATGTGGAAACACATCTGTGCACAAGAGTTTATCTCTGCTTCTCCTTGGTATCAGATCTACTATTTGCAGGGCTCCAGATCATATTTTTATGTATGTCATGTTAGTTTTAAATAACTCTAATCCCCAATCCAATTTAAGGTATCACCTCGAAGTGGATCATTTTATTTCCTCTGAGAACAGATGGAGACTAAATTTTCACATTAGTAAAGTAACCACTACCAAACTGACCTTTGTTTTATCTCACCTACTTTCATCTTATCACCTTCCTTGTCTGTGACATGCAACTTTCAGATGTGCACCTGGCGTGTCAGATGCAATCTAAATTTCCATTGGACAGGCATTCCTTTACATTAAAATTTGTAAATCCATTTTTGACTTCCAAATGCAATATCTTAATTGGAGCAGATAAAAATATTTTTTTATATTCTTTTTAAAAAATATACTAATAATGACAACACATTTTTCATGGAACCACTTTTGTTTAAAAGCATCTCTATGATCCTTGTCCTCTGTTAAAGAAGATGTTCTGAAATCAGACAAAATACTGTTTATTTAGCACCTCATGCTCAGAAGAACCATTTACATCAGACTCAGCCCATCTAGAGGAGCTTTTGCTGTCTTACACTGCCTTTCTAAAACATAATTTTCCTGTAGACTCACTGCTCACCTACATTCCAGCAGCCTGCTAAGTGATGGATAATTAGATTTTTTTCCCCTTACATCCAATGCCACAGATTTTCTTTAAGAAGAAAAGTCTCTGTGTGATTCACAGAGAAATTTTCATATGTTGAACTCTGTGGCTTCTTTGGTGGAAGATTTTATTCCTTAGTAACATTGTGCCCATGAATCAATTGCACTTATAGCAAAGGAATCTAAAGTAGCTGATAAACAACTTTGGGATGTAAGGAAATAATCCTGCATTTTATCCTGAGAGAATGGGATTAACTTGCACTATCCCCTTTATTTCATATTTTATTCTGGAGTGTTCTGAAGGGAGCAGGTTTCCAGGCCTCAGTGTTCTGATGAACTGTGTTTACAGATACTGTAAAAAAGTAATCTATTTTAAATCTGTTTTTCAGCCTATGGACTGGAGAGAAGACTAAGACACAAATCCCCTTCTCTGAAGTGTTTTTGGAGTATTCAGACCTTGCTGTGTTTCAGGGCCATATGAATATTTTGCTACATTAAAGAAAGAAAGAAAGAAAGAAAGAAAGAAAGAAAGAAAGAAAGAAAGAAAGAAAGAAAGAAAGAAGAAAATGCAAATTCATGGCTCTTCCTTCTTTCATAGCTGCCTGTGGTGCATTCTGTGGGAAGTTCCAGAAAAAAAATCTGGTTTTAAAAAGCAGAATTTTTTCTGAAACTCTTCGGTTTGATATAGCTATTCACTGCCTCTAGTGATGAACTCCTTCTTAGTCTACATCAGAGTATGCTTCTCAAAAAAATAACCTTCATGGAGATAAGGACATGCTTCAAACATAAGGCTGCCAAGAATGACTTTCCTTCCAGAAATAGGGGCTTTTATATGTTAAAATATTTTTTAAGTTATTAAGAAGTTTCATCTGTATTTGTCTTCATTTTCTATTAACAGAATAAGATCCTTTTTAAAAGTGTCTGAACTATTGGTATAATTATCACCTTCAATGTAAATTATATGGTAGTATTAGCATTCAATCTTTTCAAAAATTCAAATACTAACATTCTATTCAAAACTCCATGGCTTTTTGTGCACATGCCATAACTCAGTGTTCTAAAATTGAAATTCTTGTTTACTCGAGATGCTGATAATCTTTATTTGCAGCTTGTTGCACCATGTTTCCATTTAGTTATAGTGCAAGGAAGATGCAATTTTTTCCCACTGGGTTATTACTATATTTACATTACATTTCTCCTTTTAATAATTTTGTTTATGTCTTTATTAAATCACAGATGGTGCTGATTAAATCAGACCTTAAGTGATGCTTTTTCATTATGAAATCATTTGAAGTACATACAGATAAGGTTCATGCCTACAATAATGTCCTGTACTGAGCGTACTCACTCAAAAGAATGATTAGTGAAGGAATCCATTTGAATGACACAGAAAGAATTAAACCAAGTTTTAACTGGCACTTCTGAAGGAAGAAATGAAAGTTTCCCCTCTCTTCCATGTCTTTCACTAGTGGTTGGATATTAAAGCAAATCAGAGGAAATCATTGATGTCCTTCTTGAAAAGCATCTGGGAAAGGGAAGATTCTCCTTCCCAGTTAATATTTCTTTTATTCTCTCATGCAAAGAGATTCCAGTCCTCTCCCTCTGGTTCCATAATTTGGGTGGATGTGAGTGCCAGCACACCCCCAGCTCTGGCTCACATCAGGGGTTTCACTGACAGCAGTTCAAGGGTAGCATCAGGTCTTCTGTTCCTGTGATTTTCAGCTTCTCAGCACAGTCATTGCATTTGAAATTAAACCTTACTTCTGTGTTCACCAAAACAGAAAGAAAACCAATTTCCCCCACCAAAACACAGTGACAAGTGTGATAACCACAGTGATAACCACAACTTTGTTTGCTGCTTCACCTCTTCCCCTTGCCATATGTGAGCTACAGTGGCCCTGTACAGCACAATTGATATTTACTAATTCCCTCCACTTGTTTTTCATTCTGACAAATGAAAAGGTTCAGATGAAAAGGCTCAGCCTGAAGGTGCTGTTAGAGTGAGAGATGGCTCACAGATGTCACCCTCCACTGCAGATGTGAGTCAGCAGGCTCAGCCTAAGCCTGTGAGGAAACTTGCCCTCACCCAGTGAGTAGGACAACATTTTCTGACCTCAGTTCAGGAAGATGCTCCTGAATCCAGAGCTTGGACTAAATTACTAGTTTAGTCCTTTTCTCAGGGTGCATGCACTGTACAACAAATCCCCTCCAAAGATTAACCATTTCTCCTCACAGCTAATGGTCCTAACCCAGAAATGCACACGATGAGCTCAGGGCAAACACATGTTTTACACCTCAGCTTGATTCCTGCAAACAAAATGTGCTGTACTCCTTGCACTGCTCAACAATCCTCCCATCTGTGATTTACACCACCTGCTGGTTCCTGCAAAGCAAAATGCATTGTGCCTTCTCTCAACCACATTCCTGCACAAAAGCTGCAGCAGGAGCTGGCCATGGAGTAGGATAACAACTGCTTCATGCAGTGGACTCTGCCCAAGAAAATACAAAAACATTCCATGTTTCTAAGGTTGATGTGTCAATGCAATGAGAACATACTGGAAATAATCACTTCAGCCTCTTGAAGCAGCAGAGACTCAAATTCATGGAGGCAGAAGCTCAGCTGGTAGTTCTTCTCTGCAGAACACAATTCTTTTTCAGAGTGCATTGTTTTTTAATCTTGTTTTTCTCTTTATTGCTTGAAATGGAATGTTTTATTAGTCCATCTTCATACACAACATGGGAGCAGATTACCTACACAGAAATTTCTCTGAACCTTGTTGGCTTTGAATTTTAGTTGGTATTTTTTGTTGAACTCAGACAACCAGTAAATACTCCGCTGCTTACAGTCTGATTGATTAATTCAGGTGAATTTTAAAAGTTACACTCAGCAGTGCCACAATGAAAATCTAAGGGTGTTTGATGTACCTTGGCATGATCTGACTTTCAGGAAAAGGACCAATCAACTTCTTTCATATTAATGAAAGCAAGCTTAAAAGCTGGGCAAAATGTCTGGAACTTGAAAAGATTTGCAGTGAACAGAATAAAATAAAAATTGTAATCCTGGGCCCACCCCCGCTGAAAACAAAAGTGCTGCAGTAAATTGTTCTGACCATGAGTCCAAACTGAAAGTAAATTATTTGTACTTTATTCTAGCTGAGGAATATAAACTGTGTTAAAAAAGGAGACATGGAAATGTAGTTTCTTTAACCTGCAAGTTAATTGAGTCTTTTTTGCTGTGAACAATGCTGTTAGGAGAGGATTCAATGGCACTTTTGTTTCAGGATTAGAAAATTAAAATAGTAATATAGTAAAATAGTATTACAATTATTAAGTGGCTTGGTCTTCAGGAGCTATGAAAGGAGTTGCAAGCAATTCCGTGTAACTCATTAATTAACTCCCATTTGAAACAATCAGGCTACAATTTGTTTCGTGTTCAGGAAAGAAATTTTGTGGCCAGAAAAAAGAGATGATTATTTTCAGTAATTAAGGATAACCTTGACTGTATGCAGGAGCTCCTTCAGGCGTGACCAAATGATTTCTGGCAGACTGCATAGATAAATCGCCATAAAACTCCAGTCTCAGAGAAAGTTCTCATGAATTGCATTGGACTTTGAGAACATACCTCCTAGTTTCATGAAAAACCATCCCTCATTCTCAAGCTTTCCTTTAAAAATCCTTTATACATATATTTTATTGATTAGTGAAATTCAGTGTAAAATTAAACATTAGCAGCGTTGGTTTTACTCACTGCCAACACAACATGACCTTTATTAAAAGTTGAAGCATTGCCTGTTTAATCTCTATCTGAAAAGACATGTGCCCAAAAATACTATTGAATATAGTATTTATATCTTCATTAACTCAATCTAATTTCTCTTTCCATAATAAAATTCACTCAGTAGCAGAGCCCAAACACTAACCTGAAGGAGTTGTTTAGAAAGCCCTGGAAAAGAATGACATTTTGTTCCAATTCTCCCTTCTTGTTTGAAGCCTAGACTATCCATGGCACACAGAATTATAGACTGGCTTAGGCTGGAAGGGACCTTAAAGATCACAAAGATGGTATTTCTGCTTATATTTCTATCTTCTCTTGAACACAAAAAAAGTATTGTGCTGGGGTTTGGTTCTCTTATTCCACTCACTGTCTGCTGGAATGCTTGATGTTACAGCCTGAGCTGTTCCTGTTTCTCCATGGCATTACTCAGACATTCATTCTACACTGACATTCACTTACCTGTTGGCAGGTATCAAAAATTCAGTATTTAATCTGGATTAGGTATATTCTCATCATAAGGCATATCTGAAAACTATTCTGTCACTGTTCTGTTTTCTTTCTCACTATTGGTCTTTTCACCATTGATATTCCTTTATCCAATATTTTATCTTGATCTATCAATTTTTTTTAAAAAATGGGCTTGGACATTTAAGCAGTTTCTTTTGACCTTTTCCCCTCAGTTCTCATTTTAAAGCTGTTCTTATCAGCCATAAAAGCCTGGACGTCAGAAGGCAATTTTCCCAGATAGATGGAATCCAACCTTTGAAAACTGTCTCTTTTAGCAAACATATCCCACTGGCAAAGTATTCCCAAGCCTGCTTTAACACTGATATTTGAGTCATCTGTTGTTCATCACTACATCATACACCCTATCTCCCTCTGTACTGACAAGAAAAAAATTTAGAGTAGTCACTAAAATGAGACATAATTAACTCAAAAGTAAGTGATGGTATTTCTAAGTTTTAGACACACTGCAAAATCACTGCTACGAAAGTTTGGTGCAACTCCCTGTAAAACAGGCAGACTCATTGCAAGGAACATTTACTGTCACAGAATCATGGAATACCTTCAGGTTGGAAGGGATCTTAAGGATCATTTGGTCCAACCTTTTTGGCAGAAGTGTGGTCTTGAAAAGATGGCCCAGCGCCCTGTCCAGCTGCATCTTAAAATTGCCCAGTATAAGGGAGTCCACTGCTTCCCTGGAGAGGTTATTTCAGTGACTGACTGTTCTCAGTGTGAAATATTTTCTTCTTCAGAATCTCCCCAGCCATTTCCTCTCATCTTTTCCATGTGACTCCTTGTAAAAAGGGAATCTCCATCTTCTTTGTGTCCCCCTTTAAATACTGGAACATGGAAATAAGGTCTCTCCTCAGCATTCTTTTCTCACAGCTAGGCAAACACAAGCCTCTCAGCCTTTCCCAATGGGGCAGCTTCCTGTTCTGGGATCATCTTTGTGGCCTTTGTCTGGACCTTTCCCAGCCCGTCCACATCTTTTTGGCACAATGCCACATCTTTATATTAAAAAAATAAATCATGAAGTTGAAAGTTCTGCATTTACATAAAAAAATCCTTTATATAACCAGAAAGCTGTGTTTTGATCAATCCTTGCAACTTTACATATCTCACCTCAGCTTTATCACTGCCATTATCTGTGGAAACCAAACGTTGCTCCAAAGCCCTATGGAGTTTGAAATCTATTACATTCCATTTTAGTGGGGAAAAAAGCCAGTCTGGACTATTTATTGTTTTTTAAGAAGCTCTGGGCTCCTTCAGAAATCATTCATTTTGAATCATCTCTTTGCAGGATGCTCATTCATGTCACGGCCAAGACACACTTGAGAGGATACGAGGCTCTGTAGTGATTACATAACCTCTCTTGGCAGAATGTTTTCTAATCACAAAATGACCCCACAAGTGAATTTTTGGTTTCAACTACCGCATCACAGCGCAAAGCACAATGTGTAGAAGAAAGGGCATGGAAGCAACAAGCACAGCCTCCTGAAAGAAGGGGGAGGGCCACGGAAAGGCAAAGAGGAATTGATGGAGCTTGAGCTTGCAACGGCACAGCTGAAAGCAGGGGAATGCAAAGCACCCCTGGAAGTTCTGGAACACTTCACCTAAACTAGATTACTTTAAAATCAATGGAGAAACATGCTAAATGCAGGAGTCACTGGACTATCCCACACTGCTTGTGCTCAGAAGAACAATGTCCTTAAAAGCTCGTTCATTTCAGATTTACTGTGGTGTCATTGTGCTAATTTCAACAGAGCAATTTTCGACCAGCAATCAAGTATACCCACTTTATGCTAATGCAGATTTGATTAGCTGGCTTTCAGGATCTCACTCTGTTTCTAGGAAGGCCTGAAACTCTTCTATTTTCTTTCCTCAGGCATCCTTTCCAATCTAATTCATATTTGACAAACGAGACGAGAAATCAATTGCGTGTAGTATCCACTGTATAATGCCCCACAAAGTTCATAAAACAGTTATGCTTGCTTCAAAGCAGTTACTCAGGATTCTGTACACAATTCTTTGGCACTGTTACACCTGGCCAAGTGCCACAGAAAACATTGTAAAACCAAATGGGATGACGAATCTGTGCTCGTGTCGCTTCTAAGTTGCCTCCTATCCTACACAGTCACAAACAAATCAGGATTTATTCTGACCTTTCCCATTGTATTCAGGAAAACAGGAATGGAGCAATATTCAAAGCTTGGACTGCTCAACTCCTACAAACCCTATGCCTGTACCATTCCCATACCCACGGCCTTAAGGAGATTTTTTTAGTGTCAAGTTTGAATTTCTCAGGATTTTATAGGCTTCCTTACAGCAGCTTGGGTTTCTCATTCCTCACCTCTGCCTCGGCATGCGGATGAGTGGCTGTTTGTGGCACCTCTTGCTCAGGCTGAAGAGCTTGTGCACGGTTCTCTGGGCCTTGAGGAAGAGTTGCTTCATGCTGCTCTCCAGCTGCTCGTAGCGGCGTTGGAAATTAGAATCCATTGTCCACAAATGCATCACAGCAGATGTGTTCAGGAAATAATTCATAGGCAGCCTCTTCATAAATAATTTGAATTCATCTGAAAAAAATACAATTAATAGTCTTTAATTATGCAACTATGGTTATTCTCACAGCAGAAATTAACTTCTAATTTGTTTTTTCTTGTACCAATTTTCATAAACTCAATATTTTGAAATTTCAAAATTGAGCATTTTAACTCTTCAAACTAGAAAGGTGGCTACATTTTTATTGGTAATATTAGAATAAAGCCAGCAAAATCTAATATTAATACAATCTTTAAATTAATATTAAATTAAAGTAAATACAAGCATTGTCCTTATTCTTCAATCTGGACAATATGAAGATTAAATAAGAATCAGAGTTTCTTACCTTCAAATCTGAGATCTGAAAGCAAATGTGCATTCAATGATTAATGTTTATTGACTGATTTGAACAACATCAGAAACTGTCCTAAAAGAAGTATATTCCAATACTTAGGACATGCAAGTAAATGTGATTTTACAGGCCACTTTTCATATATATGTTATTTCACAAGCCATTAAATTAGACTTTCATAAGTATTTACAACTAAAATGAAGACTTTCAAAACATTTTATGGTACTTCAAAGTTTTATGACACTTTAAAAATGTTCCCATAACTTTTTTTTTACTCTAAAGTGGTGGAAAGGAGTCCTTCAATCACAAGGTCATTGTTGCTCTGAACGTGCCATGCTTTGTGACTTGTTCTGGTAGCTCAGTCCGCACAAAATAGGCAGACAGAATCTTATTAACAGAGTTTTATTAATCATGGAGTCTGTTTCCATAAGTAGAACAATTTATAACTTCTGAACCTAAATAAACTTCCATTAAAAGGGCTCCAGATATTGGGAAAATATGCGACAATGAGTGGCACACTTGAATGCACATGTTTATCCTTTTCCTATCTTGTTTTCGTGTGTCAGTATTTTTTCCCTGCCTGCCCTCCTGTTGCAGGAAGGATGTTGCTATCCTTCCATCCTTCACAATCCATTTTTTTCTTTCAGCTTGTTCCTGCAACTCATCCCACAGTTTGGCTTTAACCCTGCCAGATGTTCCTTGTGGATAGTCTACATTGCAGCAGGCTGTGTGAAAACAAAGATCCCACTGCCTGAAGTAACCTCCCCCTTCAAACAGAAATATTCAACACTGGTGAAATTTTAGGTTGCTCATGGAAGAGGGTTGATTAGGGAGACTGTCCACTCACATTGAAGAATACTCCATTAACATCCTTGTTCATAGGTCTTTTGGTTTAGCTTCAATTTAGGGGTTTTTTAACAACATTTTTACACAGATCAGGCAAAAATATTTTCTTTTTTATGGATGGATAAAAAAAGATATTTTGTAAAAAAGCTGTATTTGTGGCGCTTGACCACATTCTGAAGGACACAGGGCAGTGGTGGAATACAAACGTCCCACTTCAGCAGAGTATTTTCTGTGATGGGTGAAGACTCATAAAAAAACAAAAAGCATTGAAAGGTCTTCTGGAAGGTAGAAAATTAAAATCAAGGGGCAAAGATGATAATTTTATATTTAACAAAGTGATTTTAATAATCCCTCTGGGAATGTGTTGCTCATTTTGCCTTCATGCCTCTTTGGGTATGAGCTGTTCTCCCCTGGAGGACTGTCCCTGTGCTGTCCTTGGGGCATGAGGGAAAGGAACTGCTTCTTTATCTTATCAACTATTTGGAGCCTTTTGTCTTTTGCTTTTTCTCTTCAGGAATATTTAATAAATTCTATATTACCAGCTGGGCATCTCTATGAATCTTAGTGTAGATTTGGGATAGACACTTCCATTTTCTCCTTCCCAAGAGATAATTATTCCTTCCTTAGAATTAGAATAATTTGAGTCAGAAGGGACATTTATAGCTCAACCCCCACTGAGAAGAGAGAAACACACTCCACTAAATTAGGTTGCTCAGAACCCCATCCAAATTTACCAATCTCTGATTCCTTGTTGGGAATGACATCACTTCCTTTTTAGTTTTAAGTAACTTTAGTCATGGGTTTGTTCACCTTTGCCAAGGGGGAGAGGAGCTGGGCTCTGTTGTTGGCTTAATCTTCAAACCACCAAGGCTTTGGGTCTGGCTGGGCAGGGCCTGATAAGCTTCAGCAAACAAAAAGGGAGTTTTGGAGGTCTGGAATTTTAAAATTTACACGTTGGGAGTCTAGAAGATATGGAGGAGGTAATCAGATATTACTGCCTGGCAAATTTGGAGACACCCTCTCTTGAGAAAAGAATGCTAAAGGAACCACAGAACTGAACCAAATGAGCATGAAAGGCAAAGGGATCAATATCCAATAGAAGATCACACACAGAACTAATGAAAATAATTGTGTAATGTAGAACCAAAGAATTATTTGTTTTCTATAAATGTATAAATATGTGAAAAGTCTTGGAGTGGATGTATAGTTGGAATGATTTCCAGCACACATCCTGGCCAGAATAAATGAATGCCTGACTCACTGACAGCTCAAAGACAGTGTCAGAGAATTTTGTTTCTTCCCAAGTTCAGTGAAATCCTCATGCTGCCCTTCCTAGCCCTCATTCCCTCCCAGGTCTGCACTGAAGGTATGACAGAAGGTTTTGTCACCACAGTACCATTGGCTTTGTAAATCTTTCCAAGTCTAAAGATTTAAAAATATTAAAAATGGTAGTTAAAAAGAATAATTAATATGAAATAAGGCTAAGTGAGTTGATACAAATGTCCTTTACAAAGCACAGATCTGCAGCTCGTAAAAATCAGACAAGTTCTACCAGATTTAGAGGGCTGAGGGTATATATGTATATAAATATTTACTCTGACACTAACCTCAGCAGATTAGATCCCAAAGCCACATTCCTGACTACCTGCTTAATTCCAAAGGTCTCTTTTCCCTTCTGTTCCTCTGAGCCACTTGTTTATCTCCTTAAAATGAGCTCATGATGCCAAAGCAAAGGGAACTCCCTCAGGAGACAATAGGCTCAGACAATATCTTTTCAGCCCTCATATTGCTCTAACCACGTATTTAATGAACGTTGTCACTTTGCTGTCCTCTGCACTAATCTCTACAGCTAACAACTGCTCCATGCAGTGTTTAGAAGTGATAAGGAAGGTTTATGCTCCTCTACTTGCAATGCAATAGCATTTACAATAAGAAAATTGTTTTTTTCTCCCTGTAATAAACATCATCTTTGACTACCCTTGTGCCCTGTCTGATCCTGCTAATGAGTTCCATAATGCAGGTGAAGGAGAGACAAAGAACATAAAATCCAATTACAGAATTTCCTCTTTTATTTTCACGTGGATAGTACATGCAATATGATTTTATATATTCTTAACCAGTTGCAAATAAGGTAAAAAAGGTAAAACATTATATGCACTGGTGGGTCAAGCAAGTTCATTTTCTGGCTGGCTGTGTCTCTTTTCACTTCCCCTTTCTGCCAGGTAAATCTTTCTTGTGTCAACAGTGCCTAGAGATGGAAATGGCATCCCATATTTCAGTGGGAAAGAATAAATGAGAAATATCATAATGGGAGCAAACATTACTACTGAAATCAGATGAATATCAGGCATATTTAGGCTGTGAGAAATACCTGGAGCTGCAGAGATCTAGCTTGGATCCTCAGTGTGATTTGGTGTCAGAGCAGGGTTTGGTGCTGAGTGCACTGGTTACCACTCTGCAGACAGAGCTGGCAAAAGCCAAAAAAATCCAGGAAGCCTCAACTGAGGATTTGACAATGCTCTGCTATAAGGGAAAAGGGTCTCTGCTCTCTGTTGGAAGGGAAAAGGAGCCCTGATCCCTGTGCTGTGAACACTTTGATTTTCCCTGGTGTTTAGCTACAAGGCCAGTACAAGACTGTCCCACCTGCACAGCACACTTCTGGTTTTGTTTCCACTGAGGCTGAGTGGTTTGTGGAACTTCTCCAGGCTGCCAGAATGTCTTGGGTTGGCTTGTTTCCTAAGATCCCTTGTGGAGGATCTTTGGAAGCACCTTGGAAGTCAATGGTTTTATACCTGCTTGGGGATTCAGGACACCAGGTTATTAAGGGCTCTGCAGGCTGACATCTGACAGCAATGTTACACTGGAAATATGAAAATACCAAATTTCATCACTGCACTTTTGTGTCCTATTCCCTTTAGAGCAAACACAGCAAGTCCACGACTGAGCTTTGAAACTGTCACTCGCCAAATTTTCTTTTAACTCATATAGGCACTGTTTCCCCTATCAGGGTGACAGAGATTATCTCAGGACTAAGGATGCTGGAGCAATTTCCTCCTCACAGAGCAGACATGCTCTGCACAGAGGCAGAGAGAGCCTGACCCTCTGCAGGCAGGGTAGCAGGAGCAGGGGGATGAAACAACATCTCCTTTAAGACACGGCTTGTGTCTAGGGAGGTATCAGTGATGTGCTTATGGAACACCAGAAGTCCTAAGTAAATAGGAAAATTAAAATTTGACATGGATTTTTATCAAAGGAAAGACAATACTGTTTTTTTTTTTTTCTTACTGGTTCTTACTATGGATGAAATCAATGACAACATATATGTGACAATAATTAAGTGAGGCAAAAATCTACAAACAATTTAGGAGAACATAAAGCACAGTTTGAAAAGAATCTGCATTTGGTGACATGCTAAAAAAAAAACCTGTTTCATAGCAAAATAACCCACAAGAAATTTCAGCCACCTTCTCTCAGTCTCCAGAAATGGCAGTTTCTGGGAAGATGACATTCCATCAAGCATTATTCTGTTTTTTAATTTAATGTCATATTTTCTGATTAGCCGTTTTACCTATAATGAAATAATATAATCTTATATAAACAAAACCTTTAGCTCTAGAAATTACAGCATAGTGCTTCAGTAAATATATAGTCCTGTCTAATTGTAGATTACATTGTCTACCCAAAATCAATTTTAGTTTTTTTAAACAATATTCAAACCCTGAAAAAGCAATTCTGTTTTCTAGGCAAAAGCAATAACTGAAAAAATGTGAGAATCTTTTGTTGACTCAAACTTCTATTTACAATTTCATATAGTCCATGTATTTTCTAATATTAATAAGAATTTGGATTATAGAGTTTTTTTCATTTAACAAAGTTCAGTAAAAATATGTATATAGGAGAAAACTCCTTTCTACATAACACCATCATGTCAAAATCTACCATTAGAGAGCAATTGTAATGGGCTGTTTTGTCATTTCTCTAAATGAGGCTCTAAGGAAACATTTTTCTCCCTTAAAAATCTGTACATCTGTCATTTGTACACACATCCTCTTTTTTAAATCAAGTTCTTTAACTGGTTCTAGAGGTATTAAAATTCTGCCATCATTGTCTAAAAGTGAGCAATACCTCATGCAAAAACTGTTCTGCTTTGGTTCTAACAAAATGTTACAGTGGGATTAAGGAAAACTGACAAAAATCAACTGGTCTTTAATGCATGAGGGTGTGATTCTGTCTGAACAAAAAAATACATAGTCTGATGTGCTGGTCCAAGTCAGAGTGCTTCAGACAACTTCAAAATTAGCTTAAGTGAATTCTTGTTCTCCACTGCATTTCCTCTTTTCTCACTCTCATAATGAGAATTACAAATTATCACTCCTCTGTACAATCACAGCCACTTTAGGAAGACAGCTCGCTCCTTAAACCAGAGTTCTGGGATCAGGTGTTAAGTCAGACTTGGTATTTCCTTGGGCAGTCTGTAGTCCAAGGAGAGATGATCTTGAGCTTCAAGCATGTCAACTCTGACATCAGATTAACTTTCTGAGAGCTTGGTCCAGCCAGGATTTGGAAACTGCTGCAATCAAGGCTCAAGTGCCCTCATGTGAATAAATTTCTCCACATACCCAGTGTGAACCTCTCTCATTTAACTTTGTGCCTGTTGTCTCTCCCCATACAGGGCCTGGCTCTCTCTCACCTACCTGCAGACAAGGTGGCTGCTCTGAGCTCACTGAAGTCTCCTTGCCCAAGGCTGACCAACCCCTCCTGGGGCTTCTCCTCCCAGGGCAGCTTCTCCAGCCCCCACCTCTCCAATGACGTCCCCACCCACACTCCAGGTTGCTGATGTCTTTCCTGTACTCTGGAACCCCAAACAGGCTGCAGAATGTGAATGTGGTCTGAAAAGAACCAAGGCTAATCCCCTCCTCAGTCTCCTGGTCCCTGACCTCCTCTGTATCACCCACAATGTGGTGTTGGTACTGTCAGGCCACGCTGTCCTCTGCCCCAGGAGCCATCCTGCACAACTGCTTCTGGCCAGGCAGATCCAGCCCCAGCTGACGCTCTGCTCATCCAGAGAAGGATTTTTCTTTTTGCATTGTTGAACTTCACCAGGTTCCCATTGTCCTGATGCACCAGCTTGTCCAGCCTCCCTGTATGCCAGCCCTGACCTTGAAGATTTCTGTCTCACTCCTTCAAACTGCCAACATCTGCAAACTCAATGAGAGTGTACTTTCTCCAAGTCATTGTTAAAGAAAGTAAAGAGAACAAGTCCTGGTGACTGTATCTGGGACAGACCCTGGCTGTATTTCACTTGCCACCAGTTTTCAGATAGGATGTGTGATGCTCTAACCCTGCACTCTGTCTCCCACAACGTTCTGGTACCCAGAGTAAGACACAGTGCTGTGGATGGAAGGACAAATAGATGGGTAAAAATCCATTTGTGTGACCAGGTTCCATTTGTAGAGCCTTGCTAAAACTAAATTACACCCATTGCTCTCCTCTCATCCATAAGTCAGCGTTTTATCATGCAGAGAATGAGATGGGTCAGAGATGATTTATCATCTTCTCCCTCATGTCCCTTGCTCTCCCTTCACCTCCACTGGCTGCCAGATGACCCCCATGCTTCTGTCTCACTCTCCAGGGTGACAACATAGGATGAAAAAGTTCCCAGACTGAGATACAGATGGGGAGATCCCACTTACAAATTGCAGACATGGGCAAAAGTGACTCAGCGTTGGAGGATTAATATATTGCCAGTTAAAAATAGAGTAGGACAGTGAGGAGAAAAAAAGACAAAATTAAAACGACCTTTGCTTCAATCCTTCTTTCTTCTAGTGCTCATTTCTCTCCTACATTCCCAGTTCTTCCACTTCCTTTACCTCATGACAATTGCAGGGTGATGGAGGAGGGAGGCTCCAGTCAGTCCATAAGACTTTGTCTCTCACAATCCTTCTTCCTCATGCTGTTCCACGGCCCCAGAGGTGGGTACAGTCCGTCACTGGTTCTTTTCCACCAGGTACAGTCCTTTGAGAACACACTGTTCGAGCCTGGTTTGCCACAGACCACTGGTCCTGCCAGAAAACCTGCTCCTGCTTGGGCTCCTCCTTCCCTCAGGGCATCTCCACCTGCAGAGGAGTGGGGTCCCTCATGGGATGCACAGTATTTGCTCTACCACGAACCTCTATGGGCTGCCAGGGGACAGGGACAACCTGCCTGACCATGCACATCTCCACGGGCTGCAGGTGAACCTCTGCTCCAGCACCTGGAGCACCTCCTGCCCCTGCTCCTTCACCAGTCTGGGTGCCAGAGGGCCATTTCTCTCACCTCTTCTTCCTCCTCTCTCCCACAGCTGCTGTGCAGTGTTCACCCTTTCTCACCATGGTCTCACAGAGGCACCACTAGTGTCACTGACAGGGCCAGCTTTAGGCAAGGGGTTGCCAGTTTTGGAGGAGGCTGGCATTGGCTCTGTCTGACATGGAGAAGCACTGGGTCTCTTCTCTACACAGGCCACCCTGACAGTTCCTCACTGCCAAAACCTTGCCAGATAAACCTCACACATCTCCAAAATTCTTGCCCAAGAGGACTTATTCCATGATTTTCCCAATGACCAAAGTGAGTCCCATCAATCAGTAATTCCCTGGGCCATCCTTTCAGGGTTTTTTTTGATGATCATGTAATATTTGCCTTTCTCCAGCCATCAGGGATATTTCCCAGTCTCCAAGATCTTTCAAGACAAAGAGACCTTGCCAGGATATCATCTGTCTCTCAAAACCCCAGATGCAGCCCATTAACTCCCAAGGACTGCCAATAACAATTGGTTGCTCCATTTTTCATGCCTGGGCCCTTCTTTCCCCTGTGCCTCCTCTTTTTGAGCTCAAGGACCTGCAGTATTTGCTGGTGAAGACTGAGAGCAAAGAACACATTCAGTACTTCTGAAATAAATCCCAAAATCTCTCAACCCATTCAGCAGCAGGCCCACAATTCCTTGTTTAATCTTTTACCTCCAACTATAAAAGCTTTTCTTGTTGCTCTTGGCATCCCTTGCAAGCACTGGATGTAGCTTTTCCCACCACTGTCCCCAAATGCCTGGGAAGTGCTCCTGAGTTTTTCATTGGCAGCCTGTCCCTATTTGCACCTCCTGTACTGCTGCCTTTTTGATTTGTAACTGCCTTAAATTGTCCATTTTAACAAATCCCTAAAACCCCTAAAAATTTAGTATATGACCTGAGTGTCAGAATGGACAATTCTGCTTGAGGATGCTGTCCTGAAAACCTGGCCAGCTTTCCAGAGCTCCTTTGTCTTCAGAGGTTTCTCAGAGGGAAAACCTTCTCCCGGCTCCCAGAACTGGGTAAAGATGCTTTCATGAAGCCCAGGTCTAAGTTCTGCTGCTCTCCCACCCTGTGCTTTCCAAATCCTGATCATAACTAACACAGACAAGGCTGCTGTTGATTATCACATCCCCAGGTAGCAGCTCTTTGTTAGTTCTTTGTTAGGGAATAGTCAGTCCAGCTCTGTGTCACTCCTTTTGATTGATCCAGTACTTGTCTCAAGACACTCTTACTGACAACTTTCAAATCTTCCTTGACTGCTTCTGTCCCACTGTTGATTTTTCAGCACATGTCAGGGAGATTAAAGTTCCCCATGAGAAGCAGGGTCTGTGATCCCAACACATCCTGGAATTGTTTAGGGAAGGCTTCATCCACTTACTCACATGGACTGAGTGGTCTGTTACAGGTTCACACCCCTATGTCACCCTTGTTGGCCTCTCCTCTCACCCTGACCCACAAATTCTCATCCCTGTTGTCCATCCTAGAGCAGAGCTCCAAACATCCAGGTTACTCCATATCAGAGAAGGCAACTCCCTTCCTCCTCATCCTACTGATTTCACACATCAAGTGCATTTCAGCAACACACCCAAGGTGGATTTCCATTTCCCATCTTTTGCCATTGCTCTTGTTGCTGTCACCCTGCACTGTGCATTCCTAGGAAAGATTCTCCCTTTTCCTCACTGGCCTGAGCCCTGTGTGACTCCTGATGCATTCCAGCTGTGTCATTCCCTCTCTGAGCCTCATCCCATCTGTGAGATGATATTCCAGAGGTGTGTGCCTGAATAATGCCAGATTACTGCCCAACAGATGAAAAACTACTTAAGGAACTCAAAATTTTACATTAAATTAAATTATATTTTTAAAAAATTCAGCTGCAGTTTTAGTTCATTCCTGTTGTGTTTTTCCTCCAAAGTAACCTGTCTCCTTGTCTCTGCTAATCATTTGCCTACACCTGGTTTTAATACCACTCCAACCTTCCTTTGGCACAATTCCTTCTAACAGCAAGCCAAAGTAAACAGATAATATTGCATAAGGGAAAGCAGAGACAATCAGAAGCAACAAGAATATTCAGACCAGGAGCTCTCATTGAAAAAACCTTTGGAAATATCTCTGGTAGATCCAGAAGTTCATTTCCCTACAGAAAAGGTGACATGGAGCAGCAAAAGTCAGCCAGACCTGCTGTGTGTCCATTTCAGGGCTGATTATCTGCTGTTGCTGTAAACCAGACTATTATTTAATATAAATACTGGCTGGTTTTTCTTACATGTTCAGAGTTGGAAAGAAGACTGCCAATTCATCACACACAACAGCAAAGGAAAGGTGATAAAGCTATTCATATCACCACCAAGAGGGCTCTTAAGTAGAACAGTGCAAAGAAAAGCCATTTTGTGAAAGGATTTTTAGCTTTCCAAAGTTATCTTAATTCTATAGAAATTTTCTAAAATTTTCCAAATACCTCTAATTCCTCTGAAATCCTCTAAAAAGAACATTGCAGTTTTCTTCTTTTACTTTGCTTTGAATTAGTCAAAATACTTCATCTTGACAGAATGGAAATTTTTTTGCTGTTATATCAACCTTTAGTTTCATATTATAACATTAAAGCTGATATGTAAAAAAAAATAATAAAGATTTCAAAAATTAAGGTTAAACACTTTACTGCATTCCTAAAAAAACCCCAAAATCAACAAAAAAAGAAAAAAACAACACCCCCTCCACAAAAACAACAATAACAAAAAACAAAAAACAAAAACAAAAAAAACCCAAAAAACAAAACAAAAACAACAGAAAAAAAAAACCAAACCAACCAAAACAAAACAACAACATAATTTTGCAGCTACTGAAAGATTATTCCTGGTTGGTTTATTCAAAGTAACTGTCTCTATATTTTGCAACATCTTGTATATAAATCTTAATCTCTGCTATACTTCAATGGTCTTTTCTGTTTAGACTGCAGGCTCTTCAGAGGAGAGGCCTGGCTCTAATTATATTTTTATAGGGCAGTTAGCACAACAGATCCCAAATTTAATTGTTGCCATTTATTACAAATAATAAAAATAATTTTGCCTATTGCTCCAGGCAACTGCACCCTCCTTGGAGTCCTCAGTGGGAGCTGCAATTAGTGTAAGGAGCAAAAGTTCTCTTAGGAAAGGTCTCTTAATCCCCATTTTATCACACATTTTACTGTATTGTTTGTGCAAATCTGTTGCTGCTCCAACAGTGTGACCACCATTGCTATCATTGCTATTCCATAACAATGCTTTTTTACTTTTAATCAGGGCAATAAATATGACAGTGAGTCAAATATCACTGTAAATCAAGACTTGAAAGCACAAAGTCAGAAGACTGAGAGGATATAAACCATGAGACCCACATTTCAAATGGTTGGATGTGATTGCTGTTCATTAAAGTGCTGCTTCAATATTGTGTAGATGTTATTAAAGAGATTTATAAAAGATAGATGTTTTTTAAAATATCCCACCATGATTCAGAAGCCTGGAGAAAACAAAGTGCTAAAATGAACACATATTTGTTTTTATGTTGCCATGAATTTTAGTTCTTCATGATGCACTACTCAATTTGTCAAAGAAGTAGCAGCTGTGTTCCAAGAAATATGTTTGAAAATAATCCAATTCAAAGAAGCAGAAGACTGCAGGTGGAAGCAACTTTATTTCTTCAGAGAAGAGACAGTAAATCTGAATTTTCCTTCCCCTTCTCCCTCCAAATTAGGCTAAATCAGCCAGCTCTCCTGATAATTAAAATATTTTCTTCTCCAAAGCAAAAGATTTCTCCTTTAAGCTTTCTGAAGGACAAAGGGAAGGAAGGAAATGAATGTTTTCTGCAAGATATGGTCTCTGTTTTTCAAGGAGGAAAGGAGGTCCACACTTCTTTTTGGACAGACTATTTGAAGTGGAACAATCCAGCTGCTACAGAAACCTCAGGGAAGAAAATCTGGATGATTCTGGCAGTGGAGTAGATTTTGGGGGGGGATGGCCAGGAAGGTTTGGCTGATTTCTTTTTGAAGTGAGGAATGCTGCAAGGCTAGCTCCTCTCAGCCCTGTGCTCTGCAAGGAGGAGAGAACAGGGATAGGTGCCAGCATGGAGCTGGAATTGGTGAAGAACTGAGATTCCCTGGTCAGTCATTTATATGCACAGTTGTGAGGAACCTGTAAATGTTTTTAACATGTAAATGTTAAAAGTGATGAGAAGAAATGGCCTCAGGCTTTAGATTGGGATATTAAGGAAGATTTTTCATGGAAAGGATTGTCAAGTATTGAACAGGCTGCCCAGGGCAGTGGTGGACTCACCAGCCATGGAAGTGTTTTAAAAATGTTTGGACATGGTTTAGTGGTGACCAGGGTGGTTGATGGTTGGCCTTGATCAACTCAAAGGTCTTTTCCAACCTTAATGATTCTGTGATTTTATGATGGGTGCTAGATATGTGTATAAATATACAAACACACTTGGATATATGTATGTTAGAGAGTTAATGCTAGTAAAGTCAGCCTGTTACAGGAACCTGAAACCAAAAATCCTCCTCTCACAAGCCTTGAAAGTCTCCTGGTGCCACAGAAAGGTGAAACAATTGCAGTCAAAATTGGTGGTGAAACCAGAATATCATCCTATAAATTGTGGATTAATTCAGAATTTCTGCTGGACAGGAGATAACAACCTTGCCTGGACTCTGCTATGAGCTGGATGGAAGGACTCACATTTCCTACAATGAAGCAACTTGTTTCTTATTGTCAATCTAAATATGACCTTAACAGCAAGTTCCCTTTTCAGAAACCAAAAGGCCAGACTCCACAGCTGTGTCTGTAAGCCCTAGAGTTTGAAGGACATTCCCTTCATTCTGTCAGGCTTGCTTTCAGGTGTGAAAATGTTTCTATCACTGCCCATCAAAGGGATGCTCCTTGGAAGTCACATAAGCTTTCAAGAAAAAAGTCTCAAAAATTTATCTAAGGGTTATTTTTTATTTTTTTAGTAAACATTTTTATGACTTCAATGTGGTTTACAGGTAGTCCTGCAACATGGATGTCCCAATTATTATCTTTCTACAGAGCTATAAATTCACTTAATGCATAAGATATGTTCCTTATGGGCAGAAATGTAGGTATAACCTCTGTCCAAAATTTACCTTAATTGAACATGCTGGGAACTCCTGCAGTTTGAAAACTGGGTAGGGTAAATAAACATGTAATGCTTCACAGGAGGATAAAGGAGGAAAGAGAATGAGTGAAACTGAAAAATGTTCTTGGAAAACACATTGAAGTAAATAAGCAGTGTTAAGCTGTTCCTGGAGAAGATTTAAGAAGCTATGAATCAGAACAGACAACACTGCCCCAGAAGAAAAGAGAGGCCACAGAGTGACATCACTCTTAATAAAGAAAGCCCAAAGCTGCCAAGGCAGATTGGAATTCCACCAAGAACGAGGGGATTTTGTCACTAGCTTTGAAGGGAATTACATTATGTCCTGTACATGGTGGACATAAGTAGAATTATATTAGATCAAGCCTTCTGCTCCTCCTCTTATTACAATGTCATCACAGTGTTTGAAGTATCTCAGAGTGCAATGTCACACAAAACTTTAATAAGTTTATTTGCCAGGTGCAGCTTTAGCAGGAGTTGTATAATGCTTTTAGTTTTGGAACAGGGGCAATTGTATCAGCTGTACCATCATTTTTGAAGTAGGACAGGAACAATTTAGACACTGACCCTCCAAAGAAATTATGCACATCCCACCTGTTCATTTCATTAAAACAGTGACACCTCCACAGGGGTGGAAGAGGTGGGGAGGGGAGTATTGGTCACAGAAGGAAAGGCAGCTTGGTGTATCTGCTCGTGTTATTGATTAAACCTCCTGACAACCACAGAGGGAAGTTAATTACTGGGAGGCAAATTAACACCCCTGAAAGATAATAGAGAAAACAATAATTATATTAAGAACTCAGGGGGCTAAGTTTTCTTGGCCCTAAGCCTGAGGCTGTAAGCAGTGTTTGAAAGCAAACCACTGCTCTAGTGCTCAGGGGCAAATAGTTTGAACCATATTGATTGAAGTCTTTATTCTCAGTGATTAAAAAGCACCTTCAGCTGCCAGTGAGTCAGTTCAGACTGTTCACAAGGAGTCTTTCAATTAAGATTTCAAATGGGACTCTCTTTGCATGGCAATGGGTCTGTCCAGGCCAGCAGAGAGAGAGACTGTGCTGAGTGACCTGGGCACATCTGGCATGGGCTCTGTGCAAGGACCCTTGGAGGGGCATCCTCCCAAACCCACAGAAACAAAGCTGATCACATAGCAAGGTGAGATTTGTGACATCTATAAACTGAAGAAATCCTCCAGCACTCAGTTTTAATTCCAGATTTCATTTTTAGTCTTCTTGCACATGCACTTTAATTGAATCACAGCAGCTGGAAAAGCAGGAATGTGTCACTGGACTAAGTAAGAGAGGGCTTCTAGTGCAAGCTGCCTTCACTGCAAATGATGGAGTGGGCCTGTGAATTTACAGTCTGTCTGTGATGCCAAGTCAAACCTTGTCATCCTGTGACGTTATTTAAGATTTGGAATCTCAACACTGAGTCTGAAAATCAGTCTGGGCATCTTTTTTTTCCATTTTAAATAAAGTTTCTTCTGATCAGAGTGTGCAACACAACATCTCTGTTTAAACTGACATTTCCAAATTATGCCTGCAGTTACCTTCTGCCCTTTTACTTCCTTTTAGTGATTTG
>JAOTQP010000403.1:6741112-6776813 GCA_026413545.1 Cichladusa arquata | reverse complement strand
TCTTCCTTTTTTTTTTTTTTTTTTTTTTTTTTTTTGTGTGTGTGTGTTTTGAGTTCTTTACAGAGATTCACGTCTTAATGTGTGGTATGTGCTTAGGAAATCTGAGGCCCCATTTTGGAGAATAAATAAAACAAACCAGTGAATGTGTCTGAAAGCGTCAGGATGAGATCAGAGGCTTTCCTCTTGCTATGAAAGTGGCCTCAGTTTCTTTCCCTTCTGTCTCTGTATCTCTAAGAGAAAAGCACAGACTTTATCTGTCAAGTTTGGAAAAAGATAAAGAGCAAGTTCACTTGAAATATGTATTTAATAGGGAAAATTTCCCAGGATCTATATACACAGGTGGGCATTTTCCCAAAAGTGTGCTAGGTGTTGAGGCCATAAAAATGTTGCTGCTAACCAAAATTCTAGCCCTGCATGTATCCATAAATACCATAGCCTCACCCCTTTGGCTCTGTGAAATTATATGTAGCTGGAATAATTTCGTACATCAGGACATAAAAGGACCTTGAGCTTGTGCTTTTATAATAAACAAGGAGAAGTTTATCTAGGTAGCCCAGTTTATTCACACAAAGACAGCTCTTTACTCAGGGAGGGGGAGGTTCTTACCTCTTAGACTTTCCTCCTTAGGATTTTTATCTCATCCTGTCCCAAGATTTTATTAATAAAAGCAAAACAACGTTAATGTTTATGCATTTAGGCAGACAGAGCTCTGCGTTTTGGAGTCATGGCTAATTAGATTTGTGGAGCCTGTGCAGTTTTGGGTATTGGGTAGGGAGATTGTTTTTGCAGGAAGACACAGAGGAAGGAACACATTGCTCGTGTTCCTTTCTTACAGTGGCAGCAGCATTTTTCATGCCCTGTGCACATTCATGATGGTAGTGTGCTGTTCCTGGGGAAGCAGGCTTGTTGAAGTTCACCTTTGTGCTTGGAGAATTCCTTTTAAATTGCTATTCAGTGAAGATCTGAGTAGCAGACATTTGCCCTCCTCCAGTGGAAAACAGTCTGAGGGAAGAATCGGCTGGTAAAACAAAACAAATGCTGTCTTTCTAAAGGCTGGGAATGGGCTTACAGCTGATTTCTGCTTCAGTTTTGAGGGATGACTAAGATGTTTCTCTGTTCTGGCAATATCCACTTTGCATCCTGCTGCTTAATTCCATCTCAAGGCCTGCTCAGCCGGGCTGCGTGTCGGAGGGAGCACAGCTGAGTGCAGTAAATGCAGTAAATGCACTGGCAGGGTGTGCAGGAGCTGCCCTTTTGTTACTGATGGCTGTGCTCGGCTCCAGGGCGTTCTCTGGGTGTTCCAGGCTGTGGTTTGGGCTGCTGAGCATGGCCAGCCATGTGATGCTGAAGGACAGGCTGCTGCTCCTCTGCTCCCAGTGCAGCCCTACCTCCTGTGTGTGTGCAGTGCTTGTGGTCTGCTGGATGCCCAGAGGCTCAGCTTTCCCTTCCCAGCCTTTATTTGTGCAGGAATCTGAAACAGCAGAGCTGAAGCTGCTGAATAAGCCAGACTGAATCCAGGGGAGCAGATCTGGCTCTCCCCTTCGTCCGCCACAGAAATGTGGAGAGGAGAAACTCCTGTGAGTACTTCAGGGAATTGTTTGATTAGTGGGTGAAAGGAAAGCCTGCCAGGATTTTCTAATCCCATCTCTACTTATTTTTACCACTCAAAGGTCTAATGGATATAATTGTTTTTTCTTATGATTTATGTTTCTAAATTACTCCCTAGTTTTCAGGTGTGGGAGTCTATCAGCCAGGGCTTCTGAAATTAAAATCAAAACCTCATGATGAAAAAACTCCTGAGATGATCTCTGTTTAATAGTAAGAGGGAGCTGTATTCTGTCAGCAGGACAGGCACCGGTGTGAGCAGCTCAGAATGTGGGGATGCTCTGCTCTGCTTCCCCAACAGGGACAGCACTCTGAGCTGGGTTTTCCTCCAACCACTATTCTGCATCTTTGGCATTTTGGCAAGAGAAAGACTGTTTCCTGAAAAATCATACCTTAAAACATGGAATGAGAGATCTCAGGCTTAGTAACAACATTTAGGAGAGTAATAAATGCTCAGCCTTGTGAGGCTGCACTTAGTTGTACATTTATTTGAGGATTTTTTACAGGCATAATGGAAAACTATGCACTTGACTCCTCTCAGAGTTGCCGTGGGATTCAAGGGACCTAATTTCACTAAGACTATGAAAATCCCAGGCTTTGCTGTGTAATTTTTGTTTGCCTTTACACTTCTTTGCTAGCCTCTGTGCCTTCTTTCATCCACAGCAAATGCTTGGGTGCTGCAACAGAAATAGTTTAAAAGCCAATGATTTGAGAGAAAAAGAGCTGGAGCTTCTTAGATGTCTGGGGACTGGATGAAGTAGGATTAATCTGGCATTAAGGCAGAAATTTGTGAGAGAAGCTCGGTCAAGTGACTGGCTGGAGAGAGGGGGTATTCATGAAGTCAAAGTCACTTGTTCAGCCAAAGGGGGATCAGGCTGATAGATTTCTGACAGGATGCTTTGCCTGGCCTCTCCCACAGACTCTGGGTAGCTGTCACATACTTCCTCTGCAATTGCTTGGCATTCTGAGAGATCATGCCTTAAAAAAAGACTCTCAGAGCGAGCAGCTTTCCAGAAGGTCATTGGAAATTTAATGCTACAGTGTAATGAGGTTTGTGAGTCACCTGTAAAGAAAATAACAGTGCTGACGAGTTGCTTTTCAATTATTAATTCTTGTACAGTAAGTTGTTGGCCATTATGATGGGTTGTCTATGTAAAGTGGTTCCATAAAATGCAAATTATTACCTTCTATGTGGGTCAGAAAACATTGCATACTTGCTCTAACTCTTGTAGTTAAATAGACTCCTTTGCTAAGCAAATAATTTAAGCACTGGTTACTCTCAGTATTGTCAAAAACATACATGAGATCTTGCTGAGTGTAAATAAAAGTGTTTCAGCTTCAAATGATGACTGCAGGATTTGGCTTAAAAGCTATTTTTGGGCCACGGGCACAGCCCAAAGCCGGGAGTTGTCTGTGGCTCTGCTCCTGGAATGGCGTCAGGGCGGAGGATGACTAAGTCACCCCTGGTGGCTCCAGAAGGGTGGTGATTTATTGCAGCTGTGTGTCAGCAGTACATGGCCGTCCCCCCGCGCTGATTCAGCCGCCCAGCTCAGCTGGGAGTGCGGGATGTGCCCGCTCCCTCGGCTCCTTCCCGGGAGGGCGAACGAGCCCTCGCCCTTCCTGCGCCAGTCCGTCCCTGTGGGCCCCTGGGCTGGGATCGCCTTCCTGGCACAGCCCCGGGGCTTTGGGCTTCTCAAGGTGCCGAGGTTGAGGCAGCAGCAAACGTGGCAGAGTCAGCACACAGGGATGTTGCTGCTTGGTGAAAAGTTGGTCCAAACCCTTCCAGGCCCTGCCCTGGCTTTGCTTTGCAGGCAGAACAGGTTGGGCAGCAGCACAGGGCTAGGGAGGCTACATGGAACAAAGGGGAGTTCACTGAAGATCTTACGTGTAACGTGCCTGGGACTCCTGTTTTTGTGGGATTTGTGATCCCCCAGTGCGTGAGGACAGATTCTTTGCTCCTGTTGTGATGAGTAATGCAAGTAGTTATTTACTGCTGCTTTTTCCCTCCTACCTTCCCTCCAAAAGAAAGCCCAAGGTGCAAACCCCCACAACTCTAAAGACCTGATTTTGGAGTAAAACACTTAATTTCCAGGTAAAGGAATGATCTAGCTGTGATGGAGACTGATGACAATGCCTGCTCTCTTCTCTTCCACCCTGCTCTCCCAAGAGCTGCTGCTGTCCTGGGAAAGCACATGAAGAACCCACTTGCTCGCTCTTGTCGTCACAGCCCTTATCTCTTTAGTGGAGTGTAAATAACCAGGATAATCATCGTGTTCCTGTATGTTTTGTGCCCTAAGCCAAATGCAGAAGAAACAACTCTTTTCTGGGGCATTTTTGCATCATCCTGTGCTTTGAAAAGGCACAAACAGGCTGTTGTTGGCCATGATCATCAGCTGCTTCCCAGTGCTGTCTGGCCAAGCAGGAGGCAAGTTTTGATGCAGTCCTGGCCAGAGGCAGAGGTGGGAGGGAAGATCCCAGGTGAATGTCATAAGGATAAGGAAATTATCCCCCAAAATCTATGGGCTTTCCTGGCATGTGTGGTCAGCTCTGCTTTTGATCTTGGTTGTAACTGAATATCCTCAGAAATAAAAACTACAAGTAAGAGTGGAGGCAGCCCTGAAGACTTTGGGATTTCTGCTTCATGGTTGGTACCTAGTGACTGGCACTGTCTGGTTTGCTGATGAATTCTTTTAAGGGGTAAATTGGTCACCTCTTTGCTTTTTTATGTGTTCAATTTCCCATTCTTCTTTTCCTTGTCTATAATTTCCCATTCCTTACCTGCTGCCATCTCCCCTGACATGTCATGAACATGCCCGAATTTTTGTGTTGAAATGGTGTTACTGCTTTCAAAATACTAAGTGTGACTGGGTGTAAAAATGAAAGTAGCATGTGAGCTTCAGCATGCTGCTTCAGTGCCAGTGAAATCAAGCCCTGAGAATTAGCATCCATATCCATAAGGTCTTTTCCAAGTGCAGACTAAGCTGAGGTGCTGACTGTGGGAATGCTGACCAATGTTGAGATAGAAAAACTCCAGCACTGGAGGAGTGCAGGGACCTTTCTGTATCATCAGACTGCAGGACTGGTTTTGGGCCTTGATTTAAATGTCAAAGGAGTGATGGAAAGCAGAAGATGGGAGTGACTTTGGCCCTTTAGGCAGAGTATGCCTCTTGGTGGTGGGGGTTGGAAGCTGTCTCCAGTTCCTCATCCCTACCTGGTCATTAGCCATGAGTTTGAGTAGATTGAAAGATTTGAGTTGCTCTAGGACTCAGTTTAAAACTGATGGAAATGACAGTGGGCTCAGGGGCAGCACCTTAGACTTTCAATTGTTTGTACTTACCTGGAAGCACAGGACTGCTGTGTGCATCTGTCTTTGGCAGTTCTCTGGTTTCTGTCCTGTTTGCTGCTTTGTTTTAGGGACTGTTGGGGAAAAAAGAGAACAAGCATGTCCTGATAAAATGGCTTCAAAGCCTGTGATAAAGAGGAGAAAATGTAGGTGCTTCCAGATATTGCTGGAATAGGAGAAAAACGACATGGGGTAGGGAATGGTGCCCTGGGATGGGAGTTGGGAGCCCACAGCTCTTTTTCCCAGGGGGCTGTGGAGCTGCTGTGATGGGAGTTGCCCATCCAGGCTCTCTGCAGCCACAGCAGTGTCTTTGTGGTAAGACTCTGAGCTTGTTAGTGCTTTGCTATCACAGAAATAAAATCAGGTTCTTTTTCTTGCTTTTGAAGCGGTTTTCGGTTTTGTTTTTGGTTTTTTGTTTTGTTTTTTTCCTGTGTGCATGGGTTTGTTTTTTTTTTTTTTTGTTAAATCCAGAGTGAAATCTGGATTATTTTTCAAAATCCGTTGATCAACTTGAACCTCAGTAGCTTAATTCTGTTCTCGTAACAGATTTGCTTGTCAAATGCTATTTTAAAGTTCAGAATTATGACAGAGTATTTCCCCTTGCTGTCTCTGACAAGTACTAATGCTCAGAGTGCAGTCCTGGGGCTGGGGTGTGCGTCCCTATTTCCTGATGTTTTCCAGAGCTTCACCTGCCTCTGCAGGGCAAAGGCAGTGCTGATGGACTGCAGGGTTGTATTGCTAATAACTGTAAACAGCAATTCTGACTCATTGGTCGTGGAAGACTAAACTGCAATCAAATATTGTGGCCGTGTTAATGTGTTTACAAATAGGAAAATTTGTGTAAATATCATTGCAGATGAGGTTTAGCACATGTCTTTCTGGTTGCCCTCTTTAGAAGGTGTATGGCTCCCCTGCACATCTGGCCTTTGGTTGTCTCCCAACTTCAGGTCCCCAGCACCTTTCTGCAGTCTCTGCCTACCTCATACAGACTTCTTTAGCTACCTTGGGCTTAGCATGCATTAAAAATTAGCTTCTAGGAAGAAGTAATGGTTGGGTTGGCCACCATGGTGTCCAGCAAAGGAGGTATTCACAGATGTTCATAGCATGGCCTGGGTTGGAGGGCACCTTCAAGATTTTATCATTCCAGCCCCTGGAATGGCAGGAACACCCTCCACTAGACCAGGCTGCTCCAAGCCTCATCCAGCCTGGCCTTGGGTATTTCATGTTGGCTGGTTCTTCATTTTGGGGTAAAGGCAGAGCCTGAGCATGTTGTGTCTGGGCTGTCACCATCCAGAGCTGGTGTCAATAACCAGAGGGATGACATGGAGAGTGGGAGTATAATGTTCGTAAATGTAATAAACAAGGAGGTGGCAAGGTGGAGGGCTGAAATGGAATGTGGAGAGCTAAACAGCTGATGGCACGAGGCTGGAAATGTGAGCAGGAGAAACTGAGGCATGGCCTAGCACAAAAAGAGGCACTTGCTGTTGGAAAGGAAATTTTGAAAGGGCACATGTGTGCTTTGCATTGCTGTCTCAAGGTGTGTGGTTGGGACAGAAATTATCAAGTGCTTCTTTCTCCTGTCTTTCATATGGTGAATGTTATGAATAAAAACTCTGAGTGAGTGCTCAGGGCCAGAGCTGATTTCTGTAGGCTGCCATGGCTTTGTGTTGCTCTTCTTCACTGTGCTGCCCCCTTCTCTTGTAATGAGTGACAGTTGGGCTGAATCCAGCAGAATATTTGTCACTCAAATTGTGCTGAACAGCACCACTAAGTATGGGTAAGGCAGAAGAGGAGAGATTGTTAGGATTTTTCTTAAATTCTGAAATATTAAAGATCAGCCAAAAAGCTTGTAAATATTCCAGTTGTGAACTGCAGTGATTCTGCTTAATGCACTTTACTGATCTGCCTGTCATCTCTTCCAGGGGGAAATGTTAATATTCCACTTAGGAGCAGTATTTCTTTTGATCTCTGGATGCACCCCTTGTTTGTTCCCTAAACCTTCTCCCTACCACAAACCACTTAGATAACTGGTATTACAGCAAAATAATCACCTCTTGTGTTAGTTCCCTGATTCTCAGTGGTGCTTGTTTGTTTTCTGGGATTTGATTGCAAGACAGACAAGTAAATTAGTAAGTAAAAGGCAAAGCAACAGCAACAAGAGAAGGAAGAAATTGTATTTAATTAAAATCCATTTTACTGTGGCACCTTAACTGTAGCTAATGGAGTGTGTGTGTTTGGGAGAGAAGTGAGGGTATAGATGAAGTTTAATGGATGAGCCTTCACTTGTTAAACTTGGGATGGGGCTTGATGGAGGAAATCAGTCTTGTTGTGGCATGGACACATGTTGGGAAGGAGGGAGCCCTGTGGGAATACAGTGATTGGTGATCCCAGTAGCTCTGGATGGTTCAAGGCCCTGCTCTGCAGATGGAGGCTTGTTGTGGTTTCTGTTTTATGTCCCCAGCCGTGCTGTGTGGTGTTGCAGTGACCTGCCAAAGCCAGAGCAGCATGAATTTCTGCACGGTTTCGTGTTGCCACTTGTGCTGGCACACAGGATGTTGGGCAGGAGAGGTCCTGGCAGGACACCAGGGAACAAGAGCTGGCTTGTCAGCAGAGGTAATGGAGGGGAGGCACAGAGCTGCTGCAGCAGGGCCTCGTGCCCAGGACACAGAGCTCCAGTGCTGCTTTTGGGCAGGGAAGCTCGTGCACATGGTATCTGCAAAGTCTTGGGCAACATAAAGTTGTTCCATGGGGGTCTTCTTTATTGGCTTAAAATTCTGAGATGTTTGTAAAAAGCTCTTAAGAAATTCCTTGGTTAATTTTGCTTCCAAGTCAAAAGGATGTTCTTCTAGAGATTCCTCTCACCAGCACTGGCACCATTTCCCGTTTCCTCTTCTTAAATTTCCCCTCACCACATTGCCAGTTGTGTTATGTTGGTGCAAGGAAACCCCAGATGAGATCAAATGTTGTTCTGGGAGGTGCAGTCACGCCTTTCAGCAAGGAGATTGGTTTTCCAAAGCTCACAAGGTGGGGAAGAGGGAAGGAACAAGGACAGGAGAGCCTGACAGTGGTAATAGTTAGTCCATATTGACTTGCTGTGTTGCGCTTCCTACAACTTTACTCTCTGAAGAGAAAGGAGTTGCCCCTGTACTTGAGTTGGGGCAGGAGGGATGTAACTCACATGATGGTTTCTGTGTTGCTACACCATTTCCCATGCGTCTGCTTTTGGTTTCCCTTGGGTGCAGGATGAAATGGACTTCGTGGACCAGATGTACTTGGGAATAACTGCATTGTGCACTCATCATTAAAGTCTTGGGTGGGCTTGTGGGGTCTGTGTAGGATGGCTGGAGGGATTGGAGGATTCCACTGAAGGCTTCCTGAAGAAGGAATTGCTTCTTTGTTTCTGTACCTCCCCAGCTGAGCTTTTTGGATAACTACAATTAGGGAAAGCAAAGGAATATAATGAAAGTTTGCCATCAAATTTGAAAATGAAAAAGGCCTTTTTCTTCCATGGATATAAGAGCAGAGGGATGGAAAGGTGGAACTTTCTTTTGCCTCTGCTGTGCTACTTGTCCTTTGCTTTACTGTCTGTGAAATGGTGTAAAAATGCCAACCATCTCTGCTCAGCACAGGGCAATGAAGGTGTAAAGTGCCTTCCCCATTCATGAAAAGGAGCACCTCTTCTGCTGGGTTTGGGGGGAGGTTGCCTGTCTTTCATTTCTTTTACATTGTTTTCTCATCTTCCTCTCCACTGTATACTGAAGGAAGTGCTGGTATTCCTGTAGTCTCCGAGGAATGATGGATTATCATCTGTTAAGGGACTGGCAGTCTAATTGAAATGGTGAATTTTGAGCATGCTGTGAGCGCACTTGTTCCTTGTATGCAGTTACTCGGGGTCTGTGGTGTACGAATGTTTGCCAGTAACAAAACTCATTTTCGTTTTTATAGGCTTAATGATTTGTTTTGGTAAAACCCCCTTATTTTTAGTCTCTTTGAAGCCAGTATAAAAATTAATTTACTTTTAGAGTTTGTCACTTTTTTCAAGATTGCATTTTTTTCCCTCCAAAACCTGCAAGTAGCATTTTTCCTCGTGATTTCTGCCTACTCAACAATGCACAGCCAATCAGAATGTTTTTAGTCCTACTGTAACTTGTATGGTAAATAAGCAGTTTATTCTGTTGTCCATCAGCTTCCTGCCTTAGCTGAGGACGGTATAAAATGGCTGAAGTGATTGGGCAGTGACTCTGAGAGCAAAGGGTTTTCCATGTCCAGCCTTCTGAAGTGCCTCTGTGCAGATGTGGGAGCAGGGATGGAAGGAATGCACCTGATCCTCCAGAGGAGCTTTAAACAGAGGTGCAAGTGACTGTACTGAAGGTACATTTGTAACACTGGTATAATAATCTTTATCATAGCTTTTAAGTGCAATTGTGGAGTCAGTGAAGTTTAAAAAGATCACTAAGATAGTCCTGCTTCCCCCAGCACCGCCAAGCCCACCACTAACTTGTGTCACCTCTGCATGTCTTGTGAATCCCCCCAGGGGTGCTTACTCCATCCCTGCCCTGGGCAGCCTGTTCCAGTGCTTGACCACCCCTTGAATGAAGAAATTTTCCCTAATATTCAATCCAGTATTCCCAATCTGAACCTCCCCTGGCACAGCTTGAGGCTGTTCCCTCTCATCCTGTCCCTGTTCCCTGGGAGCAGAGCCTGACCCCCACCCAGCTGCATCCTCCTGCCAGGGGGTTTGCAGACCAGAAGGTAATAAGGAAAAATAAGAAAGTAATAGGGATAAATAAGAAGGTAATAGGGATAAGTAAGTAGCAGGAGTATGCAGAGGCAGTAGGGCAGATTGCAGCATAGGGCAGTGCCCGGTAAGTGCCCAGGGTTCCCTGATGACCCTGAAATTAGTGTTGGTGACAGACAGGGACATTATCTGTGATTCTGGGTTGGGTGCCTTCTGCAGGTTCTGAGTTAATTAGTGATTTGTGTGCAGACTGAATTGGCTGGCAGTAATTACAGTGGTGCCTGTGCCGAAGGAGAGTGTACAGGTCTGTCAGGATTTTGGGAGGGTGGATGTCGTGCAGACAGACCATGGCAGCAGGAAGCACTGGGTTTGGGTTGAGGTTTCTGCTTGGCACCGAAGCCTCACTTGCCCTACCTTTCACTCTTCCCCCATTTTACATGTGTTAATTGGCTTTAGCCAAGAGATGTTGCTGCCAAGCATGTTACAAGTGGAAGCCAATGTAAACCACTCTGTAGCATTGTACATATTCAGGCACTTAGTCTGAAACACAACACAACAGTAGCAAATATGCTGGAGCTCTCTCTGGGACCGTGGAAATCTGTCCTGGCTGTGGGTTTGGTGTCAGCTGTCACCCTGCTCTTGGTGGCTTTCCATTCTCCTCTGTCAGCTTTGTGAGGAAGCAAGCTTGAAGCAGGAGGAGAAGGTAAGTGGAGACTGAGATTATTATTAAGCGCTTCTAGATTAATTTCACTGACAAAATCGCTGCTTTATTTCTGTGGGAAGAGCATTTGCCAGAACCTTGTCAAATTCTCCCAGAAAGGAGCTAGAGAATGTTAAGCAGAAACCCCACAGCATTTCACAGGAGTTTATTCTGTTGTTTCAGTAGTGACTCATCTCCAGAATGATCCATCCTCTTCGCTATGTATATGGGGGGAAAAAAACACTGACAAAAGGTCTCAGAGCCATCTCAGAGCTATACAAAATGCAGTGTCCTGTTCAAGTATTGGTTAGAGCATCTGAATGTCTCAAGCCCTTAGGCAGTTTTGAGAGTTATCCTGGCAAAAGATGGTTGCAGTCAAACCTGGTTCACCTTTTGTTAAACATCCTGAATTTTTAAGTTTAAGAGTGTGGGATGAGACAGAAGTGGTAAGTATAGACAGAGAAAGAAGTGCTAGATATGATTCTCTGAATGGACAGAATTGTTGTTTATGAAACCTCAGGGATTGTTAGAACATCTCTTTTTCCTTTCTGCACATCACATTTTTGGCTAAATGACCTGAAAATTAAAGATCAGCATTAAAATGTGTTTGTTAAATGCTATGCTTCCTGAGGTTGCTGTTCAGAAAGCTGAGGGCTCTCATCTCGATTTTCCTTCTGCCCCTACTCAGCATTCTCAAAAGGCAGCAGTGAGTACAAAAACAGGAAAGGGGAATGATAAAGTGTGGGAATCAAGGGAGTGCTGAGTTAGCAATGCCAGGAGGAAACAGCTCTAACAACAGTCTTGCTGCTGGTGAAAAATAAATGGAGGTGAACTGACTTAAAATACTTCTGAAAATGGAGTTCTCTTTCTTGTTACATTTTTCTGTGACTTCTTCTAACAATTTTTAATACAATAAAGTAGCAAGCACACCCGTTGTAGTGACTGGATGCTGGCATTAGTGTTTTAGCAAACACCTACACAGCATATATATGGACTAAATTATCTAAAGGGCTTGTTAGCATATCATCTGCATGCAGAAGAAACTGATGATGGTGATGGATGCTGCTTAGAAATTGTGTGAAGGACTCTGGCTCCTTCTTGCTTTCCTTTTTCTCTTCATTGTTTTCTCCACAATAAAAATGCCTACTGCATTTAAGGAGGACTTTTTCTCTCTGTCATTTTTGTTGTTGTTTTGAAGGCCTTGAGACATTTCCCCCTATTTTATTGTAGGAAAATTTTCTAAGGCATACAGCCAGTGCTTTTGTGAAGCAAAAAGCAAAACAGTGAAATAGTGGAGAGCAAAACCATCCACCAGTGACAGTATTTGATCTACAGAACAAGCTATTTCTGAGAAAAGTTGGGTAATGCTTGACTTGATTTTGTTTTGTTTTGCTTTGGTTTCTTGGCTTCCGAATCAGTGTTGAAAAATACCTGCCAACTGTAATTATTTTACTGGAAGTTTAATGCAAGGTCTAATTTTACTGGAAGCCTGGAGGAGAGGAGGAGACAGAGCTGGAGAATGGCATCTGATGTGGAGCAGTGGTGATGTCAGGCATATTTAAGATAAGTGAACTTGCTGTTAATAAAATAAACACACAGTGCTGCTTTTGGCCCACTATGGGCCATGGAAGTGCTTGTGGCCAGCTGGTCACTTCACTGCTGGACCAAAAGTCTTTGCTGGTAGTTTTGGTTGTCTTTCCCCAGACCCTCTTGGCATATGTGTAACTTTGAGCCCTCAAGCTTGTTGTGGTTGAAGTATGTGTGTGTTTGAAGTGCTTTGGCTGAAAAAATCAGTACTGTTCTGATAAGGAGATGGGAAGTATTAAATTGCTTAAAATAGTAACTTTTCTCATGGGATTCAGGTTTTCTTGCTATTGTGCTGGTATTTCTCCATCAGGGACTCTTTGAAGCAATTTCAGCATTTTGAGATGGGTTTGCTAAAAGCTTCCTTGTCCAGCTTTTCTCTTAAGAAGGACAGAAAGTGAAGAGAAGAGAGAAAAAAGTGAATTTTCAGAGGGAATCAACATATAGAACAGGCTGTCTGGGGAGGATCCAATTTCTTCCACATTGTGATGGTAGAGATTCCCTGATGTGCAGACACTGACATGTAGCTGTGTGAGACAGTTGAGTTACACCTAATGGCTTTGCATCCAGCAGAAACCCAGAGATTTATCTTTGGTCCCAAAAGGAACGATTTGAGAGACAACATCTGGTGCTCTTAGAACTTGAGGTTGTTTGATACAATCCTGGTCATTCCTCTGGAGTTCTCCTCCCTGTGTTCAGGGTGAGCTGCATTCATCTTGTATGTCACTCATTTATTTGTTTATTTATTGAGTGGAAGATCAAATCCCCTTTTCAGGTCCCCCAAATCTTTCATTTAACTTTACTTGGCAGGTTATGTAGTTTACTACTGACTTCTGGTTTTGCTACCCATCACAAAAGCATGTGAGGAGTTTTAGCTGCAGGACTGACAGATTTCTGGAATTGGAGAGGTGATAAAGGATTGGTGGTTCAGATGTGCTTTGTGGGAAGTGTTTACAGAGCACAGGGGGTTGTGGCAGGAGCAGTTAACTTTGCCTTTTAATAATTTAGGCAAAGTGTTTGGGAAGAACTCAGTGGAAACTATTTTCATGTTGTTCTCAAAGGGAAAATAGAATCCATCCTGTGAGAATTGGGCAGGACAGTCACAGTGCTGGGCACAATGCAGTTTTGTAGCTCACTGTGGAAATGAAGAAGAATGAAGGGAAAGGCGACTCTCCTCCCTCACCCACTTTTTCTTCAGGAAAAAAAAAACCCAGACCCATAGGTTTTCTCAATTTACTCATTGAGAATGAACTTGTGAAGGTGTCTACAAACCATAGGGTTTGTGTGATTTGTCTGGTTAAGCAAATCAGCAGAATCTGCTTAGGCAGGAGCCAGGGAGGGTATTGCTGCCTTTCCTTTAAATTTCAGGTAGAACCTTAAAATTAGAGGTTGCTATAAGTCCTGCCAGCATGTTTCATTTAATTTGATATTTACACACTGAAAGCCTGTCTAGACTCTTCCCAGTTGTGTTTATTATGCACATTGTCAATCCCTGCGTGTTTCTCCTTGTCACTTTGTGTATATCAGGTTCATCCTGGTCTTTCTTAATCTCCCTTTTCCCCATAAAACTCTGCTCAAAAGCCTTACTCCCCCTTTCCCATAAAACTGCTCCCATCAGGAGCCCAGCAGTGTCCTGAGCATTGGCTTAGTCTATGAGCATGGAATGTTGTAGCTGATGCTACAGACTTGCTGTAGAGACCTCAGCTGAGTGGATCTGCTTCTGGAAACCATCTGGCATGGTTTGACAGATGTTGGGGGAATGGGAGAAGAATCAGATGAAGGTAAAACCTGTGGGTTGGGATAAGAATGGCTTAATACTTGAATTAAGCAATAATGATATTATTTGGATTATTATTGTTATGATGAAAAGGGAGGCCATTAAAGAAGGGAGTACAAGCCAGACAGATGAGTGATCCCAGTGCAGTCCCTCAGCACCCACCCACTGATGCCCAGCCTGTCCCCCAGCAGCCTTCAGCCCCTCCTGGCCATCTGCCCCTGTTCACACAGTGGGTGTGACATCCCCTGGTGTGGAATATCCCTCTGGCCAGGGGATCTGCTGTCCTGGCCATGCTCCATCCCAGCTCCTGGTGCAGCTCCTCGCTGGGACACTGCAGAGTCCTTGACTTGGGGTAAGCTCTGCTCAGCAACAGCTGAAGCAGCAGCATTATTCTCAGAATAATGAATCCAAACCTCAGCACTGTACCAGCCACTAGGGAGAAAATTAACTCTCTCCCAGCCTAAAGCATTTTTTAAGCTGAGGGTGATTCATTGTATTCACAGGCTGAGGGCTGGTCTATTTTAATCTGGAGCCCACTACAATTATGTTTAGATGTCTCTTTGCATGTGTGTAAGATGGTAATTGTGGTACCCTCCATCTTCTGTGTGGTACCCACCATGTTCTGAAAATTTGGCCTGGTGGCTGGAATGAGCAACATTTTATAGGGACTGGATGACAGTAGTTCGTGTTTATTGTTAAACCCAGTTTGAATTTTTTATGTTTATAGAAGTAAAATTAGTTTGAGTAAGAATTGCAAATTTTCTTCTGTGTTACCTCCTGCTAGTGTTTGTTTATCTTCTGTTTTCTGCTATAATTACAGCCTTTTTGGGGAAGCCTGCTCTTGCTCCATGTTTGCAGTGTCCAGCACAGTGGGATTCTTTCTTGTGCTGCTCCTATGTACTACAGAAGTTGAAGTAATAATGAAATTGCATGCAGCTTTCTTTCCTCTCCTCCACAAGTTGCTTTAAATTGTTCAACTCCTCCTTTTTTATCTGCAGCCTTGTGAATTCTGCCTAGAATTCTTCTGAGCTTGTCACAGCTCTCTGCTGCCTGTTTGGTAACAGGGACACTGTTTACTTACACACTGGTAAACCCTTTATGTTAAACAGGAGCAGAAGCTGTTTGCTGTGTTCTGAGGAATTCAAGAAATCCTGAACAACAAACAGTTTTAACCGTTTCTTTTCTAAATGCTGAAATATTTACTTCTTGTTTTAATCTTGTAGAGACATCCTTCACGGAACATGTGTTTGAAAAAGAAGCAAATCTGAAATCTGTAGACAAGAGATTAGAAAGTCAAATCACCATTTGGAAGGTAGATATATTTATTCTCTCTGTTCACACTTGTTTACAGTAGATGCAGCATTTGGTTTTGTTTTGGTTTCTTTCCCTATCCCTTGCTGCTTCTGGAAGTATTTTGCATATTTAATTAACAGTTTTACATTTGAATTATTCCCCACCAAATTTTTGCTTCCTATTATCAGTCTCTTCTCTTCTGCTGTCATAGCCTTGGGTGCATTTTTTGTGGTCCTTGGTGCCTTTGAAAGTCGTGGTTCCAGCTGTGCAGTACAGGTAGTTTGTGGTAACTTGTTTATATTTATATATACTTGTTTATATGGTATTGTTTTTTATACCAGGGTGAGGATGCTTGGAGCATGAATCCATGTTCCCAGCTGTTCTGGTATTAAGACTTCCCAGTGCAGAGTGATAAATGTGTCATTGTGACCTGGATGTGCATCTCTGCATCTTCACCTGGAGTCACAGCTCATGAAACTGAACTCGTTGGTTTAAAATGTATGTAATATATGGAGTGAGGAGTTGGTAAAGGATCCAACAAAATGTTTCCCCAGCTCTCTGCAGGGAAGGCATCTTCAAGTCATGGAAAATGTCTTGGTCAAAGCTGTCTTGTGTTTCTAGAGAAAAATTCCTGCAGAGGATGCAGAAACCTTCCTCTAATCCAGATCATCAGGATTCTGGATTATAATTGTTATTTATCAGCAGGAGTACCCTGCAATAAAATCCTTCTGTAGATTTTAAGTTCATAAAAGGCAGACCACAGAGTTAAGATTGGCATTTTCTCCTCCCTTGGATTTTAATGTTGCTGAATGATAATGGGATCCATTTTTAAACCTGCTTTTGCAGCCTGCAGCCAATTTTTTTCATTGAATTTCATGCAGGTAGACTACCTATAAATGCAATATTGTCATTAACGATATGAGTGGTGCTCTAAATATCTTCATACACGATGTTTGCATGTCAGAAATGGTTAACCTTCATTTCAGAGGTCTGATGTTTCCTCAGCAAGAAAATAATTGAATAGTATGGGAACGTGCTCCTGCTAAATGCTGAAGGATGCCCTGTTGTAAGAGAAACTCAAGTGCATGTTAAACAACTGTAGGCAGCTCTATTTTGTAATTTAATAGAGGAGCTCATTTGAATGTTTTCCTGGGGGAATGCCACTTCAGTGAGTGTGTTGGTTGACTTGTAAGAACTAAACCACTTGGATCAGAAGGGGAGCCCTGTGGGATGTTGTGTTGAGAGGGGACGTTGAACAGGGTGTCAAGTATTTGAATTTTCTGGGTATGGATTTGCTCTCACAATAAAGTTTTAAATGGGGCAGAAGGTGAAGGTAATCCTTGGTTATGCCCAAAGCCCCTCTCCAGCTCTCCTGTAGCCACTTTAGGCACTGGGAAGCACTTTCCTCATTGAACTACTTCTTTTCTTGCTTTTATTTCTCTGAGCATTTGGGATACAGGAAATACTCAGCACCAAAATGGTTTGGTTTTTTTTTTTAAAGCAAGTTAGAAGGTTATTAGCATTTTTCCCCTGTGCTTTGTTCCCCAAACCCCGTTCCTGCCGGCAGCGAGCACCTCTGGCTTGTGCCTGGAATCCAAATGCTGCTGTGGCAGATCCTGAGTGGGCTTCTACCCCAGATTTGAAGGTGGCTCCAGGAATCTGAGACGTTAAATTTGCAAATTCAATTATATTGTCTGCACACAGCTTTTATTCTGTACTCTGTCTAGCTGCTTACATTTTACAACTTGAACCTCTCTGGCTCTGCAGTTGAAGTTAAGGTTGATTGGTAAAGGAGGTGAGAGTTGGTTTTGTGTTGGCTTTTTTTACTGAAATACAAATTATTCAAAAAAGTGGATGATGTGCTGAAAAGTGCTTGTATACCTCATGTACAATTGTATCTGTTTATAGGGCAGGTTAGTAATCTTTGCAGAATGACAGCTTACTACCTCAGCTCTGAAATCATTGTTATTTCCTGTAAAAGTGCTTTTTTATTGCATTAAGAGGTTGTGCCCCTTGCTTGTCAGCAGTGACCACCCTTTCCATCGTGGCACTACTGGCAATTGTTGACTACATGATCTTGTACCTTTTGGTTTATATGAGATTATTCATGAGGCACAGTGAATGAACTGTGCTATTGTGATGCCTGGCAGGTATAATTTTTTTAACATGATATGTTAAAATGTATTTTACTGAATCTGCTAAAATTTCTTTTTGTAATGGTTTACTATTTGCATTGCAGTAGCATTAAAACCTTTAACTGATGCTCCCTGACTCTTTGCTTGCCTTCAGGAATACTCAGGATTGTACAAACTGAATAGGACATGATGCTTTTCCCCTGAAAAATTCTGCTACAAGCTTTTTTCTTGGCAGATAGCCAGCTTTTTCTTAAAATTTATACCTGCACTTAAACAGTGAAAAAAGTGACAAATCTTTCTTGATCTTTTTGTCCAAGTACTAATTATATATTTTGTATAAAGCCCTCAGACTTCAAATGCAGCATATCTCCATTTTGAAGGATAAACCTTGGGTACTGTTGCTCCAAGTGCCATTAAAAAGAGCCATAAGTGAAGGCACCAGACATGCACACAGTTCTGTAAGAACACCATTCCAAGGATAGCCAAATCCTTAGAGCTTTAAGCTTCTCTTTGATCCCAGGGATTAGTGGAGGTTTCTACTTTTGCATGGCAGATTTCTGGGCTGTTAGGGATGCCCAGAGGAGCTGTATTTTCCAGGGAGATGAATCAAGTGGGATCAGGATTGCTCCCAGTCCTCTCCAGTGGTTGGCAGAGCAGCTCCAGAGAGGTTTGAACATTCCAAGGTTTGAACATTGCACCTGTACTTTGTTAATGCCAAGGGTTTATGATGCAGCTGTTGATGGGGTTAATGACAAACACTTTCAGGTGGCATTGATCAGATGTCACAGTCTTGGAGCAGAGGCTCTCTGAGAAAAACAAAGCTCTTCTTCACCTTGGGTGAAACATTTACAGGCTTTTTGGGTAATAAAAGGGAATACACGGTGAATGTTTAAGTCCTGGTGGAGTGATTCTCTTGCCCATGCAATAATAACCACATCATAACTCATGCTGGGATAAGGTGTGGTTGGTCTCACCTGTGAGGATGTTTCTAGAACAGGCTGATGATGAGGAAAGCTACAGAGAGAAAGGTTGCAGAGACACCAAAAGGGGATTTTCAGGTGAAAGGAGAAAGCTCAAAGGTGAAATAAGAGATACTTGTGGTATTTTGAAGAAGATAGATGTTCTACAGGCCAGCAACATCTGCATGGAAAAGAAGGACTGATTTGTATCATCCATTTACAGTCTAAAACAAGTATTTACAGTATAAATACTATAATGTGCTTGTAGCATCTCCTCTGGTCACAATCCTGAGCAATGCTGGAGTCATGTTTACTGGAGTCAGGGTTCAGCTGTCTGGGTGAACTGTGGCTTCTCTCAGGCCAGAATATTACAAATTTAAACCTTAACAATAAAAGAGCATCAGGCTAAAGAAAGGCTCAAATAAAGAATGGGAACTGTCTCAAGGGATTATCAAAAACATCATGCAGTGTTGTCATGAGTCCTTCCAGAGCTTCAGAAGCAGCGTGGATGTGGTCAGCTGTGGCAGGGCTGTGATGCCAGGCTGCCTCCTTTCTCCTGGGGTGGCTGTGTGAGGGATGAGCCAGGTAGGTTTGGTTACACAGGAGTTTTAATTGGGTCTCATTCAGTGCTACAGTCACTCTTCATCTTTACTGCTCACCCCCAAATCAGCATCCTTTTTCAGACACTTACTGGCGCTGTCCCTGCTGAAATGAGACCAGTTCCTCTGACAGCTGTGGTTGTTAAAACCCAGTTTTGTAAATAATTCACCTCTGCCAGGGCCTTACAGCCTGAGCAGCTACAGGTGTGAATCAAGGAGGCCCTTGGTGAGTATTTCAGCATTCTTCAGAAGGGCTGTTTTTGGCAGGGACTAAAGCAAAGGAAATCAAGGTTGTAAAATATTATAACATATATAACAAATATTATAAAATGTTATAAAATATTATAACAGTATATAACAAAATTTGTACTTTGTCCTGCTTTAAAGTTTTTAGTAGTGTGCAGCATGAAAAGCTTTGTTTTGCATAGTAAGAATATTGTTTGTGCATAACAAACGCATTGTTTTTAGTGAAAAACTCCAAGCCCACCCCGAAAAAAACAATTTTCAAGGGATGTACTTTCACAGCAGATATGAAACTGATGCCCCTGGAGAGCTGTGTTTTAATTAAAACCTGTATTATTATTTGTTGCAACCAAAGATGTTTGCTCTGTTGCAAGACACTTCACTGTGCCGTGGGAATCTGCTGCTCAGCCGGGCATTGAAATCTTAACAATCCTTTATATTTGTCATCTCCTGTTTGGAAAGACATGGAGAGCAGAGCCCCAGTAGGGTGCAGCCATTTCTTTGCTTGGCATCTGGAATTGTGCTGTGATTTCATGGCTTATTCTTAACCTGAGCCATCAGAACACAGCTCAGCAGAGGCTGCTGCCTGTTGCTTGGCATGGAGGAGAAATTACGTAAATCTGAAGGCTGGGACTGTTCCTGTTAGAAATGAAGTTACCCAGGATTGCTGAAAAATCCATCAGGAGTCATTGTGAGTGCCTGGACATGGTGTGTGTCACAAGGGTAATGGACCCTTCCTCTCCTGCAGGCAGCCCTTCCCAGCTGCTTGGAGCAGAGCTGCACAGCCACAGAATACACTGCTTTAATTCACAAGTTCCACACAGTGTAGAGGGGGAGATCTAATTTGGATTAATATTAATCAAGACCACTTAAGGTTTAGGTTAAAGGCAATAAATAAATGCAGCTTTTATAATCATGGGAAGTATTTGCAATGGTTTTGGAAAATATTTTAAAAACCAGTGTTGGGATAATTAACTGGAAAGTAGTTTTAAAGCTTGCCTTGCAGCCTCTCTGGAAAGCAAATTTGATGTTTAAGAGAATGAGAGATTTTTCTGTCCTGGAAACCAGTTGGCAGAAGCTCTAGCACAAAGTGCTCTTAAATCTGTTTGAGCTGGGAGAGCCTGGCACCATGGGAGGATAAGGAGGCAAGGACTGGCATTTTTAGGAATCCTGGTTTTGGAATGCAAAGATGTGTGTATTGGTGCCTTCTAGATGATTTGTTTGGCTTTATAGGATATACATGCATATATTTATATATATGTGTGTGTGTACACATACTTTTAATATATATCTGTAGGGGCAGACACACCTTTGTGACATTTTCATGCCAGAGGGGAAGATGTAGGGGAGAACAGGAGCACATATTCAGAGGTACCCACAGCCTCTGCTCGCTTGCTCATTCATGACTTTTCCTAGATTTGCCTCATTTACCTTGGGGAGTTGGGAGATACAAATTTTGCTCTCTGAACCAAGAGGGTATCTAGAGGAGCTGAAGGTGGCTGGGCTTTTCCCTCTAGTAATTTGTTTGAAACATCTAATGAACTTCCATAAAATGTCTAAGGAGAGGGAAAAAAAAAGCTCACGTAGGGTTTTACTCCAGAGGTTTTCTAGGCTAAAAAAGCAGTCCAAAATACTCATTGAAAAAAGGAAATTGAAGTAACTCTTACTGTGAGACGAGTGAAAATGTACGGACTTGGTGTGTGGGACCAACAGGAAATGATCCAACTGGGAAGAGTGCATTGCCCTGAGTCTGGGGAGTGGAGGAAATGTGCCAGTCAGGATTGTTTTTCAGCTCTCCTTGCTCTGCTGTTTTGATTGAGCCTCCTTGTATGAAACACAATGCTGCTTTAGAGGGAAAGCACCCATTGACAGGGCAGCTCATGGAATGGGATGCTTAGGGTTGAGTTGAAGGCTTAATGAAGGGCTGTTGGCAAGGAGCTGTCTGGGAGCACAAGCTGACTGTGATGCTGCTCAGGAATACAAATGCTCCCCTCTTAGGGGGTGCATGTGGAATCACTCATGCTGAGCATGAAAATTTAATCTGGGTAAACAACATCCCCTGGTTGGTGGAAATGAGGGAAGAGGAGCTGGAGCTCATGGGTCTGTTAATAGTGCCCAAGCAGGGAGGGGCTCATGGGGCTTTCAGCAGAGATTTTATGAGACAGCCATAATCTGCAGGAGCTGCCTGGCATGATATGCTGCCACATCATGACACCTCTCCAGAGTGTTTTCCAGACTAGAACTTGCTGTGAAATGGTGCTGTGCTTCAAGAGGGTTTTTTAGGATTTGTGAGAGATTACTGAATTACAGTCTATCAGGGTGAAGCCTTCTGCTGGTGAGACCAGTTGACTGTTGATGTGCATAAACAAAACATGTGTGAGGGTGATTGTGAGATATAATCCCGATCACCAAAATAAAATGGATCTGTTACAGCTCATCTTGCTATACAAATCAGTACAAATGTTTTGATGTAGTTTTTTTAAAGTGTTTTAACTCAATATTCAGAATATCTGATGGTAAATAATGAAATTAAGGAAAGAAATAAAATATCACAGCGCTGATCTAGTTTTCTATGTTATTTCTTGTCAGGTTTTCACAGAGTTTTCTGAATCCTAATGCAACATTGTCATTGAGTTTTCTACAGTAAAGCACACATCACAGTTGTACATTATTCCTTCTAATCTGTGTTACCTTGTGCTTGTCAAGATAAGTTTATTTCAAGTTCGGGCAGCTTAATTGTCTGGCTGTTCTCCGGCCCCTTGGGATTTTGCCATGTTCTCTAGTCTCGATGAATTTGCAGTTTAGTACCACCCATCATCTATAGCTCTTCCTTGGCCACTCCTGGCAGGAAATGTGTTTTAGCCCATATCTGTACTCAAGGAGGAATGCTGGTGTGGGGTTTGGGGTGTTTTTTGGTCACTGCAGTTGATTAGTGTGGGATTGGAATGGGATTAATGAGCACTAAACTGTGGCAGGGAGGCTGTAGGACCACTCAGTCCCAGGCCAGGCTCTGGCTCTGGAGTGTTCCCAGAGGAGTTCTTTGCTTACACTGACATTCAGTGAAGCCTTTTGAGGGTGAACTTGCTCTTGTGAAGATTTTCCTCTTCTTTTCCCTCTGGCAGGCCAGGTAACATTCTGAGGTTCCTTCCAAGCCACTTCCCAGACATCTCCAATAAAGCTCCTTCAAGCCACTGCCCCTGGCTTTTGAATGTTCAAGTAACATGACATTTTCTTTATCCCAAAAAACCAAGCACACTGACTTCCCTGACTGAAGCTTAACATTTCTTGATTTAACATCTTCCTCTAGTTGCTTTCAAACACTTACAATTAATTAATTCTGATTTCAAACAACATGTAAGGCCAATGAATCTGTAATTTTCAAGATCTTTCCGGAGTGTTTCCCACTCTAGCTGGTTTGGATGGAAAATGAAATATTTTTCCCAGGTAAATTGTGAGTAAATCAATAATTTATGGCTTTATATCAGTCAATCAACCATGTTCTTGCTGAGTGGAGAGCAGGAAATTATCAGGGGCACACCATGCACCTTGAGCTCTGCCTGTAATGCACCCATTAACTCCTCACTGTGCAGTGGGTGAGAAGTGACCAGGGCAATGTATTTACCTCATGTCTTTAGTTTGATTTGCTAAAATAAACAGAATTAATTGCTGCACTGAGCTGGCCTGTTCTGGAGCCCCTTGGTTTTGTTCCCAGTTGTCTCGTCCCATGTCATTGGTATTCTGTGAGGGTGTGTGGTGGCTTGCAGGGAGAGAAGTTCTGGGGGCTCTGGGGGAAATTGCCAGCCTGGGCTGGCTTTTCACTCTCAAACCACTGAGGGAAGCTAAGTGCCATGGTAAAAATACAAAAGTTTAGGATTTTATCATGTAAAATTGGATTACCTACTCCTCTCCTTGTGAATAAGTCTGCTGTGCTCTGAAATACTGGTCTTGGTTTTTATACACTGATAAAAAATGTGTTAGTCCCTCTCTGAGGCTGTACTTTGACTTACATAAAATCAGATCCTTCCCTCCCTTTAAGGCACTTAAACAACCCTGAATGAAGATTAATGTTTCATTACACTTTTATCAGCTATTTTATAGACTGAAATGCACTAGTCACATGCAGATTGATCTTCTGTGTCAAGTAATAGCAAAAATCAATACTTTTATTTTTCTTTTTAAACCAGTGTATCTACAGAAACGCTCATTTGCATCAAGTAACTCCCTTGTTCTATTGGGGGGATCTGTGTGTTGCCCAGGCTGGAAATCCCAGCTTTAAGCCCTGGCATCTGTGAGCACCCACATCATTCCTCCTCTCACATTTTAACTTAACATTATCATTTGTTCTTAGAATTCAGAGGCCTGTACAAGATCTTTTTATTGCCTAAAAAGAGAGGATTAACAGAGCTGTTGGGGTTGCAGCCTCTGTTCCAGCTGGTGCAGGCTGGCAAATACCCCAGGAATTGCTGGTCCTGATTTGGTATCTTGGCTGTATTTAAAGTTTGATCCCTGGGGCTTGCTTGGAAACTCACTTTTGGGGCTGCTTGGGAGGAGGTTGTTGGCTTTTGGGTATGAAGGTCCAAGTGGCTGCTTTGTGTAGATCCTGATGGTGATCAAGTCTGCCTTCCCCAGGTTTCTGCTACTTTATTTCTTCACTGGGTAGCTGCTGATTCCTGTTATTTCTGCATCTGCAGCTGGCACAGGCTTAGCCCATCAAAAACCATCTGAGTAATGTGACTTAGATCAGCTGAGGACCGTGGAGAAGACAAAGTTTTTGTTTAATTCTTTTACCTTTATCCTTTCAACTTCTTTCACCCAACTGGCAGTCAGAATGAGGGAGTTGCTAGGCAATTTCTTCCCTTCTTCCATGGCATTTTTCCTTCCCAGGTGTTTTGGTGGGCTTTAGAGGGTCTCTTCCATCTCAGTAAGCAGTCCATTCCCATAATCCTTGTATGAGGAGGCAGGATGATATTGGTGCAGCACAAAGCTGATTTCACCTAATTCCTTACCAAAACTCCTTCTTGTGCTGCTTGGACTCCTTGTGAGCTCCTTTGGAGGTTTCCAGCCCAGCACTGGGTCTGGCTGTGTTGAAAAAGCCCTTCCAGGGATTGTGGTGGTGGTGGTGTCATAAATAGGAAGGGCTCAGGTGCTACCACACAGCAAAGTAACATGAGGGAGTGTTGCATTACAGAAAGCTGCCTATCAGAAAGCAGAGGGAAGTAATTTCTGAGCAGAATGTCCTGAGAGTTTTTTTATTTTTGGTTTGAAACAGCATTTTTTGTATACCTGAGCACTTAGACTTTGCTTCTCTTTTAGCCAAGGGGAAGTGAGGAGAAAAAAAATTAAGGAAAACATGAAATTTTTAGTTTTTTTCAGCATCTTTTAAAATCTGTCATAGAATGCTAGAATAGTTTGGGTTGGGAGGGACCCCATCTCCTCCCACCTGCTGCCATGGGAGGGACATCTTCCACTAGCCCAGGTTGCTCCAAGCCCTGTCCAGCCTGGTCTTGGACAGAAGGTGGTCGTTCTTGATGAGCCAGACAGAGTGTTTCTGTCCTTGCTCTTTTTAAGCATCAGGCTCTCACAATGACATTCTGGATTTAGCCTTTGGAGTTTTGAGGATGTCAGCTTCACCTGGATGCAGCAGGGGTTTTTTATGAGCACTGACATATGTATTAAATGATTCACTGGAGATGAGAAAATAGTGTCTCTCTGTCATGTAATTTTTAATTATAAAACATGCAACTGAAGAGAAACAGAGTCAAGAGAGAATAATCCAGTTATTATTCCTGGGATGGATACTTCTCTGCTGTTGCTGTCCTGAGGATGTTTTTTGCAGTGGGGTAAAGGCACCTTTAAGTAGTCTGTTTAAAATATTATTGGTAAGTGCTCAGCTACAGATTTATAATTCAGTTGCACAGAATTTGCATATAACATGGGGATGGAAAACTACAGTAATAGTGACTGAAGGATTTATGGTGTTTTGGTGCAAATTGCTCTGGTTTATCAGTTGTCTGGCAGTGGATGATTTACAGGTGCTATAAATGACACCAGCATTTACAACTGTGTTGTTTTGAGTTAAATGCTGTTCCAGGGAACTGGCCTCAGTTAAATGGTTTTTCTTGCAAATAACATTGAATCAGTTTCCAGCTATGGGTTTGGGAGGGAGGTGCACAGTCTGCAGACCTTGCACAGGCACTGGTTTATACCTGGGGCCCTGCAGGTGCACTGTTTCAGAGCTGGGTTTGTGTGGTACAATCACATTGCAAAATTGACTCTCCCATTTTCCTTTTTTTCCCTTCTTAATATCCAGTTCAATGGTTTTTTTTAAGATTTAGTCTCAGTATTGCTTTCCTAACATCATAAAACTGTATCTAAGAGAGCCAGCTTGATTCATAAACTTATCTCTTTTTCTAATTTTAAAAAGGAATCCTCCTCACACTTGACCCTAAAAGGGGGAGAGAAAGCCCATAAAGATATTGCAGAATTGGCTCTCGGGAAAGCAGCTGCTATTTTCATGTGCAGAAAGCAGAATGTGGGAGTAAAGGGACCTTTGAGCTCCACTGTGTCCAGCTGCTGGATGGCTGCCTTTAAACACAGGATGCTGCTGTGTCCAAGTGTCTCTGTCCTGGGGAATCACAGACCCTGGACAGTGGAATAGCCCTGCTGGACCTGCAGAACTGGACATGGAGACCTCAAATTACTGCAGTTAGTCCTTGCTGGGCACAAGGAGGGAATTAACAACAAAATGAACAAATGGAGTTTAAGCAACACTGCATCACTTCCCAAATTAATAAACGTGACAGGGTTAAAAAGAGAGAGACAAGTCCCTGGGGAAGATCATAAAACCTTGACAACTCTTTAGGGAGGTTTTCAGAAATACTGAACTGATGCTATGCTGTTGAATCACAGAATCCCAGAATGGTTTGTTTTGGAAGGGACCTCAAAGCTGATCTCATTCCATGCCCTGACATGGGCAGGGACACCTTCCACTGTCCCAGGCTGCTCAGAACCCCATCCAGCCTGGCCTTTGAGTATAAGCACCTTTGAAATGTGATGGTTTTTGTGTAGTTTCTGCCCAAATGATCAGCAAGTCAAAGTATGTGGAGTTTGAAGGCTGTGGAAGGTGTTAGCAGTTCTTTGTGGTGGTGTGGGTGGCTCACAGAGGTTCATGTGACACTGTGTGATGACTGACACTATATATTAACAAAGGCCCTGATGTGTGGGCATTGAATTGGAAAAAGAGCAGTGTTTGAACATCTGAGTAACAAAGTAATTGTAAGGAGAATCCTTGTGGGCAGAAGAAGGAGGACTCAACTCCTAGAAGGTCAGGTCCATTGATCCTCATGAAACAGATCTGCTTGGAGTGCAGTGGAAGAACTTGGAAAATACAGTGTTGTCCTCAAGATTATGAAAACATTATGGAGGGTGAAATTGTCCCTTCCTGTGAATGTTGTCTTCTGCTCTCCAGGTGTGAGTGAGGTCCCAGTGTGGTCCAGCCTGGGGGTGCATTTGCACTCACAGAGCAGTCCCTGCTCAGTCCCTCCTCAAGACCAGCCAAGCAGACTGTGCATTCCTGTCACCCTTGCTTTTCAAAGTTGTCTTAGTCTTTGGCAATCCATATTTCTGATTTCTTCAGGGCCCTTGTATTGTTTTGTCCCACTCTCACAAATTGAACAGTGTTGCATTAACTCTTCTCCCCATCAGTTTCCTCTGCATGAGAAAACTGCATGAGCATCTGCAGAGCTTCAGCATGTTTGGATGCCTGCTCTGGCCTATTTTGACCTGGGTTTTCCACATGAATTATGATCCTGCAGTCATTTGTATTGTTCTGACAGTACAATTCTTAAAAAAAATCCTATTACATTTCAATTCCTGCTGATTGTGTTCAATAGTCTTTGGAAGTCTTTTCAATTATTTATAACACATTTTTTCTCCACTCCTACAGCTGAGCAGAATGTGTATTTTTTTCCCTACTCTGTATGGGTTTTCTCCTTGCTTTGACTGCTGTGAGGCTGTTTCCAGCTGGGCTTTCCCCCCCTGCTATTCATGTGTGGATTTGGCAGGAAAATGCCAGTGTGATCTGGCCAGGGGCTGTGAGAGGGCGTGGGAGAACTCTCCACTTGTCCTTTCAGGACAAATTTCAGGATTGTTTCCTCCAGCTTGCCCCTGCTCAGTGATGCACCTTTCACCACTGCAGGACCACAAGCCAGCAGTTCATGTCCCTGCATCCACAGCTGGACTGACCTGTGACCCCTGCTCCTTCCTCAGTGGGTGACACTCCATGTGCTGCCTACAGGGAATTGGAAGCAGGACTCTGAATAGTTTTGGGTGGTTCCTGGTTGTCAGGTCAGCTGCAGTTTCAGTTTTTGGTGGTGAACAGCACAGATAAGTTTATACCCTTCATATATATATATATATATATATATAAGTTTATACCCATCACTGTTCCTGCAGAGATGTGAAGGCACACACACTCTTTGCAAGGATGACTTGCATTATTTAATGCCTTCTGCAGTCCCTGCAACCCTGCTGTGCATGCAGGAAGCACTGGCCTGGTGTTTGCATGCATTGGTGCTGAATCTAACCCAATATCTAATTCAATATCCTACCAATATCTAACAGACCTTTCCAAAAGGATGCTGTGTCCCTTTGCTTCAGGTCTGCAGGGGTTTTGCTGGGCTGGGATTCATGGGTGGGGTGTAAATGCTGTCAGGGTGGTTCTTAAACCTCTTCATGTTCCAAAAATTGCTTTATCATTGCTATTCTGCATGGTATTTGGTTTAAATAAATTCAAGTGGTATCCAGGAAAAGTTTACACCATGAAACAGAAAGTTGTACTTTATATACAGTTGGTTTTAAATGGTGGTTTTTGAGTTCAAACAGGTGCTTAAATCCTGGCTCAAAGCTGAGGAGCATTTGTACAGGTGTACAAAATACAGAATAGAACCCAGCTCCCTACACACAGAAATTACCATGGTCACTTTTGGGAAATGTAGCATGAAGTCAAAATACAGAGACAGGATGCTACCAGCTGGAATAAGATGTAGATAATTGAAAAAAGATAGCAGCTGGTTTCTGTGTTTTAAATCCTAGTGAGGTCTGTTGCTGACTTGGCTGCTCCTTATCATCAGTGGGAGGAGAGGTCTGCAGCCCTCCCTGCTCCTGTGCCATTGATCCAGTTCTGCCCCAGCTGGTTGGGTGTGAGTTATAACTGTGTTGACATGAACTGAAAATACTGCAATTGGTTTTGGCTAGTCTGCTGCTCATTTATTTATATCATAGGCTGAAACATGATTTAGATGTTATTTTGTGAATATCTAGGCCCGGTTATGGATGTATCCATTCAACATCTCACCATGGAACTGTAACTAGATGTTCTAAGACTTTTTTTAAATAAAAAAAAAAAACAAAAAACAAAGAGGAGAAAGCCACTACCCAAAGCTGGGACTGGAATAAACTCCTAAATCTGTGTTGAAGGAAATGTTTTTGCCTCCATCAGGGATGTCCAGAAGCTCTCATGTCTGAGTACTGCATGGGGATGTGGGATGAAGGTAGGGAATGGATCACTGCAGGTTTTACAGGAGCAGAACCTGGCTCCTCTCTCCTCTGTGTTTTTCCAGCTCCCTGTTGTGGGCTGGAGGTTTCTGAAGCTGTGCTGCTCAGCTCAGAGCACTGTCTGCTTTCTCATCTCCCCTCCCAGCTGGGGATTCTTGGGGATAACCTGTGGGATAGGGTATGAGATTGAACAGAATAGGGCATAGGGCTCTTGGGTCAAACCATACCAGTACAAACATTCACAGAAATCCTGTGTTCTCCTCCTTGATGCTGAGGAGTTATCCTGCAAAACAGGAGGGAGCAGTCTGTAGTGTCATTTTGGGAATGCAGATTGCAGTGTGCATCCCTTTCATTCCTGCTTGTGCCATTTCCCTGGGACTACAGTTAGGAAATTGTTAAAAAAAAAAAAGCCCCAGTAGAAATACTGAACCCTATGCAGTTGTTCAAAAGAGCTAAGAGTGAAGTGAGTGCTTTGTTAGCTCTTATCCTGAATTTTGCCTGCTGATTTTTAGCCAAATTTCAGCTGCTGGTTCAGCCATGGAGGAGGCAGACGTGCATGGAATGGGTGCCTGTGCTGGGATTGCTCTCAGCAGCCTGGATGAGTCACCCCCTGTGGTTTTGAGCAGCATCTCTGCACTTATTCTGTCATTTAAGTGTTATCAGGTTAGTGAAGAAGAATTTCTTACTTCTCTAGCTCATCTGCAAGAAGAGGAGGCCCCTTGAAACTGCTCCATCCCATAATTGCAGAGCAGCAGCAGCAGTGCATATGGCAAATGTTTCCTTGCTGACACATTAGCAGCAGGTCCCCAGCATCTCAGCCCCTTGGCTGCTGCAGAGCTCACTTGTTCTGTGTTAAGTTTATCCTCAGAGGCACATAAAGTAGCTCCTGCTGTAGCTCTTGGGATGAGAAATGCCTTGGAAGTGAGGTGGGGGCAGGCTGTGGGCTCTGTGTGGATGCAGGGACATGCAGGGACATCCAGCCACCCCTCTCCAGCTTGCAGCTGTGTTCTTCCTCTCTGGGCAGCAATTTGGCCCAAACATGCTGTTTTGGCCAGGATGCAAGGAGAGAACTCCAGGTGGAAGCTGGGAGCTCACAGCATAACTGGAGAGTGTGTATTCAAGGCAGAGTCAAAGCAGGTGAGGTGGGATAATTTTGTGCTGGATTTTTGAGCAGAGAGCTGAATTGCTGCTGTGTGTGTATTCATCATTCACTGATGGAGCTGGAGATGCCAGGGTCTGTCATCTCATTGGTGGATATTTTTAAGGATTTTCTAGGGAATAACCAGTCAGCTGACTGTGGGGCTTTTTGCTGTAGAGCTATTAGGAAAATCAGTGGGTCTAAAGGGAGGTGAGACTCTGCAAATGTGCAATTACAGATAATTGCATTAGGACCCATCTCAGTGTGGTTCTTTCTACCTTCATGGTGGCACATAGAAAAGATTAAGAAGTAGTTTGGGAAGGAAATCAAAGTGAGAAAGAGCAAAAAATGAAGATTAGACATTCAAGTCTTAAAATTCCAGGTTTTTGGTACCACACTAGTGGGTGGTATTAGATCCTTGATGATTTTCCTGTTGAAATAAAGAAGTGTGTGCTTCACATTTTTAGGAGAGGCTTGTAAAACCACTGCTTTTGCTGGGAGAGGGACAGTCCTTAAAAGAGCTCAGCTCCAGGCCAGAGTCAGCGTTGACATTTGGAGATGTATCCCCCAGCCCTGGTGGGAAAAGGAGAGGAATTCAGGAGAACAAGGCTGTTTTTTCAGTGTGGTAATTACCTCTCAAGATTTTCCTCCAAAGCAGTGGGTCTTGTTGATGAAGTCTCTGCAGCTTCTACATCAATTATTTTAGTCTGATTTGACATGATGGTGGTGACTGCCTAGATGTAGTGGTTGTATCTTTAAATTATTTTATGGAGGCAGAGCAAGGGGAGTGGGTCTTCAGAAGGGAGATGATGCTCAGAGCTGTGCTTAGAATGTACTAAATATTGTATAAATCTCTGTTCTTCCACCTCAGGGCCTTTTACTGTGTCCTGTGTCCTGCCTGTCTATTAATTCTCATAGGAAAGAGGGGGAAAAGTAATTAAATATTAGAACTGCATTCTGTAATGGTGGTGGCGATGTTTGTATCACTACTCCTAAAGTATTTGGGGGTAAAAGAAATTCAGAATGAAATGTAATTAATTTCCTTTGGAAACAGCAAAAATGGTAAGTTGTATGACTGACATCTCATGTGCTGCTGGGCTTTTCATACTTTAACTCCACCCTGTGTGAATGAAGAGGATGATTGCAATGCAATTCCCTTTCCCTTCCATATTTGTATTTTACTCTGTGATGTTTGAAATCTTTTTCCATGGATTTACTGGTGGTATTTTTCCTAAAGAGTCTGAGGAAGAAGAAGATGCTCCTGGGAAGTATCATGTTGCTGTTGAGAGCTTTTCTGTTTGGAAATCACTTGTTGCTTTAACATATCAAAACCCTGTGTATTGGATGAGCAGAAATTCTGATTGCAAGCAAAAGAATTCTTATTCTGCTGTTCATTTAGCCCTGCTCATGTAGCAAGTCAGTGGGTTAATTTTCAATATAACTGCACTATTCATGCCAATTTGAATAATTTGAAGAAGGAGAAAGGGACCTTATATAAACTTTTTTTTTTTTTTTTTAGTATTTTTTTTCCTTTCCTCCTTAGGCCATTGGTGCACTTCAAAGGGAAAAGTGATATCTTTTTGGCTCCAAAATTGCCTTTTGGCTGTTGAATAAAACCCAAAGATCAATCTTTTTTGGTGGAGAGCAGTTGAGAAAGAGAGATGTCGCAGTGGAGGAGTCCCAGGTGCTAACGACCAGCAGCCTGTGTGCAGGACAAATTTGGAATTCATTTCTGCATTCTTCTTTTGGGGAAAAAAAACCAAAATGGAAATCAACTAGACTTACTTCTTAGAGGAAAGAAATGTAATTAATATCAGTAAGTTAAATCCTCGAGTTCTGCCTGGAACAGGTTGTTTCATAGGAAAAGCCAGTGTGGTTTTTCTTTGTAGATTAGGGGTTTTTCATGGTTGCATGAAACTCATTGCTTTGATCTCTTGAGCATTGTGAAATTTTAACCTGATTTCCTGTGTGGTCAACATGGAAATAAACTTGTAGATGTATCTGCAGCCTGAAGATGATGAAAGATCAGTTATCTCAATGCAATAAAGATGAAAACAAATACACCTGTTGTAATAGAAAAATCAGCATGCATTTGTTGTAAAACACTGGGAGTCCTCCATTTGTATGAAGTGTTTGTGAAAGCAAAAGGTGTTTTGTCAAGGATGCAGCCTTTGACCATCAGGAATAAGAGGTGAGGGCGTAATGAGTGGATTAACAAAGTGTTGAAAGAGTTGGTAAAGGAAAAAACACATCATAGACATTGCTCAGAAGAAAGAAGAAAGCAATTGCTTAAAGTCTCCAAAGGTATTTTCTATTCTAAGAGTTGAGCTCCCCTGCTTTTAGCTCAGAAGAAACCTGGGTTACAAAGTACAGCATCTGAGAGTGTCTCCAGTGTTCTTCTGCCCCTCGTGCAGGATGTTAATCCTCAACCTGCTGCATTGCACTTGGGGGTGGTGTAGACACTTTTGATCTGCCTCAGAGATTTTTCTCACTAGCGTTTTGCAGATTGGAGCCTGCAAATTGCCTCTCAAATCTTGATAATTAGTGATGGTGGGTGGTGAACATGAACTGCAAATGGTTTGAGGTTTTCTTCTTTTTATTTTTGGCTTCTGAAAATCTGCGTGCCCCCAAAACGCTGTGGAAGACAAAAGGGAAAATTACATTTGTGCAGAAGTGGGGGAGGAGGAGGAGGAACGGATGTGTTGCTCTGCTGCCATGTGAAGTGCTGTGTTTCACATCCCCAAAGCTTTGCCAGGCATCCCACCGAGTGAGGAGCAGCACCTCTCTTCTGAGTGATTTCCAGACCTCATCCCTGGGCACTCTGCTCCTCAGGCAGGGGAGGTTTCCCAGGCTGGAGAGCAGTGTGCTGCCCTGTACCTCAGATTTCATTCCATGAATGCTGCTTTACTCCCACTCTGTTCTTTGTTACGTCCTGCACTGTCCCTGGGCTGTGTTTAGTTGCCTGTGTCCCACAGCACTGTGTTAACAGCAGTCCAAGGAACATGCTGGAAGTGTGTGTCACATTCACCTTGGAGGTCATTTTCAGTAGCTTTCTCAGCCCAGTTTATGGGCACCAGGAGAAGTTTGCTCCCATAACCCAACTATTAAATTGTATGGCTTTTTCAGGTGCTGCTGTGATTGTGGTTCTTTAATGTAAAAGGTGAAACTTCCAGTTCTTGTATCCCCATCTGTTTCCTTTAATCACAGCATGCCTTCAAATGTGACCATATTTTTAGAGGTTGGTGTGTGCTACCAAAATGCTGCAGGAGAGATTTGACTGTGAATATTTTTTTCCTTTTCTCCACCAAAGAGCTTTATCATTCTGCATTCCTGTTCTGTATCTCCTTGCTCCTGAATGTTCCTGCAGCTCAATGGTCCTGGGACCATCACTGTCCTGGGCACAAATCAATAATTAAGTATTTTGCAATTTGTTGTGCTGCATGTTGGCTGTATAAGGCTTCACAAAAAAATCTCCTTCCTAAACCCAACCCACTGCTCCTTTGTGAAATACATTTGGGTTTTAATACCAAGCAGCTGTTTTCCCTTTTGTAAATGGTCCCTGCTGAGAGACGGAAAAAGAAACAGGAGAAATAATTGAAGATGGCAGGAGCATAATTCATTCAACAGGTACTTCTGTGCCTGCAGTTCTGCTGCTCAGAGGTGCTGAGCTGTGGTAGGCATTAATTCCCCCACAACAGCCTCCCACCTAGGTCTCACCAAACACCTCCACATCCTTTCCAGGGTTACATCAAGCCTTCCCTTGCTCCTTTTCCCATAGCTGGCCACACCCTTTCCCCAGGAATAATACTACTGGTTGTATTTTAAATCAGAGGTCAGGGTTTTCAGGCTCTGTCTGTCTGGAGGCTCCTGCTTTTTTCTGAAGTCTGAAGCAAGGACTCTGTTGGTCATGTTTACCCCCTCATTTGTTTCAGCTGGTCCATTAAAAGCTCTTGTCTTTACATTTATGTCCTCTGGGAAAATAAGTCCCCTTTCAGTTCCAGTCCAGTTCCCTCTCCCAGTCTGCTGTTTCTCCTCCATCTCCCACACCCCTATGTGTCTTTACCTCTCTCCAAGCACAGCATGGCTGATGCTTTAAATCCCTTTGGATCCTCGTTTACCCCCAACAGTGAGATGAAGATCTTAGTGCAGGACATGAGAGGATGAACTGTCGGCTGTGACCCTCCCTGAACTGCAAAAACTGAGGAACTTCCCTTGCTTTATACTGACTTTTCCTGTAAAATCTAGGTTTTTCTGGGCAGGGGATGGGGGAGGAGTGGGAAGTTATGTAACCATATAGGGTTAAAAAAATAGCTCCAGGCAGGTATGCTTAGTCCCTTCCACTGACAGCATCAATGCCCGGTGTAAGTTGCCCAAAACAGTGGCTGCCCCACCCCTGGAAGTGTCCATGGCCAGGTTGGATGGGGCTTGGAGCAGCCTGGGTTAGTGGAAGGTGTCCCTGCCCATGGCAGAGGTTGCAATAAGGTGAGTTTAAAGTCCCTTCCAAACCAAGCTTTTCTATGATTCTATATAATCCTGTGTTTTGGGGTGAGTAATTAGCTTTGTCTAAGGGGGAGGAGAAGGATGGGACAATGAGAAATTCAGGCTCAGGTGTACATGTATAGGAGAAGGAAAAAAGGAGCAGAGCATGTTGGAGGATGCACTGACCATAAAACTCTGCAGGGGTGGCAGGGAGGGGTGACTGCTGGGAACAGGGATTATTAGCAGATGTACACTGTGTGTTCTGGATCACCCTCTCCAAGTGGAGAGAAGCCCTGCTCTGTGCAGTGAAGGGGGAAGCTGGCTGTGAGTAGGAGTTAGAGGTGGTTCTGCATGCAGAGTCCTTCCCCCTGCCTGGTGAAAGCCACGGTCTGCTGTAGCTTTGGAATCACTCAGCCTGGCTGCCACATCCTCATGTCTGTGGCTTTGGGGATGGGCAGGAAACTCCCTCTGGAGGCAGGAGCAGACCCCTCCTAGACCATGTGCTGCTGTGTCACTGGGCTGCCCTGGCATGGGGCAGGTGTGCTGAGTTCTCAGGGAAAGGAAACTCAGCATTTCCCTTGGGATTACACATTTCTGCTGGAATGGATACTGCTGTGTCATGGAATAGTTTGGGTTGGAAGGGACCTTAAAGATCATCTTGCTCCAGCTCTCCCTATCCTAGGTAAGAGTGCTTGTCTGATGTTACACAAACTTGTGGTCAACGTGGAGTAGAATGAACCACAGCCTTGTAAAGTACATGCTCAGAAGTAATGAATTAAGAAATTGTGTGTATGATCTTCTGCTATAGCTGAACTTAAAAAACTTGGCAAAAGGGGGAGTTTCTCACTTTCCTTTTTCCTGAAAAGTTTGGCTGGTGGAAAGGCAAACCAGGTCATCTCACCAAACTTTGAGGTAGCTTTTGTTCCAGTGCAAAACCATTTAGCAATTAACAGTTCATGAATTAGAATTTCTTTTTAACCTAAAATATTACAGTTCTTGATTCGATTTTTAATTCACCTTTTGTTTTATGTGACATCTGGACTGTTCAGGGAGTGTTATTCCATCCTAAAATGGGGGTGGTTGTCTTTTTGATCAGTGGAGGTTTTATGGATCGAGTAGAACAATGAATACATAGAGAAAAGATAATGCAGCTGGTTATTGCCTTTCACATCTGGGAACATAAGATATTTAATTGATTCAGAGGGGTTATTTTGTCCGAACATCTGCAATTAGCAGCTCTTAATCAGTAAAATGCTTTGTAAGAGATCTGGCTTGATGGATAGATTGGTAAAAGGAGCAGATATTGACGATTTCTTATCTCCTCTCCCAAAACCTTCTATGTTCTGTGAGAATAGCTGGGTGGGAAACAGATCTGCATGCTGCTTTCTTCAAAGCATGGATTAAAGAATCAGGCTGGAAGAGGCTTTGAGTTCTACTGCTGTGCTCTGTCTCAGGGCAGGGTGGAGGTGCCTTGTTCTGGTTTGAAGGACAGGTGTCTGCCAATAAAGGCAGAAGCTTCTCTTTGAAATGGAGAATGTAAACCCCCTCCCTCC
>JAOTQP010000403.1:6722860-6740623 GCA_026413545.1 Cichladusa arquata | reverse complement strand
GATTGCCCCAGCTGGTTTAAAGATGGCCCATTAGCAGATAATATGTGCCATGGAGATAAGGGTCACTGCCCCACCCGCTTCAACAGATGGTGATAGAATACACATTTCTGGCCACATCCTGTATGGCAGCCCAAGACGTACCTTTATCATGACCTGCCTGTACCTGATGTTATGGAATATGGTTTTAGCAGCCTCAGGCCATGGAGGCTGTGCCCTTGTGCTCCTTCTGACAAACTCAATTTTTTATCTCCTTGAAGCTCCCCCTGTAGAGGGCACTTTGTGTGAATGTTTTCCTCTCTTTGGCTGTGTTTAGGTGGCAGGGCCGTGAGAGCCGAGCAGGAAGGTGGATTATTTCTGCAAGGATGAGCGAGCGTTGCTAGAGATGACCTGTGCTTCTCCAGCTGGAGCTGTCTGAATGAAGCTATGGGCTGTGCCTCTGCCAAGCATGTGTCTACTGTTCAAAACGAAGAGGAAACTCAGAAGGGCAAGAACTACCAGAACGGAGATGTGTTTGGGGGTGAGTGTTGCAGGATTGTCTTTCTCCCAGCACCAGGAATGTTCTGGAAGGTGTGTGAGGAAGTCTTAACCTTCCACGAAATATAAAGCAAAATGTGTGTTAAAATATATGACAGAGCAGTTGGCTCATCCAGGGGAGGGTACCGTGACACTTGAAACAGAAATGAAATCCTTGGTGAAAAAAAAAAATTAAAGTGATGTACAGTACTACACTGTCTTCACCTCCACAAATCCTAGAATAATTCAAAGAGAACAAGTTGCACAACCCCATCATGTATTAATATATGTGTCTCTGTTACATGTTTGTCATTGGGTACCAACACAGTTGACTCATTTCCTAAAAATAAAAATCTGTTCAGTAAGAAAATTAAATTTTCACTTCTGTTGTCAATAAAACATTAGTTCTGGAGTCCTGTAGCAAACAGGGTTTGAAGGTACAATGAAACTAGAATCAGAGGGATTCTGTGGTACTGGGAAGCTGGGAACATGGGATGAAAACTTCTGTTCCACTGTGAAGAGTGGTCTGTCATCCAGCTCTTGTGCATCAGGAGAGGTAAAGTTATAGGAGATAAAGTCATGGTCAGCTTCATGTGTTTTTTTGGTTTTTTTCCCCAGATTCTGTTAGTATACACAAAGTGTTTTTTACATAAAGATGTAGATGTTTAAATACAGATTTTTTAAAATGCCAGGAATTATCTGAAAGACTGTTCAGCAATGAAAGTTTTAGATCTGCCCAGATACCTGTCTGGAAGTTATGCCAGCTGTGAATAAGCTGCCTTGGTACTGTTATTCTTAAAACAGATGCCTTGGTACTGAGTACACCAAACCTCCCTGGTGCTTTTTCCATCTTTCCTGAGGGCTAGCTTGCTCTCCCAGTGGGTCCCAGAGTAAGAATTTCCAGAGGTGTTACCTGAAGAGAAAGTACTTGTTGAAGAAACTTTAGGACTGTTCAGCGTTCCTTCTAATCCCTGGGAGATGCTGGGTTTGGAATTGTGAGCTCAGTATATTGCTTTTGTTTAAAATAGGCTGTCGGTGCTGTCATAAACAGAAAGAGGAATTTGAGTTTAAATTTTAGCTAATACTTAGTGAGGGAGCAGTTTTTGGCAAAATGTGAGTCTCAGTCTTTTTTTTTTCTTTTTTTGGTGGTGGTTTAACCACATGCTGTGGGCCAAAGACTGTAACTTTAACAAAGGAAACTTAAAGTAGCTTCTGGAGTCAGGGGATCAAGAAGATTGAAGGGATTTTAAAAGGCTCCCATTTATAGAGCTGGACTGGTGTCAGCAGTATCATTTAGTTATTCTGGGATCCATTTGAGGGCTGTTAATGTTCCATATTTTATATTGGGAGTACTACCTGCTCTTAACCCTTTTCTGGCCCTTGTTTCAGTTTAGGTGCAGGATTTGTCATTCCTAAAGATCTGAGTTGATGCTAATTTGAAACCCTGGTGTTTAAAACCGAGAAACCCATCAGGAAACCCATGAATTCTGTAAGGACAGATCCTGGTAAATAAAACCAAAACATAAAATTTTCCACTCTATCCCAAACTGTGGAAGTCATGCTGCATTTTGCTGTAATATATATTTAAATAATTGAGTTAGCAGGCCAATCAAAGGAGATGTTCTAGAGAAGATTGAATATAATATGATTATTATGTCTGTTGGTTTCTAATGACTTTAAAATCCCTCTAATAAGGATAGTCATAATAAATCTTCATTTATTCATCATTCCACTTCAAAGCTGATTTCCAGAGCAATACATAAGAAGTATAATATGTAAATACCAATGAAGAACAAAATGCCATGATAGAGCCTTGAGCATTGTTGATTTCATCATATGTTTTAATAATATAACATCTCTTGTAGATTAATTTTATTTGTGCCTTTATAAAAAATTATGGGATGTTCATTTGGGGAGGAGGTTATTGAAGTAATTCCCTGTAAGAAAGTAAGTGGTAATGTGATTTGGGAAAAAAATATTCTAGAATCTGTTCATTAATCTGAGAAGCTTAATCCAGATGTTTCCATGGAGCTCCTGGGTGCTTTGCAAGAGGGAGCAAACATGTCAGGCAGGAATTTTCTGACAAAATGGGAATATCATGGTGGGATTTCTGTTATTAGGAGCAGCTACAATTGCTAAACCTGTCTGAATAAAGCTGAATGCAAAGCACAATAGTTTATAAACCAGTTTATCTCAGAAGAGCTGGGAGAAGGCTAGGAAAGGAAATCTGCAGCAGTAAAGTATTGTAGTGAGGTTGAAAAATTGATTAATGCACAAGGGCAGGCTGAATGGGGGGCTTGGAGCAAGCTGGGCTGGTGGAAGGTGTGGAACTGGATGGGCTGTAAGGTCCCTCCCAACCCAAACCATTCTGGGATTCTGTGATAATATCTGATTGCTTCACAAACTCTAGGACAGTTTTCTTTCTCACAGTGATGTTTTCTTCCTTCCTGTGTGTTTTATGGGATTGTCTCCCTTCTGTTCATCCCTGTTTTGTGACAGGTGTTTCCTTCCTTGTCTCTGTCAAAGACAGCAGAACCCTGACTTAGTTTGAAGTAAATGCCAAATTGCTAAAATAATTGAAACCTTTAAAATATGTCTACTCTATGCAGAAGGAGAATAACAAGGAAGAATTTGGACTATGATTTACCATTCCTAAATATGCATTGCCGTCTCCAAAAATAGTGTGTCCAACCCTTTGTAGAGATTAGTTTGCTTTGAAGGCTCTTTCCTTAACAGGCCAGAAGTCAGACTGAAAACTTCACTCTTGGGATATTGCTCAGGATAATTCAAAATATCTCTAGGCCTGGCAAGACTGTTCAGATGTCCTTAGTTAATATGAGGTAACTTCTGAACCCATCTTGTTCTGGCATGCAGAATTCTGGAGGTCATTTGACCATTTCAAGTGGGGAAGTTTTCAGTTAAAATTTTCAGTCAGAAAAATACCTGAGAAGTGTTTCCAGTGAATAACACCTGCCTGTTGTTCCACCCTTATAACCCCTCTCCCTTCCCCTCAATTGTCAAGGGGAAAAAAAAGCTAAAATTGAAAATGAGAATTTCTTTGTTCTAGAAGTCAGTGTGGCTGTCCTGAGTGAACTGAAGCTGTCTGGAATGCTGTAGCTTAAGCAGTGGAACTTGTATCCTGTCAAGTGTGGATGTGTGCTGAGATCAGAAGGTCTCACTGCACCCAAACACACATTTCCTTGGCCTGGCATGGAAGTGAGTGACCTGTAGGCACCCACTCTCTGAAAACTCAACCTGAAACCAAATATCACAGTGAGCTTCAAAGGAGGAGATTTTCATTGCTTAAATTCAAACTCTGGCTGAGCTCCTGAAAGGGAAGGTTGTTCATGGTTCCAGCAGCTCATGTTGGAAGGTAGGTCTTGTTCCAGTGCTTGAAAGCTTAAGAAAAGCAGATGAGTGAGTGAGTGCGTTGCAGCAGAGGGTTGAGGTGCACGAGCATCTTCCAGAACTGTACTGCACTCTGTGTTTTTTAACTGCCAGAGGGCAGGTTTAGATTGGGGTTTGTGAAAAAATCCTGCCCTGTGGGGGTGGGCAGGTCCTGGCACAGATGCCCAGAGAAGCTGTGGCTGCCCCTGGATCCCTGGCAGTGTCCCAGGCCAGGTTGGATGGGCTTGGAGCAACCTGGCATAGTGGGAGGTGTCCCTGCTCATGGCAAGGGTGGCACTGGATGGGCTTTAAGGTCCCTCCCAACCCAAACCATTCTGGGATTCTCTTTCCTTGCCTTATTTAGCAATTTGTTGATAGCCTGCTTCTTATCTAAATAAACAGGGGGCAGTCCTAAACAAGTGTTTCAGGAAGTGAGAGAAACTAACAGAACCAAACCCTACCTACCCTGGTTATATTAATGTGGGAAATATAATAAAATTGCATGTGTTATCTGGGTTTATGATGTATTTGTGTAACTCAGAGAACACCCTTGGTAAGTCAATAATTTACTGTTTTAATTACCATAAGGAAGCAATAGAGTTTAAAGAAAATCAAAACAAAACCAAACCATGCCCTCAGGTTTTGTCTAGTTATGTATTCATGATCAATATGTACAAAGAAAGTGTTTTCCACATGAATTAAAACTGTATTTTTACTTTTTGTGTATAGAAGTGGCTCATCTTTATAGCTCTTGGAAGAGGCTGCTCTGGACTATGGGTTGGCTCTGAGTAGTACCAAAACCAGCTCTTCCTCCCTCTTCAGCAAGGAAATATAGATATATAAAGAATACAAAAAGAGCAGTCCCAGGCATGGCAATGAACCAGCTCCAGGGAATGCAGTGAGGAGCACCAAGAGACAAGGCTGGAGCCAGGGAGAAGAGAGAAGATACCCAGAACACGAGGCTGAGGTCCAGGAGATGGGACCAGAGGCAGGACTAGAGACAGGCAGATCTGCTCTGGCCCAAGTCTCAGCAGAAACAGAGCTCCTGCATCCATGGGCAGGAGATGCAGGTGGGGTCTCAAGGTGGTGGTTGTGGCCTCTTAGTGCACTCTGGACTCTGACAGCAGCTGTCCATTAATTGTGGTCTGTTTGTAGTGATGGTGATTGAAATAGTTCTCCCTTCTTCTACTCTTTTCCCCATTTTTTCGCCCTTGGAGGTGCAGAAACACTGATCTGGTGCTCCTTTGGGGTGACATCCAGGTCTGTGGAAAGGCTCCTCCAGGCTCCAAGGGGGTCCCTTGCCTTTTTTGGCAAGATTGTTTTCAGTGTCTATTCTCACTGATCCAGCAGTGAAGAAAACCAGTTCAGAAGTGATGGCAGAGTAGCTTGTTAGCTACCTGGGTGCTGGAAAATTACTTAGTTGTAAATGGTCCAGGCAGTAGAGTGTCTGAAGATATTTTTTAGTGCCTATTTGAAAAAAATAATCAGACTCAAAAAGAGATACCTTTCCTGAATGAATTGAAGATCTTTGCCATGGAAAGGTTGCTGAGATTTTCCTACCTGAAAGAGAGTTGGACTTAGGACAGGTGTCCATAAATTAATTAAACAGCCCTCACACTTTATAGCGACCTTCTTCTGGTGGTTAATCTTCTTGGGCTGTTTTTACAACCCCTTGTCATGGTATTAGATGAGGAAATTATTCTGCAAAGTAATTTTCCTTATTGGAAAGGAGCTGTTTTTATCCAGATCTTTGCAGTGCTGGGTTTGGAATGATGCACACGCAGCTGGACTTGGCATTTGGAGTGGGGATTTACAGTACAGAGACAGGAGATGAGCCAAGGTGAGGAAACAGTTGCTATCCCTGGTTTAGGAGCAGAAATTAATGACAGGCAGGTCATCACTTCCTTGCTTCTTATTTTCACATGAGCTTTCCCCTTCTGCAAGCTCTGTGTTGTGATCAGAGCAGCCAGAGAGCTCCAGGGGACCCCAGATCTCTGCAGCCTCTGGAGTGTGACAGACAGAACGTGGTGTTATTCTCAGGAGTGACCTTTCCTCCCAGATCAGCCCATGGAGAGCCCATCCCAGCCCATACAGATGCAGTGCAGGGGGTTTGCATTTCACAATTGCATTAGTGGGCTATAAATAGGGCCATACATCCTCCTTTGGCACTGGCTAGAGAGGAGCCAGGATGTGTTTTCTGGCAGCCTTGGTGCTAAAGGAAATCCGTTTATTTTATGGCACAGGCGCACTCGCTTTTTCACTTAATCTTTTAAAGACAATCTCTGCCCTTCATTGCCTCACTGTAGGTGCAAAAATGAGGAAAACCATGGTCAAAATGCCATATACTTTCAATTACTGCAGTGTTCATTTAGCCATTTTCCAAGTGTTTTATTACTGGGCCACAAATTTGGAGAAATAAGAAACCAAGAGAAAACCCCAAAGCCTGAAATTTGGCCGGAAAAGACTCACTCTGGGGAATAATTCCCAATTCCCCAGGTAAGCCTTGTGTAGCTGCATGGGTGTGTATTCATTTCAGCAACACAAGGCTGAAATTTTTAAGGCTGTAACTTTATAGTAGGAAATATCTGCTGTTAGAAATAGCTGTTAAATATAAAGAAATAGAAATAGCTGTTAAAGAAAAAGTATCTGACCAATAAGGATTTGTGTATCTTTGGCATACACAGCCAGAAGTGCCTTTATAGGACAGAGGAAGTAAACACAGAAGGCATTTTTCCAGTAGGTAATTCTCCAAAACACTGTGCCATAGTGGGTATTTTAAATAATTATCATAACCAAGTGGTCTCGTGTTCTCCTTGGTCAGAGGCCCAAGACTGACAGTGTTCTGTCTGGAGCTAGCACCAGAAAAAAATGGGAAAAAATAGAAAATGTTAAGACTTCTGCCTTGTGTGCTTGTGAGAAACAAAGCCTGGCTTCTGCTGAGTGGGTGTCATTATGCCCTGCCATGCACTTTTTCTCCTTACCTGTGTGAATGGGGACTCTCACAGAAAGGATCAGGTTTAGGGTACATTTAAATTCTGTCTTTCCAAAATGGAGGAACTGGGTGCATCTTGAGATCTTCTTAGGGTAAAACTACATGTCTAATACAAGTGCTCTAAGCACATATTTATTTATATATATTTTTTAGCTATTACTAAACTGTTACTGTTTTCAAACACGAGTATTTTGCTTTCTTCTAAAAAGTGTTGCCCAAAGGGAAGGGAAAATGGCATGGAAAATCTGTAACCAGAGTAAAATATTAATCTTTCCAATGGGTTACTTTTGGAGCTGCTAGATGGTCTGTAAGTAAAATAATGTTATTAACTTCTGTATCTTTTGCATCTGGAAATGTCTGCTGTATTTTATAAATCAAGTTTTTCTTAGATCTCCCCTCTTGGTTTAAAGAAATACTGCCAGTATTTCAGGAGATGTAACTGGTTCTGGGTATTTATCCAGTCCCTTCCATATTGAAATTAATAAGAATGAAATAGCTGCTGATTTACAAACTCTCTTTGAGGTTCATGAGCAGGGAAAATTTGATAGCATAATATTAATAGAAAAAAGTTACTATGCCAGAAAGGGTATGAAAATCCATTTCAAGTCATATGTTGCGTGGCAACAATCTCATTTAATAGCTGAGTGATTGGGAATGGCATTGCTTGTTAAGGAAAGAGGAATTGGCTTTTTTATTGACAAGGAAACTGAAGGCACCTCATCCTGTGTTTGCAATAATAGGATGTGTGTAATTTCGAGGGTGTGGAGTGGTAATGACTTCTTTTCCAGGGAACACTTGGGGTGGCTCTGTTCAGGAGTGGTTTTGGGTGGATGGGGCTGTGAGAGGCAGGACCTCCAGTGCTGCATGAGGGATGCTCACAGAAATGGCCAGCTGGGTATTTTCCTGGAACTGAGTAGTCCCTGACAGGTTCTGTGCCAAAGTGAGGAATGTTCAATGGAGTACACAGACAGATGGGGGCAGGGGGAGGGTCAGCAGAAACTGGGAGTTTCATTAATGACACTGAAAAACCCGAAAATAATTAAATATGTTGTGCATGGTGGGTTTTTTTAACTTTCTGAGGGAGGATTTCAAACCAGAGCAGTGAAATGGAGTTGAAGGAGCCTTTCCAAGCTGGCTGTGCTGTGTTCAAGGCAGCCTGGATCCAGACACCCACCTGGAGGCTTCATATGAACAGTCATATTTTCAAGGCACAGACCCTTTGTTTTCCTCCTGTCCCTTCCTTTAATTAATCTCTCTGCTGCTTGTTTCCTCTCCTGCTTTCATTTCTCAATTTCATCTTTTTACTGGGCTAGATAATTGCATTTGCTGGGTATCCTTCCTGCCAAGCTCTGTGGCTGTAATCTCCCCCACCTGAGAAATGGTTTCCTTTGAACAACCTGGAGTCTGCCTCAAAGTTATGTGTTAATTAAATGAAAACAAAAAGCTAAAAAAAAAGTGTCTGTGTGTATATATATATATTTATATATGTATATATGAGTTATATAGCAGCAAGCAGAAATCTGGGTAGCTGAAAGATAGTTATGAGTGCACACCACCAGCACTGTTCTTTGGCTTTGTAATTACAGAGGAGTGCACAAAAGTCTTTAATTATATGATCACATGGCAGGTTTTTTCAATACCATCTCACATATGGTGTTTCCTCAGATCTTGAACACAAAGACAGCATGAGCAAGGCAGAAATAGTGTGTTTAGCATTAACTGGATTTGGGGATGTTGAGGTTGTATTTTAAAATATTTCCTGAGATAATGAAATGGTCTCTGAGGCTGTGGTTCCTCTGACCTACCTACAGCGAAGGTAGACCTGGCAGATACAGAGCAGTGAGCTTCTACCCCTGGTGTAAGTTTAGTTAAAACAATCTTTAATTCATAATGCGACAGAAAGTTGTATATACAACTCCAGTTTTAACAGGGCTTGCACTGTATGACAGCTCAAGTAACCCTGGGGAACTTTTTGACCAAGAAGAAACCAAATAGTGGAAGGAACCAAGAAGAAAAAACAAGTAGAGGGAACTAAGAAAAAACCAAGTAAATTATTTGAGCCTGCAGGAGGGAGGTTTGATAAAGTAGAAGGGAAGTTGCTAAATTTTTTCAGGTAGGCATCACCCTTGAGGGAGTTAATGTTTCATGGAGCCCTGGATATGCCATAGGGCTGCTGGATAGCTTAGAAAAGAGTGTCACTGAATGTCCTTCCAGTTGTGCAGGAATCCTCCATTTGGGAACTGGCTTTTGTTACTCTGAATGTCTCCATCCCTTTTTTCCCTCCAAAAAGCCAGCCCCGGTGGTCACACCTGCCTTGTGCAGAAGCAGTTGTTGGCATTCCTTGGGTACATGTAGGAAGAAGAAAAAGGGCTTGGGAGTTGTCTCTGCAGATGTGCTGTGATCGGTGTGATGTGTTGGTTTTTAAAGAGCTGTTCTATCAGAGAATTTAGATTTTGTTGGCAGAATTGGTGTGTTGTTCATGCACCTGTTTTCTGTTTAGTGTCTGGTGGTTCCACTGCCTTGACTCCCAGCAGTGGCTGTATTTTTAGATTGGATTAGGGTAAGGTAAATTAATTTGGAAAATCTGAATGAGCATTTTCAGATAATCCTTTGAGAAAAATGGGTTAGCTATTTCCTAAGCTATTTTTATTATTCTGTTCATGTTAGTAAAACCATGATCACTTGGATCACGAATTGCCTGTGAATTGATATCTTTGAGGGTTGGTAACAGAGGAAGACAACAGGCTGCTCACCCAATACTGGATGACCTCCAGTGAAATTTCACTCCCAGCCCACATCCAAGTGGATCAGAAACCCACCCCCAGAGCTGAGCAAATTCTTTAACCCTTTAATCAGATGAACCACAGAGCTGCTGCTTTCTGTGAGTACTTGAAGCTGGACCTAAGAAGATAACTTAGATATCCTTAGTTTTTTAATATTTAGTTCAAGAAATACTCACTTGCAGGATTTTGCAACTACTTTCTCTGACTGTTGACATTTTTGGGGATTTTTTGGGGTATCCAGGCAGTTGATACCCACATACATAACACAGATGGAATAACCTAAGTAACTCATCCCACCCTTCCAGTCTGCCAGAGCAGCTGGACATGAACCAGTGGCACTCAGGTGCTGGGAACTGCAGCCACCCAAACAATCCCATTCTGCTCCTTGACTGTCCTGGTGCTCTGTGGTTTTGTTTTTCTCCCCTGATGTGCAGCCTGGCTCTTTGATGATTTTTAAGTTCCCTTCCCACCCAAACCATTCTGGGATGTTTGGCGTGTTCTGTGCTCAGCATCTGAGTGACTCACCTGCTGTTCTACGTTTCAGTTAAATTGCATCAAAATCTCTTATGGTTCTTAACAAATATTTTTAGAAAAAGCAGTTCAGTCCTTCATCTAAATATAGATTTGAGCTTTCAAGCCTTTGGGAGAGGGGAGCACGTGAAGCTTTGATCCGTGGCATTCACAGCAGTAGGAGCACTTGGTGCACCTGGCAGAACTAAGTGCAGTGCAGAGGAATTTGTTAGACAGAAAGCTGCTATTTTACAGAACAGACCTGTGGTTCAGTATGGATGAAGGATAAATCCTGGCATGTCGTGTGATAGAAAGGCAAGAGAAACTGCAGAAAAATATGTGACACAGGAAAATGAAGGTTTGTTTAGAAACTTCCCTCTTGGTGCTATGACTAAAGTACCACTCACCTCCTGCCTGATACTTGATATCTTGCTAAAAATAGAGAAGAGGCTCACCCATCGTCCCTCTTGATGACAGGGGAACCAAATCTGTTCATCCTTAAATGTCTGAAATGGGAATGCAGTGTAAATCAGCATTCTTTTTATTTACTTATTTAAAGGCTTGCTGTTTAACCAAATATTTCTCTGAAAGTCACAATGACTCTAGATGTATTTGACAAACTTATGCTTTTTTCTGGTGTTGTTCTTTGCTTTAAACTGAGCTAGAATTAGTGCATTGCCCATGTTCCTGTGCTAAAGGCACTCACAGCTGTGTCTGGAATTTCTGGAGACATTTCCTCATGGGAACCACCACAGTTTTGCACCCCACCCAGTAATTGTTTCAATATTCTAAGCTGATATGCTCATTTATCACTGAAATTGTTATTAATGAGTGCTGTTTTTCTTTGTCACATTGCCATGGCAACCGGGTGACATGTTTGAGTGGAATTATCTGTTTCCAGATGGAGATCTTCATTCATAAGATTTGCCTGCTGAGAATTTTTGCAGCATATTCAACTTCAGAATTCTTCCCCCCTGTGCCTTTCCACAGTTTGGAGCTAGAAACATTCCTGCTTTCTGGTTTCTATCCTGTGATTTTGTGGTGGGTGTTATGCTTGCAATATTTCTGTCTTTTGTGGTTCATTTATGTTGTTTTTCTTTCCATTTAATTGAGTTGCTTTTCTTCAACTCAGGATTTGCTGTGACAGTCCTGTAAAGCCGTTCCTCCCCCATATGAGTTACTGGAAATTTTCTCTTTTTATGTAATACACCACACAATAGAAGATGAGACTTGATTTTGTTTTTACTCCTGAAAGGAGCATAAGGATGTGTTTCTCTTTACATATGATATATCACATTCTGAGTGATAATGTCCTAATTCTTTGTATCATATTCACTACTTGATTTTTGGTTCTGTACAAGAAAGAAGCATGAAAATGTTTCACTTTTCTTTTTGATATAAAGCTGTGTTTAGGAAAAAGACCAAGGTAAATATGCATAGAATACAGATTTTCTTTATCCTGAACTTCTTACAGTTTTAAAGATCTTGTTGACTGTCAGACTTAATGAGGTCCTGCTGGATCTCAATCAACATTTCAGGATTTCTCTGGATTTGTTTCTGATCACTCAGACCAAAATGCTGTGTTTACTTCAGTAGAAATCAGAAGGTAAAACTTAAAAGATGGTATCTGTCATCCTTTACTTCTTCAATTCTAGGTCACTCTTACCTTCCTGAGCAAAAGCAAGTTAGCAGTTTTTTGCACATACCTACAGCAAAGGCATTAAGGGCCCATTCATCCAACCTGTCTTTAATCTAATTTTCATATTCACCTAAAACTATTAATGACCATATACCTCATGATCTACTTCAAGGTATGTGTGTTGCATAAACAACCCTTTTGCACTTGCAGTGCTTTCATCCTGCCAGTAACTTTAGAACAAGAGCAAGCTCATAAATAGCTCAGAATCTGTAGTTTCTGAACACCTTACCTTATGTGTAAGGTATCTATAGAAGACAAATTTTATCTTCACCTAGTCACAAAAGGTGTACATATCATTGTGTCCTCCCAAAAATAACATCATGCAGTGCAAGACCCATCTTCTGCAAGTAATGTTTTTATTTTGTTATATTTAGTGTATTTGAAATAAAGGATGCCTTACCTGTGAATAAGGTGTTACTTCTCTGTTACACCAGCAAGCAGTGTCCTCCCTAGCTATGTAATTCTGTATAATTACTTAGCTGTTCTTTTCCTTTGCAAAGTGGGATCACATCTATTTATGCCTCCTTCTAGCAAGAGATTACTCAATACTAACAAATGTTACCAGTGTATTATATCAGTGCTCCTTGTTTTAAGGAAAGTATTTTGCCTGTGATAGGGAGCTAGGAGAGCTTATGAGTAATGATGTTGCTTCAAACATAATGAATCTCTGATCTGCTCCATTTCTGTGTGTAGCTGATAAAGCAGTTGTTGATGGCTGTTATTAACCAGATGAAGTTGATCCCTGGCTTTCCACAGCCCAGTGCTGCATTTTCCTTTTGCTCTGATGGTGGTTCTTGCTCAGAGCCCCTGGCATTGCTGGAGCTGGGAGCTGCCTGGCACTCTGGGCTGTTCATCACTCATGGAAGCACTGGAGCCTGAGTGCCAGCCCCTCAACCCCTTCCCCAGTGTCTCATCCCAGGAGATAACCTCCTGGCCTTTAAAGCAGATCCTCAGCTTTAGATTGTGTCACAGCTTTATTGCTTCTCCAGATACAAGCAGAGATTTCTTCTGCTCCAACACATACTGTCTATTAGAGCCAGGACATTTGTATTAATTTTGTAGGACACTTTCCATTACTCAGCTGATTCTGCCAGCATCTGAAGGGGCTTCCTGATTTTTTTTTTTTTAATCTGTATCCACAGAATCACAGAATGGTTTGGATTGAAAGGGATCTTAAAGCCCATCCAGTGCCACTCCCTGCCATGAGCAGGGACACCTTCCACTATCCCAGGTTGCTCCAAGCCCCATCCAGCCTGGCCTTGGGCACTGCCAGGGATCCAGGGGCAGCCACAGCTTCTCTGGGCACCCTGTGCCAGGGCCTCCCCATCCTCACAGGGGAGAATTTCTTCCTAATATCTGATCTAGACCTTCCTCTTTTAGTTTAAAACTCTCACCCCTTGTTCTGTTACTGTCTTACCCAGCTGGGAGAAGAATGAGACCCAAATTGTGTGTGAGAAGGTGGCTGCACCCCGAAGGAGAAAAAGCAAACCAGTTACAGATTGGGCTTCTGGTCCCCAAACTAGTTACTAATTGGGGTTCTGATCCTCAAACCAGAACTCTCTGGGCTTCTGGCTGCCAAACCAGTCACAGACTGGGGTTCTGATCCCCAAACTTCCACTATCCCAGGCTGCTGCAAGCCCCATCCAACCTGGCCTTGGACAGTTCCAGGGATCCAGGGGCAGCCACAGCTGCTCTGGGCACCCTGTGCCAGGGCCTCACCCCCTCCCAGGGAGCAATTTCTTCCTAATATCTGATCTAAATCTTCCTTTTTTTTTTTTTTTTTTAGTTTAAAACTCTTCCCCCTTGTTCTGTAACTGTCTTACAGCTGAGAGAAGAATCAGACACAAATTGTGTGTGAGAAGGTGGCTGCACCCCGAAGGAGAGAGAGCTTTGTCCTTTAGCTCTTAGGGTTGCAGCAATTCTGTTAATTTTTGTATGTAAATGCGAAGCACATGGTGAAGATCACTTCAGAAATCCGACCTTTTCCACTTTCTTATTCTCTTTCCTCAGCTGAATGGGGGAGGTGGTTATGGAACTGCCAGCAAGGCCTGTGAGGACCAGATAACAATGAGGTGATAGCACACAAATGTCAGATTAATCCCAGGACAGTCACCCGGATGCGTTTGCAGCTGATAATCCAAACACAAACACAAACACAGCCTTCTAATCTCTGACTCACCAACAGATGCTGAACTCAGCCCTGTTAACCTCAAGGCAAAAACCAGAGCTCTTCAAGGCTCTTTGGAAGGTTTTGCTTTTATTTTCATTACCACTGCAATCCCATTTCTCAGTATTCAACTGTCCCTCGAAATTCTTAGAAGTGAGAACAGTCAGCAGCAGGAAACACGAAGGAATTTCAGATCTGGTCAGAATAATCAAGGAATTCTTCCCCCAGAGGGTGCTGGCACTGCCCAGGCTCCCCAGGGAATGGGCACAGCCCTGAGGCTGCCAGAGCTTTGGACACTGCTCCAGGGGTGCTCAGGGTGGGATTTTGGGGTGTCCTGAGCTGGACTGGATGATCCTGGGGGTCCCTTCCAGCTCAGGATATTCCGTGACGATGAAGTTCAGGACACAGTCCTGGTGTACAGCACTCCCTGGGATTGTTTGGATGTTTTCTCTTGGGAAAAGGAGAAGTCTGTGGTCCAGAGCACACCTGTGGCTCTTCAAAACTGTTTAGACTGATGTGTAAATGCCTGGTTACTATCACAGGTGCTGGAGTCTATTTCTTTTCCATCTTTTTATCTGGGATGAAGTGGTTCCATGGCCTGCAGCCCTCCACACACACCAGGTGTGGGCTTTCCTCCCTTTTTCTTCCTCTTTCTTCCTTTCTCTTCCTTTTTCTTCCTTTTTCTGTAGACTCTGGAGTTTGGCTGCTTGTTGGCACACAGTGCTGAGTGAAGGGAATTCTGCAGGGTTTTCCCAGTAGAGAAACAAAGGCTGATCACTGCTGGTTAAAGCTGGAGCTCAGCAAGGAAAAACCAAGTCGAGGAGTCAATATCCTGAGGAACAGTGACTCTCCTTCTGCAAAATTAAGCTGCAGAGTAGCAGATCACCAGGCTCAACTTTTAATAGGCTGGTATGTTTGAAATTACAATAATGGAATATTATTTGGTATTATGATATTTTAGCCATCTAGCATTAAAAAATAATTCCTTATAGTCATTCTTTTGGAAAAGAAAACTAAGATTATTGACTGCCACTAAGAGATGAGAATAAATTTAATGTAGTTCCTGAAATATTGCCAGGTGATCAATATTATTTTTATTCTCAGATTGTATCTTTTTTCACCCTTTATTTCTCATTGGATTTCAAACTTTAGACTTTAAATATGCCAGGATGGTTAATCAGGGAATTAATGTCAGACAATAAGTTCTCCAAAGAGGAGTAAATAAACCCAAATTCAGTCCTGGGAGGGGGGAAACGTGACTGAATGACACAAAAAGGAGCTGAATGTTCACTCAAATACCAACCAAAACCACGGCAGAAAGTTCTCAGACCAAGGCTCCCAGGGGACATGGACACAGAACTATAAAATAAATACAGAGGAAGAAATTGTAGAAAAAAGCTTAGTGCTGCCAAAAATACCACCTCCCATCCAGCCCAGATAAAAGGTGACATTTGTACGTGGCCTCTTGCACTCAGACTCCAAGTGCAAAAATCAGAGGTCGAAGTTTGGTCACCTAAATTTAAAACAGTGATGTGGAAAAACCTCTGTGTGTCTACTGCACTCCCATCAGCTGTCATCCTGCTTTTTTATTTCCAAGTTAATGAATTCCCTGGGGATGCAGCAGCCTTGGAAGGGTTGAGCCCTGTGGTGCATTGGGCTCTGAATGGAAGGGGCACAATTCCTGCTCCAAGGGCCTCATTCCCTGTGTGTTTGGAATATTCCATCTCCAGCTCATGGCTCAGAATTCCACAGCTGAGATCAACCACGGAAAACTTCAGTGTTTCCATCATTGATTTAAAGTTGTCTGGAAAGATTTAAAGTGATGACATAGAATTTGGTAAACTATGATTATTGACATCAGCTGAGAGACAAAATGTTCTGGGAATTGTTGGCAACACTGGTAAATTTTGGTATCACTGTTTTTTTATTAATCGAGTTGTTTAAGGATGGAACTGCCTTATAAAAATATGTGTAAATTTATAGCACAGAATTGAAGCTGATAATTGTTATGTATTCTGTTTTCCTAAGAAAATCTAAAAGGCAGAGCAAAAGCAAAGGGAGAGGAGCTCCACAATTCCTCTTCATTGTCCTGTCTGTTCTCCTCTCTTCCCTTTCCTCTTCCCCTTCTCTGCCACAGAACATCAACTACAGCCCCAGGCTGTGGGGGAATCCAAGTGGTTTTCTCTGAGGAAACCCCAGTAGTTTCCACTTACTGACAGCTGTAAAATCAGTTACCTCCAGGAAAAATCATTCCTTAGTCTCCCTGACTCTATCAGGACATTCACAATTTGTTCTAGCAGTGACAAAGCAATCTACTGATAAGGTAAGTTTTTGTTTCTTGTTTTGAGGGACCTTCAAATAAAATTTCCCTTGTCCTTGGTGTGATGTCTCCATGAACTGATCTTATTCTGGTGACAGGTGAACTGTGCCTGCACAGATATAAATATTTAATGCTGTTCTGTGAACTCAAACCACAGACAGCTCTAATGCCCCTCTTGTTAAAAGGGTCAAACAGAAGTTCTGTAAGGAACTGTATAAACTGAAACTACAACAAATCTGGGTTGAGTGAACACTCCCCTCTTTTCCTCCTCTCCAGCCTGCTTGGAATTCCTCATTTTCACTAACCCACCACTAATCCACATCCCCAGGTGTCACATCCACATGGATTTTAAATCCCCCCAGGGATGGTGATTGCACCACTGCTCTGGGCAGCTATGCCAGGGCTGGAAAACCCTTTCAGTGAAGAAATATTCCCCAACATCCATCCTGACCCTCCCTGGCCATTTTCCCTCCTCCTGTCCCTGTTCCCTGGGAGCAGACCCTGACCCCACCTGGCTGCCCCCTCCTATCAGGGAGCTCTGCAGTTCCAGAAGGTTCCCCTGAGCCTCCTTAAATGCTTCCACTCTCTAAGTGGTTTCACTTAAATGGAACTAAATAAAAACATGGAATTCCCTAGTCTGAAACAACCTCAGAATCATAGCAATGCATTTCAGAAAGCTAATTTCTGTGCTGACACTGCTGGGCTGTTGAGGTCCAGGAGAGGAAATTCCACGTGGATCTTTTAGAAGGTAGAAGAAAGATGGGATTAAAGAGTTGATTTGCAGGAGGTCCTGGGGTCTGAACCCGGGCTCGTGGTACTCAGAAGTGATTAGGAATGGGAAAATAGCATGGACAATCTGTTTTCATGGTGGGCTCTGGTCTTCAAACTCCCTGAGGAAATGCAGGAGGATGTTATTACATTACATTTTCTGTCAAATGGAATGGAAGGTAAAGGTCAGTGTAGGCATGTGAAGTGATGCACCAAGATTACATTAAAAAAAAAAAAAAAAAAAAGCACAAACAAAAACCCCTTCAAAAACCTAATTTTGCACAAAGAGTAAGTGGCTCTGAGCTGACTGTTCAGAATCAGGAAAAATACCTTTGGATGATTTGTTTTTAATTAGTCTTTGGATTATTTGTTTTTAATTAGTCTTTAATGTGAGGCGGCCTGCAGGATAAATTCTGTCCCTGTGAAAATTGCCTGGGCACATGTGCAGTTATTCCACTGCTCCAGGGGAAAAGGTTTGAAGAAGGGTGAGAAGGACAGTGAAGGGGATGCAGATGTTTTTCATGCAGAAGGAGAGGAATACATGGACTACTTTTGTCTGGAAAGGACTAAAATAATGGGGAAAAGGAGTAAAATACTGGAAAATGGGAGGGATTTGATGGAACT
>JAOTQP010000403.1:6703632-6722760 GCA_026413545.1 Cichladusa arquata | reverse complement strand
TGGCCTTGGGCACTGCCAGGGATCCAGGGGCAGCCACAGCTTCTCTGGGCACCCTGTGCCAGGGCCTCCCCACCCTCTTCCCAATATCCCATCTCTTTCTTCATAACCGCTTTCTTCTCAATAACCCCTCTAACCCTGCCCTCTGGCAGTGGGAAGCCATTCTCCTAAGAGAGAAGTTGGATTCTTCTTCTTCTTCTAAGGAGAAGTTGGATTTCTCCAAAGTAAGACTTGCTGTTTGCTGTGGTGCATTTAACTTGTCCAAAAAATGTTCTGAAAAAACGACAGGTTTATTTTTGGGAACTTTCTTGCCCCTGCATATCTTGGGCATAAATGATCCAGGTGTCTGCACTTCTGCAGTTGGTAGGATGGAGGGGAGAGTAACACTAGCTGTGCCAGAGATAATTAAATACTTATTGTATCATCAGGAAAGTATTGAAGTTAACTAACACTGGTGGAAATATTTCTGGAAATATCATAAGAAATCTGTGCAAAGATTCAAACTGTGCAAACCAGTTCAGAGATATTTGATACATCTCGCAAATGATACAGCATTTGAAGGATCTGTGCCCATGTCCTTTGTGAATTTAAAATGTTTGATCTCTAGGAAGACTCTGTCCTGTCCAGGTGTATGAAAATTGCACGTGTCAGTCTGATTATCCTGGCTATCAGTCAGGGACTCTGGCTGCCCTGGCTGACTTGCTCCAAGAGATGATGTGTCCAAGGGAGCATCCCTCAGCTGCTGCCTGGATGTGGTGTTTGATCACAGTTAATCTCTTGGAATAAGCAGCAGACACATTTCAGGGTTATTTTTGCCATGGAACATCAGCCCCTCCATACCTTCCTCATTTTCCACGAGGCTGGGCTGAGCTTCCTCTCTCCTGCAGTGCTCATGGACTGGCTGTGGCCTGGGAAATGTCCTTTGTGCTGCTTTCTCTTGCTCATCTGTTTCCCCATTCACATCCTTGCATGCCTCTGTGGGAGTTTGATGCTTTTTCTGTGTGTGGGTTTTATTGCTCATCACAACAGAGAGCACTGAGGAAGGGAGGAAAATATAAGTTAGATAATTGCAGTCAATCAACTACTTCTAATTCTCAGGTTTTATTGTGTTCAGCCCTTTTGACCTTATGAATTGTCACCTCCAGACTGACTGAATTACACTGGAAAAAAAGAAAATAAAACCACCTCAGAGTTGTTCAAATTTACCAATCTGATAATATTGTCTTAAATTCTTCCACCTGATTTGAGGCTTTGCATCTGAGAAGCTTCTGTTTGATGGATTCAGTTTATTTGAAGTCTACAATAACGAAAATATATAGATGTGGACTAGACCAAATGCAAAACCATTATGTATTTTTAAAAATAAGGCTTATTTTAAAAACAAGCCTTACTTTTCAAATCAAGGCTTATTTAACTTTTAGACTCTGTGGTTAACAGTTTCCTGAAAAAAACTTTATCTAAATAGATTGATTCTTTTTTTTAACAATACAGTAACCCAGAAAAATCTGTTTGTGCTTTGTTTTTGCCTTAGTATACGTGAAATTGCTTGAAAACTCAAAGAAAAAGAGGAAAGTTTGTGCAGTGTCTTCTATTTTGCCATGGTTTTGCCCTTTATTCTGAGTGTACTGTGTCTCATTTCACTTTGTATTAATATTGTCCACTTTTGTGGGATGAAGTTTCTCTTCTGCATTGTTTTTTCTGGCTGGAGGAGGGTGGATGCACAACTCAGGGTGTTTTTCCCAATAGATTCACATGCTACAAAGATAACCAGAGCAAAAAGTGACTGAGCAAGGGCAAGAACTGGATTCACAGGCTGCAGGAAGAATCATTTTTCCTGGAATCCCATCTTGTCCTACCAAGGAAAAAATCCCTTGTTGAGCTTTGGGTTTACTGTGGTACAGCACCTGTATGTTAGATAATATTTCCATACTGGCATTAGAGCTGGGAATTCTAGTATTTGAAGAGCTGATAAATATTAAGGACAAACCAAGAGTCTTATATTTCTTACTTATTTTCAGGCTGAATTTCTGTCTGGGTAACATTTGTGTGCAAGAAAAATGTTGGTTGGTGGGGAAAGTGGGAAGAGGAAGATGGTCAGCATGGGGCCTTTTCTCCAGAAATCATTCTATGACTGTGCATTGTGTCAGTAGCAAGAACAAAATTTAAAAAAAGGCAAAGTGGTTGTGATTTGGGTTGGCTTTTTTCCAGCTTCTAGCCTACATTTTCAGTAGCCTCCATCAGCTTTGCTGTCCAAGGAACACCCATGAGCAGCCTTCCCTTGAGTCACCACTGTACATGGCTTGTTGGTCCACTGAGAATGAAAATCCAGGGAGGGTGCAGGAGCAAAGAACTTGTTCATATTGGACAGAAAACTAGGGATTTGGGAGAGAGTACACACCAAACATCCCTGTTTCCTGGTGCCATGGCTATACTAGACCAGAGAGCTACTGAAATTCTTATTGAAGCTTCAGGCAGGAGAAACTCCCTTTGTATTAGTCACATGTAAGCCTTTGAAAAGATATACATGTAAATTTTAGTTGCTTTGCTTAACTAGGGTCTATTCTAGTCAGCTGTTTTGGTTTTAGTTTGGTTTTTATCCCAGCTGCTGAACTACACTGGTTCAAAATTTTTTTTTTCTTTTTTTTTCTTGGTGCTCAGATGAGTATAGGATCAAACCAGTGGAAGAGGTCAAATACATGAAAAATGGGGGAGAAGATGATCAGAAAATAGCAGCCAGGAACCAAGAAAACTTGGTAAGGATTGAACTTATCACTTCTCTAATGAACTAACGTGGCTCTGCTTTTGTGATGGAATATGCAGCACCCTCCAGCTCCGGGTTATGCGTGGCAAGAGGATTTTCTCCAAAATGTCACAACTCCCTGCAAAGCTCTCATGGAAGGTGCAAAACACGACTTTTTCCTGCTTGTCTTTCTGAATTAGGCTCTACTTTACCTTGGAATGAGTGCCACCATGATTAAAAGTCACTCCCCTCCCTTGCAGATCCGAAAATACTCTTTATTTGGAAATGTGTGTGTCTGTGTTACAAACGAGCTGGAGTAAAACAGTCCTTCCCTGCCATTAAGAAAATGACCTACTTATGTAGATACTATTTGCTCTACACTTGCTGGTTTTCTGTATTTTAAAATTCCCAGGGAAGGCAGTTTGGAACAGAAAAAAACAATATATTCATAACACAGCTGTCACCAAAATGGTGTGTGTTTCTTCTGCCCCGATTTGAGCACTTTGCCAGCTCATAGTTGCACTTAAGGGAAGGCAATCACAGGTAAACTCTTAAAACTACTTGAAATAACTAAAATGCTGTTGAAGCAGCTTAAAAATCACAGTTGAGTCACTTCTGGCATTTCTCAGAAGTTGTTTCTTCTCTTCTAAAGCTGAAGGACCATAGGTTTTGTTAGTGGCTGGCTGGGGCTTTGCCCAGTCAAAGTGTTTGAAGACATCCCACAATTCTTGTAGCTGGCTGCAAGTTTTCACATCTGGTTCCACTCCTTCGGTGCAGCTTTTCTTCACATAGAATGGTTGGGTTTTCCCCCCTCCATCTGTAGGTCCAGAGGGGAAACAGCAGCAGCAGATTCCAGTGGAACCATGACCATTATCAGCAGCTGAGGATTTGCCTTTTGCCATTATTGGCAGCTGTAGAAAGAGCCACTGTTTGGGATTTTTTACTTTTTGTGAAGATGTGAGCTCCAGCAACCTGCCTACTTTATATTTCCTCTCCTAGACACACATACTTTACTCAGCTACAGGTGCATTCCTGTAGAAAATGGAGTTTATTTTGCTGCCCTGTCCTGTGGCTGAGCAGCAGGCAGTAACATTTCTTCTTCAACCTCCAGGTTAGCTATTTGCTACCTGCAATTTTTTGCACTGCTGATGCTCCAGTGGGTGGTGCAACTTCAGCTTGGAGCAGGATTTAGAGGGTTTTTTGGAGGCTTTTAACAGATTGTTGGGGAGTCCTCTGCTGGGCCAGGAGTTGGAGTCAGTGATCCCTGAGAGTCCCTTCCAACTCTGGATATACTGTGGTTCTACATTAGATTTTCAACTGGCCTTCAGCTGTAGTTAAATGAGAGTATTTGCAGGAGGTACCATGTCACTGGGATGACATTGAGGAAGAGCTCAGGAAAGCTCAGGTCTGCTGGAGTGACACACTTGCTGAAGGTCTATTCAAAACTAGCTCAAGCTATTTTGCACTTTGGTTGGTGTAGCTATCTTATAGCACCCAAGTGTTCACCTGATTAAATGTAGGAAGGGCACAGTGCTTCTTATTTCATTATTGGTGGGTCATGTTTGATGGGAGCAGTGAGTTTGCTGGAAAATGTTAACAATAAGGATTTGGAAGGCTGGTGTAGCTCTTCTATGTCATGTTTATCAGGAGAAAAAAAAAAAGTCAGTAACACAAGAAAGTCCCCAGCCAGACAGGATGGATATGCTTTAAAACAAAAACTGTCTTGCCCACGAAAAAGGCTTTATTTTCTTTTTCCTCATCTTACTATAAGGAGATTACCTTGCCTGTAATATATGCAGCTTTTTAATCCTGGGAATTGTCAAGTCCTCATCACTTCTGGTTTTTTTGAAGGGGTTTCACTATTTGAGTTCTCCTTAGTAAACATGTTTTAGCTTACTGCTTAGAAGATGGGTTAAGCCACCCATCACTGAGGCTTTAATTTCCTTAACGAGTGAGGAGTTGGCAAGCACTTACATAATCCCATCTTCTCATCAGCCATTTCCAGGCAACTGAAACTTTAGGACCCAGAAGAGGCGGTGGGAGAATGGCCTGGCCCTTTTTCCTCCTCTCTTGTTTCCTAATCCCACATTTCTTTATTGTCCCAGGGCTGCAGATTCACATCCCCTTCAGAAACAGAGCCCAGATGAGATGTGTAACCTCAGTGTCTGGGAGCTGCTCTGGGTGGGTCATCTTATCCCCTGATACTGGTGCTTGAATTATGTTATTCAGATACTGTTGAATTTTTCGATCCCTTTATCATCTCTGTTACTTTTTAAAGGTATTTTGAAGTCTTACTTAAAAAAAAAATAGATCTCAGCTCAAGTGAGATCTTTGCAGCTTAGGCTCTTTGATGTGCTGCTATCTCTGCCTTTGGGGTGTAGTATTTCTGAGTCAGGGGGAAAGGAGGTCACCTGAGTAGATAAAGAGAATGGGAGGACGTGGCAGTCATCAGGGAAACTCATTTCACACTGGGTGCTGAGGGCAGAGTCCCAGGCTTTGATTCTGCTTGAGGAAGAGCCAGAGAAGGGCTGGGACAAATCTGTGGGAGAGATGAGGCTCTGTCAGTGATTCTCCATCTTCTCAGCTCCAACCTGAGCCTTAAGCAGGGCTCAAAACTTGAGCAGGTCTGGCACAGAAAAGCAGAAATGCTCCTAAGACACATTGCCACTGGGAATGGCTGTGCTGGGGCTGTCTGCCAGGGGAAACACAAGATGCTCCATGGGAAGACATTTTCTGGTGGAATTTGACAAGGGGGGAAAAAAAACAAAGTAAGAAAAGATAAACTAAGCTTGTTTTCCTCTGTATCCATAGGCCTGTTTCACTTCTTTAGTCAGATTGTTTCTCCAGTTCTCCACCTGCCACTGGGATCTCTCTGCTCCCAGTTTCAATCCATTTCCCCACCCTCCTGGGAAAAGGTTTTATGATAAGCCTTCTCCAAAACAGAGGGAGGTTTGCCAGTGTTGAATTTGCCACTCAGCAGATCTGGATGGGGTATTTTTGGCCCTAAGTATTAGCCAGAGCTAATGGTGGCTAGTCACATGGATTTGTCACTTTGAAAGCTAAAATGCCAAAACTCAGGCAGTATTAATATTTTACAAGCAGGTATGACCAAAATAAATAACTGATTAATAAAAACCTACTAACTTTTTGTTTGGAAAGGACTGTTTAGCTTTACCACCATGTGTTAAATATACAGAGTACAATTACATAACAGCCTTATTAATACTCATAATAGGGCAGATTTAATTGTCCTCATTTCCATACTCTTGCAGCACTCCTGGCTTTCTATTGTAAAATATTTTTGCCAGAAAAGGTAAAATGAGAAGGTGTGTGGTATTCCTGCAGCTTAGCATTGCTTTGGCAAACTTCAGGAGCTGGATCAATTTTCCTCTGAACTGGGCTGTCATAGTACAGATATCCCTGAAAATACCAAATCCCTAAAGCTCCATTTCTTTTCTGTTGGGTGGTTATCTTGATATTTATTGCAGTTCAGGTTCTGGATATTTTTATAACTTTTATTCATCCTTTTCTTGGCTGCACTGGCACAAAAGGCCACTTACTGGGATTTTTATGCTTTGTTATCCAAACCCCAAAACAATTAGCTATAATCCTGCATTTCGTCCTGCAGCTCTGTAGTGAAATTGCATGTTAGAGCTTGAGATGAATTCCTGCTGGAGCTGGGAGAAAATTGCCTCTCTGTTGCTCTTGCTACCTCTCACTCCACCTTTAATAACAATGTTTTGCTTTTTGTTTTACCCAATTTCCACAAATTTCCACTCCACTTACCTGCAAATGTGATTTTTGTCTCTCTTGAGCTTCTCAGCCCAGCTGCTGTTCTCCATTTATCACCCAGCTCCACATTACTTGGAATTGCAAACCCTCGCCTCCGTGACTCTGTATTCAGCACCAGCTATCATTTTCTGTAGTGATGTGTTTAAAGTAGACAGTAATATCTGATAGATGAAGTGTGTGAAATTAAAAGCCTGGCAGAAAATGCAGAATGGAACACCTTAATAACCATATAAAATGTAATATGTGAAAGGGAAAGACCCCTGTTTAAATATATGTATTATACACAAGATGTAAAATGCATGTTATAGATACATCAATCATAAATATCATACATCAATCTTTGCAGTGCAAAGATTGGTATATGTCAAATTCCACATCAATTTAGGAAAATACATTTTAATTCTATTACCAACCTGCCCAATCTAGGTGCTAAAAAAACTAAGTAAAAAAGAAATAAGCCAGCTAAAAGAGATAAAGTAGCCACCACTAAGTTTATTAGGGGTATTTGTGGTGTTTTCCTTTCTACAGATGTAAAATACCACAAGGGCAAATTCAAGCATAGAAATATAATTAATTTGGTACTTTAAAATACTTAAAGACAGTGCTGCTTATTATTGCTAGGTAAGCTTTGAATTGCAGTGTTTTAAATGCATAACTGCATTTTTATTTCAGCACTGGTGCAGTACATTAGTGAAGAGCTTTGTAAAAACTGAAGTTAACATGTATTAATGCATATTCCAGTGTGAAGATTTCTCTCTCTAATGTCCTAATTATTTATTTTAAACCATTGTGCCATGGCAGTGTTTCAGAACACACAATTTCAGGATAGAACTTGCTCATGCTCTGCTTGTAAGGGGAAAGAAACTAAAAATGTCTTCAAGCCCTTAGAAAGAAGAGGTTTTCCTGGGTTTTGTCTGTCTTGAGGAGTTTGGGTGTGTTAAATCCTGCACTGGCCCCTTGTTTGCTTTCTTTGCTCTGTGTGACATTCTCCAGGAGCCCTGTTCTACCAGCACAGGGTCAGATCCAGTACAAGTGTTGGGAAAACTTCATCCTGTTGGTTCATTATCCACTGTAAAGGATGGGTATCTAGAAATATAATTTCTGTATATAAAGGAGAGGCTATTAATTTCTCTGTGTCTTGCCCCGCTATTTTCCCTTCTGCTTTCAGATCACAGAATCTCAGGTTGGTTTGGGTTGGAAGGACATTAAAGGTTTAGGTTAGAAGGACACTCATCCAGTGCCACCCCCTGCCATGGCAGCACCTTCCATTATCCCACATTGCTCCAAGCCCCATCCAGCCTGGCCTTGGGCATTTCCAGGGATGGGACAACCTTGCCAGGGCCTCACCACCCTCACAGGGAGGAGATTCTGCTCAGTAGCTCACCCAGCCTTGCCCTCTGTGAGTTTGAAGCCATTCCTCCTTGTCCAAATTTCCATCTTCACCTCTCTTGGAGCCTCTTTAGGCGTGGAATACCAGTACACACAGATATAGCATATATAAATATATAGTCTCAGCTTAATGCAATACTTGGAGATGTTGTTGGTTCTTGTGTTGGAATCCAGGCAGGATAAAACCCACAAAAACACACAGCAAAATGCAGCTCGGATCATTGTGGGAGGGGAAGAAGAAATAAAAGAAATGGAGACGCCCTTTCTCTTTGGTTCCTGGGGCACAGGAGTGCTAAAAGGACAAAGTGAGCATGACCAGAAGTGCATGGAGATGGGATAATGTGCAGAGGTTGCTGTGCTGCTGAGAGCTGGGATGGAGCAGGGCTCCAGAGGCAGGCTGCTCCCCCACACGTTTTCCCACAGGGACAGGCATCCCCTTTGCCCAGATCTGTGTCAGCCAAACCCCAGGGCCTGGGGCAGCTCTGGGGGAACAGGTCCCACAGGTTCCTCACAGCCCAGCGTGCAGCTGCTCCACATCTGGACTCTTGAAGAAACAAACCACAAACAAGAGCCACCACTACAGAAAATGCAGCTCCAAAATCAGGGATTAAAATTCAGCAGTAAGTAGGTGAGGAGGGAGAGGTGCAGTACCCAGCTCCTTCTGCCCGAGGGGGCAGGGTTCACTCTGGGATAAAGGAGGTGGATGGGCTGGGCACCCCTGGCCCCGGGCACCTGTGAGGGCAAACGTGGGGCTCCTCCATCAGAGCTGCTCTGAGCAGTGCTGGGAGAGAGAGGGCAAAGCAGGACTGGGCCCCACCATGGGGGAAAACACCTTTATAGCTCTGGGTGCCTGGTACCCCATCCCTGGCAGTGTCCAAGGCCAGGCTGGACAGCACCCAGGACAGTGGAAGGTGTCCCTGCCCATTCCAGGGGTGGCACTGGGATGAGCTGTAAGGTCCCTTCTAACCCAAACCTTTGTAGGATACTTAGAGAAATTTCACATTCTACTTTTATAAGATGATACCTAGAAAACCCTCTGGGAATATCTATATTTTCTTCCAGTCTTTGTTGGCAGGGCCAGGGTTGGCAGATTTCCTGCTGCATGCCATCCGAGGTTCCCTTTCTCAGAGAAATGAGAATTACAGAATCATCCTTTGGATTTCTTTTTTTTCCCCAAGAGTCTTGAGATCCTAAATGAATGCTGCCCTACCACTATCAGTACTAAGTAATTACAGCATTTCAATTTTCATAACCCAGCCTTTCCAGTGTTTTTTGCAGCAGAAATAGAGGTGCACAGAAAGGACATTGTTACTGGAGCCAGTTATTTTAAACACTGTGCAATTAGCTCATTTCCATAATGCCCATTTCATTTCAAATTTGCATTGATATTCTTCAAAGAATGGTTTCTCATAATGAATTTATGACAGTTTTAGCTCATTCCACTAACGGGTCACTGCATATTATATAGACATCAAAGTAAACAACTGCACTGGGTATTAATATTCTTCTTCTGGATTCCATTAAGATGGTTCTGGTGAAGAAGTATTCATTTTTCCTCCAGTATTTAATTCTGAAAATTTAGAAGATAAATGAACACCATTAATAAATACTTCTAGCAAGTCAGAAAATCATACAAAAGTTGTTGTGCTCCAGGTGCATTTCTTTAGACCAGACCTTGTTTCCTTGTCCCCCTTTGCTGAATAAATCTAAACAGTGCCCTATGGAGAGGTAGAATGATAGAATTTTTCCAGTTCTTGATGAATGTGATTTTAAAGTAGAAAGCTTAAAAATATATTTTTCTTTCAAAGTGTATTAAAATAAGTGTCTAGGAGCAGCATGACTTGTGGGTTTGATGGTGGAGAAAATGTAGCAATGATGGGCAGCTCTCAGGAGCACAGTTCAGGACCAGCCCACATTGTTGGTGGAAAGGGTTCTTGCAAAACCTGCAGAGACATTCCCACTGTCACTTGTGGAAGCAGGTCATTTTCCATACAGGTTGTGTTGTTTCCATGCCTGTGTCATTTTAACAGGTGAGTTTTTGCCTGGGATTTCCCCCCCTCTCAGGAAAAGCTGGTGCTGTTGAGGAGGATGGACACAGAGCTGTTGGTGGAACAGAGGAGTCAGCAGTCATGGCAAGGTGGCACGTTCTTAGTTTAAGAGTTTCTTCCACAACTATGAGGGCCAGGAACCTTTAGATTCTTTTTTATTCTTTTTATTATTTTTTTTAAGAACACGAGCATCTCCACACTTGTGAAGCTTTAAGAAAGATGAGCCGTAGGGTGTTGCAAGCTGTTGGCAAGAGAAGCTCTGCATCCTCTGTTTTGGTACTTGCTATTCAGCAATTGCCTAGTAGATGTTAATTATTAACTCTGCTGTTTTGGAGCAGAGGATGAGGCAAGATATAGGCGGAATGGATCATGCAGAAACACCTAAAATCATCAGAAGTCACTGATGGAGACTAAAGCTGTAAATCCAGCTGCTGTGGCCTGAGAGTCCCAGTTTGGAGAACTCCTGACCACTGGTGAGCTGTGACCTCCTGACCTCCTTGTGATAGAGGCAAAGTAGTTCAGCCTTTCATCTGTTCACATTTAATTATAGATATTATGTGGGTCTGCTCACTCTTCTCAGGGACTCCTTGAGTCAAAGTGGTTGTGGAGGAAATGAAGGGTCTGGGATTTTCATATCTGGTGAGGTGCTAATTTCAGATTGTTGTAGAGCATGGAGATAAGAACAAATTCATCCATAGGTAGTTCATGAGATGTTTACCTGTACAGCCTTTGTGATCTCTCAGTTTTAGCCTGAATACAGTATTGCATCTGGAAAAGGAGGGAGGGATGTGCTGTTTTATAGACCCCAAACCAATACAAATGTGGTGTGGGAGGTGGTTGGTGGTGGCCTTGGCAGTGCTGAGTCAGTGGTTGGACTAGTGAACTTAGGGGGATCTTCCAACCTTTGTGTTTCTATGAATTTATTAATTTTGATGTTTTGAAGCTGAGGGGAAGCTCTTGGAGGGATGTGACTTTTGGGGCTGGTTTCAGGCAGATCCTTTGTCCAGTTGATGTGTTTTGGCTGGAACTTGGTTTTTTTTTTTTTTTTAATTGGTATTTTTTTCAGTAGAAAGTATTTTCTTTTGCAAACTTCCCTAACTGATGTCTTTGAAGAGCAGTTAAAGGAGATGAACTTGAAGCCAGTCAAATGAAAAATGGGAAGATCTCCGGCACCCAGTTTTGGGGATTTAACCATAAAATCTCAGAAGATTTGAGTTGGAAGGGACCTTAAAGCAGTCCAGAACTGAGTCCAGCTGAGCTGGAAGTGCTTCAGCCACCTCCAGGAATAAAACTGAGTGTATCCATCCTTCTGCACTGTGTTTTCCTACACCAGGGTGGGAAGGGGCTCAGCCTCGTCTGTTTTTTCACTATAATTGAGCTTCTGGACTTCGGCTGTTTCCCTTGGATTTTCACTCACCAGGCAGCTGGGAGACTCAGTTGTGTGTTGGAGGGGATTTCTGCATTTCAGCTGGTGGAAAGAAGAGTAAGAAATTGGACTGGGAGAAGGGGAAACAATGTAAAAGTATAACATTCAAGAAGTCAAGATTTCTTTAAGTAGGAAAAAGCCAGGGACAGAAAGAAAACCTCTATGGAAATAAGTTTATGGAAATAAGTTTATGCCAGTAAAGGCAAGTGCTTCAATATTCTGAAAAATTCTGAGCAGATAATTCAGACTCTTGTGCATAGAGAGTTTGGAATTTCGTGGAGGTATGTTAAAAAATCTCCTGAATAATTCATGAATAATTTCTAATAGAAAGCAGTGGTTTATACTGATACCAAAGTAATACTGGCCTAAGAGTTAATACGCAGTTTCCTGTTTGTTCTCACTGAGAAGAAAACCTTTTTTTTTTTTTCATTTGGTCTGTGTGGACCATGCACTGCTCTATCTAATATGTTATCTTTCCAGGGGATACCATCAAAGACAGGCAGCTTTAAAAAAAAAAATTAAGCCAACAGATGATCTCTGCATGGGAACACAAAGCCAGTGCTTCTTAATAATGTCATCACATTATAATTGTGTGTGTGTGTGTGTATATTTAAATGTAGTTTGTATTGCAGCAGCACCTGAAGGCAAGTGTTGGGAATCAGAAGCAGCTGCTGTGCCTGCAAACACAGCAAGAATGGGCTTGCATGTTACCAATTCCTCCCCAAAATTTCATCCAAACGAGTATTTTTATTCCAAAATCCTTGTGCTTCCAGGAGTGACCTCAGGGGAGCTTCCAAAGCCCAAAAGGCACAGCCTGGTGAGGGGAAAGTTCAGTGACACAGGGGTGTTGTGCTGTCCTCCTACCCCTACAGGAGAGAGGGACCTGGGACAAGGGTCTGGAGTGACAAAACTGAGGGGGAATGGCCTTAGACTGCCAGAGGGCAGTGTTGGATTGGATATTAGGAAGAAATTTTTCCCTGGCACAGGGTGCCCAGAGAAGCTTTGGCTGCCCCTGGATCCCTGGAAATGTCTGAGGTCAGGCTGGACAGGGCTTGAAGCAACCTGCGATAGTGGAAGGTGTCCCTGCCCATGGCAGGGGGTGGAATAAGATGGATTGTAAGGTGCCTTCCAGCCCAAACCCTGTAATTCTGTGGATATTTGGATGTTGGGCTCCATGGTGTGGAGGGGCAGTTTGGGAGGGAGTGCCATCAGGCTGCCCTTGTCCCTTGGTTTTCTCCTTTCCTTTAGCCTTTCAAAGAAACAAAGGTGAGAGAGAGGAGGGACAGGTTTGGCTTTCAGGTGTGGTGGAACACACGGGGTGATTTGGTTGGAGCAATGCTGGTAGTGTGGCTCTTTAGCTGAAATGCTGTGGGTTTGCCAGGTTACCCTTTCCTTTTCATGGAATCACAGACTGGTTTGGGTGGGAAGGGACCTTAAAGATTGTATAGTTCCATCTTCTGCCATGGGCAGGCACACTTTCCACCATCCCAGGTTGCTCCAAGCCCCATCCATCCTGGCCTGGGACACTTCCAGGGATGGGGTGTCAGCAACTTCTCTGGCATCAGCAGCTTTTTTGTAGAGTAGGAGAGCATGTTCCCTTAGCCAAGCAATCACCTGAGCTAGGCATAGGAAATCTCAGCCATTCCAGGTGTCTGCTGGGGCTCTGATATAACCAGCTTCAAGTTGCTTCATAGTGTCTAAGTGTGAGTCAAGGTCAAAACGTGCCGCCTTTTTTTTTTTCCACAAGGGTTTGGCTGCACTCACAAGTTTAGCAGCTTGTATATTTGTGGGATTTGTTGCTGCTGGAGACCTCCTGGCTAAGTCACTGCGTCCTGCCCAGCTTTCCCAAGGAATAACATCCGTATGGGAGTGCTGCCTCTGGAGTGTTTACACTCATTTCCTTCCTGGGGAAAGCGTTCAGCCCTGGAGCAGGGCTGGGGTGACGGCAGCTGCGAGGAGACGGTGGCACATCTTTCCGGAGTACAGCTCCTTCTGAGCTGCTCGTGCATGGAGTTCTCTGCCTCCTCTTCTCCTTTTCTTCATTAGCAAAGCAAGCAGAAATCTCTTCCCGAGCTGAGGCATCGCTCAGCCTGGCAGCAAACCCAGCCAGGGCTGGCCGCCGGCCAAGCCTTCACTCACTGCAACCTGCACGCTGTGTAACTCCTCTAAGAATAGCCCTGGTCATCTTAAAAAAAAAAATAAATAAAAAATAACAGCATCAAAAAAAGACTATTTTGTATTATCTTCATCCCTTCTACAAAGCAGTGGAGTTCAGAGGGGATTTTTCCCCCATGCCCGTGTCTGTTGTTCCTCCCACATTAGCTGTCGCTAATGCCGAGAAATATTTTCGGCCTTAATGCAGTGAGTCAGGGCTTAGCTGTAAATTGGTCATGGGATGGGAGGGATTCAGATTGTCTGGTTTCAGCCATTTCAGTAACATGAGCAGTTTCTCAACTGATGGTAATTAGACTCGTAACTCTCTCTGAGATTATTTAAGGCGAGGATTAATTATAAAAGTTTCTCAGTGTTAGAACATGTTTCTTTAGTTAAAGTTTGGCATGCTTTCATTTTATGATGAGCTTGAAAGAATGTTCCTCTACTTTAAATCTCTAAGTACACCATTCTGTCATGCTATGTAAATACCCATATTTGTGGGTTTATCTAAACAAATCTGTTAAATGGGAAAAACACGTAGAAGGCCTGAGCGCCAAGAGCCAATTCCAGGGCTCATGGAGTGGACTTGCATATTCCTTCTGGGCCTGGTTGGGTTTTAGTGACTGTTCTTTTGGCTGTACTTGATTTCTCACTTAAATAAACAAAATTCAGTTGTTTTTTTCTATCTTCATTAAAAGATAAGTGACCTAAATGCCATGATGTGCTTCTCCTTCTGTCTCCATAGACAGGGGCTTTGCCGGGGCCAGCTCAGTGGGTTCCTGATGGAGCTGGGGATCCAGTCCCATGTTAAACTGCCTCCTTTGGTTATATTACCTTAAAAAATATGAAAAGAAGCCAGTGTGTGAAAAGAAGCCAGTTCACATCAACCTCATCAGTCTAGAAAACCAGTTTAGAAATCCTAAATAAAAGTGGTTGGATGGGATTATGGAAGGCTTGGCTTGACTTGATGGCACAGATTCACAAAAGGCTAGATGGGATGACACATCTTCTCTGTGTTCCTTATTTTCCTGGGGGTAAATTCCAGCCGATTCTCACAGCATAATAACAGAATATTCCCACTTAATATTTGAAAAACTTGTCCAAATTTTAATTTCATTCACTTTTTTCTTCATTAACCTGTTTTCTTCTGATTAAGTCACATAGCCAAATAGTGATGTCAATTTTTTTTTTCTTTTTGCTATCCTACTTCTGTGAGTACTATAAAAGATAAGAGATCCATATCTGTCTCCTTGGCTGCTGTGCTTGAAGTCATTTTTTTCTAGAAAAACATTGCATTAGCCTGTCCTTAAGCTCCGGGAACAGAAAGTTGTTGGGGAGTTTTTGCTTGTAATAAATTTAGACTTAGATTCATATCCTAGGTTAATGTTTTTAATAACCTGACACTCCAGATATCCCTTGCTTTATGGCCTGCACTTAATGACTCCTGCATTATGGATGCTGATCATTACTTTGAGCATATGTTATTGAATTGATTTTGTGAATGGTAGCATAGAGCATGAAGCAGAGTTCACTTAAGGGAATAACAGACTAAAATATTAACCAAGTGTTTTGTGCCATAGTGGGTGACTTGTAGTTCATTGGAACCCTTTTGTGAAGTGGTGCTTCAGCATCACTCACCCTCCAGTCCCCAGTGTCCCCAAACTTGGCCCAGTTACCTTTGAGACAGAATGTATTGGATCCACTTTGAGTTTGCAGGTGGTGACAGATTAATTTGGGAAGACAGATTGCAAGCATGCATCATGGCCCTGGTCTGAGTCCTGGAAAAGTTATGTACGGCTGGTGCAGAATGATAAAAATCATATCAGGGGAACAGCTTAATTAACTATTCTTGATTAAAGTAATACAGTATGTGAATTTAATAGCTTGCCTTCAAAAGCAGAATGTGAAATCACTTATTACTTTGGTGTATCTTGCTGGCAAATAGGGAGCTGCCAGCAGTTCTTTGTAATTAATTGAGTTTAGGGGAATTAACACTGGGGTGGGAGATACCAAACAATTATTCTGCTCTTGCTTCAAGCTCATTGCCTTACATGAATAAAGAAGTTGTCAGGAACAAAGTTGTGGGAGTGGACTAGGAAAAGGATTGAGAATCCATGGAATAGGATTGATAGCTAGGAATAGTGTTGATAGAGAAGGGAGGGCATGTTGGGATTGTGAGGAGTACAGTGCAAGGACTGGAGTGCTTCTGTCAAACTGTTCCAGATCCTGTGCAGCAAAGCTACTGCATAAGCTAGTGCTTCCATGTTGATTATTTTATTATTGATATATCAATATATTATTGTATCCTATTGGTTATTTCTGCCAGTTACAGCCTAGGACTTGGGCCTTCTTGGAATGATCTCCTAATCTTTTCAGGACATCTTTCCAAATCGTCAAGATAACTTTGAATCCTGCAAAACTGAGTCTTTCCTGGCTTGGTGCTCTCTGGGGTTTTGGAAAGCAGTTGTAGTCTCCAATTCATTATTATTCATCATCCCAGTCCCTAGTGAAAATCCAGCTCCAGGACAGATACCAGCAAAATTCTACTTGATGTATTCCTCCATTTAAACAGTGTTCCATTGTAAAGTACCTTCTCAGCCAGCTTTGCACTTTGGTATTAGTCAGAACTTAGATTAAGCCACTCTGATCAATTAGCACAGATGTGTAAGTAGTGAACTTTTGACATATTTTATCAAAATTAGCTTGGAGAAGGGTCCTCTCTCCTCTTTAAGATAATATGCAAATCTTGCTTTATATTTCAGTACCTTCAGTATATTTACACATGAACCTATCTGGAGAACTTTCCTGATTCCAGTCATTGATAGTTTTCAGGGCATTTTTTCACTTTAAATAGGTAAATATTGTAGCTGGACAGCTGAGCATTGCTGGTGCTTTACAGTAGGGTGGGTGGAAACAGGATCTTCAAGCAGCTATCCTGATTGGAGGCTTGGCATCTGCACACTTGTGACCGAGCCAAGATGCAGAATTTGGGTTTGCTCCTCATTTTTTCTTGATCTAAGATGAAGAAATAGGGTTCCTAATGTTTTCCTAATTTGTTAAGTTTGTACATGGGATTTACCTTGACTAGTGTTGCTGCATGCCTGGGTTCTGAATTACACAGCAAAGAGGTTTCCTTGAGAGATCCTCATTCCTCTGGCGTCCCTCTCCTGGGAGCAGGGCTTACTGCACCAGGCTGGCTGAAATGAATAGGACTGCCTGTGGCTGAAGATATTGCACCCTACAGTAAGGAAATATAAAGCCCAAACTTCTTAAGGGCATGTCTGTGTCAACACCTTTTCCTTGGAGATACATGTGTTGCAGAGGCTGCTGCTGCAATTGCCCCTCATTATAAGACAGCATGTTTTGTATTTTATGAGTGCTTTGTAAACATTAGCAACGTCCATTAATAATTTGGCCAGTGAACTGAAATTGCCTGACAATGCTGTTCTGTGCACACAGTGGAAAAATCAATCAGTTTAATCCAAGGTAAAGCTGTCTGGCTCTCCAGAGGAGGAGGCTGCCTTGGTTGCTGAGGGCTGGAAATCATTGCCTCATGCTAATTGAGTAACATCCAGCAGTTGTGAGGCTGAATCTTCCAGACTGGTTTGACTTAGGGGGGCTGAGTATCTAAATGAAGTGTATTTGTCATGCTGCAGTCCTACAGGATTAAGAGTACTTGGATTCGTTTGATCTGATGCATTCCAGCAATATTAAGTAAGTTCATTTTTTATTGTCCTTTGCGCCTTGTATTTTTCTGGCTGTAAAAGTCCAGCATCTTACTTTTTGCAAACTGAGCTGTGATATGACAAGTATTTCTGGCCAGTATTTGTAGCTCTGACAGGGCTTGAAGAATTCTTGGCTGGCTTTTACAGTAGGCTGATAGCTGAGACCAAATATAACGAGAAGCAGAGTACTGCTTGTAGAATTAAATCATATTACTACTTATTTTATTATTTTTCTTGTCTGAAAATTATCTACCATATTCTGGTTTTTGTGATAAATAGTAATTCTAGAGTGTTTAAATCAATACTTCAATGTTAAAGAATTTTAAACAACACTTTGAAAGATCATTTTGTCTTTCACCAAGATAATTATGCTGGGAAATTTGCTTTCCTAATTCATTTGGGAAGTTCAGCTTATTGAACGTTTGGAATGAAGGACTAACTCCTGATACATCTGTGGTTTCTCCTCTGCAGTCTTCTTTGCTTAGTGTCAGATCTCTGTCAAATGGCCCTGAATTGTGGCTGCCCCACCCTGGAAGTGCCCAAGGTCAGGCTGGATGGGGCTTGGAGCAGCCTAGGGTGGTGAAGGTGTCCCTGCCCGTGGCAGAGGATGGGACAGAATGAGCTTTAAGGTGCCTTCCGACCCAAACCACTCCATGATTCCAAACTGACTGTGAAGTTGCACTCTTAATGAGAGAGGGACCTGCTGAGAGGAAAGTAAATACCTTTAGATATTGAAAAATATCCTCAGAGCACATCTTGTGTTATTGCTGCTGGCCAGAGTTTCTGGTCAGTCCAGGAGAGCATGTGCTGAGTGTCCATGCTGGTGGCTGTGCAGTTCCCCCAGGGCCCAACGTGCCTGATACTAAAATTAATTGAAAGCCATTTTAAGCCCCAGGAATTTGGGGCTTAAACTAAACTCTGAATTTGAGGATTATGAACAGACTACCTAATTATCTAAGCATTTGTCTTCCCAGATAAGCCTTGACAGCATCCTGAGCATTCCCTGCACCCCAGCTGCAGAGTGAGCAGCTTGATGAGCCCTTTCAGAAGTGAGGGGACGGGGAGAGAGCTGGGAACCATCCCAATCTGGGACTGCATGATCACAGATTGTCCCTTGGTGCTGCCAAGCAGCAGGGAAGTCCATGGGAGGGCAGGAGAAGAGAGTCCCTGGGCACAGGAGCTCAGGTTTGAGGTAGGAGCTCAGGTGAGATGGCATGGCAAGGCCTTGCAATGGCTGAGGCAAAGCAGCAAGCCCTGTGCATAGTAACAGAAAGGATTTAATGACCCTAGAACTTAATTAGGACAGTGCAATGTTACCACCTGCTTATTTATAGCTGTAAGTTTTGGCCATGTGTGACTCTTCATTTAGAAGAAAGGAGTACAGGAGCCTTGGCTGAACCTACATATTTCCTTCTGCTCATTACACTCAGATGATGGCTGTTGTTTAAGTGAAGTTTAAACACCATAAAATGTGCCCTCATCTTGTGATTCCCATCTGCTGTTCGCCCTTCCTTTCCCTGCTGAAGGTTATTTCAGCAGTTTTGCCAACAGCACAGGATGCTGTTCCTGGGATGGGTTATTCTCCCATCTTCCCTGTTGGCTTTCCCTTACCCAGCTGTTCTAAACAGAGTCCTTCCAGCATGGAGTCATTCCTGTTAGCATCATGTTTTATAGCTCAAGGTGAGTCTTCAGCACATGCTGGAAGACCTGTGCAGGTCATGATTCAGGAGAGCAGCTGTCTTGGGTTGCAATACAGGATGTGGCCAGAAATGTGCATTCCGTCACCATCTGTTGAGCCGGGTGGGGCAGTGACCCTTATCTCCATGGCACATATTATCTGCTAATGGGCCATCTTTA
>JAOTQP010000403.1:6687881-6702969 GCA_026413545.1 Cichladusa arquata | reverse complement strand
CTTCTACAGGAGCACTGCTCCAGCTGAACCACATCTGCCACTGCAGGAGGATGCAGCCACCATTTAATGGCACTGCTACCAACACCCTGACTGTCAGTGTTTTGGGATTGTTCTTTGTAATACTGCACTTCTATTTTAATTTTCCTAGTAAAGAACTGATATTTCTAATTCCCATATCTTTACCTGAGAGCACCTTAATTTCAAAATTACAATAATTTGGAGGGAGGGGGTTTACATTCTCAGTTTCAAAGAGAAGCTCCTGCCTTTGTTGGCAGACACCTGTCCTTCAAACCAGGACAGCAGTGAATGGGCCTGTGCACCATGGACCTGCAGGGCATTTGAGCACCCCCATGATGTACAGCAGTCCTTGGAGAGCTTTGCAGATCCAGAGCAAAGCGTACCCAGTTCACATTTACTTCAGGAAAACTTAACAATGAATTTAGGCCTGTGTTTTGTTAAGGACTTACTCCACCACATCCCGAAGCCTGGGTGATGTGGGAGGCTGTGCTCTTCCTGAGGAGTCAGGGAATTAGAGCAGTTCTGCATTTCACTGCTGGGCAGAACACAGGATCCTCACACACATTTTGTGCCTCCATTTTGCAGTCCTTCAGGTTGGGAAGTTTGGGGTTTTTTCAGATTGTTAGATTTGGCTGCTAAGTGCCAAGTGTGGTGTTTCCAGCATTCTTTGTCAAGTTACATGATCTGTTTGTTGTTGGTGTTTCTTACAGAGTTGATGAGCCTGATGGAAGGTCAGGTGTGCTCTTTGCTGGGTCTTGTTGTTCTGGGTTTGGTCTCTAGTCTGGTTTTAAGAGTTTATGAAGTGTGAGGCAGAAAAATGCCAAGAGAGGGATTCATATCATGGGTCTGTGCTGTGGGTTGTTCAAAAAGTGAAAGTTTTGTCAGAATGGATGATGTAACCAGGTGCTTGAACATAGGTACAGGATCACCAGAGAGCCCCGATCACCATCTCTGCTGCTCTTCAATTTGCAGAGAGATGAACAAGTGACAACTACTGATCACAGCCAACTGATTTTGATTTCAAAATAGATTTTATTTCTAATGTGTTTAGTGGCAATCAGGGAAGATTCTTGTTCTGATGCATCTGCTGTGCTTTTGTATGAATCACAGTGTTAAAAAAAGGCAGAGGGATTATGGGGCTTGGGTGACTTAAATAAAATCTATTTTTGCTGTTAGGATCATAGCATTGACATGGTATATGGTTTGAATTAAAGTTCTCATTATCACATTAAGATTCAACAAGGAGTTAATTAAGTGTAGGGAAGTAATTGAATGCTAATAGTACAACATTGCAGTGGAAAATGAGTCCATATCTCTGTACTAAACTCTAGTTTTCTCCTCATTGTAAGTACTAAGCCTATGACCACTCATTGGAGTGCACTTCTGACTCAGGCAAGGCACTTCATGTTTTGGACATGCTGGTCCATCATATTTCAACATTTCTATGATGGGACAACACTGTTAAATTTTAGAGGTGCTTATCTTTTCACTCACCTCACTTGAAAAGAAAATCAAGCTTGTGTTAAAGCCTGGTGTTTGCAAATGGCTGGAAATAAACTACAGACTTAGAAGCCAGTTTTGATTAGATAGCAAAATTGAAATGATTTAAGAACACCTGTTTTGCGCGTTGCATGTGATTTTGGTTAATTTTAAGAAGACTTGATGGACTGTGAGCTATGGAACATGTGGGTTTTTTGCTTCCTAATGTTTCTGTTAGCACCAAATAATTTTATTTAATATTTCAACACTGAGGCAGGAAGACACACCATTCCCACCAACTTTTTTGGCTTGAGAGAGCTCTTGAGCACTGTACCACAAATGTTTTGTAGCCATTAGAGAAGGTTAGTTTACCTAATTTCTCCTTCAACATTCTTTTACCTTTTGGTTTTTTGAGTATGAATGTATAGTTTCCAGGTGTACCCCACATCTGTTGTAGGTTAAACTTGCTTGTTTGAGGTAATGAATTAAAAACAGAAATAAAAAAAATTATATATGGCAATGCATGTGATCCATCCTGACTTCAGAGGGGCTTGGAATACTGTGGCTGAAATTGGAAATGTGCTCAATAGGAAAGATGTGGGCAGATGGGGAGGAGCCAGAGGGGAGTGACAAGAATAGGACACTTAGCAAACGTAAGCTGTAATGGAAGATGGAAGGAATTGATTTGTTTAGCCTAAAAATACAGCAGGAAACGAGTCATCCAGTATAGGAAAGGTTGCTTTAAAAGGCACAACAGTCGTTTTTTCTCCGTGACTCCTGAGAGAGGCAGGAAGGCATCAGGCAAGGATTAAAGCTGAGTAGTAGGATAAAGGTTTGAACTTTCAGGGAAGTGGTAAAATGAAAGACACAGTGTTGGGAAAACCTGTGGGATAGGAGTTTGGAGAACAGGTTAGACAGAAATGTGTTGAAGTGGTTTGGGTACGTGCCCTGGGGTGGTGCAGTTGGGTGGTATTTTGAAATGTCTTTCTTTTGTGATGGTTGATACCAGGTGAAGATCTGAGGAGACTGATCTGGTAGGGTTTCACTAAGCTATTTCATGTTCTGATCAAGGAGACGTTGAAATGCTGTGGGTGATCCATCCCTGCTTGCCTGCTCTTGCACAGTGGTGCCTCCTTTTCCATGGCTCCCGAGGGAGCTGATGCTGTATCCCAGCCCTGGCTGGGCTCGTGGCCTCTAAATGTTAATGTCCTAAATGTTGGACTGCACTATTTCCAGGCCTGTAATTGAATTTCAGGCTAGCTCTTCTCCCAGTATTGCTTTTGATATCTTCTAATCTGTACCACCCTGAGCATCAGAGCTATATTTCTATATCCTCATTGGAATATATTGGTGCCTCATTTTGCCAGCACTTAGGAGTTACATTTATTTATCTGCTCTTCTTCCAAGGAAACTTAGAGGAGATAAACACTTAAAACCCAGCCTCCATTACTGATTTAAATGGCTTATAAAATTTTTAAACCACTTATGATTGTCTTTCATGATGCATATGGTATCTCTTCTCAGTATTACTCTCAGATAAATGTGTTAGGAGAATCCAGGCAAAATCCATGCTTGTAGAGCTGAGGATTGGAAACACAGTAAGTGAGCAGGGCACTAGAGTCTGTGAAACAATAATCAGTCTTTCTGCTGTTTGAAAGTAACTGCTAACTAAAACAAGGAGAAGATGGTACAAAATCCACAGATCAGATGTAAGACTTCTCCTGCAGTCCTAATATTTCTTGTGTGTGTCATAGTACATATGTGATACTTTATAATGTTCTAACTATTGTCCTTTAAAATGCACATTTTACCCTGGCGTGCTGGAATTTGCCATGTAGCAATATAGCCATATTGCCATATAGGAAGAGCTGTTACTTCATTCTCTCAGGTCTTAAATCTTATGCCTGGTGCAAATTTGAGAATTAATGCAAATAAAACAGATGTTGAGAGAAGCAAAATACAGACATTGAAAATATGTTCCAGCAATGTCATTTACAATACTGCAATTATTGAAAATCTCAAAGTTAGAGCCTTGGACAGTGCTGGGAGAATGAGTAGGGAATTCTTGCTGGTTTGGAACACACAAACCCTTCCTGAAGTGAGTGTATTTGTATTGCTGAGTAGCACCACTCTTGGTTTTCTGTTATCTCACTTCTCAGGATTGCCTCCTTCATGATTTCTTGCTGCCATTTCACTCTGCTTGCATACAGCTTAGCAGTATCTTTTCATTTGCACCACATCTTTAATTAGTTCAGATTTTTCTCCTAGTTGTAAGCAACAAACCCAAAAGGACTTTGTCTTTCATTGTTTTCCCTGTTCCATCCTTTGTAAATCGCAGGTTAGAACAAGAGGGGAAATAGCATCTTTGTAGAATCATGGGATGGTTTGGGTTGAAGGAACCTTTAAGCTCGTCTTATCCCACCCCCTGCCATGAGCAGGGACACTTTTCACTAGCCCAGGTTGGTCCAAGCCCTGTCCAGCCTGGCCTTGGACACTGCCAGGGATCCAGGGGCAGCCACAGCTTCTCTGGGCCAGGGTCTCTCCACCCTCACAGGGAAGGATTTCCTCCTTATATTCCATCTAACCCTGCCCTCTGTCAGTGGGAAGCCATTCCCCCTTGTCCTGTCATTCTATCCCTTGTAAACAGTCTCTCTCCATGTTTCCTGTCAGCTCCTTCAGGCACTGCAAGGCCACAATTAGGTCACCCTGGAGCTTCTCTTCTCTAGGCTGAACCACCCCAATTCTCTCAGCCTTTCCTCATGGCCAAGCTGCTCCATCTTACCTGTATCCTGCTAAATTCCCTGTTCACACTCGATTAATGGGACACTGTCAGTATCCTGACATCTAGGAGGATGTCAGTGCACTTTTTGGAACTGCTTGCATTTAGTAAGAAAAATGTAATAAATACAGCCTGCCCAACCCTGCAGTGGACAGATCAAAGCCAGGGAGCAGCATAACTCCAGACTCTGCAAGAGGAAGCACCATCACCATGGTGGTGTTTGCACATGGGGGGAACCAACTGCTGTTTTTAACATCTCAAAGTGGCTGTTTGGTGGTCACCACCATTTCCATGAGCCCATTCCACAGCGTAACCCCAAATGTTGTATTAAGGCTGCAAGGGAGGATCTGTGTCAGTCTTGGTTGGTCTTGACAGCATGAGAAAAATCTCAGCAGGCTTTGCTTGCATGTGAAGTCATCTCTCAGGAAACTGATTTTACAAAGGGTTAAAGCAGAGCATGTTCCAAAAACAGGCTGAAAAAGACCAGTTTTGGCTCTAAAAAAGCAGCTTAAGAAATTGCTACAGCTGCTGTGAATGTAGACCCAGCTATTTAGACACCTCCTTCTCTAGCTGTGCTGTCTCATATATTTTTGGAGGGTGTAAAACTCTTCAGAGCCATCCCAGTAAAAAGTTTGCCAAAACTGTGGTGGCTATAACGCTCCTGCCATTCCAGCAAGGTGTATGGAAGCAGGAATACAGTGACACCCTGCCTTTCTCTCACACCATCTGTCCCTGGCTGTGAATGTTTCACAGGCTTTACCCACTCCTGTTGTTTCATGCTCATTGAGAGCTCTCTCTGTGTTACTGCTCTTGGTGGAAAACTGCCTTCAGGAGACACGCATGAGGAATTGGGAGCATGAGTAATATCTACATTTACTGTAAATAAGTGTATTTTTGTAAAAGCTGGTTGAGTGAGAGAGACAGAATAGTTGATGACACAGGCTTAATAAGCAGAAAATTAATTTTTGAGACAGGTTTTGTTATCTAGGGTGGCTCTAGGATCTGGAGGAGCAACATACCTGCAGAAGTGCAAGGTTGCCAAGTGCTTTTTGTTGCCAAATGCTCTCTGAAGTTTCCTCAAGAGTCAGCCTAGTCTTCCACGTCATCAATGATGGAGTTTTTCACTTTTTTCTATCTATTTTTTATTTGCTAGATAATTCTTCAACCAGTCTGATGTACCAAAGGCACTGAAGGTTGGGTGTATTAATGAGAGCTGGAGAGAAGGTCGCTTTTCTGCCTGTAGCATTTTGTTTGCAGTATTTTAGATCTCTGTTGATGCAGCTGTTCTTCATGCTCTAAGGCACCTTGCCACCTGGATTCCTGGGGCATACAGCTGTGAGGGACAGTTTCCAGCCTCCTGCCAAGCTGTTTGTAGAGGGGATGTTCCCACCTTCCTTTGCAGATCCCTTCCTGCTGGCAGACACGTCCCTTCCTCTGCTTCCTGCCTGTGTTCTCTGGGTTTATTACATGCATGGGCAGGGCTCCTGCTGCAGGAGCAGGGTGATTTCCCATGTGACCTGGAACTGCATGCACCTTTGGAGACAAGTGTTCTGGCTTTATTTATCTCTGCTGTGCTCCTGTTCTTACCCTGGCTGACCTTTCAGAGCGCTGCAGAGGCTGAAGGAGCCAGAAAACCCTGATTGTCAGGGCAGCATAATCCTCAGATTTCACAACAGAGGCATTTCACCAATGATTGCACCTCTTGTTTTCTGTAGGGGACACCTTGAGGTTTATCAGTCTGCATGCAGAAAGGAACTTTGAGATAGAAATCCAGATTTTATTTTTCTGGACCTTAGTGTCCCAAGCTATAAAGAACCACAAGGATTCACCCACTTGTGATAAAAAGCTCAGAGCTCTGAAAGGGAGCAGGATGGCAAGGTGCAGGGAAGAGTTTCCCTGCAGGATTTATTGGTAGTACTTATTTATCATGTATGTGCCTTATTTGTAATTCATCTGTTTACTGGCTCTAATTTCCTGTTGTCAGGCCAGCTTGCTCCCATGTCTGCTTTTCACACAAAACCCTGGTGTTTGGCTACTCAACAGAATTATTTGGAATTACTGTAACTAATTAGTCCAGGCTTTCTAGTATTGACTGGGAAAAAAGATGATGAGGATGTTTAGAAAGTTGTAGCCATTAGACTTAGTAAATATATGCTCTGTGAAAACCCTTCAGTGGTGGGAGTTGCCCTCCTTTTTTTATCCCCTGCTCTTCAATGATATCCTCCATCAAAGCTCAGAGGCCACTGACTTGGGCTGAGGGTGAACTATATTTAGGTACTGCAGGAGAACTCACTCCAGTGAGAGCTTTTTCCTTCCTCTTCCTTTTTGTTTTCTTTTTTTCCCCCTGACTTTATACTTTCATCTGGATTTTTCTGATTTTTGAGCTCTTGCAGCTTGATTTAAGTGCAAAGGGCATGTTGGATGTTCTTCTGAAAATAATCCCTTCATAGTTTTTAACATCTCAAAAGCATTTTAAAAGAGTTATAAATATGTTACTGCACCACTGTGTGTGCCTCTGTGTGCCCCTGTGACTTAAATATACACTGAATGCAGCATTCCTTAACTTAGCAGCAATGGAGGCCTTTTGGTGGGCTGCAGAAAGCTGCTCAGGATTTACAGATTTCTCATTTTTACCTTTTTTTATCCCATTTTAAGTAATTTTGGGGTGGAGGGGAGGCGCTCTTCCATATTGCATTCCAGGAGCTGGAGCTGCTACAGCAGAATTCCCCAGTAATTGCCCTGGGAAGGAGGAGCTCCATTAAGTGGCTGGTTTCAGGATGAGGTCTGCCCTCTGGAACATGTTTGGATCCCTGATGAAAGCAGAGGGTTTTGCCCTGCCAAGCCTGGGTTACACTCCTGCGTCACTGCGTGATGCTGGCTGGGTCTGCAGAGTCAGGATTTTGTATGAAATGAATGGAATGAATGCCAGGCACTGTGTCTGCTGCTGCCTTCCCTTTGCATGCCTCAGTGGCCTCAGTCTTTCCCATTGCTGCTTGGGGATAAAACTCTACAAAACCTGCTCAAAAGTGGGGTTTTTTGGGGGTTTGGTTATACTCTATCACAGGACTAAAGGCTGGATGAGGTTGGAAGAGACCTCTGGATGTCACCTCTGGATGTCACCTGGTCCAGCCCTGACTCAGGCAGGGCTGTCTAGAACCTCCTGCCCAGACTCCTTTTTAGACATCTCCAAGGATGGAGATACTGACAGGGATGGGGCATCATGGGCAGCTCCTTCATGCTGGGCTGAGGAGATACTGGCCTGACACAGCAAGAGTATTTATTAAAACATTCTGTTTAGGACAGGGCTTTTATTATGAGGTGTGCCCTCGAGCTTCACCCAAATGCACAAATAGCAGCCAGGGATCCAGGTGCTCCAGGACATCCAGGGGATGTGGTGACAATGTTTTTCTTAGGTGTCACTCTTCTGGACTGGTGCCTGTACACATTCTGGCAGGGGTAATGTGATTCCTCTGATGAAATTGCAGCTAAGAGTAATCTTCTTTGACCAGTGTCTGAGATTTTTCCCAATTTGATTTGCCCCTTCATTATAAAGTCACTCTAAATAATATTTTCAGGTGATATTGCTTCCAGGTAGAGAGAGGAAAAAAAGAGAGGCTCTCTTCCTGCCAAAAAATGACTTACATACATATAAAGCAGGGAAACTCCAGTAAAATCTCATAGGTCAGTGCTTCTCCCTTGTTCATCCTGATGGATCCAGACAGCCCATGTGAGATATTGCTACCTGAGGCTGGTGCTTGTGACTGAGTGAGGTTAAAAATGGATGAGGTTATGGGCTGGCATATTTAAATTTTACATCTCATCATTCAGTCCATTTCTAACTGATGCATTTGGTTCCTCCTTTTCAAATACAACTATTTTTAAGAATGTTTTGTGGTATAAAAAAGAACCAAATACTTCATTTTTCCTCTAAGTGACTTTAATGATGATTTGCTTGGGTTTAGAAAGCAGTTTAAAGGTGCTGTTGGCTCCTTTGAAGAAAAGTGTCATCTTGATATAAATCAGGAATATTATTTTAGAAGGACTGTTAGCAGTTTACCTGAGTCAATCTGTGGCAGCCTTATGAAGAAAAGCAAAATACTTCAAATGAAGTTCACATGTCTCTAGAAATAGGTTCATCAGAGGGGAGACATCAAGGGAAATGTTGACAGATATTTAATTATAATGGCAGTAGTGGCTGTTGCTGTGTTAATAGCATCTGGCAGCAGAGTCACTGCCATCTGTTAGTACCCTGAAATCCTGGAGATGGTGCATCCTTTATGGAGGAATTAACAATAATTAACAAACCTATCACATAAAATCACCTTGATTGGATGACAGCCTTACCTTGATAATGATTAATTGCAAAATAATGTGGAATAAAATGTCCACTGTTCTCCTTTTTTGCTACTGCTGGGATTTCCTTTCAAGCCTGTGGTGTGAGGCAGTATTTACTGCATTTATTGTAAATAATCCTTATAAGCAGAGCTAGATTAAAACCAAACTTCGGCATATTCATTTCCATTTGCAACAGATTAGGTCTCTAAAACCAGTTATGGTTCTGTTGGTGCATGGTAACTTACTCAGTGTTAAATAAGGGAGAAAATGAGGTTGGACTGCTAGAAGTGACCCTTCAGCCAAAGTCAAGTCAGTCTGGAAGAACAATCTGACTGCATTAAAGCATTTCAAGCTGTTTTTGTTAACCTAGTGTTAGAAGCCAAGCCATTAATTTCTGATGAGTCAGTTGGTCTTCAATGCGATGAGGAAAAAAATACTCTATTTGTTTGCATTTGGAAGAATTATTTCTGAATGTCTGTTTTTATCCAAGCCAATATTTCGATCAGTGCAATGAAATATCACTGCCATAAATAAGAGTTATAAACAAAGCAATGAGCCAATTTGAAACCTGGTTGGGTTTTATTCTCTCTTAACTCTTCTTTTCCTGTCTGTTCCTGCTGAGCAACAGATGGAGAAGGTAACATACTCTTTGCTTGAACAGGACAATTGTAACAGATAATTGAGGTGTGGTAATTATCAGGAGCAACAGGAGGGAAAGAGTAAACTCTGGAGTCTCAAAGTCAACTGCACAGGAATTAGAAGATGCTTTGAAAAAAGTGATTTTGCCTTTTGTTCTGCTGCTCTGATGTGGTACCACGGGATCCTGAGCAGGCAGTGGCTGGTGGGGTGTAGCAAACACAGCCTTGTTAAGGCTTGGAAGAGGGGCTTGTTTCTCTCTCACTGCTATTTTCATGCAAGGCACTGTTCCCTGCTTAGGAGGATTAGAAGATATGTATTAAACAGTGTTAAATATGCTGAGGCAGTTGATGTTTACAGCCCTTGTAGAATTATTCATTAAAATATTAACTGCTAGACAGACTTCTTTTCTTTTTTTTTTAATTCAGTGATTTCGTAGCCCTTTCCAAAATCTTGTAGCGTGATCCAAAGACTAAATAAGGCTAAATAAAACCACCAAAATTACCCACAAAAACACTGATTCTTGCATTTATGTTTCTTAAATTGCCATGGGTGTGATATGCCTGAGAAGCACAGAGGGGTTTGTGCAGCAGATGAGCTCTAAGATTTGACTCAGACCTCTCCCATCTGCACCAGCAGCTCTCCCTAGCACATGGCACTGGGAAGATCTGGAAGGGGCTGTGTCCCTCTGAAGGATATGTGTGTGCAGCAAGTTTTGGGCTACAGAAGCTCATGACATGATGAGATGGTCTTACCAAGCAGAGCTGGCTCTCAACTCTCTCTTTCCCCTCCCAGGCCTTTTTAAAGATGTTTTTAATGGTTCTGGTCCTCTGCAAAGGATGGGTTGTGTTCTTGTCTATAAACACAGACTGGTTGGACTTGGAAGGAACCTTAGAGCCCATCCAGTCTCCCATTCCTGAGCACCCCTCATTTTCCATGGACTGCTGGAGAACTACCAGCCCATGGAGTTTGATCCCTGGATTTCATCCAGTGCCCCAGAGGCAATTCTGCATGCCACCAAGCCCAGGGCGTTTAAAAATTGCCCACCTGGGGTCATTTCATCTCTTGTGTTACCTTTAATTTCATTTTTGCTGAGCTTTTCTCATTCAGGTGTGCAGGCAGAAGGAGCCTGGAGCCAGCCAAGTGTGACACCCTGGTGACAAATGTCACCCTCTGTGTGATTAATAAATACTGATGCTCTCTCTGCTGTGTGCTTTTTGTGTGTTTCAGGAAAAAAGTGCCAGTTCAAACGCAAGACTCAAATCTAACAAAGAGCTCCCAGGATTAGTACATCAACCCAGAGCAAAGTAAGTTCAATTTCTGTTAAGTCATAATACAAATAAACACAGGCAGTGTCTGTGAGGTTCACAATTACTGTGCAGCAAAGACCAAATGATGACTCCAGCAGCCCTAAAGTCATGCTGAGTTAGGTACTGGAGGTGAGATCACCTGTGTCCCAGGACTGGGAAGCATCCTCTCCTTTGCACAGCAAAGATGCAGGACTTGAAAAAAGCTGAGATGCATCCTGTTGTGTTTAACAGAAGACCCTGTGCTATTTCTCAGCTTTCTATACAACTTACACAGAACAAACTTCTCTATATCCACCAGTGTTCCTAAATACAGCTGGGTCAGTGCCAGGGAGGTTTTTGCTAGCTCCTGGTTTAGATTAGCAGCTGTTCTGCCTGGGTCTGGGAATAGTCAGGGTGTTAGAATAAAGGTTGTTGTGTAGCTGTGAGTTCTTCCCTGCTTGGTTGGCAGTTCTGTGCCCATGCTCTGCCTGGGGTCAGTCAGTGTTACATGAAATATTTGCCTCTTGTGGCAGCAGAGCTGGTTATTGATAGTAGTAACTCGCTTCTTTTCTAACTCAGTGTTACATTTTAATCACCAGTTGGCTGAGAAATAACAGATTACACAGAGCCACGTATTGGGTTCATGAAGAACAAGTGATAAAGGTTTGTGATTTGGGTTTTGAGCACCAGTGGAAGTGCTGTTCCTTGTGCCCTGCCCTCAGGGCACTTACTGACTTAAACTTGCTGCCTGTCAAGTGCCTTGAGCATGATTTCAAGTCTGGAAACTTTAGTTATTTCCTAATCAGCTGACAGTGTAATTCAGCCTCTTTTCAAAGGGAAAAGCTGAGTGCTTTGGATGTAATTGCAAAGAAATTAATGGTAGGGAGGTGGAGGTAGAAGCACTCTTCAGCAAAGCTGTGCTTCATTATTGTGGCTCAGTCCTTCCCAGCAGGGTCAGAGATGTATTTAAGATGTTCTAACATGAGGCTAATTACTCTGGTATAAAAAAGGTCTGGTCTTTTGGTACATCCGCAGCAGAGGAATTGCATGGGGCCAGGGCTTCCATTCCTTCATAAAACTCTAATTTGAAAAGTCCCTGCAGAAATCAGAACTAAGCAAAAAGCCTGTTTTTTACATTGCATTGACAGAGATAAATATTTCTCTCACAGACCTGAAAAATAAGGAAATTTCCCAGGGAGGTGCAGAATGTAACGTAAGGTTGTTGGGTAGATCCTCCAGTGTTTGCCCAGCCTACCACTGCATTTCTGTTTATAAAGTGGCTAAATGTGTTTGAGTTGCTAATTGCCAAGTCAGCAAACAGCTGCTATAATGTACAGTATTTATAATGTATAATGTTATAATGTACAGTATTTTTTTTTTTTATACATTTATGATCTAAAAACAATGACAGTTCTGACTGCAAGGTGGAAAAGCTGTAAGAGCAGAAATTAATAGATGGATCATTAGATGCATCTTACAGCACTGTTCTGGTACAATGGATATTAATTCTAAATGGAACATGGACTAAGTACCAAATCATAAATTCTTCTACAGTATTTTGAAGTAAGATTGTGAGGGCTCTTCCCCCTGCAGGAGGATTTAGATGTTTCCATCCAGAGCCCTGGACTCCAAACCCAGGGGATGTAGGGAGGCAGCAGTGGCTTTATGGTCCTTCCTCTTACACCCAGTCCTGGTGCCTGCCACGCCTTTGGGGCATCCCCTGCACCCTGCCCCAGCCTCAGAGGCACCTGCTCTGTCTGTTCATCACCAAACTCACCCCACTGGCACCTTGAATGACCAAACACACCACCAAGTGCCCTGGGACAAGTTCCTAACTCAGGGAGTGACAGCAGCCTGAAGCAGAAAATGGAAGTGGTTATTTCAGAGCAGTTTTACCCTGCCAAATCACAGACTCTCACAATGGTTTGGCACATGAAAAATCAGCTAACCCAACCTCCCTGCCATGGTGAGGACACCTGCCACTAGACCAGATCTGTAGGATTATCCTATGGGAATTTTCAGGAATATGACTACACAATGCTCCTTTTTTTTCCCCCCCCTGCCTTCTTTTATTTTCTTATGAGTTATGGTTGGGGTGAGTCACTACAGTATTATCTCGTTTTATTAGAAACTGGATTTGTGATGTTGTAGAGGCAAGACTCTATTCCAAGCACTTGCTACTCAGAAAGGGCTGCACTGCCCTAAAATCCCTCTCCAAGGCACCTGAATGTGCAGGTGATGGGGTCAGCTGTCCCAAAAAAGCATCTCTTCCCCATCTGAGGTGGGAACCTGAGGAGCAGGCAGACAGCTGGGGACAGGAACTCCTTCAGCCACTGAAAGGTGAATTGTTCCTGCTCCTGAATTGCCAGCTTTAGGTTTTAATGCCATTTCTGAGCCCTCCTCTTTGGACTGAGCTTCATTTATGTGCCACATAAGCAGATCTTTGTATACATTCATCCATAGCAGGGAGGGCTCAATGCTGAGCTTTGTGGGGAGTGCAGCCCCTTGTTGGGCACTCAGGGAGAGCATTAACTCATTGCAGCTGAAAGGATCCCTCTGAGGAAGAGGGGATGGGTGGGAACTCAGCTTTCTGTGCTGGGCAAAATCTCCAAGAGCTGTGTGTCCTTCTGACTGGTTGGCATCATTGTTGCCACTGGCTCCAGTCCCCATCCTCCCTTTTCTGCATCTTTTTGTGTTGCACATGGAGTCCCTGGCACATTTCCCCAGCTGCCTGTGTGTACTCGTGCAGGAGGGAGACTCTCAGCATCCCTTAACATAAATAGACACCCCAAATACCACCTGCCATCCATCCTCACCCTTGTCTCCTCATCCTTTCTGTGGTTTTAGCTTGCAGGTTCCCCATGGGGAAGGACCTGTAGTCTTGTGTGACTATCAGCATTTTATAGACAATAAAAGAGAGTATTTTCCAGCCCTCTTTACTAATGAAGAATCATATCACTGAGCCTCTTGGTGCTGAAGAATTAGTTGAAGTGAAGGGTCTGGAGCACCAGGAGCAGCTAAGGGAGCTGGGAAAGGGGCTTAGCCTGGAGAAAAGGAGGTTCAGGGAGGATCTTCTGGCTCTGCACAGCTCCCTGACAGGAGGGGCAGCAGTTGTCAGTCTCTCCTCCCCCATAACAAGTGGCAGGACACGAGGACACAGTCCTTACCCTCACATTGTGGGTGTCTCATTCTGTGGTGGTGAGGTTGGCAGTCCTGGGAAACCTCCTGTCCTGATAGCAGTTATCACCCAGAGTGTTGCACACATACAGAACTAAATGCAGTAATTTTTTTGTGGGCAAACAAAAAATAGGGGGGAAAAAGGATTAAAAATTGCCATTGTAGATGAAAGTGTAAAGTGATTTATTTTTACAGTGGTGGAAGCTGACAGCTGGGCCCCTCAACAACCCTGGGCTGTTTTACAATGGAAAGAATCCTGTTGGTACTGATACTGTTCCTTTGCCTTCCAGCATGCACATCTCCGAAAGCCAACAAGAATTCTTCAGAATGCTTGATGAAAAAATTGAAAAGGTAAGACTCAGTAATGTAAACATCCAGGCTGCCCCAGGGATGGACACAGCTTTCCCAGCTTTGTGGGCTGGACAGTGACCAGGGGTCTGGCCCAAGATTTCCCTTGCAGCTGCTTGGTTAGATGGTTCAAGTGCAGAGGGCAGGCAGGTGGAGAGTTCACAGGAGGTACTGAGAGAATCCTTTGTCTTGTGGGATGTCTCCAGTCTGGGATTAATGGCAGGCTCACTCAGATGTTCAGGGTATTCATGCTGGATGAAGGTGAAGAGCAAAGTGGGATTTTACATCATTGCTGATTTGATCTTTCATCTCCCTGGGAGACAGCTGGAATCTGCGTGCTGGTAGGAGCTGGGATACCCCAGGAATTTCTTGCTAAATGTCCTCAAAGTAGCCACTGGCTGCAAGGGATGGTGTGGCTGTAAATGTGGATAGCCCTGCCCCAGGGCTGTGCCAGTGCAATAATGGTGCTGGAGATGTTTTGAATAAGAGGATGAATAATTCTTTGCATATCTCAGCTGTCCTGAGAGCAGCTTTTGTGTGTTTCAGAAACCTTTTAAATGACACCCTTGTTTCTTTGTGAGACAGCAGTTGAAGCAGCTGGAGCACAGCTCATGCTGGGAGTGGCTGAAGGAGATGGGAGGAGTGATGTTCACACACCAATTTGCTCTTTACACTGCCTATTTTGGAGTTGTGCATCTTGTTTAATACTTTATATTAAATATTTGCTTCCTCAGTAGCAGTACACCAATTTGTACTCCCACTTTCAGACTGGATATGAGGAAGCATTTCTTTGTGGAAAGGGAAGTCAGACATTGGAACAGGCTTCCCAGAGAGTTGCCATTGTTCAGGAGACATTTGGACAATGCCCTTTACAGCATGCTCTAATTTCTGGTCAGCCCTGAAGTGCTCAAGCAGTTGATGACTGTAGGTCCCCTCCAGCTGCAATACTTCACTTCTATTCTATTCTATTCTATTCTATTCTATTCTATTCTATTCTATTCTATTCTATTCTATTCTATTCTATTCT
>JAOTQP010000403.1:6648708-6681733 GCA_026413545.1 Cichladusa arquata | reverse complement strand
AGTGGGACTGAATGGGCCAGCAGCAGATGATATCTTCCTGGAGGGAGGATGGGTTGTGGAAAAGATAAAGATGATTGTCCCAGCTGGTTTAAAGATGGCCCATTAGCAGATAATACGTGCCATGGAGATAAGGGTCACTGCCCCACCCGCTTCAGCAGAGATGTTTTGGAGCCTTGGTTCCTGGTGTGCAGCCCAGCTGTCTGTCCCAAATAAACAGATCACTGCTAAGAAACATCTCTCCATTTTGTTTTTTCTTTCTGGCCCTCCTTCTCCAGGTGCTCAGGTGCCTCAGTGCCCCAGGACACAGGAACAGTGGGAAATAATCCAGAGAGCTTGGATCCTGCATTTGGGGCACTTGTTTGGTGCAAGATACTCTGGGTGGCTTGTACTGAACAGCTCAGCTCCAGCTGGTTTTGTGCAGAGAAACAAGGACAGTGGCTCCCAGCAGGTCCTTTCTTGCTGCTCTGCAAGACCTGGGCAGGGAGGGATGGGGTGTGCCTTCTCCAGACCATCCCAAGGGGAATACCCAGAGAAATGCTGCTCCACACCTGTGTCTGGGATGGGATAGAAGGCATAACATGACTGCTCTGATAAGAAATCCATGTTTTGTGAAGCTTAGGCTGAATCCCCTGTAGTACAAGCATCATTTCAATATGAATGGCATCTTTTGCTCTGGGGTTAAACTTCTGCTGGGGTTATCAGATGAGGGATTCTTGTTCACAGCAGCTGCCTTGTGTTGCTCACAGGATTATGTGCTTTGTTGCTTTTGCCTCAGAGATTATCCTTTCACAACAAATCTCGGGGCTGTGTCCATCAAGGTGGATCTTTACATAAAGCAGGTTTGTGAATCAGTTTGTTGGACCCCCCCTGAAATTCAGTATATGGGGGATGATGTTTATGAGATTAATAGTGATGGAAAGGGAGGTGTCTCCTGACCTGGTTTCCCACAAATGCCCTGTGTCTCAGGTTTCTACCCAGCTCTGAGCTTAACCCCCCAAGCTCAGAGAGCTGCTGTCAGTGAGTGTTTCCTGGGTTTATTCCTGTGTTGTCTCTGTACCAACTGCCTGGCCTTTGTCCCTGCAGGGTCGTGACTACTGTTCAGAGGAGGAGGATGTCACATAGTGCCAGCCCTGCCTCGCCCAGGAGCACCTCCAGTGTAAATAGATCCAACCCAGCCTTCTGGATACAACCTTTGGGACGTTTGCTCGAGTGAACAGCACTCCATAACAGAAGAAGACCATTTCCACATTACATGCTCCATTCAGTTACAGTGTTTCCTAATGAACACATGAGGAATATTGCTAAGAACTCCTAAGGAACTGTTTTTGTTGCTGCTAGTTAAAACTCGTTGCAACTTCTCACTTTTTTCTGTGTCCAGATACGCAGCAGATCCTTAAAAGTTAATCCAAAAGACCTTGTTGATTTTATTGAGGCTTCTGGCCTATTTTCTATCAGATGAGGTAGTGTTAAACCAAACTTCCATAAGTGAACATCCAAGCATCTAAGAACCACCCCTGAGCTGTGTGTCCATCCGTGCTGGGGCCAGAGTGCTTTTTAGTGCTGGTGATTCCAAGCTTTGGAGATGGGATGTTTTTGCTATGGCAGGCCTTGTTTCTCAGCTGAGAAGAAGCTGAGAAACTATTATCCTTTAAAAGCATGTTATCACTGAAATACTGGAAGTGATACAGGAGCAGGAACTTGTATTTTAAGAGGAAAACAGTTTCATTTAAAAGGTATCTTAATCAAGGACTAAGCTTGCAGTATTGGCTTTGCTGAGCACGAATGGGAGTGTGATCACAATCATTTTGAATCTCTTTTTTTCTAAGAAAATAAACATTTTACTGTTTTTATGTATTCTTGTCTTTTACCATTCCTACAACACGATGTTTTAAGAGTCTGGGGACAAGGAAGACCAAACCTCTCCTCTGCCTTGATGTGTCCCATGGATCTGATCTCTTAAAGCAGCTCTGTGCCAACTGGGGGGGATGTGTTGTGTGTCCTGTAGAGTTTATTTTTCCATATTAAATGGAGAGGATATTACCTTCTCAAAAGCAAATGTAATATTTTTAACAAATGCTGTCATGAGTTAAAAAAAAAAAAAAAAGGAAAAAAAATACAGCTTTTGTATTTATTATTTCAAAGAAGGTTGTTACCTGTGCTGATATTTGTCCCTTCTGAGGGCAGGGTTTGCAGTGCATCCAGTGGGGAAGCTTTGTCAGGGTAGTTTGCTGTCATTGTGTTGATTTTATTTGTGGGATGGGTGTGACCAGACTGAGGGTGCATTGGCAGTATCTCTTAGGATGTGGCTGACACTTGAGTGGGGCACTCAGCCCAAATATTGTCCATTTTTCACTGGGCTTTCTAAAAACCAGATCCCTCTAAAGGCTCTAAGTCCCTCAAAGATCACCTGTGAGCTCTGCCAATCTCTAAGTTGCTGCTGAATTTCTTGACTAAAGAGGTTTCCCTGGATGTTTGCTCTGAGAGGGGCTGGACAGCCCACATCAGAAGATTTCCAGCAATCCCCAGCTCCCTCCTGCTCCATTCCTGTACTGGATTTACCTTTGCCTTTTGGGCAGGGGATGAGCAGTGGGGCCAGACCTGGGAGTTGCTTGTATTCCTGAAGGGGTGACTGAGCCCATCCAGCAGGAGCAGCTTTCCAAGCAGCTGTGAGGCTGCAAATCAGCCTCTTTCCTAGAGGCAGCAGCTGTTTCTGAGCTCTGCAGGCTCCCCTGGCCCCATGGCAGTCAGTCTGAGCACAGTGTTGCTGTATTCCAGGGTTCAGACAACCCAAGAGCTTCCACAGCTTCCCATGTAAGAGCTCAGTGTCAGGGCCCTGAATTTGGCATATTCAGCTTTTTCCTATTAATGGTCAAAAGCCACCAGCCAGCTCTGATTTCCCTCAATCCTTGCTCATTGGCCAGGCAGCCCCTCCCAAGAGCTTCTGTGCCTCCTTCCATCCCATCCTATTCCTGGGGTTGTGGCACCTCTCAGCCATTGGGTTTTGTGATGAATTCTTCAACATGATGGCACTCTCCTCCTGGATATGATTTTTTTCCATAATTTATGCCAGCTCTTGAGCAGGTATGCCTGGGAAAGTCAAGAGACTATGCATTTCAATTATTTAAAACACTTTAATTAATGAAGAGTCCTGGGGCTTGCTCCCACAAACCCTTCTCTGCAGAGCAGTTTGGAAAGCTGTCACAGTAGTGGAGTGATAGGGCTGGGTCTGTTCTTTTGAAATGTTTCCTTGTCCAGGTGCTGAACATCTTGTGTGTAAAGACTGTGTTAGACACATCGTGGTCTTTCTTTCAGCCACCTCTTAGTTTTAATAATTCTTTTATTTAACATTTTCTTGTTGCTGCTTGCTGGCACTGGAGACCTGCACTTCAGTGGAGGTTTTGTGAGGGGAAAAGCATTTCCCATCTTACCTGTGCAAGGTAATTCCTATCTCCCAGCCAGCAGCAGGTGCTTTAGGGTTCTGGATGAATTCCAGTCTGCTGGATCTGTAGATGGCAATATGTGTGAAGGATGTCTAGGCTGTCCTGCTCCTGGCTGGGAGGCACTGGCGTGGGCAGGAGGTTTGGAACCTGCTGTAATTCTTCCACCTTGGCAAAATCCTGGCAGATTGTGTTAGAATTGAGTCTAAATATATGTGGCAGCTGAAGGTCTGTAATAATATAAGCAGATTAGTCTGGCTGAAAATGCATCTCTTCTTGGAGCTCTACCTCCCATTGCTTTGCTCTGCTCAGGTACATTCAGTGGCCTGGAAAAGAGGAGGGTGGGAAGAGAAGGAGAACTTGTTCCTATCTGGATTCTGTAAATGGGATTTCAAGGTTCTTCTCAAAAGAAGTGCCAGGGAAGTGATTTGAGGCCCAAACTTCTCTTTAGGAGGCTGAGGCAGTATTTCCTGAGCTCCACATCATATTCTGGGATCTTGGAGAAAATTGTGGTGAAGGGGTTTTGGAATCTTGGAGAAAATTGTGGTGAAGGGGTTTTGGAATCTTGGAGAAAATTGTGGTGAAGGGGTTTTGCAATCAACCTTTCCTTGAAGTGCTTTCTCCTTTGTCCAGAGCCCTTTGGGTGGTGCTGGTTTTCCTCCTTGGAGCCTTCCCCAAGCACTGGGAGGGGAACTGGGGCCCAGCCTTGGGCTGTGTTGTATCTCTTGCTTAATTACTGGGAGTTCCACTTCACTTGTGCCCCCTCCCAGCCCCTTCCACCCCCCAAAAAACCTTAATTTCTTCCCCTGCATTCAGTCAGAGGTTCGATTCTTTTGCATTAGGTCTCCCTGCCAGGATCCAGCAGAGCCATCTCTGTGTCTAAGAGGTACCTGCCACAAGCCCTTTGTGGCCATGGATGTCAGCTGCAGGCTGGCTCACTGCTCCTCTCCATGCCCTTGTAGACAGCAGGAGCAGCAGTGCTTTAACTGGAGGTGAAATCTGCATCCTGTCATCCCTGTGTGCATTGGGATGGGCTCTGACCCCAGCAGCTGGATGTACCTGGTGCTGCCACAGCTCTGGGGGGAGATCAGCAGCATCCCAGCATTTTTTGCAGTGTGCTCCTTTCTTGGTGTAAGAACACCCAGGCTGATGACTGCCCTAGAGTACAGCAGGTGTTTAACTCTGGATGATGGGACAGGAGAGAAGGGGTTGATGAACTACCAGTGTTTGAACTCTGAGGACATTGCTGTCATCACAGGAGAATCAGCCTGGAGATAAATATTCTCTTCTCAGCTATTTTGGGTTTATCAGGTCTGTAATCCAGTAATTTCCTGCCACTTTCATTTTGGACTTAGCAGTGACTCAACTCCAGATCAGCCTGGCTGACACACCAGACCTTCAGGATAGGAGAGGCTGGGTGATGCATGTCTGTCAAAGAGCAAATGTCATATGGGCTTTGCACAAAAAGGGTGATTTGCATTCCACCATGGTGCTGGGACACTGGCACAGATGCCCAGAGAAGCTGTGGCTGCCCCTGGATCCCTGAAGTGTCCAAGGCCAGGCTGGACAGGGCTTGGAGCAACCTGGGATAGTGGAGGGTGGGGAGGTAACAGCACTTGCACTCTGGAAAACCAAAAGCTTTGATCTCAGCCAAGGTCACTGTGTGGTACAGGCAATTTTTAGGGTGTTCACTGAGAAAGCACAGATTTATGGCACTTCAGCCAATGTGGCTTTATGGAAGATGCTTTTGGGATAACTGAACACTGCAAGACCTTGCTTTGGGTCCTGGTACTGCTGGGCAACTCTCCTTTTTCAGGCTGAAATCTCTCTGTTTAATTTAATTCTGTAGGTGTTTGGGGAAGAGGAGACAGGAAATGCAGGGATGGCTTTGGAAGGGCACCTTATTTGCTTTGCTATTGGGGAGATCAGACATCCAAAAACTGGGTAAGCACTGAGTGAAATTCCTGTTATTGTTACTGTGCTGTTGTGGCAAAGAAACAAGCCCCAGCTCAGGGTACTTCAAGATGGGAAAGTTGATAGAACTCAAAGATGTTAATGTCTTTGCTTTATTAAAAAAAATCATATTATTGTCTTTCAATTTAGCTACACACATCTCCCCTTGACATCCAGGGAAATGCTCACTTTGGGTTTGAAGATGGGAGAGTCACCATCATCATCCTCAGGATCATCATCTTCATCATCAACTCGTGTGGGACTGTGAGCCTCCTTCATAAAAGCCAACTCCAGCACCAACCTCATGGACACCCACGGCAGCAAATGGAGAAGTCTGATTCTTCCTTCTTGAAATGAGTCCCTTTCTCCACCCTGCTGCTCTGCCATCCTGGATGGAGCCTGGTAGCCTGGAACAACCATCCTTCATCCCTGCAGAATGGCTCCTGCGAGAGCCTTGGCGGTGGAGTTCAATGAAAAATTTATATATTTTATTCTTTTAATATATATATGTATATTAAATTACATTTTGAGACAAGAAGTTCTCAAGAGCAGTTGCTGCAAGAAGCTAGAAAGCTCCATGTGGGAACAGAGCATATTCCTGGGCTTTTGGCATTCTGCTTTTGTGTCTATTAATAATCCCCCGGAGTGAGTCATATGGAGCTGCATTTATTCACTGACTCGGAGAGAGCTGCTACCCAAAATAGCAGCTCTGTAATTTTTTATGATGCTGTAATGCCAGTGCAGTGAAGATTGACATCATTTGAGGGAGATGCTCCAGCCTGGCAGTCAGAGGGGCCGTGTCCAGCCCCAGGAGGAGCATGGGGAGCCACGTGCTCTGTTACATAAAAGCACTGAGAGCCAGCACGGGGCAGAGATGCCTGTTCTTGTCCTCACCTGAGCATCTTCTGCCTGGATTTTTCTCCCTTTAGGCCTTTCTAAGCCTTCTTTGCTCATTCTCTTCCATCCTGAGGAACATGGCCAGAGGATGATGAGGAAATGGCTTTTGCTGTGGAGGGGAGCCTCAAGCACATCTCAAACCATCAACCTGCCTGCCAGGAGGTCCATAGGGAAATCCTGAAATCCATCAAGTTCAGCAGCACCGGCTGATCCTTTTTCTCACATTGCAGCTCTGTGTCCCTCCCTGAACCCTGAGCATCCCCTGGGCCAAGTGCCCAAAATCCACTGGCTCCTCCCCAGCCTGGTGTTCCTGACTGATGGCAGCCCCAGGGTAAGGGCAGAGAAACCCTGGGGTAGGGCTTGGGTGGGGTTTTTTAAGGGTGAATCTGGTTTTCTGGATTGCTTCTCATTCTCTGCCCTGCACTGCTGCCATCTGGCAGCCAGTGGAGCATCTGAGACATCCCAGGATGGCCCCACTGCTCCCCAAAAACACCTGATGTAACAGTGAGTACCACACAGGGGTTTTGGCACAATTTTGGCTAAAAATTTCCTCTGCAGGGGCCCCAGCCCATCACTCTGCCTCTCCACCAAAGCATTAGGAAAGATGAATTTGCCTGTGCTGGCATTAATAGCCTGGGTGAACTTTCAACAGTGTTTTATAGGCTCCATTCCAGCTGGAAACATTTATTAACGTTACCTTTTCATGGAGCACTTTGGGAGAAAATGGAACTCCTGCCACAGCAGCTTTGAGCTGATGGGATGAGCAGCAGCTGAATTTCCGTCAGAGCAGCTCAAGTCCTTTGGGTGAAGGTGTCACACCTTTGGGTGACCTGCATGGAAAATGGGAATGTGACAATTGAGCAACAGGCCCTCAATAATAAAACCACTGGCATAAATTAATAAATGTACTTTTAATAGGAGGGGTGAGGACTTGGTGCCTCCCTTGTCCTTCAGGCATCCATCCATGCGAGGAGCAGCCCAGGGGAGTCAGGAACCAGTTCAGACCCAGAACTAAACACCTCAACAGCCCTGATCTGTTATAAAATAAATAAGGGAGGGGCACAGCCCACCCTGGCTGTCAGTACTGTGTTTCATTTTTGCTTTTGAAGCAATCACATCCCCCTGCCTGCACGGGCAGCACCTCTGACAACTCCTGAACTGGGTGTACAGCACTGGCAGTGTCCCTTGATCCTTGAAGGAGGCAGAAAGGGCCTTTGCTCCAAAATACTCCAGTCCCTAAATCCTGATGTTCCCAGAACACAGGAAACAGTAGGCTGAAGGAATTTAGCACTTCCCTAGCAAGGCTGGAAATTATTTCTACTTCATCTCATAAACACTGCTCAGCACTTGAACAAGGACTTGAATTCAGGGCTTCTGCATCCTAATGCTAATTTTCTTAATCCTAACTTCCAGAGAGGAAAAATTTACAGGATTAGAGGTGATGGAGGAAAGTTTATAACAGAGGAAGGATGAGGAATACACCCCTCCAAGACTAACCTCATCAGGCCCAAGTGAAACCTGTTTTTTTCATTCTAAATAAAATAAGTACAGCAGTCAAAATGAACTTTTGAGGGTCTGCATTCTGGATTTTAAAAATAAAACAATAACACCCAAGTCATAGAGAAGAGAGGTTGAAATAGTCCAATTAGGTCTGGTTATTTAGAGTCTGTCCAGTTTCAGTTCTAGATTGAAAAGGTGGTGTTTTGGTTATTACAGTACCTCTGGTTGAGCCAACTTCCCAGGGAAAAACTCCAGGCTTCTCCAGGGTGGCACCACGAACCTGCACTAATACTGAGGCTGCCAAGGAAGGATGTGTGACTGCCTTGCTGAAAATGACAGCCAGCAGCAATGCAGAAATGAGCATCAGTTCAGCACAGCTCGACCAGAATATTTACATTTTATTAAATCTTTACAATCAGCAGTTATAATCAAGTACACAATTATGTACACGGATTATGTACATTTTAGCCCAGACTTTTACATCACAGTACATAGTTGCCCTTAAGAATATTGTGTACACTTGCCACCAGAGAGTAAAACCCAACAACAGTGTTACAGCACCTGTTATTAGACATCTTCCATAAGAAAATATACGGCTGTAAATTGGTCTGGCTAAAAAAAAGAAAACAAACCAAAAATCTTATAAAATCTGAACATACAATTTTCATTCACAGAATGGTTTGTCTTCTATGTTCTGACGGATGCCTGTTGCATAAGATGTCCTGTTTTTCACCTCTCAGCACACACTCACTGGTGCCTACTCAGGGACACTGGCAGGAGGAGGAGAACCAGAGCTGGGCACATTCTCAAACTTCATTAAGAAACAATAAATGTAAACAATTAAGAAGATTCCTGTAAGATCAAATGAGAAATTAATTGGCTGATCTGAATTACATGGCATGGAGTAAGTGCTACTTGCAGCTGTGATTCCTGAATTCTTCAGTGTTCAATACATACAAAGAAATGTACAATGCTATACACAAAGGGTGATTCCTGATTAATGATCTATGAGCAATATTCCATATGCAGGGAACAGACTTCCAAACATTTGGGAAGAACACTCTCTGTCCCTTTCCAAAAGGGTTTTTCTTTTTGATGAATACATTCTTTTTGCTTTTTAAGATGATAGTAACAGAAAACTGAATTCTTTCCAGAATGATATGAACAGGTTAAACTAAAGCCTATGTCCTCATAAGGAAATACAAAGTGAAAGTAACCTGAATAAAAACTGCCCCCCCAATTTAAACCTATTTCCCAAAAGGTCAACCTTGCCTGATTCAGTTCTGTAAACAAAGCTATGGCTCTTGTGATGGTTTCAAAGGTGAAGCAGAAGCAAATGAAATAAAAACCACTTCAAAAGGAAGGAGGCAGCAGTTATCTGAGGTAGGCCACCACCAAAATGCTGCCCCCTAAATCCACATGGAGTTTGGGATCCCTGAAAGGTAATGCCTGCTGCTCTACTAACAGGTGGAGAAAGCAGTTACTAAAAATGAGCTGGTGATAGCAAGGAAAGTTAACCTTTTAATACAATTTGACATCTACACCTACATCTGCAAGTAAAAGAAAAGAAAACCTTTAGCTGCTATATTGAGATAGTAATGACCAGAAGCCTCTAGGATATAAAAATAACTATTTCCACCAAAAGAGCTATCAAGAAGGAAGATGATATTCATGTCAAAAAGCATGGGAACAAAGATGCTCCTCTTGTGGCACTGAGCACTGACAGATCAGCATAATTCTCTGAGTGAAAACATTTGATCTGCACCTCATGGTTTGATCCTGCACTCGGTCACGTCCTGGCACTCCCAGGGCTCCAAGGAACCAAGGACACTTACAAGGCTCCCATGGTCAACTGCTTTTTATGAACTCATGTAACAAAACCCATAAATAAAAACATTCCCAACTGAAAACCCCCAGCTGCTACAAATCTAAACCTCCAGACTTTGCCCAGCCACTTGTGCAAAGGAATGACAACTCCATTTAAGAGCTAATTTCTTTCAAAGGACACTTACATACTATTCATCCTTGAATTCCCTCCTACCCTGGTGATTTAAAGTTCTGGATGATATTTAGATGGATTGCCATGCTCTCAAAAGGTGCCTGTGCATTCTGAGACTTGAAAGCAAGTGTGGCTGAGTACATGGATCCAGCATTGCCTGGGATTGCTCTGCTCACTGTACAGAGTATAAATACAGAGTATGGCTGTGCTAATTAACAGTTGCATATTCAGCATGTGTAATTTCACCAGCTAAACCAAAGGTGCAGTCCAGAGTGGGGCTTCCTGTTTATTTCCTCCTTTGCAATGATGAGCATAAACCTGCATTTTTAGCCTGGTGCAGCATATAGGCAGTGTTCATTTAGTCTTTAATATAAAACCATTTTTTTAACCACAATTCACTAAAAGCAGTTTATATAAATCAAGTTAATTAGTTTTTGGCAGTTTCTTTGGACACAGTCAAAATGCTCTGTGTTGTTTAAACTTCCCCATTTTTAATTAAATATAACATGGATAACAAATTCTGACTTCCCCTTACCTGTAACAAACTCCAGAGCCTGGAATAACATCCCTGGACTCTGAACTATCAACATAACAGTGAGAATTGCTGCTCTTTCCCACTGGCCCCAGCCTCCCTGCCTGAAACTCCACATACACCAGTTGTGTATAAAAAGAATAACCGAGTCAAATTGTTGGAAGTGCAAACTTGTAGAAAAAGGTCTTGTTACAGCTGATGGAGCTGTGTCCTTTCAGAGACTCCTTCAGATTGGAGCTTTTCCACCTGGGAGGCCAAGGGAAACACCTGGGACTCAACACCTGCCTTGTCTGCTTCCCCTCAGCCTCCAGCAGGACCTCCCCACACCTTCTCCTGGTGGCCCCACAGCTGGCCCAGCCTCCCTGAGGGGACCTGCTCACACTCTGCCTCTGGCTTGTACAATTCCTCCAGCTGGAAGCAGCAGGAAGGGAACTCCCAGGTGTCCATGTGGTTCCTCGTGGTAAGGGGTGCAAGGAATGATGAGCAGCACTGTGATAGCTCAGACAAAAGCAGACTGCTTCCAGCTGTGCAAACACCTGGAAACAATTCCCCTGCTGCTGTAAGGAAGGCTTTCAGCTGGGGAGGGGTGAATAAGAACTATTCCATAGTCTGCCACCCCACCATGCTCAACTCCTGCTTCCCAGAGCCCCAGGAGTCCCCCTGGAGCCTGGAGGGCAGGAGTCAGGCTTGTCCCTCCCTGGGGCCACACCAATGCTTTGATTGCACGTTCCCATTTTTAAACAGGAAAAATTAAAACATACAAAGAGCCTGTGCTGGAATTCTACGTTGTTTCCCAGGTGACACCTGGTTGCTCATCCCAATACTGAATATGTTTTCTTGGATATCTGGGCCTCACTTCTACCCAAAGAGGTCTCCATTTGTTTATTAACAAATAAGTTATTATTACAAGTCATAGCTCATCCTTTTCCATCATTTCAAATGCTTCTATATCTTCATTCCAGTCTGCTAATATGGATTCCATAGGCTGGACTTTACTATCCCAGTGAGCTTTGGAATTGGCCTCTGTCTGGGTGTTTTGTTCCTGAGGCTGGCTGTCCCCTGGTGAACATGCTGGCTCTGGAGCACTGGCCTCTGGGGGTCCAGAGGCGTGGGGATCCTCATCTGCCATGGAAACACTGGCACTGTCTGTGTTGGCAGGAGACAAAGGATCAGGGTCACCAACACCAGAGCTCTCTCCTCCTCCTTCGGGCTCCTCACTGTCTGCTTCAGCATCCTGAGATTCTGAAGGGGCTTCCTCAGAATTTGGTTTGTGTGAATCATTTTCAGATGATTTCTGGTCCATATTCTCCATTTCCAAGTCTTTGAAAGAGAAGGAGAAAAGAAAAAAAAAGTTAAAACAACAGTAAGAATGCAACATTTTATTTGTATTCCAAAATCAAGGTCACTTCCCTTGGCCTTATTATCTTCAAGGAAGAGCAGACTTTCCAGTGATGTGGAAATTTAATAGTACTGAGGAATATATTTTACAGAGGGATAGGAGAGAAGCCTTTTAAACACATTTTAAATGAGGGCAAACAATACAACTGAGGCTCATTCTGGTTCTCAGACTTCAGGAGTGACTTGTGGGTCAGTGCCAGTTACCCTCCTTCAGCCTTAAGCAAACACCCACTGCGTGCACTGGGCTTTAATGCTGGATTTTAAAGCACTCCCAGATCCACCAGGATCCCACATCTGAGCACATGGAGTCAGACAGAGTTTCCCAAGTTTACTGAACTGTGCATTTGAGAGAGCCAAAGCCAGAGCCTCCCCACTCCAAGCAAGTAACACAGGTCTCCCATGTCCCAGCTTAGCTCCCAACAACTGCCCAATTTAGTCATGCACATTTCTCTGGGTTTGATGGTTACAGCTGTAAGAAGGACACTGATATTTCAGGATTTTTAGGGAATTTAACTGCACATGCCACTGTTGACATGGGATACTTACTGCTATCAATAATGTAGTTTGGAATCATTTTACCTTTAAAGATTGTTGCTGGGATTCCAAAGGGAAGCACGAGGAGGGGGAAGAAGCAGATATGGATTACAAACTCTCAAAGGCAGAGCTATCTTGTATTTAGCATTTTGTCAGTGCACTTAGTTATAAACAGGAGGGATTTTTAAGTTAGGAAGAAACAAGACAAAATTTTGGCATATCCCCTTTGCAAATAGCCTGATTATCTAGAGAGATTTGTTCTTACCTACTCTGCCTGGACACAGCAGTGCTACAAGGAAAGCTTACAAGAGGAAAAACTGGAATTTTCTGCTGCATTCAAACATTTCAGCTGGGAATGTATTAGCTTGCAATTTTCTTGCATTTTACAAGAACACCCATGAAACATCTGAAGTCAGCAACCTTATTTCTCATGCTAACCATTTCTCCTTAGACAGGTAAAAATAGTTCTAGCACTTGCTCTCTCCTTTTGGGTGCCAGCAGTGTTACTGGGGATCTTGGTGAGGGAGAGATGTTCACAATGTAGGGCACTGGAAACATGCTGTTCCTGATGTTGCTTCAAAGCAGCTGATGACAAAAAGGGTTCAAAAGGAATCCAAAAGACTGGATTTTCTCCTAAGCCAAAGTGACATTTAGGAACAGCATTTCTGGATGTTACTCCATGGGGGGAGTGGATATCAGTGATATCTTTCAGATAATGGCTTGCTTAATAAAAACCTAATTCCAGTGTCAAACAGAAAACCACAGCATCTCTGGGCTGCAGTGCAAATCATTCCTGTCCATTTTCCACTGTGCCATGGCACAGATGGGAGCTAGATTTACACAAATCACCTCTAACCTTACCTCTGTCTTTTGCTTTATCAGAAAGGAGCACCTCCACAGCCTCATACTCCCGGATGGCATCCAGGATGATGTTCCCTTCCTTGTTGAAGAGGAAGAGCATGGGAATGGTGATGTCATCTGTGTTCTTGCCATCCCCAGCCATTTGGAAGAGAGGGGCTGTGTCACTGCTGCTGCCCTCGTTGTCATCTAGGCAGAGCACACCACAGAAGGGCAAACTTCCTGTTAGATCAGTTGAACTTGGAGCAGCCTCCCCTGCCCAGTCACTTCACAGCAAACCCCAACCTGATGTGTTTTCCTCCACTTTTCACTTCTATCCCCATTCTTCCTCAGCAGTTAGTACTGACAGCATCCTGCAATCCTTAAAGCAACAATTTTTAATCTGCAAAAACATTGACAACCCCCATCCCAATTTGTGTCGCACAGAACCAGACAAACCCCAAACATCTCTTGATCTTCTGAGAGCACAGTTGCTGTGCTTCTCAGCTTAAAGCTTGTCAGCTTTCCTGTATCTCCAAATCTGTAAAATTAGGTTACATTGACACAAGTTAAGAATTTGGAATTGTATTTACCAATGACAATGCCTCCTATTGCTCCAGCTTTCTGAATGTTTCGAGCCTTTTCAGCAAACATGCACTGGCCTCTCTGCATCAAAGCAATTTTCTCTTTCACTGCCTCAGGATTAGTGATCTCTGAGCATCCATTATATGGCTTAATGGTTGCAACGAATCCTCTTGTCTGTTTGAAAAAAGCAAAAATAAAGAGAGAGTTGGAGCACTATGGTCATGCTTGTGAAAGATTCCCAAGTATTTTTGTTCCTTCAGTCACTCTAATGCACTTAGTGTTGTGTCAGTGCAGACAATCTGTGCCCTGAAACTGGAGCTCTAGAAGCAAAGAATGACTGAATTAAAATCTAATTCTTATAATCCATGTAATTTGTCTACACCTGGCAGTGTCGTCTCTGGGAACTTTTCTCCTATGAACTGCTACTCTGGAACTCCTCTTTGGGGCTGCAACATGGGTTTTTGCACTGGTTCCCATAGGGACCCCTGCCTCTGTGGTACTGCCCTCTTCCATCTACATAAAGCCTTCTAGAAAAGCTTTTGTTAGAAAAACTTGCTCTAACTCTAAAAAGCTTCTGCCAGCTCCTGGCTGACATGGGAGGGAAACTTCCCCTAAATCACCATCTCCTTAGCTGTGCACTGCAGACTGGATAAGCTTGCTTTGCAACTCATGATGTGTGTGTGTTTTAAATCCTAAACCATGACTGATGACTCAGAAGCAGAGCAGAGACAGATAAACCACTCAACCCCACGACTGTCACTGCTGTCATTGTCACCACTGTCATTTTAACCACCATAATTAACTGATCACCTGGAGGATCAGCTGGATGCCCTCAAACAACAGCAGTACTGTAAAGCTGAGGCTTGTGCAACAGGAAAAGGAACAGACACACCCACATCTCACATACCCCAGCTTTGTGTTTGGACAAGTCCATCCCAAACTGTGCCGGCCCAGCAGTCAAGACCACCCTGCCAAAGAAGGGATGGGAGACAATCTGGACAGCACGAGGAGGGAGCTGCTGCTCCTTCTGCTGCTGGCTGGAGAGTTCAATCATTTCCTGCATGAACCGTAAGCCATCCTCAGCATCCAGGGAACTTGCTGCCTGCAGAGAAAAGAATCAATAAACAATTTCTTCTTAAGTGTTTGAGGAACTTGAGGGAAAAGAAACTGAAGTTGTGTTTGCTTGGACCACTGCTACAAAGACTTTAACACAAAGGATGGATGCTCACTTCCACTCACGCACCATTTCACAAAAGGTTTCAAACAAGAGACTTTAAATATACAAATACATAGTCCTGATAAAGAGATGGAAGTATCTCACGCTGAAAGCAGTGATGCTGTTGGTTACATCACTTCAATGTGAGCAGCCTCCACCTAATTTAGTGGATGATTAATTAAAAGTGTTGCTGAGGCAAAATACTAACAAGCATCAGCCTGCTAAACATAGCTACAATATCCAATATCCAACTCATGTGCCTCCTTCCACAGGGTGGCTGTTCCTCCTGAAGCTCCAGGTGTCAAGTATTGCTAGGAGGACTTTGCTGAGAGCTCTAAAAAATAAAATCCTGCCAGGTTGTCTTACTTGCACGGCGTGCTGCACTAATTGTACTCGTCCATCTTTCAGATGGATCAAACTGACTCCCATCTTCTTCAGGATCTCCAAGTGCTCAGGATTACTGGCCATGAAATCTCTGGCTCTCAATGGTGGTTTTGGTCCACTTCCCAAACTCTCTTCTCTGCCAAAAGACATCAGAGATCAAAGCTTTAAAAACCAGATTATCCTTGAAACAGAACTCTAGTGTTATCCCTGCCATCACAAGATAGGAATTCTTGGTACACTGAGTACAAGCTTCAGTGGAATGCAACTTCTCAATCAAGTTCTTTTTTTAAAGTTGTCTATATTATCAATAATTTTATAGGGCAAAACCTGCCCCCCAGTACTGATAACAAAACTCCCACATACTCTCTCTCATTTGTAAATAGTCTGCATTATTATTGCAACACTGACCAAACCCCATTTGCCCCATACAGTTGCAACTCAGTTCTAGTCATGAAATACAAATATAGAAGAGGTGGTCAGGAGGACAAACTTCCTCAGCCTTAGCACTGCCCTAAATCCCTCAAAACAGGTGCAGTTGTGTGGCAGCATTATTTCCTTACCACAAAGAAGACTTTCAGAACTGTTCAGGAGACTGCAGAAATTAATTTTACAAACGACAGACACACTTCCTGCACTACTCCAAGGGGGAGCTGCAGCCGACATACGCAGCTCCTTCAGCTCCTTCGGCTTTGAAACACTTGCTAATTTCAGGTGGAAACAAACTACGTTTGCAGACCCTGCTCCACTGAGTCCTGTGCTAACAAAAAGAGAGGAAATGTCCATCTTACGCTCTGGAAATGCCCCGGGGACAGCTCTTATCCACCACATTCTTCAGAGGCTCCCGGATGCTTTGCGCAAACATGGGGTCGTTGGGGAAGAGGATCTGGGTGTTTGGACAGGTCCAGTCAAAGTTGCTGTCATCCAGCTCTGTGTACTCTGTGCTCTAAAATGAAACATACAGAGTACAAAATGCAGGTTATATTTTTACATGAAGAACATCAACAGATAAGCCTAACTTAAGTAATCTGTGTTCTGGGGACACGTGGCAGCTGAATGCAAGAGATGGAAGCCAGTGTACTGCAACCCCTTGGACAAATGAATACAACACCCATTCTAATTTGTAATTTACTACATTTATATACAGTTTCTAGATTTGTTTTTGCAGAGTTAATCCTCTGCTGGCAGACAGCACTTCTCAAGCCTGATCATGACAAAGCCAGTGCCCTGTATTTTATGTGCTGGACAAGTAAAGGGAGTAGTTCTGGTTTCACCTGATATTGGCTTTACAACTGCAGGCTTTAACTCATTCTTACTAAAAATAGCACATCTTTTCATATGAACAAAAGATTCTCCTCCTCAAGAGCCACACAGACTTGCAAGTCTGGGTGAGCAAGGATGAATCTCTATAGAATTCAAAAAGTTTCTATTTTCAGGAAAGAAGGCAGAGTGAACATCTGCACAAATTGCTGGTTTGTAACATGTGAAACCATGTGGAACACGTCTGGTGGCTTGGAGGCACATTTAGCAGCTCCTTAGCTTAGCAAATAACTGGTTAGAGATAACTGGAAAGCTCATTTTATAAGTCATAGAAATCAATGTAGTATTTATCTATCTGAAAAGACTCACCCTGTCTTTTGCTCCTGTTTGCAACATACTGGCCAAAGAAAAATCAAGTATTTAAAGGCTCCCTAAAACCCAAGACTTCTAAGGGGCTGTTATAAGACATGACCTTTCTTGTTTATGAGAGCAAATACAAACAGGATGTTGGGTTGATAGTACCCAGTATGTCTCTCTCAGTTTGTTTTAAGAGCACTGTATTTATGTTAAAAATCATTTACACATTCCATCTGTTCAGATAAAATTCCATAAAAGAGGAACACCCGACGTCACAGGCTTTCAGCCACCTGACACCATTTTCAATGGGTTTTTCTTACTTGGATTATGCCCATTTGCAGCTTTGACTCAAAGAGTTTAAAAATATACATTTGAGCAATTTATTCTATTCTCTCTATTGCCTTTCATTAACATTTGCAGTTCTCAAGAGAACAAACCAAGTTAGGCCAGCACTTAACACAGCACCAGCTGTGGGAACCTTGCCTGTCTCAAAGGTATTAAATTCTTATATTGGGAACAAAAGTTACATAAAATGCTCCTTCAGACCCTTCAGGAAACTTCTTGCTTAGCTGAGAAAACAGCCTGTTTCCAAAACTCAAAGAAGAAAGATAAATTCTCAGGGAAACAACATTTCAGAGAGGGTGTAGGATTTCCACCCAGAAGGACCATTTAACACCAAACCCATGACCCAGTAAAACATAACCAGTATTTGAAATTAAGATCAAATAACTAAAAATTTGTCACTGCTTAATACTGAAGTCCATCAAACAGGGTGATTTTTCCAGGATACATGGCTTGATACACAATATAATCATTTTCCTCTGATCCAGGCATTATTGTAAAACTCTTAGAAAATGTAAAAATAGAGGCACAAATAAGAAAATTTGGGTCCTTGATGTCTCAGACACCATTTTCTCTTTCATTTTTTCCTTTTTCTTATTGCCTTACAGACAAATTATGTCACCTTACTGAGCACAAAATCAAAAAGAAGTGAGGATTTATGATGCTCCATGGCACAGCTGTATTACTCCAGCTTAGTTTGGAAGGTTAAGTAATTTATAAACCCACAAGTGTTCTCATATTTATGCAATATGTGCCTACTGCAGGGACTAAAGTGATGAAACATCCCAAATCTGTCTGCAGCTGTATCTTGTCAAATTAACTCCACAGCTGTCTCAAAAAACCTCTCAAAATTTGTTCATGTGCTAAAAACAAACAAGAAAAATGTAGGTTTTAGAAAAAATAATAAAAAATAAAGATGGGGACAAAAATATCCTACTGTGTTATCTTCCGATTTATACAGAAGTGGGGAATTATTTTATTTTAAAATCTTGCTAATAATTCCTCTCTTTTATCTCAATGTTCAACAGTGCAGAACCCAGTCATTATTCCTACTCTTGTGATTGGCACTATTTATATGATGAAATAGTACCTATGAAACAATGTGTTCAAACTGGTGCACTTCCTCAAACTATGATCTTTCCTCATTTTATTTCCATTTTCCCTCAATAGAAGGAAGTGTATCACAGAAACTGATTTAGACTGGAGCTGATACATACTGTATTTTTTTTAGAGATGGTTTGGTTTGTAGTGGAGAGCCAAAGTGGCAATAGATGAGCTTCTGTAGTGAAGATATAATCTTCAATGTCAAAAATCATGTCCTCCTTATCAGCAAACAGCAGGTATAGATATTTAAACATCTCGGCCAGGAAAAATGAATCCATCCTGTGGAGAAAAGGGGGATTTCCTTTAGAGAGATCTCCTCATTTCCAGAACATCAGTAAAATAAATATTCCTAGTGCTCTATCTCTGAAGACTTCATAACTATTACTGCTGGACATAATTCCATTAGCATTCCTTCCACTTGGGAGAAGCTGTGTTTGGAGGGAAATGATTCAGCACATTCAGTACAAAACAGCATTACAGAAAAAAACCAAATAAATCTCCTGACAAATGTACAGATTTGAAGTATATTTAGTTTGAATGTAATTCATCTATTGCTCTCAGACAAATGAAATGTTAATAAACTGAAAATATTCTTACAGAGCACCCTATAACCCTACTGAAACAGTTTACACATTGTTTCAATGCATTTACAGTTCAGTACAATTACAAATGGGTAATTTAAGACTTGGTTATCAGACTGAAGACAGCTCCTCACATATCAATTAATTCAATTACACAGGGCAATTTGATTTTTTCTGTATTTTTTATAGTTTAGAAAATGTGCAAACTTTACCTGTCTTCATGACTTCCTGTACGGACATCCTTCATTGCAGCAAACCCACAGGGAACTCTGGCATACTTGTTCAAGTTTTCAATGAGGGTTTTTCCTACTTCTAGGTAGTAAGGGTCTCCTGTAGCCTATGAAATTAAACAAAAAAAAAATTTCATTACATCTTGTTTATATCCTAAACTGGCTGCAGTGGATAAGTTAAGCTGGAGATATGCTACTCAATTCTCTATTGAAATAGAACAGCAATAAAATTCTAGGTGCAAGAAAAAGTGCTCAAAGGGCAGAGGAATGAACGTGACTGTACCTTATACAAGAAGTAGGTGCTTTCAGCAAATTCAGGCCTCAGAGGATGCTGAGCCCAGTGGACTCTGAAATCTGTTGTGAATGCCTGAGGATGAAAAAGGACAGAAAAAAATAAATGCAGGAATCCAAACCAAACCCAGGTTTATCTGAATTCTATGTTAACTGTATAACCAGCCTAGCTTTGATAAACACCATTTTTGCAAACATACCTACCACCTGACACCTCCAGTACAGTCAAGTGTCACTGCACACTGACAGATGGCTAAGCAGCTGTTTCTAAATTAATACCACACGCAAGAAGATATCTGAAAATTTCCTAGTCTATCTATTCACTCTTAATGTGCACTGGGAAAACCCACTTCTATATATTCACTATTATTTCATACTAAGGTTTAAACCAAGTCTCTGTGTAGGGGATGGTCTGTTGGCTTAAATACAACTACCTGATCTTTTAAAGTTTCCTTCATAAGTACAAAACACAAAAAAACCTACCAACCAAAAAACCCATAAAGAGCCAAATTATACCATTTTAAAAGCCCTCAAAAATAAAAAATCATTCCAGTGCTTAGCATTCTTTGCGCTCAGTAACTACACTAGGTGAATGTGATGTTAATTAAAATGTTCTCAAAGAGAAATAAGCTTACACTAGAGAAAAGTCAAAATTAAACCTGGAGTCAGAAGCCTTCTAATACAACCTGGGTCATCCCAGATTAAAGACATACACTTCAGCAAGTAAACAAGCTTTTCTGTGCACAATGGACTTGCTCAAAGACTTGCAGCATCTGCAGTAAGTTTGTGTGCTGACTTTCGAAGAAATTATACAAAATTTCAGAATATTCTCTCAGCTGTCAGACATGCAGAACTGCAAATCACATAAGAATGCTGTGGAAATTAGGCTTTGATTTTAACAACATATGTACCTGCTGGTTTTTCAAATGGACATCTGCAACTACTCAAATTGTGGTAAGAATCAGTTTACACAATCAAAAATACAAATCTTTGATTTACAAAATCAAAAATCTACTGCCTTACCTCTGGAAGAAAGTTATGCTTTTTTATAACTTGATACAGCATCTCATGTGTTTCAATAGCAGGTCTAATATCACCCTTCAACACCTAAAATTAAAAAACAAAAGTAACACTAATTCACCAAGCATAGGAATAGTACTCAAGGTTAAAAACACTCATGCTGTGCTCAGGTAAAGCTACAGAGCAGTCACTGCATACTGTAATCATTAACCCCTATCAGTGTAAGTCACAGAAGCTCCCTGAAGAGTTTTTTAAGCAAAATCAGTGAACTCATTAAAATTTTTGCATATATAAAAGAAGGACCTCTGACATTTACAGAGAACTGGGGTGAAAATGTGATTTAGTTTGTCTTAAAGATGTCAATGGCACACAGTAGAAAATTGGTTACTAGTAAAAAAGCAGCTTAATTGGAGTATTTTCATGACTAGGAGTGAAGGAAGCAAATTACATTAACATAATTTTCCTGACACTCAACACAGCCAAAAAAGCACATTAACTTGCATCATAGCATTGAAGTGACTGGAAGACTAAGTACAGAAACCACAGAATACCAGAATGGTTTAGGTTGGAAGAGACCTTAAAGCCCATCCAGTACCACCCCCTGATATGGGCAGGGACACCTTCCACTAGCCCAGGTTGCTCCAAGCCTGGCCTTGGACACTTCCAGGGATGTTCCCTCAGGATTTCTGAAAATCAAATTACTAAGCTTGACTTGAAAATCATATATTCAAGCCAGTAAATAATTTCCTTGTTACTAAAACCATCTCTTCATGGGTTTTACACCTTACCTGCAATCCAGGGAAGAAAGCAAGCAGAGAATCCATCCAGGTCCGAGCATTTAGCATTGGTTTATGTATGTGAACATCAAGGAGAAGAGGTGGCTGGCTGATGTATCTCATTATGGCATCATAGTGCTGTCAAACATCAGGAAAAGCAGGAGCTTGTGTATCAATTCATTTCCCAAAAGAGAGATGGATCACCAGACTGGCATTGTATTTGAATGGAAAAGCCTGTATCACATTCCCAATCATTACTACATTGGGCAGTGCCACTAATCTCTAGTTTTGCAAATTAAAACCAAGTGTAGTAAATACTGAAAAGCTTCGCAGTATTACACTTGCAAAACTTACCACATTTCCAAGGAATACACATGCACAAGAGTATATCCAGCACCCATGTGATAAACCAGGACCTATCACAGTTAAGGCACATTTGTTTTGGCTGAATTTTAAGGCACGCTCTAAAGAAAGCTGTAATTGCTTTCTCTGAACAACAGAATTCCAAAGCATATGGATCTCAGAAGAAAAGGAGGTTAAAAAACCCAAACAAAGCAGTTGGACCAGATGGCTCAGAAGAACTTTTAAACCCACTAGGTCACCTGCCACACTGCTGACTTCCAGCCCTGAAAAAATCATGCTGTATGATATAAAATCATTTTATGATCTAAGATGTTTTTAATGGATATTGCTATTTTCAAAAGAAATAATACTTTCATGAAGGAATTACGATGCTGACCAAGTTGCTCAGTAATTTATGAATTAAAAAAAAAATCTATGTAGTTTTCAGCTTGTATACTTAAATGTATCCTGGGCCTGAGGATCTGCAGTGCAAAGCAAGATCCACACTTTGATGTTTTTGTTGCTCCAGGACAGAATGAAACTGTACAATGGCTTGGAAGAAGAGGCCCTTACATTTTTTTACAGAAACATTTGCAGTATTGCACTCTCCCAGATGATCTGGAAATACAGCTTCTTCAATACCAGGAACATGGATAAAGGCCTAGAAGGTTCTGGTTTTTACTGGATGGGGTTAAAATAATTGCTCAGGTGACAGCTAATCACCCAAGATTAGCAAAAACCCTCATTAAAAAGAGCTGGCACTACACACAGCAGAAGTCACAGATACTCTGCTAAAGATCCCTTCTCAGGCTAACAGCTGACAACACAATTACTATGAAATTTGTATTGCAGAAGGCACAAACCTGATCAAGGTGTTAACTTACCGTGTTAAATCTTTCCAGGAAACTGTCATCTCCCAGCAAGACATAGGCTTTTAATAAATATTCATAGTATGAATCTATTCCTGCTCCAACTCCACTATCTAGGAACAGGCAAAAATAAAAAGGTGGGTTTACTTTAAGTAGCAATATGGGTATTTTCCACATTTTCCCACTTTGATTTTAAAGGCTCTTCCAGTGAAAGGAAAAGCCTCCTTTCACTGGAATTAAGGCACAGATGGAAGCAGAGACACAATACTGTGTGTCTATGCCAAAGGCTTTGCACTACCAGTGCACATAATAATATGGACAAACATGCATTGAAGACACTTCACAGGACATCACTTCTCCTGTCCTGTTTATATTTTTCCTATGTACTTATAGCAGAGTCTTTGAAAATTCATCCCAAGGTGTTAAAGAGGATCAGGGAACGCTTTGCCATGAATAAAACCAGTTGCTCTACCAGAGAGGGCTTTGCTGTCTCAGAGCAGAGCCAGGCTTTGGGGCAGCAGCTTTCCCCATGGCCTATCCCATTAACATCTTTCAGCAGCCCAGGTAAGCCTGCTGGGCTGTGTGAGATCTCCCCTGCCCCAGAGCACCTGTGCTCCCTGCCTGGGGGTCAGCACCCACCTTTGCGGACCCAGTCCCCCGTGTGGATGTTAATGGTGACCCCCACTAGGTTGCTGCTGCGCTGCCTCTTCTCCCAGATAAAATCCAGAGCCTTCCGAGCATATTCCTGCAACAACAACAGGGAATTAGGGAAACTCACACACTGAACTCTGTGATTTTGGCTTTTTCAATTAAGATGATAGGAAAGGAATAGATGTTTCATGTCTAACAATTTCAGAACTCCTTCTAATCTTCAGAATATTTATCTTGTTTACTTCTGTATTACTCTAACTACTTGCAACCAATATTATTTCCTGTGATTTAAAAAATTATTTAAAAAAATCAAACCTTAGAAGAAAGCCCACAAACACTACAAATCTCAAGATATATAAATGTTTTTGTGCAGCACAGCTAAGACATCCCTTTCAGAACTCAGAATTGTTTCTCCAAAATTATGAAATGCAAACAGAATGCTAAAGACCTAAGACAAAAAATAAGGTATTGTGGAAAGCAAACCTCAAATATAGATGTTCCTGTGAATCTGCTTAAAGCTGCAAACTCAAGGATCAAGGTACCAGCACAAGCTGTACAGGTATCACTTTCTGTTCCTGTTCGTGCTTCTGGATGTCTTACACCAAATTTTAAGTTAACCTATAGAAAAATAGAGATTAACATCTTTATTTTTCCTCACTGAAAGAATTCACACTCCTATGATTGTATAGTAAATATATAATCTATGCTCTTTCTAAAGACAAGAAAAAAAACAGATCCCTTTGAGTTTGCTCTGCCAACTTAGACATGCACAGAGAGCTATCCACAAATACTCAAAATCCCAACCCTCCCAAACAAGAACCTGTTGCCTGGTTCACTAGACACTTGAATAAGAGAATACACTCTAAAAACCTAATCTGAGCAATTTTTTAGCAACAAATCAGGAATTCAGAACATCACAAGTGCTCCTGGAAATTTAGTTTCATAAATACCTCAGTAGTCCTGGCTCCTGAGAGTACCTGCAATTTATCAGCTTTCCATTTTCTGTCCACTTAATACAGAAATAATTTTGGAAACAGATATAGAATCAAAACAACAGAAATCTTCATTACAGCTGTAATCCTGCATTACAGAAACAGAACTTACTCTTGGATAAGGGAGACCACTAGTGGTGTTAAAAGCAGGTAAAAGCTTGTAGCCCAGTTCCTTTGCCATGTGCAGGAGTTCACCATTGTACCACTGCATATATTCACCTTTTTCTTTCAGCATAATTGCCACTGAGTGTCCGCCTAGGAGACCTCTAAACACAAGAGAAATTATCCACATCTCAAAAGGTATGTTCATCTGAGCAGCAAGGACAATTCTCTACAATTTTGATGATATGTACATAACTGTGGCCCTAGTTTTCAGACTGCTGATGCAATTCCCATTAAAATCAAGGTTACCAATGTTTTGGAAGCAATTCTTGTTTATCACTGGAATCACTGATTCATCAATATTACACAGGAATAGCAACCAAGACCTCTAAAATAGCATATAATAACTTAAAATTATATGCTCTGAACCATTGAGCCCCAATAGTTCCTTCCAAGCTGAAATCACCTATGACCCCAAGTATCAAAATCTGGTAAATCAAGTATTGAACAGAGCCATCTGGAAGCCTGTTTCTCTTAAGCAAACCCACTGCTCCCTCAGCATGCTCATGGGGTTCTCAATCAGCAAAGCTGTGTCTGCAGCAGTGAGATGGGGGGCAGCTTGATCCAGTACCACTGCAGCAAATCCTACCTTGCATTTTAAAACCATTCTCAAGCAAACTGACAAAGGCACAGCTGTTTCAAACAGGTGGAACAGCACAGAAAGGTCTCTTAACAACACTGAGTCAAATCCACATCTTTAGGAGTTTTGAAAACAAAAGTTACTCACCCAAGGACTCTTATGTTGGTTTCAAAGACAGACACAACTATGTCATTATCTAAATTAACATCCTTTATTACTTTTTTTACAGCTTCTTCAAACTCTTTGGTTTTATTTAACACCTGGAATACAACAGTGAGCAGGTGTTCAGTCCCAGTATAGCTAATGCAGTCACAGTGTATTTGTATACAGGATATTTCAGTGCACACAAAGTTACCCAAGAAATATGCACATACAATTAAAACCAGAAATACATCAGTGGTTATTAAGAGCTGCCCACCACTAACTGACCCTCTTGTTTTGGACTATATATATATTTTTTGTGTTAAATTAGAGGGGGGAAAAAAAGTATCAATGAAATGTGAAGGACCTGCTGTAGTTTTATTACAACCAACACCAAACTCCATCCTCACAGCACTTCCAAAGTTCCCACAAGCAACAATCGCTTCAAACAGAGCCAGAGAACAATGGTCATGAAAAAGAAATCTAAAAGTAAGTCTAAGCATCAGAAGACAATCTTTGTTTTATCAAAGCTTATCAACAGATAAAGCTTATCAACAGAAACTTACCACAAGAGTGTCCAAGGTATCAATTAAGGTCAGTGAAAACCTATGAAAGAAAATTTAAAACATATTTACTATAGATCTGTACGTGTAGACATTAAGTGATTTTTAATAGTAACTGATACCAGAGAAGAAAATAAATTCTCACAGACCACCAGCTACAAAAAATTAGTTTCTCCCCTTTGCTAGTGACCAGAATAGGAGCTGACAAAGAAGCTATGATTACAGATATACTAATTTACTGCAAAGATTTCTAACTTCTGATAAGTAAATTTATTTTTTATTTCTTGTCTCAAATCAAATCTATTAAGAATCCCAGCATAAAAGTTTACGTCTTTTTCCGGCCTCCGTTTCACTTGTTTTTTCAAAAAAAGGAAAAATGGTGAGATCAAAAGCCATTCCAAGCTAAATTTCTCCTACCAGAAACTGTTCCAACACTAGCAAGTGGTAGGCTTAAAATAAAGAACTACTTTATTGACTCTAAAATAAAGAACTATTTTAGCAGTGTCCAAGGCCAGGTTGGTCACAGCTTGGAGCCACCTGGGCTGGAAGGTGTCCCTGCCCACAGCAGGGGGTGGCACTGGATGGGTTTTAAGGTCCCTTCCAACCCAAACCAGGGTGGGATTCTGTGATTATTATTATTCTGTGAGAAGAGAGCACCAAGTCAGCTACACACTGTCTGAAACAGGAACACCCTAATGAGAATCAGAGGTTTTCTCCAGGGCTGTTCTATCCCAAGCTGAGGGGACCTTTCCCCATCCCAGGAATTGTATCTATAATTGTACCTTAAAAATGCCTAATTCCAACCACTGCTCCTATGCTAAGACACAGCCAGAACAGGGAATAGAATTTACAGAACATGAAGTGATAGAACTGAACACTTTGGAACAGTTAACATTGCTGACTGAGGAGCACACACCAAGGATTTCAGTAACTGCCCAATGTCTGAAACCTTGTAGGCAATGTTGTGACAACCAAAATTCTAATTAATGTTCCTATATTATAATTCTCTTTAATTTGTAAAGACAGAAGAACATTCTGTGAGTGCTGTTTTATAGGAGACAGAGATTAACTCATGACTATGCACAACTGCCTAACAAATCCACAAGTCTTTCCATACAAAAGGAGGGAAATTATGTATTTCACATCTATATGGAAGGCTCCTAAGCTCTCCAGGGAAACAGAACTGACTCAGTAGCATCACCTTGTCATTTTGTGATTGTAAAGACTGGCAGAGAACACAACTGATGAGGCAGCTGGAAAGAAAAAGGATAAGAAATCTTCTACATAATAATGTAACTAATTATAAGGTACAGGATAAAGCCTGTATACAGAAAAACAATAAACACATACAATAACTTAATGCATCTAAGGGGCTGAGAGGTATTTTACTCAAATGCTAGTATGTTACTTTTAAAAAAGGTCATTAAAAAGAATGCACAACCAGGATTAAAAATACATTTTCTTGACACTTTTCATCAGCTGTATCTTTGGATACCTCCAAGAAAGGAGGATTAAATGGAAATCCCTAGGCTAAAGAATATTTGTACATAACAAAACATAGCCAAAGTAACATGCTCAATATCCTAGAGACAATTAGAAGCAGTATTTAAGAGAAGGATTTCAACTGTGATTGACACTATTGTGCTTAGAGACATTAAACAGCGATATTTTTAAAAAATAGCTATTTGTTATTAAATAATTTGATCTATAAACTGCACAAATTCAAAGGTATCAATCACAAACACATTTAGACTAGGTTAATTTTGTCTTTACTCCATTTAACATGGAAAAAACAGTCCTTTAACCTACATTTTGCTAGCCAAAGGATCAGTATTTTGTACTATCAGTACAATTTGTGCTATTTTGTACTCCCTTAAAAGAAAGAATAGAAAATATTTCCACGTCTGAAATAATGTTTTATACTTTGGCAAAAGCCTCAGGCTATCACACACATGATAATCATTTGACTGCTTGTTTTCAGAAAACTTTCAACTTAAAAAAAAGCACTTTAAGTATCACTTATTAGGCCAGCATCATGGAGAAGAGTTTATTGTTCTGTTCAACTGATCATTAAACCTTATAACCTGTACTACTAATATTATAAATATCTGCCCACATTTGGAAGGTTTTCCTATGGAAAATACTTGGAGAATGGTTTAAAAAATTATCTTTGCACCTCATTCACTGGTCAATTCTCTTCTTCAAATTAAGGCACAATTTCACATCAGTTAACTTCATAATAATAAAAATACTTCTTACAAGTGTAAGTTTCTGGCCATATCAACTGAACAAACAAGTTTTATGGGCTGCCAGTTGTACTTCTAGATGTTCCTAGATGTTTACAGAGACCATTTCAGACACTAACTTTCCCAAGGCATCATCCACATCCCCTCGACTCGGCTCCTGACCCCGCACTCGTCCACGGCAAGTTAAAGGCATGAGTTCATCGGCTGGATACGCGTGCTCCTGTTGGGAACAAAAGAGCAATCAGTGCCAGTGCCCACAGCCACTCTTGGGAGCGTGTGAAAGGAATCCTCTTCGTGCTGCTTTTCAGAAAAACTGCAGCACACAGCCTTGCAGCTGGGAAGGGACCTCTGCTTGAGCAGGGCCACCCAGACCCAGCTGCCCAGTACCATGTCCAGACAACTCCTGAGCACCCCCAAGGAGGGAGACTCTGTGGTCTGTCTGGGCACCATGCCAGTACCTGGCCAACTCCACAGTGAAAAAGTGTTCTCATGTTCAGAGGGAACCTCCCATAGTTCAGTTTGTGCCCATTTCCTCTGAGCACAGCTTCTTGGCAGACCCCCTTGTTAAAGTCCCTGGAGCTTTCCTTCTCCAGGCTGAACAGCTCCAGCTCCCTCAGCCTTTCTTTACAGGAATGATGCCCCAGCCTCTCCATCACCTTGATGGCCCTTCACTGGACTGCACACAATGATCTCACCTGGCTGAGGGTGACAGGTGAGACACTCAGTGACAGACAAGAGAACTCAGAAGTTCAAACAAAAAACTGGTAAAGCACTACATAAGACATAAAACCTCTACCAAGACTGAGCCTTTTAGAAATACAACTGACACTAATGTAACAAATATAATACTGACATCAACTATGATGAATCTTAAATATATCTAATTCCAACAAACACAAAAATGCCTCCTTGAAGCTCAACACAAGTGGGTTGGGATGAAGCTTTTCTCTTGATTTCAGCAGGAAACTGGCTGCTGTACTGAGGTCTCCAATTTGACTTTTAGTGGAGAACTAATATGTGGGAGGATAAAAACCTTCAATTGCTGCACTGAAATTGCAAGTAAACACATTCAAAATATTTCCAAGTATATGGTACAAAAATAATCTGCATTCAAGCATGAGATAAAAATAAAAAAAGGAACATTCCTCTATAAATAAACAGCTCTTACAACTTAGTTTGTTTTCCTGTATACCACCCTCCTGACTGTTTTGGTCTTTGCTCAACTCTTTGTACTCCCCAAGTTTAACTACAAAAGGCAGAATCCAGATCATTTTAGTACAGCTCAGATGTTCTGAATATCTCTGCAAAGCATTCAGAAAAACAGATTAAAGAAGTACACAGCAAAAGCAATGTCAAAACTGAGATCTCTGGCTTAAATTTCGAATAAGAGAAGCGACAAAAAATCTGGAAAAATAAACTTTTAGCTTTACAAATAAAGAACTAGAAGCGTTTTGAAAAATAAAGTTCACTTATTCTCTGCCTGCAGCAGAGAATAAGCAGCTATTGGACTGAGTTGTTTCCCAACTTCTCACTGTCCTCCAGTGATTGACATTTTCACATGTTCTAACAGCCAAGAAGAAAAACATCCCCATTATTACAAACATTGTTGAAGGACTTAAAAAAAAACACAGTTTTTTCTCAAAACTTCTGTTAACAACCTCAAAAAAAAAAAAATAAAAAAAGGCAAGGGAGTTTCCCTTGCAATCAAACATGAATTTTCAGTCTTCTAAATACGCATGCCTAAAATACGTATTAATAGAAACAGAAAATCAAAACTTTTCAGCTGGCTGTTTCAATAACACCTGCAAAAATACTTCATTCTCCTGCTGTCAGAATCAAGTCTGATACTCTAATCTTTTCTTCAACTTTAAACAAGCAAGTCACATTTCTCTGTTTGTTTAGTGTTCCAGCATACGTGGCATATAAATATCCTTTTGGCTTCAAAGTTTCCAGGATAGCTGAAGTTTTCCCTCTCCTTCAAACAAAATTTTCTTACTTCAGATGTGGCCCATACCAGTTGCCAATTTATCACACAATGAATAGTAGAAGCACAGATCCTTGTAATATTTTATCCAGTTTTGCCAAATACATAAGTATTCCATTGAGGGAATCCAAGCCAAGTGTTTTTCATGGAACCAGATTACAAAAATTACAACCAAAAGCCTGATGTTTAACTGCTAAAGGCTGCAAAAGTAGAGAGCTTAAAGTTAAAAGGAGAAGCTGCACCCCATGGAAAATCCTCTTACTTGGCTTTCTGTCCACTCTACAGTCCTCTATCTCTCCATGTTGTATAAAGTCTTAACTCCTGAGATTTTGAGCTTGAATTACATATTAAAGTTTAAACCATAATACAGAACCTGTGACATGTGGCAAGATGCTGCCACGGAACAGCAGTTTGTGCTGCAGGAACTGATGCAACTTGAGAGGGGTTTCTGCAACAGCCACAAAGAACATGCAAGAATGTCCATATAAAGCCAGTAAGAATTAATCTTTTATATTTATCTTAGCCACATCTACACTTTTTCCTCAGAAGTGTATTACTTATAGAATATTTGAAAGTAATTATTACTTGAAGAAGTCCATTCCAAATAACTATTTATTCTTAAGCTTTTCTAAACCGAGCCAGACCAGAGTGTGTGGAATGGCTCAGAGATCCAGAAAGGGAGGACACCTGCACAGGAATCACAAGTCAGAGCAAAGAAACCACAGCCAGCATGGCCTATGGTCATATGACAGTATATCTGGAATGCCTGGATATGGCACCAGATCCCCTTCCTCTTCTACAAACAGTAGAAGAACACCCAAATTGCACTAAAGAAATACTAAATGTCATTTTTACCTACAAAATAAATAAGATGAATTTGTGTTCTCCAGAATCCGATGCCTACAGACAGCTTTTCTCGAGCTACCTTTTCCTGGAATTTCAAACCAAATACTCTACTGTTGATAGCCTGACATGAGATAAAGTGGTTTGGGAAAGAACAGGCACAGATTAGGAGAGTTACCACAAGCAATTCTCAGTTACCACTCTAAAAGCTATCACAGCCCTCCTGAAAGTACTATTTGTTATGGTCTTTTTAAAGGCTTTACAGGTGCTGTTATTTATCTTAGCTCTGTTTTCACCCCTCCTTCCTGGATATTTCTATAGAACATCATGTACTGTAGGTTACTTTCTCCCCCACGTCAGCAACAACTCCTCTGAAAAACATCAAACAAATATTGGACTTACCATATAATTGCTATATGCATGATCAAACATTTCAAGCACTTGATTTCTAAAAAAGAAAAAAGAAAAAGCATTAGTGGTCTGTCTCCCCATGGCCTTTAATACACTACCTCACATGTATCACTTTAATATCTGAATATCTGAATATCAGGCACAAATAACATATTCTACTCAATTAAGTGAAATATAGAATAATATTTTCTCTTGATTCAGCTACTCTTGTCCACTCCAGAAAGGAAAGATGCTCTCTTCACCTAACATGAAATTATTTGGGGATCTCTTGGTAAGCAAATACTAAAGAAAAGTCTTACACTTATTTCATATGTTTGAAAGGAAAAAAATGCTTCTAATATATAAAAACTCCCCAAAAAACCACATTTTTTTTTAAGACACAGCACTACTTCTGATCACTCCTAACTGTTTCACTAAAGAGCCCTGAAAGGAAAATAGGATGCTAATTTCTACCATCAACATAAATCACAATCTCTGCTGATAAGACCAAACATAAAGGAGCCAAGAACACCACAATTATATTGTAAATATCCAATTTAGTTAAATGACTTGGAAATTCAAGAAGTAGTTTTAACTCATCAAGTACATTAAGGCATCAAAAGAGCAGAGGATGGTGCTTCTCCCAGGTGCCTCTCAGGCTGCAGCAGGCAAAACCCCAGATAAACACACAAAGCTGCCAGGTGATGCAGCACACAGAAAACTCCTTAAAACTTACATTTACAGGAAAACACAAACATTGCCTGCACATGCCTGGGGCATCAGACGATACTTTAAGTGCAATGCAAAAATCTTAAAACAAATTGGGGAATGAAATTTCAACTCCTTGTGTAGCCTCATGAAGAAAACTTATAAAAGACTGCACACGCAAATTATCCTGAGAACCCAAAATGGAACATCCCAGTAACTGTAAACACTGGAGTTAAATATCAACTTATACTCGACAGCTGGACTTGATCTTGGAGGCTTTTTCCAACCTTAACAACTCCGTGATTAACAACTGTGAGAGTATCCACACTGTTTCTCCAGCAGACCTTTTGCATTATTGTTCTGTACAACAGACTACTGGATGGGAAGAGGACGATGAAAGTGCCCCAGTAACACACTAAGACAAAATACGCTCGACTGCGAATTTGTTTAAAGAAACCCCACTCCATGCAGGAAAATACATTTCCACATACGTTGCAGTATTTACCCTTCAACTAAAAACGACAATAAAAGAATCAGCCTCTAACAGATACATGCACGGAGGACCGAAGCAGTTTAGTTTATATACAGGAACTAGGCAGAACACAAGTAAACATTTACCTTTTTTATGACTCCCGCACTCTCACACAGGCACGGCCATAATTAAACCAAGAGTAGGGATTTAGACTTACCTTTGACCACTTTCACCCCTAGCTCCACGCAAGCCCCGGCCGAACCTTCCAAGGCGAGCTCCCAAACAGAGCAGAGCTCCAAGCTCGCCCAGCACATGAGCTCGATCGCACAGCGCACAAGGGGCCGCGTGTCCCAAGAGCCGGGTGACCCGGCCCAGAACACCCGCAGGGTCCGGCACACGCAGCTCCAACATAGCCGGGCACCGATGCCACGCGTCCCCGGAGCGTCCGGGGGTACAGCGAGGGGCAGGGGACAGCGAGGGGCAGGGGACGCTGTCCCGGAGCCGCCCAGCCCGGGGGCAGCGCACACCCCCTGCCCAGCACGGCGCGGCTCGCCGCCCTTCCCTCCCACCCTCCCGCCGTCCCTGCGCTCACCCCAGCCGGCGCTTCTCCTCCCTGCTCATGGCCCCGGCGCCCGGGGCGGCCGCCAGCACGGAGGAGGCGGAGAGCAGGCCAAGGGCCAGCAGCTTCCAGGGCCTCCTCCAGCGGGGCCCCCGCTCCCCGGCGCGGCAGCCCGGAGCTGCGCTAAGGGCCATGGCGGCCGGCCGGGTGCCCGCTAGTCCCGCTGCGGGCCCATCGCCGCTCCCGCGGCTCCCGGGGCAGGAAGGGCCCGGCCCTGCCCCTCCGCGCGCGCC
>JAOTQP010000403.1:6619241-6648409 GCA_026413545.1 Cichladusa arquata | reverse complement strand
CAGTCTTTTAAATGAGAATCTATAAATGACTCCTTGAAATACACCTGTATGCCACCATCTGCATTGATGGCTAATTTGGAACGCGTCACGAGAGGGTCGACGTGGACAAAGGGCGGGGGACCACAGCTCCCGGCATGCCCCGCGCCCCGCTCGCGCACGGCTCCCGGCATGCCCCGCCCCCCGCGCTCCCTCAGGCGCTGCCCGCAGCGGCGCCGAGCGCGGAGCGTGCCCAGAAATCATGGAGTGCCTCGGGACGGTAAGGGACCGTGTACAGATCAGCTCATCATGGGCAGGGGCGTGATTAGAGCCCTGTCCAGCCTGGCCGTGCACACTCCCAGCCACGGCTTCTCTGGGCACACTATAACCGGGCCTCACCACTCTCACGGCGAGGAACTTCGTCCTGAATACCCAATCTAACACTTAGTTTGAAGCCGTTCCCCTCAAGCTGTCACTCCCATAAACACTCCCCTTCCGCGCTGCCCGCAGGCTCCCCTCAGGCAGCGGAAGGAAACACCTCCGTCACTCCCGGCAGCATGAGGAACATTTCTTTAATAATAAATCCCCCAAATCATCACACACTGGCAGAAGCAGCCTCCCAGCAATGGAAGGGAAGAGCGTCTTTATTTCCATGACAAGCGTTTGTACAAAATTCCAAGCAAATACAATGTGTTTCATGTCCTGGCCTTTAAGAGTGGAAACCCCATGGAATTCCACAGCCCGGCCCGCTCCCATCTCGGGCCATGAGCCGCGAGAGGAGATTTATTCCGGCTCCCAGTTAGTGAAGGAAACTGCAGGAATAAAGCCACAAAAACGACAGGATGGGTGCATTATTATAATTCCTGATCAGTGGTCCCACATACCCTTGTGGATTGCTGAGCTCTTCAAACCAAGCTGTCGCTTCTAACCAGCTGCGGTAAAGACTAGAAAAGCGCTACTTTATCCATTTGCAAACAGGCAGAAAATGCGCAAAACCAGGAGAAAAAAGTCCCCTGGCCATGACGAACTGCAATTTAAATTGCAGAACCAGGCAATGTACAGGCTGAATCTTCCCCATCCTTACCCATCTCACTGGTGAAAAACATCTGAGCAGCTGCATTCAGCAATGCAACTCGTATCACAGGAAAATATTACCCAGATCTAGGCCTGCCACAGAAATAACTCCAAAATTACCATTATGGAAATATTTATGCAAAATATCTCAGTACAGATGTATCTAATTCATATTAGAATGAGTTAGTTTCCTTTTGCTGGAGGCTGCAGTCTTTTTTGTTGCCATGCTAGTTGTCTTTCATACAAAAAAAGTATTAAAATCGCATAATGTCCCCTAATTTTAGCTTAAAAAGGCTGCTTGCTGCTGCTTAACTCTAGAGCACTTTGTAAATTTGAAGTCACTTAGTACCAATTAAAATAGTTAATGATTTCTAAAAGTGAAGCAGCTGACAGTGAAATAACCAATGATTTGTTAAAAAAACCACTGGCAGTGATTTGTATGTTTAAAATTAGTATTTTTGCATTAAATATAAGGAGGAAACAAGTCAAGGTACTTCTGCAAGGAAAACATTTGTAACCTTCACGTTTCCATACCACAATACAGCTTCTAGAATAAATAGGAACTGCATTTATTTTACTGCAGTGACAGAGCAGTTAATCCAGTTACCCAACAAGGTTCCTTCCTCACACAGTAATATTTGCCTGTTCCTCTAGTGTCAATTTTCTGTTAGTATTAAAGAATATTTTGATAGCATTAAAAGACTTTGCACAGTTTGCTAAAGTTAAATGCTAACACATATTATGCTCCCAGGACTTTGTTATTTCTTCCTGTGTCTTTATGGGCATAAATCCTGTAGTCCTTGCTGCAATTATAATTAATCTTTGCTGTCCTGTATTGTATGACATTCAGAAACAGGCTCAAAACACTGGGCCAGAATTTCAAGGCCTTAAACTGACCTCTAAAGTGAGGTCTTACATTTGAAAGGCCAATTTACTAAAATACTGGGTTTTGTCTCCAAGCTTTTCTGTGCAAACTGAGATGGAAAGAACAATTTAAGCAACTTTGCACCAAGATCGTGGCTTGATACAGATCATGTGTATGAAAGCAACTGTCTCATTTTAATAACTGATTTTGTAATGTGATTCTGCCTGCCAAAATCTCAGCACCTGTATAACAACCTCTGGCTGCCTGTCACTTCAGTTAACATCTGCATTAGAAATTATATGCAATGATTCTGATATTTCACAATTGTTGCCACTTATTACATGATTTCCACACCTAAAAAAGGTCTACAGACCTGAGTAACTCAGTGGGAATGGGAATGGCAGGACTCAATATTCTGTATGAATTTTATGGTGGAATTTAAACCAGAGAAATGCTACCTAATGGTTATAGTTATTGTAAACATTCTCTTCTCCCCCTTCCATAAAACAAAACAAAACAAAATAGCCATAAAGTGCTCTGGAAGGCTAAATAACCCTGAAGTGCAGAGTGGGACTGAGAAACCTGCTCCCAAACTTTCCCCTTTTTAAATACAGCAATAAGAGGAAAAAAAAAAAGAACAACTAAAAATCAGAATATCGGCGTGGCTTTTCAATAATCTACTAAATCAACTATTTGGTTCTGCTTACTGCTAAAAATGCTTTTATTTCCTGTATACTGCATGCAAATTCTAAAAGCACCCTGGAATATGTATGTACCAACCACCAGAATCAGAGCAGTACGGGTCAAAACCACGCATTTAAAAATCAAGAAGATCCCTAAGAACAGCCAAGTTGTTAAGCTGATGATAGTTGGGTGTTTGAAGTATTCAGTGGTCACATTTTCAGACTTTTTCTATAGCTTTAAAAGGGAGCAGATTTGAAGTGACAGATGAGGTTCCTCAGCAGTAATCTGGTTTTAACCAAAAAGAAACCCATCACCCATCCCTCAGGGAGGGATTCGTGCAGGAGCTGGGGACACCCACAACAAAGCGCATTTCCTCCAGCCCCGACCTGGGTAAGTATTCACAATGGAACGGGGATTACTGGAGTAGATAGGTGCTGCAGGGCTGTGAAAGCTGCCTTTTACTCCTCGGAGTTTTGCTGCGCAGAGCCAGCCTCTCGGTGTTCTTCTGGGAGAAGGGCTTTTCCTGCTGTGCACGGCATTGCTGCGTGTGCAGATCGCTGTGGCTCGCCAGGATCCGTGTGCGCCCCGAGCTGTCCCTGGCGCTGCTGCGGCACCAGCGACACCGGCTCCAGCAGTCCTGGGCCCGGGTTGGCGCTATCCAGGATGGGCACGTCCCCCGTGCCTCCGTCTGCAGCCGGGCTCGGAAAGGAGCTCTGTGTGCCAGCCTCCCCCAGGACAGCGAGGCTGTTCCCTGTTCCTTCCTCCCCGCACAGCCTTTGGTCTTGCACCGCATTTCCCGTGTGCTCCTCTGGCTGCAGCCTCTCACCTGGTTCGCTCTCCACCTGTGCCTCTGCAGGCGGAGCCGAGCTCTCCACCAGCCACGGTGCTTGTGCCCCCCTGGGCACGCTCTCTACACTCCTGCCATCTGTCCCCAGGCTGCCTGAGGACGGGCGCTCCTCCTTCAGCTCCACACACTCTCCTCCATCTTCATGCCTCATCTGCCGGCTCACCTCAATTCCTGCCACGGCCACTTCCCTCAACTCGTAGTTCTCATTGTGGTGCTCCTGCAACTTCAGCAGCTCGCCCTCACAGACCTCCTTGATGTTCTCAGCTGGAGTATCTGCTGGGATCTCAACTGTCAACATCAGCAAACTCCTAATCTCGTTCACATCATCGGGGGATTTACAACTCTTTTCTTCCAACTGGCTTTCTTTTTCAGGACTATCCCCAAACCCTGCTTTCCCTCTCTTTTCGTCCTGGGAGACAATCTTTGTCTCAGTACTCTCATCGCTTTCTTTTTCACTATCCCCTTCAAACCCTGTTCCTACTGCATTTTCACTCTGAGATAGTTTTTCCATTATTTCATTTTCTACCTTGCTTTTGTTTTCCACACTCCCTAAGATCTCTGTATCTGTTACATTCTCAGGTAGGCAAGTGAGCTTTATCTCAGAAACCTTTTCCTGTGCTGTGCTTGCTTTCTCAGTGCTGCTGACAGACACAGCAGCCATGACTGTTTGACTCTCTGAAGTCACCTCTTCCTCCGCTGCTCCTTCAGGTACCTTAAGTTCTATTTGAGGGCTGGCTCCAAAATTTTTTACTGCAGTGTCAGTCTCAGAAGCTACTTTTTCCTCCACAGCTTTTTGTTGTGCCTTGAGTTCTTCCTCAGTGCTCACTACACACTCTGATTCGATCTCCAACGCATTTTTTCCCTCTGCAACTCCTTGTTCACTGTGGCCAGCCGAAGGGGACTCCTGTTTGTCACCAATGTCTGTAACAGCCACTGCTTCCCTCCTGCTGGCCTGATCACCAGCTGCACTAACAGAGGTGCCTGCCTCTTTGTCTGGTGACTTTCCCTCATCAGCATCCTTCTCCCACACTATTTTCCCCGTCACAACGAGCATTTTGTCCCCGTGGCTCTCGGTGTCCGACCCCTCGGCTCGGGCAGCCGTGGGCACCTTGGTGGGGGTGCCCTGTGCTGATCCCACGGGGGTCCTCAGCTCCGTCAGGCTGGACACGCTCTCGCAGGGCACCTTCAGGCTGTCCTCAAACAGGTTGTGCTTCCTCAGCACGGCAGCTTCTTCGATCACTGAATAACACAGAAACAACAAACTGCTTTGGGAAGGTTAGCACAGGCACAGGGAGGAACATACAGTGCTTTCCCAAGGTTATGTTGTACATCTCGATATTAAAGACAACACTAATGTTCATTTTCAGCTTCCTTTTAGGTCACATTTCTTTTCTGGGGATGGGGATTTTATTTTTTGAATAATGGCACTTTAGTATTGACCTAAGCCTTTCTGAAGCAGAAAACCCACAATGCAAGGGTAATGCTTCAGTGCAGAAGGATTTACATTGAATATGCCAATAAAAGTCTGCTGGTAATTATTATACTGCTGTTTTGGAACAGGAGTGCCTATAGTCTGTGAAAACATCCTGTTCAGTATATTTGCTTGTCTTTTATCCAGAGTATAGACAGACAGGCACATATAGAGAGGTACAAGTATTTTATAAGTGTGTATATATATAATATTTATTAAGAATAGTTTCATTTCTGGCACAGAAGCAGAGACATTTGCAAGGAGTACTGCACTGGCATCAGTGAGTACTGGAAACTGCATCTAGAAGTTCATTTCATTTGAGGAAATTAATCTCTGTTGCCATAAGTCTTTGCAATTCTCTTAATCTTGCAATTGGCATAGTCTTGCCATTTAGTCATCATCAAATCTTTACAAGTGAGGACAGAATTTCCCTCTTTGGCCCAAGGAATTGATATCAAGTGAAGTTGCCATAATTACATTTTGTTAGAAAAAGGCTTGTGCCAAGCCATCACTCTTGAGTCCCACGGGTTCAGTAAAGCTGTCCCATAACTCAGATTTTAGGGCTTGCAACACATCTTCAGTGAGGCAAATGAAAAAACACTGTAGGAACATAACCACTAATGTTGGAGAAAGTGGGACAGGAACAGCCAGGTGAGGACTGTGGGAAGCTCTGAAGGAACAGCTCATGGGCCACGGACTGCAATGTTGTTCCTGTCACCTCAAGAACATTCTCACCTTTCAGGGCCTCTTCAAGCAGTGTCTGATATAAAATCTCTTCATACACGTTCTCTACTTGGATCACACTTGTGTAATCAGCAAAAATGTACTGCTCGTATCTCTGCAGCTCCTGTGCAGGCAGGGAAGAAAGGAACAGATGGAGAAAACCGAGGGATTCTGAGTCCTGCTGCAAGGAAATAGCTCGGAGATGCCATGGAGCAGGTCTTGCTACACTCCATGGCAGCTCCTGGGGTGCACTGTTTGAACTATGACTTCACGAGCTGCGTGTGTCCACAATCAATTATGTACTTACCAAACAGTGTTCCTGCAGTACAACCACAGCTAAAAGCACTACAGATCACTGCCTGCTGGAACAAACAGCTGCTGAGGAAATGCCTCACAACTTGTTTGTCCAGGGAGGCAAATCCACAGCGCACAGGACATGTGGGATTTGGTTTTGTTTTTCTAATAGGTGTGTAATACTTTGAGCTCACTGATTTATACTCAACAGGCTAACTGAATCATTATCATCAAGCAGCTGCTTGGTGGTCTGTAAAAAGTAAATTAAGTGACCTCTGCCCACTTCTAGAAGAGGCACCTACATAAATCACCTGGAGGTTTTCAAGTGAAAGGTCAGGACTTGGTGGGGCCTGTCAGTTGTGCCACACTTTGGCTGCTCATTTCTGCAGAGGCACAAATACAAAAGGCTGGTGGGAAGCCAAACAGAAAGGGCTTGTGGAAGTTTTCTCCACCACTGCTTCCTCTGTGACAGAGACATGAGGTGTCTTCACACATATTCCAGGTGATAAAATGCTTGTTCCTGTGCACAACCACCCTGTCTTGAAGGCACTGCTGATGCTCTACAAGAGACTATTACTTTGGGGATGCTAAGGAAAGGAGAGTCACATACAGAAGAGACTGTTTTTAAATATATTCTTGAAAGTTGTAAATTTTAATAGTCTTCACTCAAAGACTTGCAAGTGTAATTTGGCAAAACACTTGGTTTTAAACTTGTTTTTGAAACTGAAACAAGCTGGGTATAACCAAGAGCAGCACACTGGGGGTGAGAGCTCACAGCCAAGGGGAGCAGGTGAACATCCATGAGAACAGAAGGGCAGGAGGCCTTGGATGGGTTGGGGCAGTCCCCTTTCAGCAGGCACAGGACAAGGCAGGAGGATGCCCAGGGCTTTCAGAGGGTTCAGACTATTCATTCTAAGCCCAGGTGAACAGAATTCCAACCAGCCCCTGCTGCAGCCATAGGGATACCATCTCCAGCAAACTGATGTTTGCTGAGTGAACATGCCCTGTCTAGTTAGGGGAACAGAGATGGTCTCTGTGATTATTTCCTGCCTGTTGTGCAAGCCTTGCTCTGAACACACAGACAGCAAGGGCTGTCTCTTACTGAAGGAGCTAAGCACAGCCTGGGCTGGACGTGCCTCCGCGTGCTGCTGCAGAGGAATGAACACAAAGCCCAGCCCATCCCTGCATCCCAGCTGTACAGAAGAACTCAATTCCAGGGACTCCAGATCTCTAGGGAAGGAATGAACCAGGGATGGGCAAAGGACTTCAACTGCCTTTGAGAACGTGTACACAGTGTCCCTGTGTCCTGAAATCTTCCTTGGGCTCCACACCCACCCAACCCATGAAGTGGCAAATGTAAGCACTGAGCAGGCAGGAAATCTGTGCAGCTCTCCAAGAGAAAACAGCCTGACAGTGATAAGAAATTCCTGCCAAGGTGCTGTTCCTCCCCTGCCTTTCATTATTGGTTTTTGAGGTTTTTAGTCACAGACACTTACTGGTTTGAATGTTGAAGCCAGTGTCTTCTGCATTGTGGGCAAGGTAATCTGCACCAGTGCCTCCTGGAATATCTTCTTGCGGATGGTACTGCTGTCGTAATCATATTGCTGCCAAAACACACCAGAAAGAAACAAGCCCACGCATGCCTGGGGTTATTCACCACTCCCACAGGGAACTGGTTCCTGTCAGCCTGTAGCTGCTCCATCACAGGTGCACAGGGGTTTGAATGGCCACACAGGTTAGTCCAGCTTCTACAAAATCACTCTAAAATCTACTGTTCTGGGATCTCTTTCACTTCCTTTAACTCTTAGGCCAGAAACAGCCCCTGATTGCCCTCCCCAGGTGTTTCAGCACTGCCCTTTCTGAGAGTAATGAATCTTAGCAGTAGGCTAATCATAAAGTTAATTTAAAATTATTTATCCAGATCCACAACATATTAATAATCTGATTTACATACAATTAAAGGGACTGCACATGCAAATACTTCTATAAGTGTTTGCCCAGAACTAGGTTTTATCCCCCAAATGGGCAGCTTTGCTAAGTGCCACCAAATCAATATTTTCAGCTAGATGGTAAAAGCTTATCTTCTTTCAAATACTGAGGTACATTCATATAAAATATATTCTCTTTTTCCAAAAATGCAGCCTGCAAATGTGCTACATGACATTTACCTTCAGCACTCTCAGCTTGACTTTTTCAATGGTTGTTGCAACTTTGGCTGAGTCTGCCTGGCGGCTTGGAGAGAACAACTGCTCAAAAGTATAAACTGCATTTTCCATCAGCTAAAAATAGTAATTAAAAAAATCTGTTAAAGATCAGTAACATCAAATTCATGCAAACATGGTAAGTGTAACTTAATTTAAATTGTGTTTCTGAGAAGGTTCTCTGAACAGCACGGAAATGCTGCAATAAATAAATAAAATTAAAGCTGCACTATAATTATCATGCTGTCCCAGCTTTTTTGTACAGATTTGATCTCATGTCACCACCCTAACTGATGGTGACAGAGCCAAAATGTAGAATTGATTATCTGTGTATACAGACCACAGTCAAAACTCATTATCCCTAATAAGAAGACTCCCATTGACTTCTGTCATTAATCATTAATAATAAAAAGTATTTAATAATCCTGCACATAATTTTCAGTAGCTTTCATTACAAATAATAATCAGCAAAAATCACACAGAGTGCAATCATTTCTCACAGAATTATGCTAAGCTGGCATTTACCGTATTTTCAGCTTATCATTAAGAATATTATCCCCCTACTCTGAAGATATTTGAGACAAACAGTTCTGCAAGCAGTAATTGAGTCTATTTAATGAGGCTTTGCCTTTTCTTTAGCTGTTCCCATTCAAATTTTAACATTTTCTTACTGGAGAAGTACAGGGAGATATGCAGGGGGGGCATTTCTTCAGCCAGCTGAGCACCGTGCTCCAGATTTCCTGACATTGGCCACTAGAGGATGCCAAGCTCCCAAGGCAAAGAATCCTGCTCCCCCCTCCACCCCAGATACATTTTAGCCAAATACTACACCAACACAGGTATGTCTGATTTTACTTATTTATGAAATAAACGTCCATTTGCAAAAAGGGAAACTACACAGTATTTTTATGAGGAAAACACCAGCCTTTTAAAGAGGAAGATGCAATAAGAGCATGTTTCTTGTTAATTTTGACTCATGTTCTGTTCAGAAAAAAAGACCTCTTGGTTTGTATGGGATTTATTTTCTGTCCACTTCTTTTTCTTTACTCATGGTCTTCACTGAGTGAAAGACTCTTTATTTGGCATTATTTTGGAATGGTCCCCCCTGAAAGACCCAGACATGAAATCAGAATTTTATTTCTGAGTAATTCCTTGGCTGCTGGTCCTGGCTGTACTCAGAAGAGCTGCTTTTGGAAAACCCTATCCCAGCACTGTCCTAGACACTTGTTTTCCATATTCATAACTTCCACTCCATAGATCTGGACCAGCTCCATTTCATGAGATTACTGAGCAGACTAGTAAGTTTCCCAAATACAGATTAAAATCACAGGGTTCAATTTAGAGCTCCAAGGCCAAGTGTGCCTTGTGATCTGGCAACTGAAATCAGTCTGCTGGCCAGCTCCTCAGAGACTTCTGGCCAGGCATCCAGGGGAACCCAGGCAAAGCAGACTTTTAGCCCATACCAACACACACAAGAGGGGACAAAGAGGTGAGTTCAGTTTTCATCTGGAATTATATTGTCACCTCCACCAGTCTCCTGAAAAGTGAGGCTGGATGAAGCACCTACATCCTGAGATGTTGTCTGTCTCTGAGTTTCTAACATTAATTGCTTTACTTTATATTGGTGAGAAAAGCAACTGCCATGGAGGAGACATTCCATTTTGGTGAAACACATTTAAGACCCTTCTTGAAAAACTGAGCCTTGAGAAAGGGAATCAGGTGAATTTTAGCCACCCCATTAGTTACATACACAACTTTCTTGGGTGCTGAGACACTGGGAATTCAGAACCTGAAAGTTCAGAGGAACAGATGATCCATCCAAAATTTTCATGCCTTGCTGAATGACTCTCACACACAGTCTCACAAATATAAGTGTCAAGCAGCTTCTACCTGGTTTTCCCAGGTTTTGTTATCTGTACCTTGCCTGAGAGACACTCTGGGGCTCTTTCACAGCTTTTATCAAAATTACTTTGAAGGAGATTGGCAGGACAAACCTAACCTGCTCTCCCAGGAGGAAAAACTGGATCTTACAGTACCTCTTGCATGAAGTTCTGCGTTCTCTGAATCACAAAATCGATGTGATAGACCTTGAAGCGATTCTTGAGGTCCTGCAGGAACTCCTGGAGCAGGTTCACTTTCAGATAGCAGGGCTCCATTTTCACTGAGTTGAAGGGCAGGGTCATGAGCTGATCCACATTCTGCATTCCCGTGCAGGTTTCGAGAGAAAGCAACCAGAGGTGAATTTTTAACAGAGAATATAACAATTTGGCTTTAACCCAAATTCTGGTGCCTGCACTTCAGTTGCACAAATACCACAAGACTTCCTAAATGACAAAACCAAGTGCTGGTGTGCTTCCACCTGGGAAAGCAAATCCTGCTGCCAGCCAAGGTCTAGCCAGAACGTCCTAGTGCTGATATAAAGGCTCCAGCTCTGTTTTGCCTTACCTCCTTTAGCCTGGTCATGTCATTGCTCTTCTGGAAGTCCTGGATGATTTCATTCACTTCCTTATCAAAAAGCGAGCGCACTTCCATGAATCCAGAACTGATGGGGCCCATGAGCTCCTCCAGGATGGAGGTGAGAAATGGCTGGATATTCTCTGTGCAGCACTTCTGGGCAGGCTCAGAAACACTGGCTGGGTCACACAGAGCAACAGTTGCATTTAGAGACAGTGAAAGAAGTAATTGGAAATCATCTCTTTACAGTTAATTCAATGGTTTTGTATTTTTCCCTGGAGTCACACCTTCACACAGGTGATGAGGGTGTGAAAGGAGCTCACAGCTTTATGAGTGACAGTGGAAACTCTTGTCCCAAGCCTCACCTAAGCAAACACTGGTGACTGGGGGCACTGTGAGGGTGGAGGAAAGGGCACCTCTGAGTATGATTACCAGCTATTTATTTATTTACCAGCTTAAGCAACACCAACAACATTTTACCTGCTCTTTACATTTCCTTTTATATTCAAAACAAAATTATGATTACTTCACCTTAATTAAAAAACACCTAAGAAGCCCTTTGGCTTAAATATTCTTTGGAAGCCCATGGACTTGTAACATAACCAGAACCTGGTTTGTGGTGCATTCCTAGAGATCAGGTCTTTTAATTATGCTTATGTGACCTGTATCTTCACTACCTAAGACTGTGCAAGTGAAAATGAAAGCAGAATGAACAACTCTGATCAGGATACTCAAAAGCTGTCAGCTCCAATTGGAGAAGACTTGGTATTTTCACAGATACAGTGGCCACAGGTATCAGTTCCCATCAAAGGCAGCAGAGGCTTATTTGTGTTCTGAAAATTGGTGTCTTCAGTTGGATTTCTCAAAACACATAAGGATTTCAAAACAAGCACATCTGATAATCTGAGCAACACAGGAAACATTGGAGAATTGCCCCAAAGCACAGCTGTTCCTCCACTAACCTTTGATTTTTCCAGCTAAGAAGTTCTTGGAGTTCAGAATCTGATCCATGTCTGAACGAATGGTGCCTTCAAGAGTTTTTGCAAATTCTCTACATTCTTCTTTCAAGGTACTTAATCCTTCTGCCACCTGCTGCTGGACTAAGCCATAGGTTTCTTCTACGATCTGGACCCAAACCAAATTGAGAAGCAGAGATCAGCATCAGCACCCACGGAGAGCTGCTATGAGAACAGCTACCCTGCAAGTGCCAGTCCTTACCCCAAACCAGGCCCGCTTCCTGTCATTCCTCTTGCCCTTCATTTTAGGCAGGATCATTGTCTGGAGGTTAGGCAGCAGTTCCTCCATCACCAGGTTGCTCAGGATCTGTATGGTCAGGAGATGAAAAATGACAAGTTCCCACCCTGCTCCTCACCTGAAGGCTGAGCACAGAGTGATGTGTGCAGGCAGTGGCTCCGCTATTCCAGCTGCCAGGAACTACCCACAGAGGCTTTGCACTCTCTCTGCCTAAATCTGAACTGCAACTCCTTCCTTACCTGTCCCACTCAAATGCACCAAATTAATGTGCAAGACTTAATATGCATCTGATTTTGGGAGCCTAGGCCTCCCTCTCCACGTTTTTATTTACAGATGCTGTCTCTGGCCTGAGAAAGCTGCACCCACAGCCCAGCATAGTTCACAGTCAGGATGACATCCCTGCTGTACCCAAGCTGCTGGCTGAGCCAATACAGAGTGCAAAAACACTCCTCAGCTTCCCATTTTCCTCATGCCAGGGCTTTTTCATTCATGGCAGTGTTTCCAGACACTGCACCTCATGTATTACAGCTGCCAGAGGGATCTGAGGCATGCACCAACACCAGCAGAGGGAAATGGCAGGAACTAGAGCAGCACAAGTAAAGAAGGACTCTGACTGCAGCCCAGTGTAAACCAGGGCATAAACAGCCCCTACAGAAATACTACAAACAATACCCTGCTGTAATATACCTCGAATATGCAATACACTTTTATTATAGTTTTATTTAAGTACTTATAGATAATGCCACAGCAGCACTTCAGATTCAGCTCTGCTGACTCAAATATCTGTCAAAACCATTCTCTAATTCAGGTCCTAAACTAATGGCTCCCATAAAAAAGATCTTGTGAATAACCCAGACTATCACAAATAATAAATGTGACAACAGATCAGATAGATTTAAGAGCCAAGGGAAAGGCATGAAGCTGTGTCAGGGGAGGGTTAGGTTGGCTGTCAGGGAAAGGTTCTTCCCCCAGAGTGGTGACCAGGCTTCCAGGGAATGGGCACAGCCCTGAGGCTGCCAGAGCTCCAGGAACATTTGGACAACACTCCCAGGGATGCACAGGGTGGGATTGTTGGGGTGTCAGTGCAGGGCCAGGAGCTGGACTGGATGGTCCCTGTGAGTCCCTTCCAGCTCAGGATATTCTGTGATTCCATGATTTTATATTGTGAAGAATCTTGAGCTCTCTGGGAACGTTTTCAAGGCATTGGTGGATGTTCCCTCAGGTGCCTGGGCTCATGCTCCCACCCCAGCCATGCTGCAGCCCCAGGGTGCTCTGACACTGTGGGGACTTGGCCACCACAAATGAGGGTCAGCAAGTCCATTCCTTGGCATTCTGCAGGGACTTTTACAGCAACAAATTTCAGCCTGCTTGCTCCAAACCACTCACTTAGCTTGGATATTTGCCTAAAATAATTATTATGTTTGGTCCAAGCAGGCCATGAGAACACACTATACTTACAGAATGAATTATTGCTAAGAAGATAATAGTGGGACTAGGCTGGATGTCTTCTGATTACAGCTCTCTTGAGGCATATGGGCTATGAGTAAGTTTTTGGCAAGCAATAGGAAAAATAAAACATAAAATGAAACTAGCACTATAATAGCTCCATAACATGAGGGAGGAGGAGAGAAGAGGAAAAACCCTCATGTAATTCCTTAAAGTAAAGAATTTATTATCAGATGTTAGGAGGGAACTTCAATCACTGATATGATGGCAGTGGGAAAGACATTGTTTATAGATTTTTCTCCAGATTCCACATTTTTCCACATTTCAAAGGTAGGCTTCTTCTAAAACAATTATCTGGTTCCTTAAAACAAACCACTCTCCTTAAAGTGTTTTCCATTTTCCCAAAGGGAAGCCAGATTTTATCAAGGAAAACAGCCCGCAGTTGGCACTAAAGTAAACAAGTAAACATTGCTGCTGAGTCCTCAGTGTTTGGAAAAAAAAATAAAAAGCAGGGTGTAAATAATGCCCTAAAGTCGTGAAGAGTGATGCCAGTGGGTTTGTGGGGTAATCTCAGCTACCAGAAGTGCTCCAAAGCCTGATGCCCAAGTATGGACCCAGACCCTGGGCTTAGCATTTCATTTCTGCAGTACTGAAGTACACAGATTTTTGGTGTTTAACTGTTACTATGCAAGACTCTGTTTCAGAAGTTTTTATTAAGAAAGAGTTATCACTTACATATGAGTAAGAGATGTCTTAAAATCTCAGGTATTTCTATCTACTAAATTTTCTTTTTTAATATGCCCTTTTTTGCCAAGAGAATTTATAATCTTCCCTATCCTCAGAGCTGCCATATCCAAAGCCAAAAACCCCAGCAGGAATATGTTCTTTTACCTCTTTTTCATTGCCAGTTGTCATTTCCCACGGGCCATAGTGGCCTTTCTCCTGCCTGAAGAACTGAATGGCCTCTAAGAACGCCTCCACTTCATACGTGGTCTGTTTGAGAAAGTCTGGAGAAAACAAACAGTGACATAAAGGATTTACCCAGAAATAATCATTACAAATAACCATCATTTTCTGATCCATTTCCCACTCCACATGCACACAGCAGTAGTATTTTTAAATAATTTACTGAGCCCAAATGCCTGGAGACCTTGGGCATTCACTAAGATTTAGAAGGACATTAACATAGGAAAGCTCATCCCTTGCCTTTACACCTGTGAGCAATGTAAGGGGGCACAAAGGAAGACTCAGCCTGTGGCAGGGCCAGCAGTTGGGAATTCTTCCTCTTTAGTTTGGATAAATTGCTAAGTCCCCAGTTATCACTCCCCAGTGATGCTTCAGTTTCTTTGTTTTGTTAAGAAACTGATGATCAAGATGGTTTTTCATGGATATACAACAAAACAGACCTCAACAAAGAAAGCACCATGCTTGTACCAGTTAAGAACAAAAACTCCTGACAAGATCATGCTGATTTCCCTAAATATTTCAGGAATGTTTAACCAGAGCTCTGGAATATCTGGTTATTGTGCAAGGCCACTTCTGCCAGATGGGAGCCCTTCCCAAGAACAGTGAGGTGGCCTGGGGGCACCTTGGCCTCAAAACATGAAGCAGAGTGGCTGCTTGGCAAACCTGAGTGAAAAAAACACCCCCAAACACTTCAGGGATTGAAGTGCTGTGTCTTCACTATCAGAGCATCAGGATTATTATCTTGTGGGAAAACAAAGCCACAAAGGCTTATTGTCCCCTCTCCAAGATTATCTACTGCAGCCTTGAGCAGCTGAAGTCCTGTTGTGCACTCTGAGAACAAAGGAGGGAAAAACAGGAATGCTGATTCTCTCAATGGGAATTATGCTGCTTTAGAAGGTACTGACACATACAAACAATTGTGAAGAGAAGAGTCAGGAGTAAATTCTCAAGCTTTGCTTGTCAAGCAACACTTCTCTGGGCTTGTTCATGAAACTGCTAAGAGAGAAGCTTTACAGGAGCCTTGTATAAAGGCCAAGGGCAATGCAGGGATTAGAGAAATTACGGGAAGCATGGAGGATTAACACTACAGTAATGCCTGAAATATCTCCTCCATGCACTTTAACAAAAACAAAAGCTACAGAAACCTACAATTAACTTCATCAGGGCTTTATCCTTGAAGCTTGAAAACTGCTTGAAAACTGCATAGTTTCAGATCTGCTCAGAGCCCAAATGTCAAAATTTGCCCTTTCAGAGTTTTGCCTGGCTGGAATGAATGACTGCAGGAAGGTTTGTTAAACACACTGAGGGGCACTAAACACTCTCTCAGTGCCACTCTCTGGATACTATTCTTCATCTGCAGATATTTGGAGATCCAAAGACATCACACAAATTCTCCAAGCTCATACAATGATCAAACAAAAAAAAATCAGCCAGGCAAGATCCCTACTCTACTTTCACTGCTGCCTCCAGGATTTATAGCATTTGTCATGGCAAGTCACAAACCAGGGTGCTAAAATATCAGTATTAGTTTTAAGTCAGGCTGTTGAGTGCTGAGAGAACATCCTCTGACCATGGTTTTAATGAAAGAATGGAGTGTTCCACCTGAGAAACTGAGGTGAAGCATTGCATTCAAAAACTTTTGTCCTCCCAAAATAAAACTCAAAATATTTTGATGAGAAGAGGGCCTGGCTTGGCTGCAGGGAGGGAAAACTGCAGCTCCCACAGCCCTCCAATCATGACTCACATGTTTTCCTCCTTCACAGCTGCGCTCCCTCCTAACCCAAAGGGACAAGAGACCATCCAAGAGGCTGGATCTTGGACCTGCCGAGATGGTGATGCACCAGTGCTGACAGGAGTCTGCCCTCTAAGATCATCAAGTTTTAAATCCATGCTCAAGGGAATATTCTCTCTCTCTTCTGACTGTCCCCAAGCCCATACTGCAGTGGGTGCTAAAAATCCATGAGTGATTCATCTGAATAGCTCATGGGAAAAACATCAAGCTGTAAGTGCCATAAAATCCCAATCCCACATTCTTTCCTATGCCAGTAAACACAGGACACAAACATAATCATGGCAGTCTTGCTACAAAAAACAACTCCGAGCAGAAAGAAAGCTTTATCCTTCAAGGGTGCTACAACTGCTTAATTTAGGCAATTTCATTCTCACTTTCCATAGGAGGAAAAGATGGCCTCAGGGATGAGGCTTTGAACAAGTGGATCCATCCAGTGTGGGGCTGTGCAGAAGCTGCTGGCGAGGCACAGGAGACAGAACCACATTCATGGACGGGGCTCAAGAAAAGGGGATTGTGCCCAGCTGAAAGGAGCTGCCAGGCACATCCTGCACGGCCCCATGGGGGCAGAGCCAGGGCTCTGCCCATGCCATGCAGCAGTCCCTGGAAAGGCTGGAGCAGGGCAGTGCCTTGGCAGCCCAGCCAGGCCTGGGAACAAGGGCTGGGCTGTTGGGCAGCCCCGCTGCGTGCGAGGAGCAGCTGGGCTGTGCCAGGGCAGCAGAGCTGCAGCTGCAAACAGGGCACTGCCAGAGCCCAGCAGTGCCAGGGAGCAGAGGTCATGGGGGAAGGCACAAGGGGTGCTCCCCTCTCCTGAAGCCCATCCTGGCACCTGTCCTGAGTGATCCATGTGTCCTGCTGCTTGTATGGAGGGGAGCAGCTTAGGGCAGCGTGGTGCAGTGCTGGCTGCACTATTCCTCACCCAAATCCCACACAGAGCCAGGAAGGTTTCTGAGTGTTCTCCAGCAAAAGGCTTTACAGGTACCCAGACTGATACTGTGTGCTTAATCCAGGATGCCTTGCACTGGGAAAATCACCCAAGCATCTTCTCCAGCTGCTAATGAACATAACATCCCTTATATATGGAGATTAAAATAAAATTATGTTTGTTCTGTATAATTTTTTTTAAAAGAAAACCTACCTAGAGACTCTACACACCCAATTTCAATAACAGATAATGCTAACCACAGATTCCTATTACAAATGCAAGAGTAACTGCTATAAAGCTCCCTTTGACTTTGGGAGATGGAAGCACCATGACTTTATAATCTCCCCAAACTTGCACGTCTCAATGGTATGGCTCAGTTTGTTCAGGACTGCAGAAGGCTTTCTGGGAGGGAAGGAACTTCCCTGCAGTGAATAATTTCTCTTTTAAAAAACATAATTATGCCAAACCTTGACTCATCCAAATGATACCCAGAGGACCAGGCTACTGGACACTCTGTGAGAGCACGTGCACCTGGTGCAGAAGAGTTAACTCAGAGGGTCCTGTTCCCAGTCCCAGCTGTCTCCCATGCCTGGGCTGCCCTGGCAGTCTCCTGACAGGGTGCCCTGGGCTATGAGCTGCTCCTTCTGTCCCTTGGCAGGTTAATGTCTGGGGAGTGATGAGCAAATCTTCATTCCCACAGTCCTGTGGGCTCTGCCAGCCCTGTCCCTGGCAGGACAGCTGCACCCTTGGGGATGGAGATGGCTAAAGCCCCTGAGGACAGGCTGTCCATTTGTGACTCACCAGCACTTCCCATGTGTCCACCAACAGCAGCAGGAATTTACTGCCTCATGGATTTGGTCACATCCACAGCCACAGATCAACTGGTGCTACACCAGTCAGAACACTGGAGAGCTTTGTGCAAGAATTCTACAGATGAGCCTCGTGACCAGAGAGGCTGAGTGTTCCAGCTGCCTCTGGCTCTAACTGGATTTCCAGCAAATCCAGATAATATGAAATCTGCATTTGAACATTCCAGTTCAAACTGTGCATCTCTCTGTACTGCACACCGCTGCCTTGGGGCTGCTGGTGAGGAGGTTTAATCACTCAGATGATGATTTTCTCTTGATTACAAGCAAAGGAAGATGCCTTTATAACATTAGCATAGCTGTTAAAAAATGATTATTTCAACATTCCATTTAAACTGTCCCTCTGAACAGTAACTGTCCCTAATGGCACTTGGTTTGGCTGGGTTAATGGTTGAACTCAGCTGCAATCCAGTGACAGTGGAGGACTCTATTGACTGTGGATAAAGTGCTTTACCAAAGTGAGCTCTACCACGAAGAATAACCTCAGCCTTTTGGCTGACATTTCACACAAAGACATAGCTGAACAAGTGTTAAACCAGAATCCAGAAGTCTGAGCTCACAGAGCACAGGTTTTAATTAAAGAAATGCTGACTCTCACATAACGCCCTTCATCTGACCACCAAAACTCAGCAGCAATCCACCCTGGCTTCATCTGCTTCCTGCAGCATCCCAGCCAGATTCTGCACTCAGGGAATGTAATTTATATGATCCTGCAATTCTTCCTGCAGGTAACTAGTTGATGTTACAGCAATGTGGCACCCAGTGCTGGCTGTTTTTGTAGGAGATGATCACACCAGGGCCCTCAGGGCTCAGGCTCACCAGCCTCAGGAACTGCAGCTCTCTCCAGTGTCTCTTCCCAACACAGACATTCACAACCAATACAAAAAACTCAGGACTTTTTAATTCCCTCCTACAAGGCAGCAGGGCCCACAGATATCACTCAAAGTGACAGGATTTGGACAAAGAGTGGAGAAGGCAGGAGAACAATCACTGGAAGGAGATGAAGATGACAAAGGAGTCTCCAGTCTGGTGGCCTTTCACCGAGGAGGAGAATGTCACTTACTATTAATTTTTCAAATATGATAAATGAATAAAAACTGCATTTGATTTTAGGTGATCTCACAATATTATTTCCTTGCTTCCTCATCTATTTGATGGAGAGTGACTCTGGTGAAGGCAATGCCAAAGCATCTCTCATAACTCCTTCTTGTTGGTCACTTTATAAATCTCAGTACAGGTATTGGTGCAGGGCCTTCTTTCTTGTGGTGTTACAAATGGATAGTAGGAGGCAGATAAATAAATATATGGAATTTGAAGTGCAGTCTCAAAAGCTGGTGATTCCACCCCTTCTTATTTCCACTAGACACTGGTGCCCTCAAGAGAATAGATTTCATGCTAAGAAATGCAAATTACATTTTCCCAATTTTCTCATCCTTCCAAGTCATTCCCCTCTCACCTTGGCATCAGTTTCTTTTGCATATATTTAGATTTGCTTTTCCCCTGCTTTCCACTATACACACTCTGTAATTTAAAAAATAATCAACTTCTGTTTTTTTTTTAAATTTAGTTATTTTAAAACAAAAGCTGGTTTAAAAAAAAAGGAAAATACACATCCCCAAAGCAACTAAAGAGACAGGATAGTGATACTGGTACTTCAAAGATAGTGCTCCCACTCTGCCAGCCCCCAAGGATTTGGGGTGGAGGCAGCTGGACACCATCAGGAAACGAGATATTCCTGCAGAGAAGGAATCACTCTGCCAACCTTCCAGCACTACGATTAGGGGATGCCCTTAAAATAAAAATAAATGAGCATGATAAAAAATTATTTCCCTTTCTAAGAGCTCTCATGAGCTCCAACAGGTTTTAAGAGCTGCTCTTCTTAGATACCACAGACAGCTGGTGAAAGGCCCATGGCCATCAACTCCAACAAAATTAAACCGTGGAAATTCTGTCTCCAAAAAATAAGTAATGGTCCCAACCCACTGGGATGGCAGGTAAGAAAAGGAACATGCTTTGAACATGGGGAGCTGAGAAAAGCTCAGAACTGCACCTCAGGAAAAGGGAGGTTACCTGGGGCTGAAAATGACCCCCCAAATTAAAGGACACACATTTTACCCTCACAAAATGCTGTCTTGTGTTGTGAGCATCCAAACTGAGAACAAAGTGAGATATGTATGGTGCTGTGGGCCTGAGAGGCATCATCCTCCCAGCTCTGGGGATTTCCTGAGAGCAGTGTGCTGTCACATTATCCACAGAGCGTGTGGTGTGAAGCTGCTAACCACCAACAGAAGCTAGATGAGGTCACTTCCAAGCATGACACAGCCCTGTAAGAATATGCTGTATTTATAGCTAATAAAGCTTTGCAGCACAAGTTCCTTCTGTGCCACCAAACCAACACTGAGCAGGGTTAACTGTTTGGTTATCAGCACCCAGATTAAAGCTGTTCAAAGCAGCACCAGACAGGGCACAATGAACCTCCAGTGGGGGGACCAGCAGCTGTGGGTTTCATAGTCTAAAAAATTAATGAACACTGCATAAACACACACAAAGGATCACAGTATCACTGATTTCTGAGATTTTTCTAAGTGCTTTCCGAACCAGCTGTACTCCTATACTCCTGGAGCAGGTAGGAATTTGGAGAAGAAAAGGCTGTAGGGTGACTTTATTGTGGCCTTTCAGTGCCTACAGGGGCTCCAAGAGAGCTGGAGAGGGACTCTGCACAAGGAGTAGAGTGACAGGACACAGGGAATGGCTCCCACTGCCAGAGGGCAGGGTCAGATGGGATACTGGGTGGAAATTGTTCCCTGTGAGGGTGGGCAGGCCCTGGCACAGGGTGCCCAGAGAAGCTGTGGCAGCCCCTGGATCCCTGGCAGTGTCCAAGGCCAGGCTGGACAGGGCTTGGAGCAACCTGGACTAGTGGAACCTCCTCCCACCCAAACCATTCCATGATTCTGTGATTTCTCTGCTGCAGAACCTCGAAGCTGGAGCCTGAACACCACCTTACTCTGCACAAATGAGTCTTCACAGCTCCTAAAACATGCTGGGGTGGTGGGTTCAGGGCAGTGGCTCCCCTGCACCACTCCATGCTTGTAGTACGTAAGAAGATAACCAGCCCAAGGTGAGAGGGATAGGAAGAATGGAATGGCAATTATGATTTTAGCCCATTCATCATCTTGATATTTCAGAATGAATGTCACTCCTACAGACTGAAAATCCTCACCACAGTGTAGGAAACCAGACTGGCAGAAAAGGCAAAAGCCATGCTGACTGAATGAGCTCATGCTGTAGAGCAAAAACCTCCTTGAAAGAGGAGAAATAGTCTTATTTCAAGCAAAATATTCTAAATTATACAAAAAATTTTCTCTATCATGTCCTAAAAGTTTTACTGAGTTTTTTTTTTTTAACACACCATAATCCTCATCAAAGGTATTTCCAGTGAAATGGCTTTGTCTGTTATGACAACATTAATATTCCTATGGACATTTACACATCAGTTTGAAAAGTCTCTTTGGAACTCATGTGACTGGAAAAGAACAGCCACAGTCTCAGCCATTCATGTGGATCACAGGTGGTCTTAACTCATTAACCAAAAAGGGATTTAATTAACCCAAGTACAGCAGCTGCTTGAGACGAGCCAAGACACTTGGTAGATGAAGGGGTAAATATTATTTCCATTTGTACATTTTCCCACACCAAATTACTACACAAAGCTTCCAGAAGGCCTCACTTTCATCCCAGTGCACAAGGACATTTTTCTTTAATGTCATAAAAAGCAATTTCCTCCTCAGTTGTCCTTTAATTGCTCCCTCCACATCCAGTGGAAACAGGCAACAAGAAAATTCTTCCCTTCATCTTCCTCTCTGGGGAAGAAAGGCCACCCTGTCTGAGGCATGAAGACTCAAAAACCCTTCCAAAGTGGTGTCTGGACTCCTGACAGCTGCTCTGCTCTGTGTATAGAGATATATAGATACATTCATCCCTCAGCTCAAGGATTTCATGTCAGCTTCTCAACCTTTATCAGTGCTTCAGGAATTATTCTGAATTCTAGTCCAAGAGTTGCTAAGTCCTATACAGGTACTATAGACATGTAATATAGGAAATTTATGAGAAAAACAACTGTCAGATAAATTCACAGCTGAAAAAGGAAATGCAGACACCAATAATGGCAACCCTGAAAGTCAGAGATGGAGAAAAAGAATCTGCCCTGCACGAGCTCTCGTCTTTCTTGCCTAATGTATTTCTTTACTGCACTTCTTTCATATATTTATTGCTCAAAGTACTTTTTGTTGTTGTTTCTGTTGAAATTGGAGATGACAGGATATGGTTTTGAAAGTCCCTCAGCTTCCTGTGTCAGGAGGGTGATTGTCAAGATGCGGACGTGAAATCAAACCAGACGAAAAAATTAAAATCATGAAGTGAAACTCTGTGTCTCACAGAATGAGCTACTTGTCACTTCCTTCCCATCATGCAGACTTCCCTCTATCCCAGCACCAAGTGGTCAGGGTTCTCCACTTCCAACAGCAAATACTGAGTGAAACTCATATAGGAAGCAAGAAGACCTCCTAAAAAAACCAAGTAATTCAAGAAGTTTTTCAGTCTGATTTTCAAGGCATGCAAACATAAAGGATTAAAACCTGGGGAATAGCTAACATTAGAATATTAGAATAATAGCTAACATGTGAATATTTTGAGCCTTTCCCTCACTGCTGCCATTGTGGGACTGACAGAACAACCCCACTGGGGGCTAGGTGGCCATTTCAGCAGCAGATTTCCCCCAAACTTGAGGTGTGCACTTCTCAGCATTTCACTAAGGAAACAGGGAGCAAGGTGGAACCAGGTAAGTCCAGGCTGTGGATCATGGATTTAAGGCAAACCAAAGAATCCCATGCTGCACCCACTGGGCTGTCGGGGCTCCTCTGCTGCTCCCTGGGTACTTGTCCTCTCACTAATCAGCCCTAATCACACCACCTCACAAATTAAAACACAAAAAGCATTTGATCTTCGTGTTCCATTGAAGGAGATCATTGTCTCCTCAAACCTCATCAATGAATATAAAGGACAAAGACAAGAGAGGGGAACAGCACAACCCACGCTCCAAACATCTGAATGCCATTTCCCAGTGGTGCTCACTAAATCCAAATGCTTTTGCTCTGCCCAGAAATGCCAGAAACACAGGCTGGGCTGGGTATTTGTACCAGAGAGGCTCTGGGGACAGGAAGCAGCTGAATGCCCGGGTGGCTCCCAGCGCTGATTCACTCCAGCTTTCCGTGTTCAATTCAGCTTCCTGGGAGAAAGAAAACACACTGCAGCCACGAACTCCTCCAGCTCCTTGGCTAAAGCCCAGGGCAATACATTCCTTCCCAGGAGTGGCAGATCACAGCAGGGACAGAAAGGCTACTTCTGATCAGATGTGGCAGTTCTTTTTGTCCTGCCCTTGCCAAATCTGCCCTGGTAAATGGGAACTAGGCACTTTGGGAAAAGGTGGAGTGAGCATTGCCTTGATCCATGCTCCTTATCCCACTAAATTATATTTCACAATCAAACATGAAGGATTTTTCATAGTTCTTTTCTCTTTTCAAATATTTTTAATAAAAGAGCACAGTCAAATTTCCTACCGCAATCCTTACTACCCATTGTTTTGCTGCACATAGCTGAAACTTTGTTAGATTGCTCAGACACCTGGTTTTGCCAGCAGAAGTGTTTGCAAAAAAGACTTTAAAAAAGTATTAATAAACAGATATTTTTCAGTGATGTGCGAATGAATAGGAATCAATATGAAGCCCTTGGGAAATGCACTTCTCTCCAAGGGCAGAGTTCAGGTTACTGGGGTGCTTGTCAGTGATCATTTCTCCACTTGCAGCACCTAGATTTCCAAGAAATCCACATAAAAGGGGCTCCTGCTTCCCTGAGAGCTGTTGAAACTCTTTTCCTGGTACAACAGTAGATCCTAACCCAGATTTTTTTTATCTGCTTCTCACCCTGTTGGGCAGAAGTAAGGATGAGCCTTGAAGCATTGTCTGTCAGATAAAAACTGGACCACAGGAAAAGCTGAGAGGGATAAATCCTGGAACAGATACATAAATGAGCAATAGCTAAGCCATATGAAATATAATGAAGTGCAGACTTGCAGGCTTTGGAGATGGAAAAGACCTCTTAAGGTCATCTAAACCCAGCTTCTGCCAGTCCAGGATTGGCCCCTAGAGTGATGTGCTGAACTTTAAGGAAAAACCAGGCTGCCAAAAGCTTTGTGAAACCCATTACACTTGTTCCAGGAGAGAAATGAAAATCCCCAAACATCATGAACAGGCTTCAAGTCATGGAGTGCCAGGAAAATTTGATTGTGTCCCCATCTCCCTACCAAACCTCAGTGAGGAGCCAAGTCCAGAGTGTCAGGGCACTGTACAACACTTGGATAGCATTGGGAATGGGGACTGTATACCTCCTGGATAGCATTGGGAATGGGGATTGTACATCACCTGGACAGCACTGGGACCAGGAGCTGGACTCCATGAACCTTGTGAGTACCTTCCAATTCAGGATATTCCATTATTCCTGACTCTATAGCTGTGTGTGCTTGAAAAAGCAGGTGAGGTTTTGCTGTGCCTTAGTAATAAACACCTCTTAAGGATTTGGGATCACTACACAATTTCCAAGGCAATTCTCATGTTTTCTCCCCAAGCTCACACCCACTGCACCCCAAACCCTGCTTAATTGTTTTGCCAGCACAGCAAGCAGCAGGGCTGTGTTGATTCATTCCTCGGGGTGCTGAAGCCAAGCACTTTGTGAGTGACTTGCATTTTCCTGCAGCTGTTCCAGCATTCCTGGGTGGGTGACACTGTCCCAGACTGTCCCCATCCTGCACTCACCGTGGTTGGAATGCCTCACTGTTAGAGATGGATGATGTGATGGTTGGTGTGTTAAGAGATGAATGTTATGTGTACCTTAAGAGAAGTTTTGTAGATGTATAATTATGTTATTGTAATATATCCTCCCACAGCCCTCTTTCCCTGCCCCCTTGTATTGTTGTCACAGGATGGCCTTGGTAGACAGGGCATTTGGGGAGGGTCAGCTTGTCACTAGGAGATGTGGCAGAACAACACCTGACCTCCAATCAAGATATAATAAAGTAATATCCACCAATGGATGGCAGAGAAAGAGCTGACTGACAAGACTTTGGGAAGGGCTAAGGGTATAAAAACCAGAGCATCCATTTTGTAAACGAGCACGTGGCCGCCAGCCACGGGGACTCCCAGCACTGCTCTTTCTCCTTATTCAGTCTTTTGTTGTACTTTTGTTAAGGTTTAATAAACCTTTGAAATTCTAAAAGTCAACGTCATTTCTTATACTCACGCAGTCCTCATCCCGAACTCACTCACCATGGTTGGGATGTCCCACACTGTCCCCATCCTGAACTCACCATGGTTGGGATGTCCCACACTGTCCCCATCCTGAACTCACCATGGTTGGGATGTCCCACACTGTCCCTTACCCCACTCACCATGGTTGGGATGTCCCACACTCCCCCAACCCCACTCACCATGGTTGGAGTGGCGCATGCAGTCCCATCCCACACTCACCGTGGTTGGAATGGTTGGAATGTCCCACTCTGTCCCATCCCCGCTCACCATGGTTGGAATGTCCCTCACTGTCCCAATGTCCCACACTGTCCCATCCCACACTCACCGTGGTTGGAGTGTCCCTCACTATCCCAATGTCCCACTCTGTCCCATCCCTGCTCACCATGGTTGGAGTGGCGCACGCAGTCTCCATGCACTCACCGTGGTTGGAATGGTTGGAATGGTTGGAATGTCCCACTCTGTCCCATCCCCGCTCACCGTGGTTGGAGTGTCCCTCACTGTCCCAATGTCCCACACTCCCCCATCCCCGCTCACCGTGGTTGGAATGGTTGGAATGTCCCACTCTGTCCCATCCCACACTCACCGTGGTTGGAATGGTTGGAATGTCCCTCACTGTCCCATCCCACACTCACTGTGGTTGAGTGTCCCTCACTGTCCCAATGTCCCACACTCCCCCATCCCTCACTCACCGTGGTTGGAATGGTTGGAATGTCCCACACTCCCCCATCCCCGCTCACCGTGGTTGGAGTGGCGCACGCAGTCCCCCAGCACGGCGCTGAAGCGGCTCTGTGCCCCTGCCTCTGGGAAGCAGTAGCAGCTGTGCCTGCAGAAGGGCTGCCACAGGTACACCGGGAACTCCTTCGGGAGAGGAACGAAGGCTGCAGCCGCCTCCTCGCTTGAGCCTGCACAGAAACACCTCTGTCTGAGAGCTGCAGATTTCCTCTGTGCCACCTCTGCCAGCAGGGTGATCTCCTTCCCAGCCCAGGGGACTGGGCACAGAGGGCAGGGGGACACAGCTCAGCTGGCATCAACCACCTCTCTGTGTTACACCACAGCAACTTGATGGCCTCTTGCTTTGTACTCAAGGTGGCAAAAATCTAGTTTTGGCAAAATTTCAGAGAAACTATGTCACTGGATTGCAGCTGTTAGGGAAATGGTTTTCATGGCAGATAAATAAATTAGTGGGGAGCTCTGGTCTGTTCCACATAAAGACCATTTAAGAGCATATGGGCTTTCTTATAGAAACAAACTGCATAAAACTGATAGTGTTGGAACAGCAGTGCTTTCCCTGGTTCCAGGACTCCTACACACAACTGCCCTTAAAAACTGTCATTTCAAGCCCTTGCAGGTGATGTAAAGAGAGCACCAAGTACCTCTAGCTCCCACCTGCCCCAGGTCCCTGCACACAGGAGATGCTGGACAGCACATTCAGGGATGACCAAACCCAAACTGGAGTCACTGATATGCACTGAGAGCCCAGACACAAAAGCTTCACCTCAGAGGGTCTTCAGCACCACAGGCAGGGAGTAGGACCATGAAGATGAAGTGATGATCCTTTTGAACTGAGAGCCATGGGAAGCTCCAGATGACTCAACCCCAACTGTGTGGAGCTGTGTGGACGCCTCCCAGCCCCTCTGACCACCCTGTGCCTTGTGAGAGGGCACCTAACTTTTAAATGCTAAGGATTTAAAGGACTCAAAAAATAAATCCTTGTCTTCAAGTTGCCCTTATCCCTTTCGTTATGTGTCATCCCATTCTGACTCTGTGACATTTGCAATGTGAGACCTGCTTCCATAAAGCCTGAATTTTCTCCATCTTGGTGGAGTGGGGACAGGCAGGACCACAGCAGTTCCTGGCCCAGAAACAACAAACTCAGGAGCAGCCACCTTCCTGCCCTCTCTGTGGGACATATTATCAGCTGTGAGTCAACACAGACAGCTGGCATCTAAAAATGGAAACAAATAAACCAGGAATATTAACAAAGCCCGGGAACAATGGTGCTGTGGTTCCTGCCCTGCTTCTGCACAGCTCCCAGCAGCTTTGTGCTGGGATGCTGGGAAGAAAGGGAGCCAGCATTTCTCTGAATGTTGGCTTACAGCATCTGCTTTGTTCACCCACTCTGGAGCTGTGCTTGAACTTGGGAAAAGAGCTGTGGGCATCTTCTGCTACCCCATTTTAAATTGGAGCCTGAAAGCCTTTCCAGAACAGAGTAAGGAACAGAGCCTGGGCTTTGGCAGTTTGGCTTTGAGCAGGGCTTACCAAGAGGGTCTGGAAAATGTTTATCAGACAGTAAATTGTAATCTTCTTCTGAAGTCAGGACTTTGCCTCCTGCAGGAAGAATGTGATATTTAGGGCTGGCTCCCTTCTGGTAGGCCTGGAAAATCAATAGAGAGGAAGTATTGTCAAACAGAGATTTAAGGAGAGAGAAAACATAAAATACACAATTCACTGTCAAAGCCAGGAGCTGACTCCATGATCCTTGTGGGTCCCTTCCATCTCAGGATATTCTATTATTCTAATGCATGGGGATATTGCCCAAAGGGAGAATCTTTTTGTCAGGCTGCATTTTGGAAATGTTCCCATGGCATGTCAAATCTAAAGCATGGTTAAATGTAAAAAACATGTTTGAAAATATCCTCTCAGTGCTTATCTGCTGTGGTGAGGAGTCAGGGAGGGAAAAAGGATGGGCTTTTCTCCTGAGCCCAATTTGTTGGATTTGTCAGCCAGGACTAGTTTGACTATGGCAGCTTCCAGGCAAAAACCTCCACTGTAGTCAGCCTGGAGCCACCCAAATCCTGCTACTTCAGATCCAACTGCAGCAGCACAGGGATGTATCACAGGGATGTAGAGATGCCAAAGTAGAGATGCCTGGGACAGGCACAGCAAGGCTCAATTGCTGTTAAAAGGATTTGTTAGTTCTTGCTGATGTATCTGTCCAAGGCAGGGCACTTGGCAGTATCCTCAGCATCCCTGTGGGGCTTCCACTGGAGCCACCCTGACGAGGACAAGGTTTTACCTCCTACTGCTGGAGGCAAGGCAGCAGCAGCAAATCCACTCACTCTTGGTTTATCTGGGGGTGTACAAGCAGATCCAGAAGCAGCACTCACCTCTTTGGTCTCAAAGCAATCCACAGTGTAGTCATTTTTGATCACGACGTATCTGTCCTTCCACTTCTTCAGGTCCTCAGCGAAGTGCAGCAGCTCTGCTTCGTACAGAACTGTCCCGGCTTCCCCCGCTGGCTGCAGGGACAATTGGTGACATTTGAGACTCCTCTGCACCGCTGACCACCTTGAAGCTTTTATTTCTACATTTCCATAATGCTGCTCTGAGGGCTTTTGAGCTTTCAAATGCAATTTGGAGTCATAAATCTCTGATTTCAAATGGTTCTAGAGACACAAGGAAATTCTTGTAGCTGAGGTGAGGAGGCAGCAGAACAGTTCTGCCTTCCAAAACACTGCCAGATTTCTGAGAGAGAGATTTATTTACCTTTCAGCTGACATGCTGAATGCAAGATGAGAATCCTACAGTGGTTTGGGTTGGAAGGGACCTTAAAGATCATCTAGTTCCAACCCCTGCAGGATGACTTGGAGTTCACCACCTCCCATTTTCCACTACATAATAGAAATATTTCATTGATATGAAAAGCGGGGTTTTATTATAATAAGGTAAATTGTTTCCCATTTCTTTGAAACACTTTTGCATCTGTGCTGTAGTAACTGATATGCACCTTTCTGAAAGACACAGATCTTCTATTATCCCACCTCACTGCTTTAACCTACTCATTTCAAGAGCATTGGAAATCCATGATTTCCAGTATGTTCAGAACATTTAAATCTTTTTCTTCTTAATCTAGGAGCTGGTTGTCTTAGGTTGCAATACAGGATGTGACCAAAAGTACGTATTCTGTCACCATCTGTTGAGCCGGGTGGGGCAGTGACCCTTATCTCCGTGGCACATATTATCTGCTAATGGGCC
>JAOTQP010000403.1:6576615-6588509 GCA_026413545.1 Cichladusa arquata | reverse complement strand
TTCCAGCGGCTTTCCCGATCCCGGGGTACCCGGAGCGCTTCCAGCGGCTTTCCCGATCCCGGGGTACCCGGAGCGCTTCCAGCGGCTTTCCCGATCCCGGGGTACCCGGAGCGCTGCCCCCAGCCCCGTACCTCGGATGTAGGCGCACTTGCTGTCGTCCAGCTGCGCGGAGGCGGAGGCGCCCATGGCTCGGTGCGGGCACCGTGCGAGCCCGGACCGCTCCCGCCGAGCCCGGACCGCTCCCGCCGCTTCCTCCGCAGGCACCGCCCCCGGGCCCGGCCCTGCCCCGCCCCAGCCCGGCAGCGACCGGCGGGAACCCGGCACGGACCCGGCCCGTACCCGGGGGAACCTGGCCCAGACTCCCCCCGGACCCGGGCCGGACCCACGGGCGCCCCCCGCCCCGCGGGGCTCTGAGCCCCGGACACGCTTGTCCCGGCTGCTCCTTGTGCCTCCGCTCTGCTCTGCCCCACTGTCGGTGGTCACCACAAAATCCACATCCCCTTGGAGACTCGGCTAGAGCCTCCAGAGTTCCCCCAGAGGCCACGCTAAAGACCGTGCCAGAGTGAAAGCACAGCTGAACAGGACCAAAATGCTTTTCCTGGAGGTGTCCGGGAGACAGCCGGCTCTGCCGCTGCTGATGGGTGCGGTGGTTGAGGGGTGACAGCGGCAGTGCTGAGGTGACGTGCGAACTCGATGATTTTAGAGGTCTATTCCAACGCTGAGGATTCTATGATTATTTGATAAAGGCCCTGGCTCAGGGTGCCCAGAGAAGCTGTGGCTGCCCCTGGATCCCTGGAAGTGTCCAAGGCCCGGCTGAACGGGCTTGGAGCAACCTGGGATAGTGGAAGGTGTCCCTGCCGTGGCAGGGGTGGAATGACATGATTTTAAAGTCCCTTTCAACCCAACGCATTCCATGCTTCTGTGATTCTGTGATTTATGGCTCAGACTTCAGGGCCATATTGTTCCACTCGTCCCAGGAATATTGCAAACTGCTATTGTATGTTTGATTCCAGGATGAACAGTAAACCTACACAAGCAAGCACTAAAATACACATCCCTTCAGTAAATATTGTCCAGTGATCGAAACAACTTCCCAAAACACCAGTCTGCAGATCCTCAGCACAGCAATGTAAGACAGTTTGGAACAGATATCTGAATTCTCCTGCCCCTGAATAATAATTTCACATCATACCTAGATATGACTTTCTAAAGTATTTCCTTCTTTTTTGCTATTTTTATAACATTAACCCAGCTGACTGGCCATGGGCAGAGTGCCATCCCTTATTGTGCCTCATATGTTTTGTATGGAGCTGATGAGTTGCAATGAATATGGATTTTGCTGACACGCTGGAGGTTCACTGTGACTGCAAGTTACACATTTTACCATTGAATGCTTCTCATTCAGCTTGTACACATCTGCCACTCACTGTAAAATTGCTTTCACATAGTTCAGTTTTGCTGAACTATGCTGTGAGATTGGTAGATTTATCACTATGCCACTCAGCTGATCACAGAATGGTGAAACATTTTGGGGTTGAATCTTCTTAAACCAACTCTGAACTTGATCAAATTTGAAATATTGCAGGTGATATGTGACACTGAGTTCAGTGTTGTGCTAAACAACCTCTTTCCTTCCAAAATTCGTGTTCTCTGGGCACACACTGGTTGTATCTAAGTGTGATGGAGCAATTACTTCACTACCTTGAGGAGAGCAAGCTCATCCAGAGCATCACTGAGCCAGCATCTCACAAGTCTATAGAGGCCCCAGCTGAGCTAAAACATTTAATCAACAGCACTTCTAGAGGTCAAATGTGAACCAGACTCTGTTTTAAGTATATTTGGTTGTTAGGCTCTGCCTGAGAGCTCTTGGCAAGGTGGCTGCTGTGGTTTGCTCACTGCATCTCTGTGAGCTGTGTGAGCAGACACCAGTGAGGAAATAGTGGTTACTGGTGTGCATTTTGAAGGCATTAAGTCAGAGGATAATTCAGGCTCTGCTCAGAGCAGTGTGTCTTTTATCAGATGTAGCTGAGGAGCTTTTCATGTCACATGTAATGGGAAGTCAGCCTCAGGAGTCTGGAGGGATAAACCTTGGAGAATTCATGAGCTGTGAAGTGGATTGCAGTTCTGTCCCTTCATTTAGTAGATGAAAATATGCCAAATCCCAGAAGCTTCATACCCCAGAACTGATGTCAGAACATGCACTGAGTGGGAAACCTCCTTGTCTAATTACAGCTAGGGTAGAAACAAATTGAGAACTGAGGAGTTTATTTAGTTATTCTATACTTTGATACTACCTGATCCCCAAGATCCCAGGCATTTCATAAACTCTTGCTAATTAAAGACTGATTTATTAAGATAGGGAAATGCTGTGTTTTAATGGCAAAGCTTGTGTCTTTATCATCTTAAAAAGACACCATGAGAAATGTGAGCAAAATCAGGAACAGCGATAAACGATCCAACTTATGTACTGCTTAAAACAAAAACCATCCTCAAGATAAGAAATTTGCCACATTAAATTTTAAGCTGATGTGACACCTGCGCTGCAGCTATCAATGATAAAGTAATACAATCAAAACAAAAATACCACCAGAACCAAAACAAGTATTTTCCCACTTTTTCTCCTATGAAATCTTGGTCTTTAAGGGTTGTGTTTATTTTTACACACCCCAAAATTCCTTCTCTGAACACCTGTTTTGTAATATATCCTAAAGGCTGTATTATATCCTAAAGGGCAAAATGAAAGTGAATTCCTGAGTGAAGAGGATCAGGAGAAGCCCTTCTTTCCAAACAAAGGGATGAAGATCTACCTCTGCTGCCTCTGTGAGTTCCCTTGTGGCACAGTGACATGGAGAGAGAGGTGGTTTCTTACTTCACCACAGTCCACATGCTCTGGACCCATGAGGCTGCCAGTGAAGTGCTGGGAGCTCTGGTACCCAAAAAGGGCAGTGCACTGTCACTGCTGTATTCTGCTTTGGGAAGGAGGGAGGGAGAGAGGAGGAGGCTGTCTCCACCATCTCATCTATTTGATCTCCCACTCTGATGGAACACTGCTGTGCCCCAGGCATGACAAGATCCACTCCCAGCGCCACGGGCACACCATGGAGTGAACTTCCAGGGGCTGTTAGTCAAACACACAGTCCTTAACACAGCCACAGGGCTGCCAATCTGCAGAGGTATCATCAGAGGGACTGATAAAATCTTGGCCACCTGGCTGGCTGCTCTCCTTGTGTGATCAAAAAGGGGACGTGCCAAGGAAACAGCTTCTTGGAGAGGCTGCATAAGAGCACTTGGCTGTGCCCCTTGTTCCAGAGGTTCACCCTGTGTGTGCTCCCCCACTGCCCTCTTGGTTGCCTCAGAGACATGGTTTGTTATCAAACAGAAGCACTAGAAAAGGTGTGTGGAATCCATTGGGAGAGATGATTCATTACCCAAAACTACCTTCTAGTGTTTCTCCAAGGGAAAGGAGCCATTTTAAGGCCACTGACTTTGTAGGCAGGATAACAATGTGCTGTTGACACAGCCAGCTGCAAATGTAATGAAACTGTAATGAATAAATAATAATTATCTGTTGCTAGAGGAAACAATCATTATTGTCTGAAGTTCAAAATCAGGTTGCAGACAGTGTGAGAGATGTGTGACAAAATAAAAACAATCCTTTTCTCAGGACAGACTGTTGGCTGAAGTATATACTGAATCCTTTCCCTGTAAGTAAAATTAAAATGTTATTCTTTTGAGTTATTTTCAAAAGGTTAGAAGAAGGTCTTAAAATCTAGCTGCAGAAGATACTCTAAGAGAATCACAGCTGTTCTGGCTGGAAAATCAAAAATAACATTTTGATAAAATAGCCTTAAAAAAAAAGTTGAGTTGGTTGTGCTTTAGCTACTGCCCTAATTCAGAGAGACCACCCAGTGTGGGGCATTGAAAACCCATATACAGAAGAGTGGATTTTTACAGGTTCCTAATCCCAGAATCATAGAACAGCCCATGTTTGGAAGGGGCCTCAAAAGATCCTTGAACTTCTCCTGGGAAAGGAGTCTAAGGAGATTATCTAACATCCCATGCCATTGCACCTTGAGAACTTCAGCAACAGAGAATCTGCTACGCCCCTGAGGAGGTTTTGCCAATGAATTGCTGTTCTTGCTATAGAAAGCATCTTTCTAATACCAAGATAAAATGAAAAAGCACGGTGTGAAGACAGTATATGATGTGCTGCTTCATATATGAACTGAATGTTCCAGAAAAGAGGTAAAAATCGTGTTTATGGTCATTATTCAAATGAAGAAATCAGATAAAAAACCCTTATTTTTGTAACTGAAAAGTATAGATGACAGTCTGAACCACTCATGAAGGAGGGAAAGCAAGGCAAAGGAATAGTTCAATAGCAAGTGGTGATAAAATTATATAATTTTATCTATGGTCCTACCTTTCAAAGGTTATGTCGATCAAAATATAATCAAGGTGCTGAGTGCACAGTTCAAAGCAGGAGGAGGCTTTGCTGGTTGCCTTTCTCACTCCTTATTTTCTTCCCAATTATGTTTTATTATGTTGCTCATATTGAACGTGTGAACAAGACTCATTGGAATACTCATTGAGAAACAGTGCTCATAAAAAAACAAATTATAAATTACATTAATTATTCTACCCTGCTTGGTTGCAAATTGTTTAGATATGTCAATTTTGCCCACAGAATTGAATGTGATACATAATCTGAGAGGTTTTTGAAACTCCTGCAATAGAATGTTTTCTGATAAAGCATTCATGGTGACATGGCAGTAGTTCTCTACTTGCATTCAGTAAATATGTATATCTATATATACACAAACATAGCCCCAGTCCATAGCAGGGCTCAGCTAGACATTAGCATTGCTACCAATTGAGAAATTCCATCCTCAATATCCAAACAACACATATCTTGTTCCTCAAATGCTAAATACTCTTGAGTGGAAAGGTAAAAAACTTGAGGTTAAAAAACTCTTTTTTCTTCATTGTCCAAGAGTGGGTGGTGATGAAGACTTCCCAGTAATGACAACGAGAAGCTTCTCTCTCTTCTGACACCTGAGATTCTGGAGTGGGAGGATTCCAGCAGCTGAGCCTTTAAGACACAGGTAAGCATAACAAAAGAATGCTGCTTCCCTAGAATTCCTTCTCAAAACGGAGGGGAACAGCAGCTCCCATGGTACTCACTCAGAGAGCTCTGTTCTTTGGTTTCTATCCACAAGGGCCCTTCAGGTTCCCAGTTCTTATGGAGTACAACCAAACACTTGCAAATCTATTCTGAGCAAGTGATACTCTTTACAACCAAATACACAAGCTGTTAGTACTTAGGGCACATCACAAACTTGCATGTCCAGACTGCTTTTTAAAACAAATTCTAAAACTGATTTATTACGAATAAACAGATTGTCACAAGTACAGCTCCAGGCAGCAGCTGTGGAGAAGGGAAAGCACTGCACACCTGGAGGGAAAAAATCCTCTCAGATAAGTAACCCCACAAGAACAAGAGACTCTGCCTTACCTTAATGTGAAGTAATTTCTCTTCAAGCCCTGTGGTGAAAAGTTGCCTTGGAGTTGTCTCCCCCCCGCTCCTCGGTTTTCCTGCAGGAGTGCTGCTGGCCCTGTCATTGCCATGTCAAGAACCTGATGGGAACACTCTTTCAAGCTTCTTTGCTTGTTCTTTTGATGTCAGCCTTGTGGCTCTTTGAAGTTGGAGTCTCCTTCTGGAAGGCTGGGGGGCAATGCGGGATCTAGAAGAACAGGAAAGTAGAGAGGTACAGCAAACCCAGCACCGCTGGGAATTGGTAAGGAGTGAAATGGATTGTGAGGACGTGCCACAGGACTGAGGGCATCTGGGACAGGAGTGAAAACTCTGAGTAGGGATGCAAAACCCAGAGTCTTGAAGATATGGTTCTGGATTTTATTTCCTACAAAGTAAAGAATCCTAGAGTTAAAAATCACCTCCAGCTGTGGCACACTGCATTTGCCTGCCCCAGTGGCCCAGAAATTACATGGTTTTGTATATATGTAAATTAAAATAAAATATGTGTGTGGAACTTTCCTGCTTTGAAATACACAAAACATACTTGGTAAATTCAAACAGCATTTCCTTCTCTGCTTAGTCACTAGTTATGAAATCTGTTAATGATGAATGAGGTGCTCATTCCTGCTCAGCTGCCCTTAGAGCCTATATTTTAATTAGTTGGGACATTCATGTCAAAACAACTAATGCACAGGCCCTCATAAATTCATTGTTGAAGTTCCTCGTTGTCAAACAAGACTCATGGGTTTGTTCCCTGGCTGAAAATAGAGGTGGTGCCCAGAAACCAGTGAATAAAGCACAGCTGAGTGCCCTTCCCACCGCCCGGTGCTCCCACGGCCACAGAGCAGCAAACAACAAGGCACAGCCCAATCTGCTGATCTCAGTGGAAAATCCAGAATAAAAAGCCATCTGTTAAGGCTCCACTGGGTTCTTTACTACTTCAAATGGGCAGCCACACCTGCCTGGAACACCAAAACCTTCCTAAGAGGTAGAAATAAGTTCATAGGGAGGGATTTGCAGGAGGCAGCCTGGTAAGAGAGGAGGGCTGAGGCATCTCACTGCCTCTGAACAGTCTAGTGAGGCAAGATGCCAAATCCAGAAATAAACCTGCCATTTTCTCATCTTAACCAAGGAAATCATAGTGACTCTGCTTAGAGGAGTAAGAAATTCTACTTCCAATTGATTATCAAAGATGTGACTGAAACTTTCTTCCCAAGTGAGCTGCTCTTCCTGTATTATTAACAACTCCTCAAAAGTCCAGCAGGCATAGGCTGCAGAAACTAAATGATCCTGCAGACATGATTAATGAAGGGGAGGACTAAATCCCCACGACATCTGGATTTGCTTCTTCTGGCCACAGATGGTTTTGGTTGCTTTTTATTCCAAGTATATTCGTTAGGACCAAGCATGGGGTTTAAACACAGCTTTCTGTTCCAAGCCTCCATTTTCCATGGAGAAGCTTCTCCTCAGGACCCTATCCAGGGAGGCATATGTAACAAATAAAGTGGGATTTGCTAAACCATCCTGCACACTGAAAGGGCTGCAAGAGTTCAAAAGGAGACACACAAAGGAAAAAGGAATAGTTTGGGGTTTTGATGCATTTTCTGTCCCTCTCTGAAGTGATTGTCTCGTCTGCTTCATTTTCCTTTCAGATAATTTTATAAAAACTTTACCCCTCCGAGGTTTTGAACTTGGAGTAGATGGATCACAAAGTGTTTACAAGTTTTTCTGTTCACTTAGTGTAGATGCTGAGAGCACAAGTCCATCCACCCCAGGCTGGCTCCTGGGCTGGGAAAGCCACCCAGCGAGCAGCCTCCCAGCCATCCCATCATGCCATCACTGGGTGAGGCTCCCCTCATCCCTGGGATCCTGTCAGCCTCCTGCTCCCCTCCAGCCCATCTGCACTCACCCAAAGGGTGCCTGGACAGAAGGGGGGCATCACCTCAGCAGCACCAGCACATCCTCATGGTGGAGCAGCCAGCACACACCTTTCCAGTTAATTATGACCATGACTTATTTGTGTGATAAAATACGGACACGAGGTCTTTCAGTATCCCCTAGGAGTGCAGATGTAGTTAACTGGTGTATGACTGATTTTCTTACACACACTGTGTTGTCTCTCCAGCTGTTAATATGGATAACAATTACTCTGCTTTTTTATCACAGTACCTGCCTTGGGTTCACTCTTGCCTCACAAAATAACCAATGAAGAAACAGCAGTGGCCCTGGTTATGTAATAATGATCTGCTTAGAATTGATAAACTCTATCAAATCACTAGTAATTCTGTGTTTTTTTTCAAAGCATTTTAAATGCCAATGTTTATTTGGCTGTTATAGGAAAGCATAATACTTATTTAAAAACTTGCTTGCTTTCAGACACATCCACCATCACAGTCCCAGCTGTTTTGCTGTGCAGTAGTGAACACACTGTCATATTTACTGCATTAAAACCACTCTCTGCAGATCAAATGAGATTATTTTATTGCTTTTTTTGATGATGTTTAGCAGAAACCTATATTCTCCTGGTTACCTACACAGCTCAACTTTACCAGACTGGTTTTGACCACAGTCAGTTGCACTAATGTTTGTAAGTGAAATGCAATTATTGCTTTTCCTTCCTTTTCTATTTCATAATAAAGTTAGTATTTCCATAGACACTAGAATCCTCATTTTCCTGACATGAGAGAAAATAACAACATTCTTCTGTTATCCCAACTTTGAAACATGATGATTAAAATTATTATAATAGATCACAGAAAAATCCAGTTTGGAAGGGACTTCAGGAGCCCATCTGCTCCAAATTTTGCTGGAAGCAGGATCTTTGTGTTGGGCTGTCCAGGGCTCTGTCAAGCCAAACCTTGAATATTTCCAGTGAGGGAAATTTTACCACTTCCCTGGCAACCTAGTGCAGTGTTTAATTGTTCTCACAGTGATTTTCTTCCGCTTAAACCCAGACAGAATTTCTCCTTGGGGCAAGTTGTTTGTATTAACCTTAGTGTGTTTTCCCTTGATGTGTTCAGATGTACAAATTAGCTCTTGCCTGTGTAAATAATCAACAGAAGAAGCAGCAGTGGCCTTGCTTCATTTCTGATGGCACAATGGATGTTTAGCAGTTGAACTACCTTAAGGGTGGCTTTTGCCACACCTTGCAGTAAGTACTGGATAGAACTAGGGGCTCTTTCAGTATTCTGTCAAGGACCAGAGAGCCCAGGAACACAGAAGCGGGCAGGAGGCTGAAACTGGGGGTGTTGATGTTCTCCAACAACCACTCAGCCTGTTTTAAAATGAAGTTTTTTGAGCATTTTGTCTGTATAGAATAATTGAGCTGCAAGGATCCCTGCTGTGGACTGAAAGCAGTGTGCAAACCAAGACCTTGAGTCTTGCCAACAGTTACCTTTTACTTGGCACGCTGCCCAGAATTAAAATCTTGCAAGATTTTAGTCTCCATTTCTTTGGTATATTCCTGTAGCTATTTAAACAACCAATAAAATAAAGGAGAAAAAAAAGAAAAAAGAAAAAAGAGATTATAAAAATGTTTAGATTATGGACTAAGCATGCATAATGGTCTGGCTGTGGTTCCCTTCTCTTTCCCCAAATACCTAAAGAATAACAAGAGGAAATACTAAAAAGAACCAGCAATTTAAACAAAAGCTGTGAGGTCAAACTCTCCCTTGCTCCTCCTTCCTTCTCTTTATCGCTGGTCTCCACTTGGCTGCTGGCTCCCAGCTGAAGGCACTGGCTGTATTGTTAGTCCATGGACAAGAACAATACACCCAACAAAGGCTGGGCGAGCTCAGGGGTAACTTGAGCCTTTCCAGAGTTTTGCCTTGTGCAAAGAGAAAATCCTCTGAAAAGAAGGAAACATAAACTGAAGTTCACGTGGAATCATAGAATCATGGGATGGTTTGGACAGGGAGAAACTTCAAACCCATCCAGTGCCACCCCCTGCCATGGGCAGGGACACCTTCCCCTAGCCCAGGTTGCTCTAAGCCCTGTCCATCTTTGCCTTGGACACTTCCAGGGACAGAGAGAATTTCTGCCCAATATCCCATCTAACCCTGCCCTCTGGCAGTGGGAAGCCATTCCCTGTGTCTTGTCTCTCCATCCCCTGTCCCAAGTCTCTCTCCAGCTCTCCTGGAGCCCCTTTAGGCACTGGAAGGGACTCTGAGGTCTCCCTGGAGCCTCCTCTTCTCCTGGTGAACATCCCCAGCTCTCCAGCCTGGCTCCAGCCCTGGGAGTATCTCCATGGCCTCCTCAGGCTCCAAGAGCCCCACATCTTCCCTGTGCTGTGGTCTCAGAGCTGGATGCAGTGCTCCAGGTGGAGCCCATGAAGCACCAACCCCAAGTGTGGTCACAATGGACAAGCTGGCACTCATCTGTCACTAGACTGTCACATTAGTGTCACGGGAATGAGCTGCCCAAAGCACAGCTATGTCTGTGTCAGATGTGTCTGCAAAGAAGAGTGCAGAGAAGCAACTTGGCAGGGCTGTAAGTGCAGCTCTGGGTGGGGCAGCAGGGCAGAAAAGGCACCAAGAGGGGCTATGAACCTTCTCACTAGTGGTGCACAGGGCTCCACTTGCCAGTAAGCTCTCACAGCAGTGAAACAGGATTGGAGTTGGAATCTCCAGTTTAAAGAGAGCCCAGTGGCAGCTTGGCCTCAAGGGAGCACCTGCACCAGCAGGTGAAGGGCAGCCCACCAAGTGGGAAGGTGTTTAGGAAGAACACTCTGATTGAGGACAGGATGGGGAGAAGTAGCTGCCACTCAGTGCAGTTCCCCTAAATGCTGGAATTGCCATGGAAAAAGACTTAGTGCGTCCTGACAGTGCTCCAGTGTCCAGGCTTTGGAATGTTTCTGCTGTCTGCAAAAGCCTTGCATGGCTACAGCCCTGAAAATAAACCCAGCCCGAGCTGTAAGCTCATTCACATTCTGGGAGCACAGGCAAGCAGCACTAACTGCAGCAAAGTGGAGGCTGTGTAAGGGGATTTTCTCCTTTAACAAGGAACTGGTTCACTGTGTAGGCTGGTATCCACGTCTGGGATTGAGGTAGTGGTGTGACACGAGAAATAAAGGAAGCTGTACACTTCCTACCCAGTCTGCTCTCACACATCTAATTAGAGACACTGGTAAAGGTTGTACTCCTCACTGACTGAAGGCTGGAATTGCTGACATGAGTGACAGCAATCAGATTTTCACTCCTGTTGAATGCATTAGCTACCAAAACCACGGATGCTCACTTGGCTGCTCTAACTCTCTGAGGTTATGCAAAATATAACCTCAACCAAAACTTTAAACCAGCTCTTCTCTCCCTGTTTTAATGAGATGTTTTCACACCAGAAGTTACTCCTTGCTGTTGGGCGCCCTCTCCTGCACGTTCACCTCTGCAGCTGTTCTGGTGACAGAGAATCCCTCTTCCTCCTTCTCTTCCTCCTCCTCTTCCTCCTCTGGTAAAATCCTTCCATACAAAAGTTCCTCCTGACCCCACACACCTCCCTGTTTTTCAGATACCCAACTTGTGGCCACTCACTACACTCCAGAAAGCTCCCAGGCAATCTTAGCTTTGCTAGTAAAGAGTTACCAGTCAATTAGTTTTCTTTACAAAGCAAAATAATTCCAAGTATCCTCAACTTAAAATCATAGAATCCCAGACTGGTTTGGGTCGGGAGGGACATTAAGGATCATCTTGTTCCACCCTCTGCCATGGGTGGAACCTTCCACTGGAGTCAGGTTGCTCCAATCCTTGAACACTTCCAAGGATGGGGCAGGCACAGCTTCTCCCCATCCTCAGAGGAAAGAATTTCTTCCCAATATCCCATCTAACCCTGCCCTCCTTCACCTTAAAGCCATTCCCTGTCTCCTGCCCCTCTATCCCTTGTCCCAAGTCCCTCTCCAGCTCTCCTGGAGCCCCTTTTAGGCCTTTCCTCACAGGAGAGGTGTTCCACTCTACTCACCTCCATGGGCCCATGTGTTGGTTTTGCACAGCCTGGTTTTTGGTAGCAGGGGCCCACAGAGGTGGCTTCTGTGAGAAGCTGCTGGAAACTTCCATCATGTCTGTCAGAGCCAATCCCTGATGGCTCTGGAGATGGACATGCTGCTGGCCAAGGCTGGGGCAATGACAGAGGCTGGCAATGCCTCTGTGATAACAGATTGAAGAAGAAAATCAGAACAAGGTGGGCACAGTTTTTTTTTAGCCAGAGAAGAGGAGGAGGTGAGAACATCTGAGGGAAACAACATGGGGACACCAAGGTCAGTGGAGAAGGAGGGGCAGGAGGTGCTCCCGGTGCTGGAGCTGAGATTCCTCTGCAGGCTGTGCTGAGACCATGGTGGAGCAGCTGTGCCCCTGCAGCCCCTGGGATCCAC
>JAOTQP010000403.1:6552472-6576206 GCA_026413545.1 Cichladusa arquata | reverse complement strand
AGAGAAGAGGAGGAGGTGAGAACATCTGACGGAAACAACATGGGGACACCAAGGTCAGTGGAGAAGGAGGGGCAGGAGGTGCTCCAGGTGCTGGAGCTGAGATTCCTCTGCAGGCTGTGCTGAGACCATGGTGGAGCAACTGTGCCCCTGCAGCCCCTGGGGATCCACAGGGATGCAGAGATCCACCCACAGCCCCTGGGGATCCATGGGGATGCAGAGATCCACCCACAGGCCATGGGGATCCACAGGGATGCAGAGATCCACCCACAGCCCCTGGGGATCCACAGGGATCCACAGATCCATGGGGGATGCAGAGTTCCATCCACATCTTGGGTGACAAACTGACCCAAACCCCTACACCCTTTCTCCTGTGCTGTTGGTGGGAAGGAGGGAGGGGATAGGGGAAGAAAAGATGTTTTAAGGGCTTACTTTACTTCTCATTATCCTCCTCTAACTTGGCTGGTAATAAATTCACTTTGTACCTTTGAGCCTGTTTTGCCCTTGGAGTGTTTTCTCCCAGTCCTTAACTCATGAATTCTTTGTTAATTTTTTCTCTCCTTTGCCCAGCTGTGGCAGGGGAGGTGAGTGAGTGGCTTTTGTAGGTGGCTGGTGTTTGGCCAGTGTCCAACCACAACACCCCATCATGCCCCTTCCAGCCTTCTTGCTCCCTGTAGTGAGGCACAGTAACATGTCAGTGATAATCCCTGCACTCTGGAGAGGCAAGAAGAAGCAGGAGGTTTGGTGTGTCAGTTCCAAATCTGAGTGTTCTGGCCAGAAGGGAGTTCAGAGGGGTGGGATGTGGCCTTTGCCTCCTGGCAGCAGCAGCTCAGCTCATCCAGCTGAGACTGTCACAATCACCAACAGCAGCTCTGGAAATCTGCTCCAGGTATGAGTCCTCTTGCCCTGCTGTGACAGAGAATAACCCATCTTTCCACCTGGAGAAGAAAATCTAGGTTCCACCTCCTGCAAAAGGCAAAACACAGGACACAAATCCTGAGAAATTCAAGAATTTCGACCAGGAAACCATGTGGTGCTAACACTGAATCATCACACTTCTACATCCTCCTCTCACGGGCTGATTACCAAACCACTTTCTCTCCTGCTTCCTGCCTCCTTATTCTATTTTACACTCTGTCAAGTTGTTCACACGGCTTCCTCACCCCCACTCTGTGTTCCAAGACTTCTCTTTATCGTATTTTCCTAGTTTATCATCAAAAAACTGCCAGAAATGAAGAGAAATTATATCCTAGAGAACACCAGACAGTGCTTTGACTTTTGGCCAGTGCTCTGCTACAACATTTATGGTATTTGATGCATATGTTTCAGAAGAGTTTTTATTGTAGCTTGGGGATGAGGAGTAGATGTCTGTTTTCTGTAAAATTTCACAGATAGCCGCTGTTCATGGTCTGTAGGTGCCTTTGATAAATCCTTCTGCAGGGTGGCCTGTTTGAGTCTTCTCTGATCAATGGCTACACAATACGACTGTCATTTATTTCACAAGAAAGGACATTAAAAATTTGAGTTTGGTTGCTTTGTGAAACCAGGTGTATACTCTACAGTTTCACTGCCCAACAATTTTGTATCCCTGACTTGTTTAGACACAGATGATTTTTTCCTCTGTTCCTGCTGGAGGTGTTCAGGACCAGGATACATGCCAGGAAGTCTGTGAAAGTTGTTCCTCCTCTTGTGGACCTTGTGGATTTAGGTCCCTCCCTCCCCATGCACACCAACCACCAGACTTCTGCAAAATCAACCACTGAAAGCAGTGGGAAAAGGAACCCCCCAGGTATCACGAATTGAAACTGCCTCCTGTGAGATTTACTTCAGCATACCTGTTCCTGGAACACAACAGGTTCTCTAAAGGACACAGAAGTATGGAACAAAGCTCCAAAAAATGCCTACTTTTTTATGGTAGTCAAAGCTTTGGTATCTATTGACAGTTTCATCCCACTGCCCCTTACCTTATCACTAGAGATGCCTGGAACTCCTTTCAAACAGTACTATGTAAATTGCTTCAGAGGTTTGAAGTAGGCTTGTTTTAACTTGTTTTTTCAAGGCAGTGTTTTCTAGTGTTGCTAAATTATCACCAAAAAACCTGATTTGATTTTTTTTTTTTTTTTTTTTTGTGGCTCCTGGAAAAATGAAGACATTAGATTGAATTTAAGAAGAAGTTTTTTAAGTGGGGGTGGTGAGGCCCTGGCACAGCAGAGAAGCTGTGGGTGCCCCATCTCTGGAAGGGTCCAAGGCCAGCTTGGATGGGGCTGGGAGCAGCCTGGGGTAGTGGAAGTCATCCCTGCCCTTGGCAGAGGATGGGACTGGGTTAGGTTTAAGGTCTCTTCCACCCCAAACCAGTCTGGGATTCTCTGACCAGAGCTATCTTGCCAGCTTAGCCAGTTCAGAGGTGTGAGAACAGAGGAGGCAATGCAGAACACCTGAAGTGGGTACAAAAAAAGGCTTCTCTGAGCAGTAGTCACCCTTGAGCATCCTCCTGTTGTGCACTCATCATAATGTCTGTCATTCCCAGTCACACCAGCCACATAATAGAGTTCTTCAGTGCTTCTAATTTTTATTGTCATTGTGCTCCCACTGTAATGTTAATTAGATTAAACCAGACTCCCACTGAGGCTGTAACAATGATAAACATTGTAGTAATCTGTCAGCTCTCTCTGAAACCACTTTCCACAGCTTTGGAAATGTGCTGCTCCAACAGACCACACTGCTGTGTATTGTAAATAATCTGCTTTGATCACACTTGCTCACATACATTGTAATAATCAGCTCTGAAAAAATAAACTTCTAATGACTCACAACCTGAGGCAAATTATTGATCTTTCCTATCAGCTACCATGAAGGGGGTCATGGAAGCAGAATGTGTAAATGCTGCCATTTTTAACTGTACAAGACAAATATTGTGAGGAGAGATTTCCTGCCAGAAATCTAACATACCTGCACATTAATACTCATAATTTTCTTTGTCTGGAAAGACTGGTTTATTCCATCTTTCCCTCTTTGCCTGAAATAGGTTCAAGCCTTTCCACTGATTGTTTTAAAGATAGCAGTAAATTCTGACAACTTTTAACATAGACACTCAGTTCTGTGGGATTTTGCTTCCAGGCCATAAACTCTTAAATCCATATTCTGAACAGATTTCTTCTGAGGAACAAAGAAAAGTGTAGGAATAAGGCCTGAACTGCTTTTCTTGTCCTATTGTACAGAGACACTCGGCAACAAAGCTCCCCTCATTATAGACCCTGTGCAGAATTAGGACTTCACAAATCCAGGTTCTTTACAAGTGCTGTGGAAACCATTATTACAGATGGTTCTGTACTTCTCACCAGCCCAGTGCCTCATTTCAGTGAATCCCAAAAGGTTAAGTGTTCTGTATTCAGTGTGTGTGTGTGTGTGCTGATGTATGGACATCTGCTGTGTCCATAAACCCACATTACACATCCCATTCCTCCTCCTGCTGCAAATCTGAAGCAGATGTGTGAGGCTGCAGAGAATAGGTGTAGGCTCGATTTCTCCAAACTGTGCCCTTGCTGCTGTTTGGAAGGCAGCAATTTGCCAAAGAGCAGAACCACAGACTTTAGAAGCAAGTAACAACATACAGCCACCATCTTGCTTTTCTATCCCTTAGCCTGAAAATAATCAAAGAAGAGTGGAAATAGAATCGAAAATGAGAAATTATTTCTTTTTTAGACCTCTACCCTAACATAATGCCTGCCACCAGCACCTACCAAAGTCCACTGCAGATCCCTAATTCATAAGGCTGGTAACTGTGATCTTGGAAAAAAATTCCAACTGCAAAGTCCTACTTAATATGCTGGGCTGAAATGTATGTTCAATATGCTCCAGCACCCCCAAATAAATCAGAGCTCACATCTGCAGAACCCAAGCCCAAGGGCTGTCCAGGCTGGAACAGCAAAGTCAGGGAGCTCCCACCATTTAGAGAGCAGAGCTGTGTTATGAAGAAATGGGCACAGCTGCTTTGGTGAGTCACATGTGGGTTTGGAGCCAGCACCCAGCTGGCAAACCCCTATTTTCCATCATTTCTTGAGGTCACTGCTGAAATTCAAGTAATGGAAAAAACAGATGAGTTAAAAGCAAACCTCCCTAAATTACATTTGAAACACCTAGGTCAGGGATAGTCTTGCACAATTTAAGCAGCCTCTGGAAAGTGTGGCACAATCATCCACTGAGCTTCTCCACTCAGGGAAACAGTCAGGTTGAGGATTGCAGGCTTTGACCAGCTACAAAACAAGGTAATTCTGAGCTACAGGAAATCTTCTAAAATAAGATATCAAATAGTGAAGGAATTGTCATTAATTTCCTGTAACAGATGCTTAAGCGAAGAATTATTAAAACTTATCTCGACTTTTTTGTCCATGATTTTTTCCCTTTTTTCTTCTCCTTCTGCCCTCTTCTCTTTTTGCCTTCTCCTTGTCTCTTTAAAAATATGCCTTTGGTCGTTGCTTTTTAAGTTTTGGTCACTACTTGTAAAGATCAACACAACAGACCAAGTCATCCTCATACTTATTTACCTTTTGCATAATTCCAGTGCAAGCATTAAGCCTCCAATGACTTCAGCAAAGGTTCTTGGTTGGGCCATTCACTGGAAGAAAAATAAACCTGTTTATACAGGGGGAAAAAAAGTCTGATTGTATCTATCTCATACTCCACTAGAGGGCACCAGATAATTATCTTAAATATCACCCAGGCAGCTGTTGTGTACAGGCTGTTAATTGCACCTAATTAGAGATCAAGAGATGCATTAATCAACTACAGGTCAGGCCTCAATACAGAAACACTCAGTGGCACTGTTTCCATCTACAATCAGCCTCCAGCTCCTATCTGGATCCCAAGAAGTGTGCAGGTATTACTTCTTCCTCCTAATATTCTCCTATTTCTAACCTTGCTGCTGTGCTGTCTTGTGTCACACACCTCAAATATTGCACATATTTAAAATATTGCCCACAGCCCTAGGATGAGAACACCCAGTGCTAATTTTTTTTTCCAGGGCACAGCACATTTTTTTCACCACAAATGAAAAGTTCATCAGTGCAAGAGCTTTACTTTGGGTTAGTGTCGGCCTGTAGTTAATCCCACAAACACCTTATATGCCTCATAAATCTTTGACTTCATCTTTGCAACACTTTCTATGTAGATATTTATTTATAAACTATTTCCAAACATTGTATACAGAGCTTCCCTTCATTTGGCTTTAATTACCTGTGTTTCTTTACTGCAGAGAGCAGGACATTGCTGAATGACAGATTAAAAAGTTGCAAAAAGGGTTTAATCACGTCTCTATTTCAATTCAAACTACCTTTGCTAGGCACCAGAGCTGGAACATTTGCTTTCTTTACCCTGACACTACTTAGACCCTTCTGAAAGGATGTGCAAAATCTTATGAGGAAGCAAGGTAAAAAACAAGATTTCTTTCCCTCAATCCACTTAGTATAATAAAAGTAGTAAACAAGGCATTACAATGAAAGCCAGCTGCAGTTTGATACCTGAGCTGGGTTCTGTCTCACTGCCCCCTTTGCAGAGCACAGAATCAACATTTTCTTGCCTTCCCCTAGTTTCTCATCACGAGATCCCACTCTTTTACCTTTATCTCTGGGCCCTGGATTTCTGGGAATGGAAGAAATTAACTTATCTTTTTCAGCCTGAATTTGGAATACCCATTCCAGGGGAGAGGGGAGTGACCATACACACAGCACCCCAGGGAGAAGGCAGCTGTGTGTTCAGTGTGCTACTCCCATCCTCTGGAACAAGCTGGCCATATTTCATGGCTGTGAAATCCCTCCTGTGTCAGGGTATGTGGGTGGCTCTGAACCCTGGCACAAAGGTGTCACTTTGGGCAGACAAACAGACACTCTCTCCTCTGCTCTGCTTTTCTCTGGCAGCACATGCAAGCAGAAACAATGATTACCTTTGGTTTTGTAGTGGCTGAACAACATGTTTTAGATTAATGGAATTAATTCTCTTACTGCATTAAAGGGATAAAGGTAAAGCCTAAAATAAAAATCCCAACAAATGAAAATATTTGTAATAAGATAATTATCTGATTAAATGATTACATGCTGTCATCTTACACCTGTCAATACACTGTCTTAAATATCAAATGCAGAATTAATACCAGCCATTAAGTGCATGCTACCCCTCTCCAAAAGTCCAATTAAGCATGTGCTTGCAAACAATGCCACTAATTATCCACCCCTTCTATTTCAGTCAAATGACTTAATCTGCCTTAGAGACATTTCCAAAGCTAAGGAGACATAAAATGTCTTAAAGAACCAATACTCTGAAAACATTGTCAATTGCTGAGCATAAGCCCTAAGGCTATAGATTTTGAAAATACATTTTTTTTCAGTCGAAGTGAATTTGGGGTTGAAGAATGTGAATTTCAGGTACTTTTTCAGTTGCGCGGCCATTTCTGTGATTTGAGGGTATTCTCCTTGAGGGTGTGAACTATCCTTTGTTTATTAAGCTGGCAAAACCCTTTGATCACTGCCTGAAACTTCACTTTATGAAGCAGATAATGTTATCTTGCAGCTACTCCTCGAATTCTTGGCCAGTTTTGATCTCTGCTGTATCTTTGCTGATACAATCACTTTCTGAACCATGCAGCTGAATGCTGCTATGAAAACACTTCTGCATTACTACCAATCACTGTCCTGCTATTGTTCCCCTGCTGTGGCTGTGGGATTGTTTGGCTTGTGCTGACACTGGAATGCCTTCTGCCCCTGAGGCTGCCAAAGATTTTGGGCTATATTGCAAGTTTAAAGTTGAGATATTTGAGATATTTTTTCCCTGCCTTCTTATAAGCAATTTGCATCAAAGAACTTTGCCTGTCAGTGTTCCCATCAAAGGTTGAAGATTTGATGTCCCTGCTTGCTCACTGCCTGAGCAGTGCATTTCTCCATTAAAACTCTACTGAGATCAAGTACATTGAAATTTTTGGGATATACTGAAAGGGTAAAAATAAGTCTTTGATCCTTCCTAAATGAGATTCACTCTTTTAGTACCTGCTCCCATCTCTACTACTCCCAGCTCATTCTGGATTTACCAACTGCTGTTTTTAGCAGTATCTTTCCCTCTAGGGTCATCACTAACTGTCCAAATGCTGGCTGCACACTGGTTTTAAGTGACTTTTTGAAAGCAAGTACTTAATAGTGGCAGGGCCTGAATACTTAAGAGCCTGTAATGTCTCATGCCAAACTTCCAGAGGAACACAGCCAATAGAATCCCTAATTTGTACATTTTGATCCTTGAGCAACATGGATTGTGTTACAATTCACATTTATTCATGTCACTTCTGTGAGTAATTAATCTGCCCCAGCTCTCTCCCTCTCACTTATTTTGTCTACAAGCCCCAAAATAAAGCCACAGTCTGCAAAGTTCTGTGGTTTTATCACTGGGGTATCATCTTGCAGGTCTCTTACGATTCAGAAAAAGGCTTTTTCCCCTTGATTGCCACTGGACATTCTTACCAGACTGCTGCAGCTCTGGCAGGAGGAAGAAGCACATCACAGTTACAACCACAATACCAACTTGTGCTGAGCAATCTTGTTTAATTTCCCTTCTTTCCCATTCACAATATCAAACATTTTTCATTAGACATCACACGGCTTGCTTGCTCTGCTTTATTTTTAAAGAATCTAAATCTTAAACTGTGGCAAAGCCATTGGTCCTGAGGCAGTGTTGGCTCAGAAGAACAACCTCACTGCCTTTTCCTCCTGCCCTGCACACAGTTTGTATCCTGCACAAAGGGTAAATGCCTCAGAATTCCATCCTGCTCTGTCTGACAGGGACATTTAGCATAGGAAAACGATTATTTTACTACTGCTAGGGCAGACCTTACATCATCCTACCAATGCCCATTTAGTTTTCCTTTGCTATAATTGATTTATACTCCTGTCTTGCTTTACTGTAATGTACCACAGTGGAGTAATGCACCAACATGGACATTTTCTCCTAATTTTTCCCATCTTTTGCCTCCTATTTACAGTTCTCTGCCTCCAGATTTTAAAAACATGAGTATTTTCTCTTCCTTTCCTCTATATGCTAGTTTCTGAAAGGAAGTGAACCAGTGACTTTCAGTCACTTTAACAGGTAATAAATATATTACCTGGAAGGACGACATGGAAACAAAATGTCTCAGTTGACTGGAGTAATTTTCTTTGCTATTACTTTGCTTCTGCAAGGAGCAGAAGAAATGTTTCCATTACAGCAGGAACAGTGGAAAGCAGGAGCTGATGAAAGCTCTCCCAGCTCTCATGCTGCATGGTTTTGCTACCTGCTGCAGAGAACAAAAATGCTGCCAACACAGAGCATTGTATTGTATTGAAATACAATATTATCCATCTCCCAAGCTTTCTTGTGTGCACCCAAATGCAGAATCACAGGTAGATATTCTTAGAATTACAGTGAGCTGGACACCTTTAGTGCAGCTTAAATGTGTTGAATTTCTTTTTGTGTCTCTTTCAGCACAAGGTTCCTAGAAATAGCTTGTTAATTTACATGCCAGTGTATAGTTTTGCATTTTACCAGATTTCTTCCTGTGAGAGTGGTGAGGCCCTGGCACAGGGTGCCCAGAGAAGCTGTGGCTGCCCCTGGATCCCTGGCAGTGTCCAAGGCTGGATGGGGCTTGGAGCAACCTGAGATAGTGGAAGGTATCCCTGCCCATGGCAGAGGGTTGGAATAAGAGGAATTTAAGGTCCCTTCTAACCTAAACCATTCTTGGATTCTGTGATTCCAACTCACCTTGCACTCCATCTGCCTTTGGAGATCTGCCTTCCTGACAACTGTATGCTCTCTTTTTCCAAATCTTATTTTTGCAGCATTAAACTTTTCTCACATAGAACAAATTTTACTTACAGTGGTACATTAGTATCAGAACTTCTCCACGCACCTTAGTGCTGCAGGCAATTAACAAGTGAAGCAATTTTTACCAAAGGGCACTTCTGGTACCACAATAATTTGACAGACAACATTTTCCTTTCCTTGGCACTGATGAAACTTCAGGAAAAGTTCAGTCATTGGTTCTGACTAGTGTCATTCTAAAGAGAGGAATGTATGACAATCTCTTATTCCATCCTGTACCAGCTTTGAATTTTAATATTGAAAGAGCTCAACCCACTTCAGAAAAGTAATACTCTAAGAAACCAAATGAAGAATAAGGACTGTTAAATCCTGTCCACAGCTGACTCCCTGTGAGATTTATCTGAGACACTTGATCACACTTAGAATACAGAGATGTTATCCCTGACTAACTGATCAATGCCTTGTAAGGATCAATTATAGATTATAGCCTGCAGTATAGATCATAGGGGGTGTGAGGGAGTGAAAACTACTCCATAAAAATAGTCACTTAGTAATACCTGACTTGGGCTAGAATTTCTCAAAAATATGTGAAGTTTTGCAAAGAGAGGTGAAGGTCCAAACCAGGACTTTTAAAATATTCTAATTATGAGAGCACTAACTATAACACTCAAGGAAAAAGTACAATATTTCATCCTGAATTGCCTTAAATAGTCCGTATTGAATAATCGGAGCTGGAAAACAAACACCGCGGGCATCCTATGCCACCCTGTCAGCCAGGCCACAGCCCAAGTGCCACAGCCAGCCTTGCCCTAAACCCCTCCGGGGACGGAGATTCCACCGCCCCCGGGCAGCCCTTGCCAATGTCAGCCACCATGGCCGGGAAGGAATTCCTCCCGAAGAGCGAGCTGAACCTGGCCGGGCGCAGCTCAGCCGGGAGAGGGGCCGTGGTGCGGAGGGAGCCCCGCATCCCGGGAACGGAAGGGAAAAGGGCACGGAGCGGGGGCGGAGGTGTGGGCAGGGCAGGCAGCGAGCGGCCCGGCCGTGAGGGAGGCGGAGGAGGGCGCGGGCCGGGCCCCGGCCGCGCTCCCCCTGCCCAGCCCTGGCCATGAATATGTAACTCCCCTCTATTTCCCGAGCTCCATTGCGGAGCCGCCGCTCGCCATATTGTGCTGCGGGGGGCTGCGGCGGCGCCGCCGGCCACGGACGGAGGCGGCACCGGCGGCGGTGAGCGCGGGGCCGGGCGGGCCGGGGCTCTCTGTCCCTGCGGGGCCGAGCCGGGTGCGGGGCCGCGGTGACCCTGCGCGGTGTCCGAGCAGGGCTGACCCCGGGCGGGGGCCGGGGGTGCCCGGGAGGAGCCGCGAGCAGCGGCCCCATGGTAGCTTGAAGCCCCCGTTGCTCCCGGCCGTGCTGCAGGGCCGCGGGGCGCCGTGGGGCCGGCGTGGGGCTGCCCAGCCCGGAGCGGCCGCAGTGTGCATCTTTACACACGCAGCTCTAGCCACGCAGCTGTGTCCCTGTATATGCACGGAGGAATGTATGTGTAGGTGCTTGCAGAGGTGGCACGCAGGGCTCCATCGCAGCCGCAGTACCGCAGCGCCCGCCCGGCGAGCGGGCACCGCCGCTCCCTCGCCGGCCGGGGACAGCGCATGGCCCCGGCCCCGAGCGGCTGCCGCTGCTGTGCCGATCGCCGCTCCGCGCACTGCCGTCCTGATTTATAGCTCGGCCTTCCCGGTCTTTTGTCTGTCCCGCAGCCCGTGCCCAGCGGTGCCGGCGGGGCGTGATGCTCGCGGGCTGGGGCTGGGAGCTGCTCCCGGGAAAACGCCGCTTCCCGCGGGGCAGCAGGTGCAGAAGGACGCTGTGCCGGGAGCTGAGGATGTGCCTCCTCCCTCCACATCGCTCCCGCTGCTTCCCATACGAATTTAGCGCTTGTTTCTTGCCAAGTTTTGCATTCTGCAGTAGCTCTTCTGGATCACTTGCCTTCCTTGCACCAGCCCTATGGCACCGTGTGTGTATGACACAAGCACTGAGCAGTATTCTTCTCGGGATTTTTGTAAGCTGCTTGTTTTTCAGACTCTCTTCTATGGGAAATAATTGGATTGAGTGCTTAATTCCACAGAGATCCAGAGGACAGCTAGTAGAGAAAGATGATTTCCAGTATGATAATTTATAATCCAGCCCTGTTTGGAAGTGGTTGTAGCTCTGTGTGATAACTGTGCACTGCACATGGGCTTTTAAGGATTAAAGGGAATTGCTTGCGTTTGAAAAAATGTGACTGGTGTGCAGGTGAAATTATTATTGCTTGGGGAGGATTCTTTCGTCAAATGTCATTCATTCAGTGACAACGACTCGATTTGTCATAGGAGTTCCCTGCAGAGGTGCTCTGATTTGTATTCATCTGTGTTTCCATTAAAAACTTGTGTAATGAGATAATTTGACTTTTTATACATCATGTCAAGCTCAGAGCTGACATTCAGCTGTCAGTGAAGACAGAGACACTGGCTGTGACAGCAGCAGATACGGATAAGCAGTATATTTTGCATTAAAAATATATTTGTTGGAAGGATTAACTGTCAGCTGTCTGGAGATGGGAGGAATTTTCACTGGACAGCATGAGCTGCAGTGTAGGTACAATTTTGTGTCTGGGTGTGACTATTACAGTGCCTTTCAGCAATGACAGATGAATCGAGAGCATCTTTAAACCTCACTGCCCCATGAATTGTCACTCAGTGTTTAATGACTGCACACTCACAGAGTTTAATAATATTGTTGTCTGCATTCAAATTTGTGATAATAGAAGGACACAGACTTTTTATTGGAGGTATTTTTTTGCATCTTCAGTGGCTAAAAAGCTTTGAGGCACCACCCTTGCTGCAGCTACCAAGAAAAGCATTTTCTGTCGTGTCTTAGAGGTGAAATAATATGCAAATGCAAGCAAAATAAATTGCATGGGTTTCCCTTGATCAGTGATGTTTTGTGTTTTAGGAGTGATGGGTGGTAATGGGTTGAGTATAAAGACTTGGCTGGGCATCTTGGGCGACTGGAGCAGAATTCTGGCATTTTCATTGAATAGCAATACAGGCTACAGGAGAGCCATCAGTCTTATTTGTGAAATAGATGTTGGGCTAAGTGAATTTCTTCATCTTTCTTTTAACTCCTTCCCTTGCAAAAAGAATGTAATGGGGGAAGGGAAAGGAGCTTTAAAAATGAGACTTCAGTCTGCGACTGCTCAGTTGTATTTTTCTTAGAAGGAGCACTGGATCTCCTCTTAGTGGAGCACCAGCTCTAGGAACATGAAAGAAGGAATTCCTTCCAGTTTTCTTTTTCCCCCTAAATATCTTTTACCTATTTTTTTCTGAATAGGTCAGTTCAACAGTGATGCAGACAGAGAGTAAAGAGATTGGTGAAGAGATGCTGTTGAGCCTCAGCTTGCTTCTGCTGGGTTTTCTGTTGATGCAAATAACTGGCTGTTAAAGCTGACCTTAAATTCTTAATTTTCAGAGGAATGAGCAGCATTTGATATTGTGGAGCTGTTTAGACTTGCTGCAGTGGAGAAATATTTTAGGAATTACCCCTGTCTGCTCTCCCCCCACTTCTGGATGCTGGAGCTCTCTTGCAGACAGCAGGGAGTTAGCAGTAGTGTTCTGCTAACTAATTAAAACCTAATCATTCTTTACTCTTCACCTCTTGGGGATAATGTTGAACTGTTTTGTGTAATTATTGGGTTAAACTGTGGTAAGTGTTGCTCCTGTAGTACTGTTTACAAAATGGACAGTCTTACTTGTGAAGGAGTCCTTGAAACACAAATTGTTCTTTGCCGTTACCCAGCTTTAGGTGAGAGCTGCCTGCTTGCCAAATTCAGCTTTGCTTTTATATATTTATTGCAGCTATTAAGTCAGTCAGACATAAAATGTCTGATTTTTGTCTCTCAAGTGTTGTGGGGGAGTTTATTTTCTGTTTATTAATAACCAAGCTGTCTTTTTGTTCTCATCAAGAAAATTCTATCACTGTTGGTTGTGGCTTCACTGCCAAGTGGAGAGAAATCCTTGTGGCTCTCTAACATAGCTCTGGAAAAGCTGGACACCCAGGCATATTTGCTGGTCTGACATCTCAGAATTTCTCCTACAATATCAGTGCAATATAATGCTGCTGCTTATTGACATTTCTGTTACTAAATGGGATGGACAGTAGGTGTGCTGTGTGCTGAAGGGCAGGGCAAGTGGCTTGCTTGATGTCGTCCTGGGGAGAGCAGTACACCTGAATTTCAGTGTATTTGGCTTCAACTTTTACAATGTTTCTTAAAATTTGCTTAGAAGTGTCTTTTAGCACTGTACCAAAGCAGCAGTCCAAGAAGGTGGTGAGCAGGTTTTCATGTTTCTTTTGCTGGCGGATGAAAAATAACAAACCCATGTTGGTTTCCCAGTAAAGATCTGTGCTGATGTCTCAGGCACTGAAGTTCGGGGTCTGGTGTGGCTGTTTTAACATTGGTTTTAGACTGTGTTGGAAGGAACCTGGAATCCTGCAGGTACCTCTGGCAGAACCAGTCACAGCATCTGTGAAAGTGCAAAAGATTCTGAATTGCAGCGCACGGATGTTCATAGAATTTTTGTTAAAATGTACAGAGAATTTAAAGGCCATAACAAGGGTAGTGCAATGATTAAACTTCACCTTACTGATTGAAGTGCTCAGGTCTTGCTTTCGACAGCTGTTACTTCAAGGACACAGCATGAGAGTGGTTAGCCTCAAAAATGTGCCAGCAGAGCAGGGCAAGGAAAAATTAAAAACTAAGTCTCATTAAAAATATCCTAAGGCAACACATATCATGAATTGTTTGTACAACTTAGTTGCTGTGGCAGATTCAACTTCTCTGGAGTTTGAAGTGTTACTTTTGTTTGCTCCCAAAAGTTTACAGTCCTTTATCCTTCCTTTTCTGATCTGTTTTAGCACTGAAATGAATTTTAGAAAGGAACTTTGGCTTTTCTCCTTCCCAGCTAGTTATTAATTCTGAAGTCCAAGGTTAATTTAAGAGATTAAGGACTTCATTTTTGAAACTCACCTGGGTAGTCACACACATACTGTACAGTAGCAGCTTCATAATATGAGAAACTTGATGTGAAATTTAACAAGTGGCAGATAAAATCACAATTGTACTCACTCCCCCAGAGTTCTGTTTAATAATGTTGCTTCAAGAGTTCTGCTTAATGTTGTTGCTTCACAGGGCTAAATTATAGCTTGGTAATGACTGTTTTCCTTTTTATATGAATTCTTGGCTAAGGTCTTTGGCACATTTGAGGTCAAGTGTTTGCCTGATCTATTGACCCACATCAGCAGTGAAAAGTTGCTGTTCCTGTACCAGTTTTGGGTTTTGTTTCTACTCCTGGCAGAAGGATTTAATGTTGTAACATATTTTAATATTACTTTGGATGAGATATAGGTGGTGTGAAAGGCTAAGTCTTTAAGGATTTGAGCTTTAATGATTAAAATAATCTTACTGCGTGATGCATTAGAACAGTGGACAATGTTTGCTTTTGTGTGTGTACCAAATCCTGAGAGGTTTTCAAATTAATCCTTCAAGATTAAAAAAAATCTAAGCTTTATAATTTAGGAATAGCCTGGGTTTGATGTGTGATGTGTTTGTGCAGGTGAATTCTGGGCTCCTTAGAGGCAACTGATGATACAGATAGTGCTCTGGAAATGTCATGGTATTTTTATGTATTTTATGTATTTTCTAGCTGAGGAGTGGTCTGGGAGGGTAGGATACAGAAGGAGCATGGAAATGAGGAGCTGACACTGAGGACTGAAGGTTATTGACAAGAATGGAGTGATCTGGGAGGTGGTGTGAAAAGGCCACTGATGCATACAGAGTACTGTTAGAATAAACTGAAATTTGAGCCTCAACTCCGCAGGAAGGATGCACCTGGACTCAGGGTGCTTAAATGCTGCTGTACTTTCCTGCTGTAAATATACAGAGAAGCAGCAACCTAAAATCACATCTTTGTGTCATGTCCAGAAGTACATGGCTGTTCCCAGCACTGTCATAAAACCGCCGGGAGTTTGATCAACAGTTTAATTTGGTACTTGATTTTCCCCCGTTGCCCTTGACATCTAAAGCAGGAGGATTATTTCCCTTTGGACACTTCTGTCAGCGTTGGATTCGTGGAGCCCTTCCAGAGGTGTCCAGATGCACAGCAGATGGTTTGTGTGAGGTCACACTCCAGTGTCTCCCTGCCAGGAGGAGCAGCTTGACAGCCAGATTGGAATTGCTGCCCAGCTCCATGGATTGATCCTCTCAGGCCAGGGAATTGTGAGTGGCCGTTAGCTGGAAGATTCCATATCTCAAAGGCAAAACACTTTCTTAGGAGAATAAATACAGCCAAGAATCTATAAAAAGACCATGTGCTTCCAAGCCCATGGGTTTCAGAAATGCCAGTATTATTTTTTCCCTCAGTCAGATGTCATCTGTCCAGCACCCTTCCAGACATTCCATAAACACAGCATTAGATGTTGTTACTTGCTTTTCAAGGGAGGATTTTTTTAATGTTGAAAAGAAGTGCTGTGAAGTTTATGGGAAAATGGGAGTTTGGGACTAGTTATCAGGAAAATGAAAACTCTGCTGAGGTATGACTGAGAGGGACAGTCATGCTGGGAAAAGGTTTTTAGTGTTACCAACTGTTGGGGCTGTAAAACTGTACCAGTACCTCAGATTTCTCTGCATTCCTGTTTTATTGGCTGCTTTGGGACATTTTTGAGTCTGTGGTCTTGAATTAATGATACATCTTTTCCTCCTGGCTGGGAGTGGTCTAGGGCAGCACTGAGGTCGTGTCTCTTTGGTAACTGCTCTTTATAGAGTGATGAACCTTGGATTTCTCAGTATTTTAAAAGTAGAACTTGGCACAGTCTGGAGTGTGGGGAACATTTGTCACTCATGTATCTACAGATAGCTTCTTATTGCATTAGTAACTTCTCCATTGTGCCAGTCACCCAGTATCTGTATTCAGTGAGAGTTTACCTATCCAGATGTAAAATTTGTGTCTTAATGTTAATTTTCTGGTTTTATTGCAGTTAAATTGTTTTCTTGGCCATAGTGGGGCAATATTGATATGATTGATCAAAACATTTGAATGTTAAACTCTTAATTTCCTTCTGTAAATAAAGTAGGAAAATGGGATGGCAGGGAGCCAGGCGCAAACACTGATAAATTTGGATTGTCAGAGTGGTTGTCAGGTGTTTAATTTTCAGTGAGCATCACTTCAGTTGTAACCGGAGTGACACAAAGTCATTGCTGGTGGTCAGGGTTGTAATGTACCAGTTGTCCTAGATTACAACTGGATGTAAAGATATCTGAGCTGCCAGGGAACTGCAGGGAAGGTTAATTCCTTCAAATAGTGTCTTCCAGATTGTGTGGATTTTTTTTTTTTTTTTCAAATCAAGCTCTAAGCTAGTAAGTAAAACCAGAAAAACCCCTTAAATTTCAGAATGTTGTAATTGAATAATTTCAAATGAATGATTGAATTGAGTACTCTCTGAAACATGTAATCTGTTCCCAATACTAGTCGTAGTGTGAGAGAGAGTAAAACTTAAAGCGCTAAACCTGTTAAACTTCCAAGTAACTGCACTATGAATACCTGTTTTTAAAGGAATTAATCCTTAGGAAGAAAAACCCAAAATGGTTGAAGGTGCTGTTGAATTTGGCACACTGAATAGAGGTCTAACTCACTTACTGTTTTAAATCTAAATATTTACCTTTTACAACTTGGAACAGAAATGAGTTATTTCTAAGATTTTAATACTCTCTAAAAATATGTGTCATATTTTGTTTAAAAGAGCCTGATGCAATTTTTTTTCCTCATAAGTGATTTTTTTCCATGAAAGTGTCACAGAATATTGAATGGGGGTGGTGTGGCTATGGTCACACCTGAGCTGGGTTTGTGGGCTCTCTCTCCAGCTGCTTGGTACCATTCCAGCCTTTCTCTGATCTCGAGGTGTGCTGACACAACCACGCTGCAGATGCTCTTTAGCCTTTGCCTGGGCTAAATCAGGCCCTGCAAAGCATTTTGGAGCATAATCCAGGTTGTGAGGGATCCCTGATAGCATCCGCTACTCCCTGTTTAAACCAGGATCACCATAAAAGTCAGTGCTGGGCTAGAGCTCAGGAAATGTTACATATTCAGAACTGCCATGTTTTCAGCAATATTATATTTCAGCAGTGTTATTCATTGGTGGATCTGAGGGTGGAAACCTGTGCAAGGTGAGCTGGGAAGGGCAGGAGCAGAGAAATGAGCTCCTCCTTTGGCTGCCGACAGATCTGACTGGTCTGCTCTGAGTGCTGCCAGCTGGATTTTATTTTTATTGGCAGTTTCAGAAGTGGGGTATCCAAATGCCCACCCTACTTCAGTCATGACTATGGAGTAAGTAATTAAGTACATTTCAGTGTAAGAGGTTGTAAAGTGGATGTGGTGTGTGACAAGTGTGGATATTAGTCTGGTGGAGTTGTTTGTCCAAGCACATTTGGAAGAAGGACATCCCAGCATGAATTCCCCAGCCAGTGAGCAGGCAGGAGATGCAAGGGCCTTTCAGACAGGATGTTCCTTACTGCTATTTTTTTCTGTACCTGCCTGTTTTATAGCACTTCAGGAACAAGACTTACTTTCTTAAATTTTTAAATCCCAACTGGTTTTCTTCAAATTTGTTGAGGTGTGGTACGTTGGTTTATCAGTCAGCACTGGTTTTGATAGTGACAGAGGTGTGTACCCTGTAATGATGGAGTTTGTGCTTAGGGGTTTTGCTGTGCCTCAAGACTGAGGTCAGTGTGAAGAGTTGCAGGGGTTCATACAATATTGATTAAGGTGGTTTTCTTAATGATTGACAAGAATGGCCCCCTGGCCCCAGGATTGATCCCAGCAACTACTACTTGTTGGTGCTCTGAGACAGAGAGGTTTGATCTACCAGAGGGCAGGGTTAGATGGGTTATTGGGAAGAAATTTCTGTGAGGGTGGGGAGGTCCTGGCACAGGGTGCCCAGAGAAGCTGTGGGTGCCCCTGAACCCCTGGAAGTGTTCAAGGCCAGGTTGGATGGGGCTTGGAGCAACCTGGGATAGTAGAAAGTGTCCCTGCCCATGGCAGGGGATTGAAACTGGATGATCATTAAGATCCCTTCCAATCCAAATTGTTTTGTGATGCTGTAAATGTGGTTTTGCCCAATTAACCTGTTGGTGTGTGACTGGTTGCTTTCCTCTTATATTCAGAGGAAACAGATGAGTCATAAAGGTAAAAAGATGATAAAAAGTCTAAGGTTGTGGTGTGTTAGAAGTTTTTTCAAGAAAGGCTCATAGGGGTGTCTGGCTTCATGTTCCTGGTGCTCGCATGTGTGACCTGTGAAGAAGAGATCTCACCTTCATTCTAAAGTAGAAAAGATGTGAAATGTTGAACAGGTGAAAAGTGGATATGTTGAGGTGAAATCTGTCTCATACTGTGAGCTGGGAAAATGGGTATGAGAAACCTGTCAATGCCGAAAGAGATGCAGAAGAATGAGCTATGACAGTGATTTTAGGAATGTGAAATGTCACTGCACTAAATTTTCACATTGTTACAATTATTTTTTTAAACATACCACTCTCTGAGATAAGTTTTCCTGCTCAAGGCAGGCAGTTTTGGAGTCATGGGAAGCAATGCCTCCTCTCCCCCAGCATAAAAGTATTTTCTCTTCAGAAGCATCATTTTCTTCTGTCATTTTGACCAGATTTTCTCATATCTGCAGTGACTCTGTGTGGTAATTTTGCCTCATCTCATACAATAATACTAAAATTTTGATGGAACAGCAGTGCAATTTCTCTGGGTTTTTAAAATTATTATTATTATTTAAATTCTGCAGCGACTGGGTTTCTCTTGATCTTTCAGTATTCTTCAAACTTCTGATGGGAAAGCCCATGGGATGTGTTTTGAGGAAGGAGGAAAAGCCCTCGTGGTGTGCTCCAGTGAGCACATTGACTGGTGTGCTGTGTCCTGTCTCATTTTGCCCTTTCCCTCCATTTAGGAGGCAGACCCTGCCTGACCCATGTGCATGTTTGGAAATGGATGTTTTAGTAATATTTTCTGCATCAGGTGGCATTTGTGGCCCACATTCTCTGGCCTTCAGTTCTGTGTCACTTTTGTTTAACAACTGAATTGATTTTTGCCAAGTGTTCACGGCTGAGCAGCTCCCCCAGTTCTCCTGGAGGGGTAGAAGCAGGAGATTATCCATGTGTGACACAGCAGAGGGGACATGGGTGTTCCCTGGAGCCTGTGCTTGCTGTGCCTTGGAAGAGGAGAGGATGCTGAGCCAGGCAGAGCTGATGCTCAGCCTGTGTCCTTTCTTTCCCCAGCCATGTCTCAGGCCGTGCAGACCAACGGGACGCAGCCTCTGAGCAAGACCTGGGAGCTCAGTCTGTACGAGCTGCAGAGAACCCCCCAGGTAATCACACAGCCATGGGGCTGCTGGGCTTGGGAGGGACCTCTGGACATCACCCAGTCCAACCCCCTGCCCAGGCAGAGCAGGTGACACAGGGACACATCCAGGGGAGTTGGGGTGTCTCCAGAGAGGGGGACTCCACGCCCTCCCCCGGGCTCTGCACCCTCCAAGCAAATAAGTTCTTCCTCGTGTTGAGGGGGAACTTGCTTTGTGTTAGTTTATGGCCATTGCTCCTTGTCCTGTCACTGGCACCACTGAACAGTATGGCACTGTTCTCTGACACCACTTGGAGATACTTGCATATATTAATGAGATTCCCCTCTCATCTCCAGACTGACCAGGCCCAATTCCCACAGTCTCTCCTCATCAGAGAGATGCTCCAGAACCCTCATCAGCTTCATGGCCCACCCTGGACCTTCTCCAGTAGCTCCTTCTTCTTGTGTGCTGCAGGGCTGGCAGCACTGGGGTTCTGTGTGCTCGATGTGTTTGTGTCGTGCCTCTTTGCTGTGTTTCCTTGGGTAAAACATGCTGTCTCCGTGAGGAAGGGACTCCGTCCCAGGAAAGAACCTTTCCCTTGTTTGCTGCCAGGAAGCCATCACAGATGGGCTGGAGATCGTGGTGTCCCCCCGGAGCCTGCACAGCGAGCTGATGTGTCCCATCTGCCTGGACATGCTCAAGAACACCATGACCACCAAGGAGTGTCTGCATCGCTTCTGCGCCGACTGCATCATCACCGCCCTCAGGAGCGGGTACGTGAGCACTGCTGGGGACAGTGCCAGGGACACTGCCAGGGGACACTGCCAGGGAACAGGGAGGGAGCATGGCCAGGGCACAGGGGTAACACTGCCAGGGCATGAGGAGGGGACACTAATGGGGCAGAGGGATGGGATGCTGCCAGAGGACAAGAAGGGGACACTGCCAGGGGATGGTACTGTGGAGGTAAGAAGGCTTGGACAGCCCATTGCACTTGAGGTGGAAGTGTCCTTGGCAGGGGGTTGATGTGGGACGGTCACTGGGCACTGGGAGTTTCTGAATGTGCAGCACACCTTTCAAATCCTGTTGTTCCATGTTCAGCCATCTCTGGAAGACAGATCATATTGCCTCCTCTTGGAAAAATAAATCCATAATTCTGTTTCTTGCAAGGAGTTGAAGTACTCTTTTATATTCTTTTCATCCCTTAGATCCAGTAACAGTAAAACAAAAATACTGGCAAAATAATTTGACAAAATAAAACAGTAACAGTAAAACAAAATACAGACAAAATACTGACGAAGTAATAGTGACATCACTGACAAAAATGGGTTTCATTTCCCTTATTCTTCCTTTTCCTATTAATGCATTTCAAACTATGTGTCCTTCAGCCATTTCAAATTATGTGTCCTGCAAGTGTTAGAAGTCATGGAATCGTGGAATCTCAGAATGGTTTTTCTTGGAAGGAACCTTAAAGCCCATCTAGTCCCACCCCTGCCATGGGCAGGGACACTTTCCACTATCCCAGGTTGCTCCAAGCCCCGTCCAACCTGGCTTTGGTCATTTCCATGGGCTCAGGGGCCGCCACAGCTTCTCTGGGTACCCTGTGCCAGAGCCTCACCGCCCCTCACAGGGAAGAATTTCCTCCTAAGACTATGCTTCAGTATAATTTCCACTAGACATCCATTTCTTTTATAGGTAAAAATCCATCCAGAAAATGAAGAGAAGAAGGCAACATGGGACTTTCGGTCTCTTCAGTCTAAATAATTTGCTCAAACATACTTTAAAATAAAGGAGCAGCAGTGACAGATATGTTTGGGATCTTTGTTTAAATATCTGCAACTACCTGACCCGTTAAGAGACAGAAGCCCCTTTCCAGATTTACAATAAGTACTGAGTTTTAGCGAGCACTTTGACCGAGAATGGAAGCAACAGGGCAGAATTTTGTTACTGCTGGAGAGTTAAGTGTTGTTTGCTTCCTTGTTGTTTGTCCTTGTCCAGCAACAAAGAATGTCCCACATGTCGCAAAAAGCTCGTTTCAAAAAGATCCCTGCGGCCAGACCCCAATTTCGACGCGCTCATCAGTAAGATTTACCCGAGCCGGGATGAGTATGAAGCTCATCAGGAGAGGGTGCTGGCCAGGATCAGCAAGCACAACAACCAGCAAGCCCTGAGTCACAGCATCGAGGAGGGATTAAAGATTCAGGCTATGAACAGGTACATAATCACCTCCTTTGCCTTTAGGCTAAAAATACAATGCCTGTCCTAATGCCCTGTGGAGCTTGAGAATCTTCTCCTCTTCTCTCCTCTGATACCTGCCAAAACAATTTTTAACCTTTTGTCTACTGTCAGAAATCTGTATCACTGACCTGCGACTGCTGTGGCAGCCTGATAGCTTTACCAAATTACGGCTGTCATGTCTTCGATAAGAAACCATAACACCCTGAATCCTGTACCAAAGTGCTGCCCTTACATGCCAATAAATGCACAGAATACCAGGACCTGGGGTTTAGCTGTGACTTAATTCACAGGCTGGAATATGTGAAATTCCAGATGTGCATTTAAACCTAAGACAGCCAGCTGGGATAGAAGCCCCAGACTTTGCATGATAAAGCATGGTGTGATTTAATAATTCTAATCACATGTCTATCTATGTTGGGATGGAAATAATGGTCTGCAATTGCATGAAAAACAACTGTGTGAAGTTAAAGTAGTCTTAAAACATAGCTAAAAGGTGTTTGAGGGACATGAAAAAATGGATAATTCTGTCTATGAATATATTTTTCTACAAAAGAATTAATATTAGTAATTTTTAAACTTTAAATGTCTCTGAAATGTTCAGTGCTTGTGTGTGCACATGGCTCACTTGGGGAGGAGGTGTGTTGTGAGCTGGGTGGATTCAGGATGGGTCAGGGTGTATCTCTGCCTGTTTGTGGCCAGGTTGCAGCGGGGCAAGAAGCAGCAGATTGAGAACGGCAGCGGGGCCGAGGACAATGGGGACAGCTCCCACTGCAGCAATGCCTCCACACACAGCAACCAGGAGGCAGGGCCCAGCAACAAGAGGACCAAAACCTCAGATGACTCTGGGCTGGAGCTGGACAACAACAACACCACTGTGGCCATAGATCCCGTGCTGGACGGGGCCAGTGAGATCGAGCTGGTGTTCAGGCCTCACCCCACCCTCATGGAGAACGATGACAGCGCACAGACAAGGTCAGCGGCCCCTGGCCATCTCCACGTAGTCTGCTGCTGTTCTCTGGTGCTTTGGTTTTCCATCACTTCTTGGGGCTTCTGAACATCTATTTATTTCAGTCATACTGCATCCTGTTTAACTATCACAGGATGGTTTGAGGTGGGAGGGACCTTAAAGCCCATCTAGTGCCATCCCCTGCCATGGGCAGGGACACCTTCCACTAGCCCAGGTTGCTCCAAGCCCCATCCGGCCTGTCCTTGGACACATCAGAACAGCCACAGCTTCTCTGGGCACCCTGTGCCAAGGCCAGGTGCAAATAAGCACTCTTCCCTTCTTTCTATTTCAAGTCTGGTAAATGGTATTCCTCAACTATTATGAAAAATACAGTCATAAGCTTTTTTAAGCCTTTGGTCACAAATAAGGATGTTTTTAAGGTTTTCTAGCATTGCAGTTCACTAGTGGATGATGGTGTTATATCAGCCCCTTTCTACTAAGATTCTTTGGGAATAAACAAACCTTGTGTAAGTGTCAGCAGTTTCCAGAGCAGCTTTGTGTCAGCAGGATTTGCAAGCTGGCAGCTTTTCCTGCAATTTTTTTGTTCATAATCCAGTCCAAGCACAGATTGCAAGTTCTGGCTCACAGCAGAGAGTAGTTTCATGGTGTTTCTTCGGGTCTTCTTGGCTTTCTTCGCTGATGAGACATCTCTCTGTGATGTGTGTACATCTATGTGAATCTTCAGCTGGGAACTGTCTCCAAAGGCCTTCTCACAGCTGATGTTTAACATTTGGGGCGTCGCAGATGGCTGTCCCCACTGCTGCTCGGTGATCATTGACGATGTGTGTGGCTGCTGTCACAGGTACATCAAGACCTCGGGCAATGCCACAGTTGATCACCTGTCCAAGTACCTGGCAGTGAGGCTGGCCCTGGAGGAGCTGCGGAGCAAGGGCGAGTCCAACCAGATGAACCTGGACACGGCCAGCGAGAAGCAGTACACCATCTACATCGCCACCGCCGCCGGCCAGTTCACCGTAAGCACCAGCCACAGCCACAGCCCTGCACGCACATCTGCTCAAACCCCACCCAGCTGGGCTCTTCCCAGGGCAAAACTCATGGTACAGCTGATTCAGCAGCCCATCAGTAGCTTTTTGGCAAAAGCTTGGTTGGTAGAAAAGGAGGCATAGAAATTACTTGGGGAAAATGCAGTGATGGCACCGTGACCTGGCTTATTGTCCTGGTTTGAAGGACAGGTGTCTGCCAATAAAGGCAGAAGCTTCTCTTTGAAATGGAGAATGTAAACCCCCT